>OX438928.1:13454835-14654835 GCA_949316025.1 Lapara coniferarum
CTCAGTCTGATACATGCCTCAATGCCCCTTCCCATAACAAAGAACACTGAGTAAAATAAAAGAAATATCATGATTTTGTGGGTCATTTTATGACAAAATAAAATTTATTATTTTTCAGTAAATCCTATTTGTGCTTTTGGCACATGCCAACAAATATTAAAAATCTATGATTTTATGAAATTTATGAATATTTTACAATACCCACCAGGTTGATGCATCATGTAGTGTACCCATCCCTGGCTTTGCTGGACTCCAATGCTCCGCCACTCCTGCTCAGACATCAGGTGGTTCTTGGGCACAAGCTTCACCATCTCTTTAGGGAGGACCACATGTCTACAAACAGATTAAGTTAAAATAAATTACAAACTTTCAAATAACATGCATACTTAGAGAAGAAAAGTGTATATAAACTGATACCTACCAATAATTCAATTATCTATGTTATATTATGATTGAAATGTGTTTTGTGTACATTTTTTTTCCCTAAACATGATTGTCACATTTGTATTATGAATTATTGGATTAAGGTAATATTAATACACAAATAGACCACATGTTGTTATGAAGATATTGTAACATCTATCTGTTTATTTACTTAATATTCATATGAGATTTCATAAATTCATGCATAGCAGTCTTCATTTCATGCAGAAAAACTGGAAGAATTTAAAAGCCATATTGGATTTTGGAAATTAATTTTTAAGCTAAGTTATAAGTATGGTTGGGTACTGAACACGATGAACACTAGTTACTCTACGGCAAAAATAAAATAATTTATTTTGTTTAATTACCGCTCTGGATATGTAAATCCAGGAATTTACGACTAGATTTTAGAAATAATGTGTAACCCTTTAGTAAAGCAATTGAACACTCTACGTAATATACTAAAAATCTAATGAAAACGAATAGACTAAAAAAATAAGTGTTAAATTACTGTAATAACAACCTGTATTCGTGTTCCTCGTCGTAGTATTTTTCAGAATAGTAGATTTCTCTCGCAGACATGGTGACTTGCACCGAATTTCACAACACAGTATATTATTGGCTTAAGTTGAGCACTAAACTCCTCGCGTATTTACAATACCTCCAATACAAATATTTCCTTAAAACAATGCTCACACGATCACTATTTCCCAATATACGAAAAGAAAACTTTCAAACAGACACGACAAAGAAAACGTCGACTAACGTATTTTCAAAATTCGAAAATGTGGATGTTGCCAGTAGCCACCTAAAATAATTATTGCCACATGCAATTGAGATAACCGGTTTACCGATTTTGGTGATGATTGTGAGTCGATTATCCTTAACAAAATTAGATAGGCAGCTACTTGTAACGAATGAGAAAGAGAAACGCAGAGTGCGTTTCAAACTATATTACCGGTGACGTGATGTTGGCACAACTGTCTGACAAGATGGTGGACATTATGAAAAGTACGCAGACTTATAAAATTTTACTAAGTTCTGTCTCGAAAACATTAAAAAATGATAAAAGACGGACGATGTTGAAAGTTGAGAACCTGTGTGAATGTGAAAAACATAAAGAAACCCCGCTTATTCTTTTCAAATGTGTTGGGGCTAGTATTACCCCCATTTTAGTTAAAAAAAAATGGGGTTATCAGAAGATTAATGCATTTCCTTAATAAAATTTAAAACTTATAAAAAATAACAAACAGTAACTGTATAACATGGAATAAAATAAGAATAAATAAATAGCTGTTGAAATGTTTCAGGGGGTGGATCCATAAGTTATCTGTCCGATAGCTACTGGATCTGCTACGGGTATGCGTCCCCGGACTGCTCGAGCTACTAGTGTTACAAATCCTATCTTCCGTGACACTAGTATCCTTATCCCTTCCCTTCCCCCTTCCTTTCAAAATTTTTCCTTCCCTCTATACATCCCATTCCCTTCCCCAACCGGCTGAAGGCGGCATAACTCAGCTCAAACAGGCATGGCTAAATTCCAACTCAGACCATTGATAGGCAGCAGTATCATGGGTGCACAGAGCTGTGCCCTTGCGATCGCCAACCCGCTTGCCCAGCGTGGCGATTATGGGCATTAAACCCTCCAATGAGAGCAACAACAAATAAATGGCCCCCAGTTCCCGGTCGCCCTGCTATTCCTGGTCAAGGCGGCGGTCATGGTAACGGCAGGGCAGGGGGTGCAAAGAATCCCCGGGCTACGGCAGGCCGCCCATTCCAACTGACCCTGGCAACCTACAAAGGCAGAAGTCTTCGGCTTGATGAGCATCTTGCACAGTTAGAGACGGAGCTGGACAATATAAGGTGGCATATCCTGGGTCTGTGTGAAGTCCGTAGAGAGGGAGAGGACACTATCACCCTAGACTCAGGCCACCTTATGTATCATCGCGAAGGTGATCATACATCCCAGGGTGGCGTAGGCTTTCTTGTCAATAAGACTCTCATGAACAACGTTGAAGAAATCTCCAGTGTGTCGACCAGGGTAGCGTATATGATTCTTCGGTTATCTAAGCCATGAAGATCATTCAGGTCTACGCACCGACCTCGGCACACTCGGACGACGAGGTGGAGGATATGTATGAGGACATATCAAAAGCCTTGCACAAAACCACAAGGACCCAATTCAGCGTTGTCATGGGGGACTTCAACGCTAAAGTGGGAATTCAAAGTCACAGCGAATCTAGAGTGGGACCGCATGGTTATGGATGTCGGAATCATAGGGGACAAATGCTCGTCAACTTCCTTGAGAAAGAGGGACTCTTTTTGATGAACTCGTTCTTCAAGAAGAGACCTCAAAGGAAGTGGACGTGGCAAAGTCCGGACACTGTGACCAAAAACGAGATCGACTTCATTATGACGGATAAGAAGCACATCTTCAGAGATGTCTCTGTGATCAACAGGTTTAATACCGGATCCGATCACCGACTTGTACGAGGCTCTCTGAATATAGATATTAAGCTGGAAAGAATCCGTCTAATGAAGTCCACGCTCCGACCAAATCCACTCCAAAACATGGCGGGTTCCGAGAAGTTCCAAAGGATGCTCGGAAATAGATTCGCTGCACTGGCACCCACTGAAGATGTAGACGAGATCCTACGTAATCTGGTCGACTCGCTTAAGGAAGAGGGCATCAAGCTCTGCAGAAAGCAGTGTAGAGGTAAAAAGTCCAAGCTCTCGGACGAAACTCTACGGCTTATGGCAAAAAGACGGGAAACTACTCAGGTTACTTCGTCAGAGAGGTCAGACCTAAACAAGCGTATAGCGAAAATGATACGCCGAGACCTTCGGAGCTCCAATACACGCCTGATCGAAGAAGCGATAGAGCGAAACCGAGGGTCTAAGGTATTCACTCAGCAGCTTGGAAGGAGCCACCTGACGAAATTAACCACACACGAGGGTAAAACCGTTTTGTCTTTGCCGGGGATTTTTGCCGAGATCGAGGACTTTTATGGCCGGTTATACGCGGCACATGCTCCTTATCCCCAGCGTGACGACCATGATCCCAGAGCCAACCTGGCACGCCACCACAGCGACGAACTGCCAGAAATTGACCAAAGCGAGATCGTGCTGGCTCTGACACAACTTAAAAATGGAAAAGCCCCCGGTGAGGACGGAATTACTTCGGAGCTCTTAAAAGCAGGAGGATCTCCTGTAATACAGGAGCTTCAGAAGTTGTTTAGCACCGTCCTTCACTGTGGGAGAACTCCAAAGGCGTGGAGTAGGGGTTTGGTGGTTCTTTTCTTCAAGAAGGGAGATAAAACCCTTCTTAAGAATTATAGACCCATCTCACTCCTGAGCCACGTCTATAAGTTGTTTTCTAGGGTCATCACGAACCGCCTCGCTAGAAGACTCGACGAGTTTCAGCCCCCGGAACAGGCCGGGTTTCGCGGAGGATACAGCACCATAGACCACATACACACGGTGAGGCAGATTATACAGAAAACGGAAGAGTATAATCGGCCTCTGTGTCTGGCATTTGTGGACTATGAGAAGGCCTTCGACTCCGTCGAAATCTGGGCTGTTCTGGAATCCTTACAGCGTTGCCAAGTTGATTATCACTATGTCGAAGTGCTGAGATGTCTGTATGAATCTGCCACTATGTATGTCCAAGTACAGAACCAGCCGTCAGGACCCATCCAGCTGCGCAGAGGGGTGAGACAGGGGGATGTCATATCCCCGAAACTGTTCACAAACGCACTGGAGGATATGTTTAAGACGCTGGACTGGAACGGTATGGGCATAAACATAAATGGCGATTACATCTCGCACTTGCGATTCGCAGACGATATAGTGATAATGGCGGAAACGCTGGAGGAGCTGCAACAGATGCTGAACGGCTTGGCATTAGCCTCCCAACAAATAGGTCTTGCAATGAACCTGAGCAAAACGAAAATAATGATCAATGACCACCTAGATCCAAGACCTATTGTTGTCAATGGCCACCTTCTCGAAGTTGTCTCCGAATATACTTACCTTGGCCAGATTTTGCAATTAGGCAGAAACAACTTCGAAAAGGAGGTTAAGAGGAGGATACAGCTGGGCTGGGCAGCATTTGGTAAACTACGTCGGGTCTTCTCGTCACGTCTACCACAATGTTTGAAAACTAAAGTTTTCAACCAGTGCGTCCTACCGGTCACGACCTACGGTGCTGAGACGTGGACACTCACAGTACGACTAATGCATCAGTTCAAGGTTGCTCAGCGAGCTATGGAACGTGCTATGCTCGGAGTTTCTTTGAAGGACAAACTTCGCAACGAGTTTATCCGACAGAGAACCAAAGTCACCGACATAGCACACAGGATTAGTAAGCTGAAGTGGCAGTGGGCTGGTCATATCTGTCGAAGAACCGATAACCGCTGGGGTAAACGAGTTCTTGAGTGGAGACCGCGAGTCGGTAAGCGTAGTGTGGGACGCCCTCCAGCTAGGTGGAGTGACGATTTGCGAAAGGTCGCTGGCAGGAGCTGGATGCGCCAGGCCGAAGACCGGGTGAAATGGTAAACGTATTGGAAGAGGCCTATGTCCAGCAGTGGACTAAAGTATAGGCTGATGATGATGATGATGATGATGAAATAAATAGCTGGCGGTAGCTGGGCTGCCTCGGCGGCGTAGTTGTATTATGGTACGACTGCTATATTGAGGTCTTGGGTTCGATTCCCGGGTCGGGCAAAGTGAGTTTTTCTATTTAGTATCAGCTCGGAGTCTGAAATTTGTGCCCGATATGGCGATAGGCTCGCCCCTTATCACATCATGGGACGGAATAACGGCAAAAAGTGGGTGCACTAGTTGCGCCTCTGCCTACCCCTTCGGGGATAAAAGGCGTGAGTGTGTGTTTGTGTGTAAATAAATAGCCACAGTAATGATACAATGTATTCTATGCTGATTGGTATGTTCTTAGTTTTTTGTGCTGACTTTTCGTTATTGCTTTTTAATAATTACTTACCTCAATGATTCTGTTTTACGCGGGTAAAATAACATAAAGCTGACGTGTAACACCAACGCTCTACGAAATCTGCAGTTGCTGAACATTCAGAACAAGGCTTCAAGGATTAATTTAGATTTGACTAACCACAAATCCTTCCCAAAGAACACCGATTCCTACCTAGGATGATCCGCGAGGCTATTGAAATTATAAACATCCAAATTTCAATAGAGAAGATGGTTGGAAGTTTGCACAAGCCTGGGATCCAGTTATAAGTATTATTAAATCGGATCCCAAGAGACCAACTGCCAGACTTCAAGACACTGTGAGCTCTTTCTGCGTAGATCAGACCAATTAGTATGAATTAAACTTTTTATTCAGTTAATTGAAATCCCACCAAAAATATATAAATGTAAAAAGTAGAGCCAAGTTCAATACAAAAATTGTGCTTGGCTGTGGGCTTCGCCGCAAAATATAATCACAGTCACCAATTTTCCCCCCTAAATTTTGGGAGAAATCCCCTAAGTTGGCTACACTGGTGCGACATACTACAGAGGATAAAAAAGACAACCAAAAATATCACGTGACTTGGCAGCATGCTCTTTGACTTTAGACCTTAGCCGGTTCAAAAAAAAAAGACAAGCCAATATAGATTATAGATAGGGAGTTTTGGCGGGAATGTGGAAGTGTCATGAGGTGCTCTTGTTTTAATTCATTATTTTGGTGATACTTAGTGTTATATTGCATAATTATGGTGGTATATTATCCAATATAGTTCTATTAAAGTGCTCAAATGAAGTGAATTGAAATAACTGTGCCAATCAAGTGTTTTTTCGTTGCCGCCAAAACTCCTTGATAAAGTCTTGGTAAGGTAGCCACTGCTTTACTACGACAACCAGAGATATCACTTAAGACGAGGCTGTATGGGCTTGAACCCTTTGCCTTCCCTGTAAGGGAGAATTATAAAAAAAAAAAAAAAAAAAAAAAAAGATTATAGATAGGGAGTTTTGGCGGGAACGTAGAAGTGTCATGAGGTGCTTTTGTTATAATTCATTATTTTGTTGATATTTAGTGTTATATTGCATAATTATGGTGGTATATTATCCAATATAGTTCTATTAAAGTGCTCAAATGAAGTGAATTGAAATAACTGTGCCAATCGAGTGTTTTTTCGTTGCCGCCAAAAGTCCTTGATAAAGTTTTGGTAAGGTAGCCACTGCTTTACTACTACATAGTACATAGGAAAAAAAAAGACAACCAGAGGTGTCACTAAAGACGAGGCTGTATGGGCTTGAACCCTTTGCCTACCCTGTAAGGGAGAATTATTAAAAAAAAATTATAGATATATAATAACAGAAATTAGAAATTTTATTTTCGTCCAAACTAAAATAAGTAGTAATAGTTGAAAAAAATAACTAAAATGTTTACAAATTTATGCAGAATATGTTTAGGACGGGATTTATTATCAAATATATTCAATAAGCGAGGGTCTACAATGATTTCTACAACAATAATGACAATGGCTAAAATTTATGTAAGTATCACAATATATTGTATTTTAAAATTAAATTCGTCAATAAATGATCTACTGATCCTAGGTTACTAACATAATTATAAACGTAGAAGATGCATTAACTTTTTCCATATTGTTATAAGAATCTTGTTAAAATAATAACCACCTCTTGTACCTAAACCGCAGTTTGTAAATTAAATTTCATGTAAAATTCGTAGAGTATGCGATGTTCTTGTGACTTAATAGTCTACTTATTTACAGATAACACCAAACGATGGTCTACCTAACACAATATGCATAAAATGCATCCAAAAGTTGGACAGTTGTATTGAATTCATAAAGCTATGTGAAAATTCAGATTCTAAGCTACGGTTACAAAAAAGTGAAGAAGAAATAAATAAAACTTCTACAAAATTGAATACAAAACAGATATCTAACGTCTCATCCCAAAAAAGTGACAGTGAAAAGTGTTTATTAATAGATGAAAATTTAAGTGCAGTACAGAATGAAAATACAGTTCCGTTTGAGGGAGATCAGAAACTTAAAATACTGACTAAAAAAGGGCAGCAGCAACAGTGTTCTACTTGTGGGAAAGTTATGTCTTCCAGGTAAGAAATCTGTACCATATTTAAGGAAAAAAATGTGTAAAATAATTCTCTCCTTTCAATACCTCCCAAGGGCCATATTAAGACGCTGTTAAACTAAGGTCAGCATCTTAAGGTAGAAGATATTTGATGCAAAACCAGCCAACACTGGCCACACCGATTCCTAACAATAATTGTTATTGACTGACAATTGATTAGACGAGCAAACTTGGCGAAGCTGTATCATTTCCTAGCTGAAACGGAGTAGTTGATGACTGACTAAACTTATGAGCAATGTCTTTCTTTAATTTCTAAAATATTACTGCAAAGGTTCTAAAATGAAGTATTGCAAATGTTGACCAATGCACCTTGGTTTGTATCAAATGAAATATTACACAAAGATCTACATGTACACCTACAGTTAGACAGGAAACAAATCAATCGCCAAATCATACAGAGAATGTATAACAAAGCATCCTAATGCCATACCTCAGACACTGATGAACAATGAAGAACTTACCTATTGTCTCTGGTGCAGCATACCCCAAGACTTATTCAACATGTGATCCAGATATAAAGAAATTTAAGAGCGGTTGATAAGGGTCACACCCCCAACAAGCCAAACACAATAAGTTGCACACACTTCTTGATGTCCCAAAAAAGGAGACAGATTGTAGTAAAATGGAAAAAAAATATATTTCTTTAATTTTTAAAGTATGACAATATGAAAGGCTTATCGTGTGATATTTTGTAGGTTTCGTCTTAAGACTCATCTCAGAACTCATACAGGCGAGCGGCCATTCACTTGTTCACACTGCAATAAAACATTTTCGCTCGCACAAAACTTAAAGGTCCATTTAAGGATACACACTGTAAGTTCTTACTAATATTATACATGTGAAAATTAACTAAATAAACACTGAATGGATTTAGATGATATGTGGCACACAAACACACCTCTTTGATACTCTTTTTATGTGACTGCCTCGGTGGCGTAGTGGTATTGCGTACGCATTACGAGTACGATTTGCGCGCTGAGGTCCTGGGTTCGAATCCCGGGTCGAGCCAAAAAAAAATTGTGACTGGGTTTTTTGGTCTTAAATTTACTCAGTCGCAGCTCGGAGTCAGGAAGTTGGCGGTGTGATACCCCCGTGCCTCGGAAAGCACGTAAAGCCGTTGGTCCTGCGCCTGATCTCTCTCCGGTCATGTCGGATTGCCATCTCACCGGACTATGAGAGTGAAGGAATAGCGAATGCACCTGTGTATTGCGCACACACTTGTGCACTATAATATCTCCTGCGTACCTGGCTGATCTCCGTTGAGATTGGCCGCCGTGGCCGAAACTGGCTAGGAGGATTTTTTTTTTTTCACTCTTTTTATGCTGGAGCAGTACTTATAAAATGGCATTTTGTGCTGGGAAAGGGCTTGTCTGGCGATCCTGGTTATATGGACTCTATACCAAGGAAACAATTAGAATTCTATTCTATATAACAAGCTATATTTTAATTGTTATTCAATTATTTCAAGATATTCACGTTCATCACAAGCGCGTACTTCTTACCCAATAAATGGTTTCCAGGGTGAGAAACCCCATCAATGCACGGTATGTGGCGAGTCGTTTGCGCAGACTGCGGGACTGGCCGCACACAGGCGGAAACACACTGGACAAAAGCCATACCACTGTGTGTTGTGTCCTCGGAGTTTCCGTACTGTGGGACATTTGCAGTACCATGTTCGGTGCGTACACACTTTGACCGTGTTGAAGTCAATAATATTTTGAATGATTGTGTTGGTCATACTTTTTTAGTCTTTTTATCGCATAGACCATCAAATGTCCTGCCCTTTCCCTTCCTATATTTAAGCATCTAGGGTATATCTATAGAAATTCAGATCAAATTATTTATGATTCCTGAATGGGTTGTGCAGTTGTATGGGAATATAAAATTTAATACTTATTTTGAAGGTATATAAATAAATTGCTCTAAACAAAATAAATAAATATGTAATTGGATTTTTTTCTGTGTCATGCTGCATGTATTATACTTTATGCCTTGAACTAATTTTGAAAAGAGCAACACTAGAGTTGCTGGCTCATTGTTCTCTAGTGAGATCTGCTTTCCAAACTGGTGGTATAGTTAACATTGACAGAATCTAAATAATGTATAACGTTATAAGGCTGAATGTTATTTACGACTTTGGTTTAAAAATTATGAAGTGATACGGGGCGAGCCTATCGCCATACCGGGCTCATATTCGGGGGATCGAACCCAAGACCTCAGCATTTAAGGGGTACCCTAATAAAACTCCGTGACTGATGCAGTCGACCATTTCATTTTCATTTCAAATAAACCAAAAATTCACAGTGCAGGGAAAAAATATGCAAATTCTGTTTCAGACGACACACAGGCGAGAAAAACTTTGACTGCGATGCGTGTGGTCGTGCGTTTGTCACTCGCAGCGAGCTCAAACAACATATTCTAACACACTCCGGAGAGAAACCCCACGTCTGCTGCCATTGTGGAGTACGTTTATCCCGCGCCTCACATTTAAAAAGACATATACAACAATTACATAAAGTAAAAAAGAGATTCCGATGCGAGAAATGTTCTTCTATATTTGACGAGAGAGAAGATTTGGAAAAACATAAAAAGATGCATGCAAAAGATGTGGAGGAATAGCGCCTTGGTAGGTAGAAATGAAAATAAAGACTGCATGGATTTATTTTTTATTTCATATTCAATAATTTCGTCTTTCTAAGGTTATTAAAATCACGGAGGAAAGAGAAATTAAAATGAACTAACCAGGGTTAGAAAGTTTTTTATTTTATTTATTTAAGGAACCAAAACACAGGTACACATTTGGCATTACAAATTAATATTTCTTACATTTATACAAATGAGCAACGCGCAGCGTTGTCCACAACTTATATTATTAAATTGAAATACCATAAAAAAGTTGGTAGGTATCATTGTGGCTGATAGAGGCAGGCATAAATACTACGTAAGGTAATTATTAAGTAACGTTAACTATTTTTTAAAGTTATTTCTCAATCCTATACGGTATCTTTGAAGCATAGAGTCTTTGATGATTGACCAGTTTTGCAGAAATGAGATTTTTAAAATGTGGAAAAATCCCAGATAAAAATCGAGAGAAATAGAGTCTACAAAGTCTAGTTGTAAATACCATCAATATTTTTTAACACTTTTTTATTAGCTTCACGTGTATGTTTGTATGTAACAGAAACTTTGAACATCATTTTAACCCCCTTCAAAGCATCGGAAACCGAAATTTGGAATACGTATCAGGGCCCGCTGGATCAAGAAAAGTGTAAATAAGAAAAAAATTCTGTTGTAAAAAAACCGTGGGATGCTTTTCAAGATATTATCAAAACGTCTATGTCAATACAATATTTATAACTATTGACACCATGGAGCCCACGCTTTTTTTTACAACAACTACATTTTTTTCTTATTTACGCTATTTTAATTCAAATTTATTTTCTATATTTTAGTTGGATTTTCTATAAAGCGTGATTTTTAGTTTTTTTAAACTGTTGTTTATTTTTCATTTTTTAGTTCTGTTCTACTATTCCCCAACAGATGTCACTAATAAACGAAAGCGCCACATCCTGTAACAAGTAGGATATTTTTACACATAAGAGTAACCAGTTTAGTTATAATTCTACTATGGTCTAACAGATGTCACTAAAAATAAATAAGCTATTATTTATTAATTTTTTAGTTGAATTTTCCATTAAAGCATGTTTTATGTTTAAAATATTGAATTGTCATCGGTCCTTGACAAGTATGCCGAATTTCGATTTACTCCGACGTTTTGAAGGGAGTCAAAATCATGTTCAAAGTTTCCATTACATAGATACATCATGCATGTACATACATACGTCTGTAGTTAATAATAGCGTGTTAATATCGAGAGCTGACCACGGTACGGCTACGGTTGACCTTGAGCACTAACGCGGGCTGTTCGGTGACTAAGCCAAATGGCTTAGTTTTACTTGCCTTAGTAAGCGTGCATGTTCACGGGTTCTATGTGTTATTATTCTAAGGGGTGGAATATTTCCATTGTCGTGATGTTCCATGATGGGCTGCAGCAATGCAGTACCTACATTGCCTGGTGCTGATGAAAATGCGGCGGGAGCTGAACTATAATAATATAGTTGGCGCAGATAAACGTAAAATAATGCAAGAATAAAATAGTAAATTATAAGTAACTTATATTCGTTTTTCTTTACAACAATACCTTTACGTGTGATCTTTAACACGAATTGTTGCTCGTTTCTTATTAATCACCGAAGTTGTGCAGTAAAGTATACCAAATCTCAACACCCGATTTGCCCTTTGTTTTACGTTATTTAGGTATGATATAATTACTAAGTAAGTACTTAAGATATTTATGATTCTTTAAAACATATCCAAATAAACACTTATCATCGAATTTATTTAAAGGTCAAGCGCAATGTTATCAATTTCACTTAATTGTTATTTGTTAGTTAAGCTGTGGTTTATTACGCGATAAACATCATTTTGAACATACTTCATAAGAACCATAATAGAACGTAGAAATGCTAAAGTTCCAATTTGGAATCAGTGCCTTTCACTTACACTTGGCACACTTTACAAGTTGCGTGCGCTACGCGACGGAGTTCGGACCTGAGACACGTGATTAAAGTTTTACATAAAATATTTATACAATGAATTCTATAAAATTATACCACTTTAAAGCCAGCGCACCATCCCGTGGTGCTTTTATGGCTGCTAAGGCAACCGGCGTACCATTTGAGGTCGAAGTAGTAGACTTATTCAAGAAGGAACAGTTAAAAGAAAGTTTCTTGAAGAAAAATCTGCAGCACTGCGTGCCCACATTAGAAGATGACGGCTTCGTCCTATGGGAAAGTCGTGCCATAGCGTGTTATTTGATTGATAAGTACGCAAAGGACGACCAATTTTATCCAAAAGATTTGCAGCGCCGAGCAGTTGTTAACCAGAGATTGTTTTTCGACAGTGCGACACTTTATCCCAGAATTAGAGCTATTTGTGTAAGTGTGTATAAAGTTTTTTAAATTTGTTGATTTTAATTTTTAACCAGGGCCGGATCTAGATTCCAGTACAGATAGATAAAATGAAATGAATTAATTATACATACATATATATACACTCACGCCTGTTATCCCCTAAGGGGTAGGCAGAGGCGCAACTAGTGCACCCACTTTTCGCCATTATTCCGTCCCATGATGTGATAGGAGGCGAGCCTATCGCCATATCGGGCACAAATTCCAGACTCCGAGCTGATACTGAATAGAAAAACTCAATATCACTTTGCCCGACCCGTAGATCGAACCCGAGACCTCAGCATTGCAGTCGTACTGTAATACAACTACGCCACCGAGGCAGTGAATTAATTATATTAAAAAAAAATCGGTGATGAAATTATTTAACATTTTGCAGTACCCGATTTTATGGCTTGGCGAGACGGAAATAAAGGAGCCATTGAGAAAAGAATTGAATGTTACATTCGGACATTTGGATCAGTTTCTGGACGAGACCAAATGGGCCGCCGGCGACAATCCGACAATCGCTGACACTTCGCTGTTTGCATCCGTTTCTAGTATACTGGTAAGTAACAAAATTAAATTAAGTACGTTTAATGAAGTTATACTTCTTTAGGTGCGGTATGAAAAAATGATGAGTGAAATTTAAGATGAACGCTAATCATGTAACGAAAAAGGTTGAAGCTGTCTAATGAAAACTTTTTGATAAAAATGAAGGAAATATTAAAAAGGAAATAAATATTTAAAAAATGAATAAAATTGAATTTGAAAAAATATATTTAAATATATTTATTTATTTCTAAAATATTAAATAATCAATAATAAATATTTAAAATTAAGAATCTTATTATATATTCTCTACAAATTATTCTATAAATTAAATTTTAATATTGTTTTTCAAATTGAAACTGAACTTATTGACTGTGTTGACTATCCTTTTCCAGTCCTTTTATCATTTTATTATAATTAATTATTTGCATGCAATTAAAAACTATTTTTTAATGATGCCAAAGAAGTATAACTTCTCACGCGCGTACATAAGTAGGTACACTGTACACGCACTGATTTTTTTAGACAAGGTGTTTTCGGTCGTACATAATACAGCTTTATCGATTCTTAATTTTGAGTATCTAGCAATGCAAAGTCTAAGATTCTTATAGACTCTGCTAGATACCGTGTATATAGTAAATTATTCTCCGTTGTCTGTGGATAATTTTACATGCAACAATAGATTTTTCGTTAACTTGGACATATATCTTTATTTTAGGCAAATTATGAATGTCGTATCATTATACAAGTCATATTTGTAAGTATGTCAATCATAAACGATAGCACTCCAGAATATCTAATCCAATCAGAAACAAACTTCTGATTGGTAAATTTTCACGAGCCATCTGTTTCTGAAGATTCAAGATAGCGATTGAGATCGTTTACTGATTGCGGTCATAAGATGATCTTAATTATATTATATCTCACCAAAAACATAAATGTAAAAAAGGGGAGCCAAGTTCAATACAAAAATTATGCTTGGCTGTGGGCTTCGCCGCAAAAAGAATGGAGATCTAAATGAGTGCCAAGTTTTATGCAAAATCTAAATATGTATTTATAGGAACAAAATAACATTATGAACAAGTATTAAACTCTATTTCTTTGCTTTGTTGGATACCTATAACAGTTGCTGTAATTTAAAAATGTGAGATCTTAAAGTAGGTTAGATTTGACTTGGCCAGTTTTCATTACATCAGTCATTTTATTAAGTTATTCTACATATATATTTAATTCTGATAAAAACTGGCCAAGTAAAATCTAACCTACTTTAAGACCTCCCATTTTTAAATAACAGCAACTGTTATAGGAAAATTCATAATTATGTACTATAACGAAATATAATGTACCTTATTGTTATGTTTTTTTTTATAGGAGGTTGGATGGGACATTTCCAGCTTCCCAAATATTCAGAGATGGGTGGAGCAATGCACATCATTACCGGGTGCTGACGAAAACGCAGAGGGCGCAAAATTCTTCGGCGCATGTGTGCGCAAAAATATAAAATAAACTAAATATTTGGAAAATAATATAGTTTTTAATTAAACTTATGATAGATGTTATACAACAAACAGTAACTTTACATATAAAACTTTAACACTAATTGTTGCTCATTCTTCACTCGTCTTTTTAAAACTGTCTCTGATTTAAATCCATACCGAGACATAATCCGAACAACCTCATTTGGAATGTTATCTTCGATAAGCAGAAGGTAGAATACTCCGTTGGGTGCTAGCTTCTTTTGTATCATAGCTAGAAACCTGTCCGTCACTTCCCTGCCTTTTAAACCACCAGCCCAACTAGCTGTTATATTATTGCCACCACATTCTTTTGAATCTGTTACAACATATGGAGGATTGAAAATAATAACATCAAACTTATGATTCACGAAATTACTAGCCAAGTCCATAGTGACTGAATCAAGTTGAACATTGTTATGGGCACTTGTTGTTTTGGACATAGCACAAGCCTTGAAATTGATGTCCGTACTGACACAGAATGTTTTTGGAAATGCCATTCCAAAAGCAGTTATTATCACTCCACTTCCTGATCCAACCTCTAAGCAAAATGTTGGGTTCTTAGCCCTTAAATTAACTAGATCTTTCTCTAAGGCATCTATGAGAAGGAAACTATCTTCAGCTGGTTCATAAACATGGTTGAAGTCAGCCTTGTCAATGTGGTTTTGGTATGGAGTTTCCATCATTAGTTTATGCTCCCTCTATCGGAGAGTATCCCACTGGTGCCCTGTTCAGGCTCTGGGGAAGGTTCCTGCTGTATTGCTATGCGAACACCTTTCTCTTTACTTATCATGCGTCTAATTTCATTTAATCTATCCTGAAATACATCATATGATGAAATAATATTATATGTAATTTGGCCCAATAAAATAATTGCAATAAATCAATTGTTTTTACCGTTTGCAAGAAATAAAGGTGATTATCCTAGTTTACAGTATGAAACACAAATATTGGTGTTGTTTATAACTCACCTGTGAGGCTTGTAATACATTTAATACAACAGTAACTTTGTGTTTGCACGCAATTAGTTTCTTCACATAGGGGTCCAAATCAGGATGATTGTTCAAAGCTTCCCGGACTTTCTGAAGCTCCTCGTTCAACGATTCTATTTGCTGTTTCAATTCCAGTTGTGATATCCTGAAAATAATGTGGTATAATTATAGTTTATATAAAGAGAAAACATAGAGTGAAAAAGTATATATTTTATCGTTGATTTAGAATTTTGCTTACTACAAACTTAAATATGTCTTCATAAAACATTGATATAATATAGCAAGAATGCTTTTTGCATGATAAAGTTTAGAAGTATAATAGTCTGATTATAAAGAATGCATGACATTTGTACTTTCTTTGTTATATTTGAAGTAGATACCTGTTAGCTGATAGCATGGACAAATAAAATATAAGTTCTGATACCACAAGACTTTAACATTCCTAGGTCCTAGGGACTACATGCTATTTTATATAAAGAACCAATACCACTAATTTTTTTTGCCTTTATACCAGTTTGTAATCTACAAAATTACCAATGGCCAGTCAATGGTCTCTCACACTAATCTCTAGAATTACAGATTTAAATAAAAAAAATTGGTAATCAGAATATACATTATCTAGGAGAGCTGTAGAAAGAATTTTACGCAAGCCAAGCCGCGAGCAGAAACAAGGTCATTTCTTTATTATTATTGTAAAGAGACTGATTTTGTAAGTAAAAATAAAACAAATGTTGCTCATGAACATATTTCTTAGCAGTTCAGAATCTGGTTTAATTTTAGTTTGTGAAATGATAAGTCAACAAACAAAACAGTCTCATCACAGCTGCAGGTGATCCTTCACACTCACGACGATCACGCTCACGACCACGAGTTTTCCCGTTCCACTAAGTCCTGAGAAGGTCCTGAGCGTTGTTATCGTAAACCCAAGTGGAATGGATTGTAGAGCGTTTTGGGCGTTGAGGAAATAATACAAATGGCGCGCTAGAAAAAATAAAGCAATAGCTTTAATAACCTATTAGGCAACCATTATTAAGTTTTAATGAGTTTTAAGTGTAAATTTTAATAATTATAAGTGAAGTTGGTTTATGTCGAAAAATAAATATATAATTAAATTTTTATATGTAATTTCAATTAAGTGTTCAATTATTTTACATTCAAATAGATTCAAAATGTCTTTAGCGACAACACTAGGTTATTTGATGATGCGTGCAAGCAATAATACTGTCGAAAGTACTAGTTCATCCAGTTCAGATGAAGAATGGAATACAATTTTAGAAAATTATAATCGTGAAAATAGAAAACTTCGACCTTTTAGTTTTGACAACTTTGCTATTTTTCTCAACGCTCACTTCGACCCACCTCCAGAGATGGGTCGTTGTGGGCTTCTCGTGAGCTTGAGTTATGACGTCATTAATGACGTTTTCGCCGCGACCACAACGATCGTAGTCGCCATGTGGAACGGCCAAAAGAGTATTTTGGGCGTTGTGAACGCTTAGTGGAACGCACCCAATATATATTGTAAGATACAAGCCACTTTCAGCCGAAGTAGGTTAGGAAACTATATTTCAAGGCAATATAATCCACATATTTCTATTGATATGCGTTTGATACATCATTTCTCACCTAGTAGCCCTGACTCTGTCGTCGAGCTGGTCCACAGTTGGCTTCAGTAAGCCCAGCAAACCCTCGGCCAACGTATCCCTAGTCGGATTATCGCATAAGTTGCCAGTATTCTCGTCAGCCGATGTAGTTGTACTCTCAGTGTCGTCCATTTCTTGTCAAACACTTACTATTTCATTTTCTTTATATTTTACCTAAACAGTACCTACATGCATTTTTACGCAAGCAGACTTTTAATGTCAAATTTGACATTGGCATTTGACATTTGCGGTTTGCCAGATAATGACACGACTTTTCCGAAAGGCTGGCACACTTGGTAAAAGAGGCGTTACAAACAATATGAATTAATTTAATATAAAGTCGGTTCTATGCTATTCCTAAAAAAACACTGCTAATTAATAAGGGCCATTCATTTATTACGTAAGATTATTTTCGATAGTTTGACCCCCTCCCACCATTATAAGAAAACATAAGAATAGGCTGACTGTCTCCCCCTGTTTAATATTTATTACTTAAGAATCTAAAGGAAAAAATGAATACACGTTTGGTTTGTTTTAGTGTCTATTTTTCAAAGTAACAATATTTAGACATGTTTATTTGTACTTTGGAAATCGTTTACCGATACGCATCCGAGCGAACCTTGGCACTTGCGCGGTTGCCCGCGCTTTTTCAAAGTATAATTTTAACTTTGCGCATTTATATGATCTTACGGAAGAACTATTGAGACTCCCTCCCACCTCCTTGTAATAAAAAATAAGACATGGTCGACCTCTCTCCCCCTAAATTGTCTTACGTAATAAAGGAATGGCCTCTAAGGTGCGTATAAATTACGCGCGGCAAACCCTCTAACATAGGGTCGCGCGGCGGCCGCTCGCTATGTAGATGGGGTCGACGCGCGCGGCAGTTCGAACATTGGCACGCCCAAACGTGCCGCGGGGCGAATCGTGCGCTGTCGGTTTTTGACACGGAGTAAAGAGAAGATCCATGTTCTGTGGTTTTTGAGACCGCATCAAAGGCGTTTCAGTCGTCCGCTCGCGCTCAGTTGGGACGGTGATCTTTAAGGCGCATTGGCTCGCGCGGCGTATACGTAGAATGGATAACGAAAGTGCAATCTACTCATACAATTATAGGGTCATTCGGGGTAACAGCACGCAGTGGGTAAAATTGCGCATGGTCAATATCTCGGAACCTATTGAGGGGGCTCAGACACTTTTTCGGCAAAATTAGGGGTGCGTCCGGGATAATGTCAGAGCCCACAAGCTATTTTACCAAGCCTCACTTGTTTAGCGAAAAACGGCGATCAACGTGATTTTGTTGATTAGTTATCAACTATTTTGTGCTGGGAAAAGTTTATGGATAGACGGTGCATCAGTTTACAAAAGACCGTTGATTATGTTGAGTTTACTCGATTATTGTAGTATTTATTTTAGCTATTAATTCTGTCCTAAAAAATAACTGCATCTCAACTGACGTGTGATTATTTAAAATATTCTCTGTTGGGTAAGAGTACGGGATTAAAAGTACGCACGCTGTTATAACTTCATTACAATGAAAAGTAACATCAAGCGTTCCTAAAATTACAGTGATCATTAAATTACAAAAATGACTAAAGTTTGTTATAAATACAGTCTAATTAATTATGTTCCTGGTGCCTACAATAGCTGTACATTTAATGTTTATTTTTACAATATTTGTACCATAAATAAAGGAAGTTTAAAACCATATTCCATATGATTCCATGTGTACTTATACAATTTATAATTATATGCCTGAGTTTACCTGCGTGCGACGCTTACCCAGTATGCGAACTATTTAACCGCATCTCTTCGTAGTTTTACCCACATGACGGGTCAAGAGTACGAATTTCTCCCGCTGCACTTAAAGATGTATTGCAAAAAAACCGATGAAGCAATGTACAAAAACTCATTAAATAATGAAAGTAGAATAAATTTCCTTTAAATAAAGTGTTAAAACGTTTATCAGGACCCTATATTTTTGAGTGTGTAGACGATAGAAAAAAAAGTGCGTACTTTTGAGCTGAATGACCCTATGGCGTTAATTATTGACTTGTTGTAGAACAGCTTCATGCCACTTTGCAATCTATTTAAATATAATTTCTTTAACCATCAACGCCTTTTTCGTTTATTATTTTTACGAATAAGATTGGCTTATAATGAAAGCGGCCGCCGCCGGACTACGCGCGTCCATACGTGCGGCAGCGTGGAAGGTAGACCTCATGTCGCTGCTGACGCCAAAGTCATCCTTCGGTGCGCGGGAGCTTCTGAACCCCCCACAGCAGGAGACGAGCTGCATTAGGCGGTACTACGCTGGGGCGGATGCGGAACCTACTGCGAAACCTACAAAAAAACGTGTACCAGGATGAACTGGTCTAGCTACCCGCTGCGCGCTGTTTGAGCTGGATCGCTTGCTGTGGGCGGCAGCCACGTTCTACTAAACTCATAGCCACACATTGGCTCGCGCGCCAAATGATCGTCCATTCCGATCGAACCAAAAGCAAGATTTATAGGTGTATAGATATGATTGGAAACTGGTTCATATATTAGAGGTTCTGATTATGCTCCATCTGATAATTCAACTGAAGAAAATAATATTCTCAGATATAAGGCACCAGGTGTTTAACAATTGAGGAATAGATAATATTTTATAATAAACACGAAGAAAAATCTAAAAACGTCTTTAATTCTACACTATGACCAGGCACATTGAACGGCAGTTCGATTATTAAATACTCAATATAAATATTTATACACTACTATACCTAAACATGTGTAAACTACATTAGTAATTTATTGATACATTTCGATAGTGAATTGTTTTCATGTAAATATTGAGCAAAAAACTATATTTCAGTCGTTAACAGTGAGTAAATAACGAAATAAAAGATCAAAAAGTTATAAAAGGATATGGATTATGATTATCAACGAATCAATAATGTGTCTAAATGCAATTTCATCGAAGTTTGTTAAACATTAATATTTTATTTTTAACTAAAACATTAATGTGCTTATGTTTGGCATAATTATATTATTTAAAACATTCCTTACCTACAACTTAATTTTATATGCAATACTTAGAAATAAATAAACACATCCAGCAGTCGCAAATATTTTTGTTCTCTTCTCATACTATGATACAAGTCTCATGTCGTGGGTATCAGGAACTCCGAAGACATAACATGGTCAAAGCTCGTAGCTGCTAGACTCAAATATGTTATAATATGCGGACCAAAACCGGAATCGAATTCGCATTACAGTTCTTCATTCTACACAGACACAGGTTTAACACCCGCTGCGCCACAAATCTGTGATAATAAACTACAAAAGCATATTTATTATTTAGTTAATTGGTGATTTCATTATGATTTCTGTAGAATAAGATTTAATAAAAACCAAAATGACGTGTACTACCTAGCTTCCACAAGTGAATATCACGTTTCTCATAGTTTGAATTAATTTCTACAAGCTACATGTGCGTTTTAAACCTACGTTTTCTATCTAAAAATCTTGTTTTCTATCTAAAAAACAACATGATTATAATTTGTCTAAAATAGTATCAAAATGTTTGCACTTTGTTCTAAGTTCTACTATTTAATCTTTATTTACAAGGAATCTGATAACGCGTGCATTTGTTCCTTAACGTGCGATTCCATGTTGGAAAAGTCTCTTAAGATATCTTCAATCATCTCAACAAAAATCATTGGCCATAGGAGCTCGAGAGTGCGCAGTCGTTGCGCAGCGCCGCAAGCTAAATCGATAGCGTGACACAGTTGGCCGCGGCCTCGAACGCGCCAACTCATATCCTCCTAAAAGTTGAATAGTTATAACGCAGTCGAAATGCTTGGGTTTTGTTGCAAACAGATGTTTTAGATATACACAATATGAACGATCTAAAAATTTAAAACGCAGCATGAACTTTCAATAGAAGCGGTCTATAAGATGGATTAAAAATATGCCGACCAAAACATACTAAGGAACTGGAGTTATCATGAATATCTTATCATGAAATATAGTCTCACAATGGGCATGACTGTGTGTTGCGATAATGGGCTGCGTTTGCTGATTTGCATCTATGTTGTAAAAATGTTTTATTATGCCTATTGGTGTTTTACCTGTGATACGTTTCCTTTTTTGTATTGTAAAGCTTCTTTAGCGATGACATCTCGTAATGCTGGGTCCGCTGCTCGGAGCCAGGTCTTCGCGCTGATTGTACTATGACCACTTCTTCCAAGACGCGACAGTAAAGGCTGAAGCGGGGCATCCGGCAAAGCTCTCAGTACAATGTCACTTAGACCGTGGTATGTTTTGTTCGCTGATTTTATTTCATCATCAGTCACCTAAAACAGTAAATTGTATTAAATATAAAAGTAAAAGTACTATTCAAGGTTTAATGATTAAATCAAAAAACTATGTCTGAAAATTCAGTATTCCGAAAATATACCATTTCCTCATTAATTTCTTTTAAACCCCAATGAGCGAGTCTGTAGATAGCGTATTCTCTCCATATTTTTGCTTGAATAGGATTGCCTTCGGGGAAAACTGTCAGTCCAGAGATTCCTCTCAATTCAGCTAAAGCATGTAACTGGCCAAGGCATTGAAGTCCGGTGGCGCGAACCGATATATTTGTAACATTGGGAAACCTGTTAATTGTAGGAACTCAGTTAATTCATTACTTTATAATATTAACAAGGTATAATTAATTCAACTCATACTGACTTGTTTTTCAATTCAGGTAAAGATTGGGCCACAGCGTTGAAATGCACATAGTGGAATGCGGCTCGAGTAACCGTCCGAGCTTTTTCCCAGTCCCAATCACGAGCAAGACGACGCACTGCGCCCGCACCCCAAGCGCTTACCAATCCGTCACAGACTTCTACTAAGTAATCTATTCCTGGAACCAGATATTCACATTTTTACCGTTACATAAAGCTCTGATTAGATGTTTAGAATAAAACTTACCCTGCTCCCGATCCTTACAGGTCGGAATTGATTTTGGGACAGGTTCCGACGTTTTGAAACTAGCTAAACTTTTACCTCCAGACTTTACTCTGCCTGTTGAAGCTCTACTAGCAGAAGAAGCTCTTTCACTCCTTCTTGATATTGTTGCACTACGTATATTTCTGTTACTAAGTCTACTATTTAATGAATTTTCCCGTCTCATTACTTTGCTGTTATGATCACTCCCTGAAGTTGAGGAATTACCAACATTGGTGCTACCTGCTGATATATTACTAGCATTTTCACTGTTGTCTGAATTTTTACCCTTAAATCTTCGACTTTCTGGATCGCAAACGGATTTAGAACGCATGGTGCTAAATTTTTCACGACGTCTCACTGCAGTGGGCATACGACGTACGCGTCTCTTACTAGTTTCTTCTTCACTATCACTCGTAGAAGATGGCAAAGAACTAAATGAGGAATCAATAACCGGTTCCAAACTAGAAATACTTTCCCAGCGTTTTAGTACATTTTCAGTGCCGTCTGATAGTTTTACATTTTCCAATGAAGAAATTATCGGTAATAATATGGGAGGTAGTCGGAGATCACTGCTCGTAGATGTAGAGTGAGAGGCATCAGTATCCTGCGAAGCACTTCTATCAGAAAAGTTAACTCGCCGTTCTGATGGTTTACGTGCAGTCGAACTCCTTTGTAACTTTCTAATTTGTGAGGATTTTAGTGCTTCCGTGATTGCTTTGTTGTTTGCATTGCTGTTGTTCTTAAAATCAGAATCCTCAGTTTCGGGCTGTTGTGAGGCAACTACGACATCGGGTAGGGCTGCTGCTTCTATAGTTTGGGTGCAAGTCTGAGTAATTGTTGGAGACTCAACAGAGAAATCTTTTTCAATATCAACATTTTTTGTAGGACTGGCAGCAGTTACAAAGCATTTATTTTCTGACCTATGGAAATTAATTAGCTTAAATAAAGCGTAATGTAGACATAATTCAAAATATTTACTTCATAGTAGGCCGTGGCTTAGCTGTGATTCTAGCATTGCTGATGTCCATAATCTGTAATGGGTGTTTACTATCCTACCCTGCGAGTGAAGGCTATAAAAATCATACCTGAGTAATTCCCAGTTGGTGCGTGCGTTGTTTATAACTTGATCGCGCCTGGCCTCTTGCTGTGCTGCGCCACCAAGGGCACAATAAGCCGCGCGTGCAGCTTCTTTATTAGTTCTCCATGCCATAGCTGCTCTACGCACCTTATCGAAAAATTATAATACTTGAGTAAAATTAAATCCTTAAACTTATATTTCTCGCTAAACAATAGTACAACGCATAGAAGCGATACTAACTTGTTCTGTTACGTGCATGTTTGTAAGGGTTAATAAATTTGGTAGATATGACACCAGAAATGGTGTGCAGTCTCCACCAAGCGCAACGGGATTGCCATCCAGAGAAACATCAATAAGCGACGTGGCTTCAGCAAGTGACGACATATCGTCTACACTACGAGATAAAACATATTTTATTAAGCAATAAGTAAAATATATTATGCCAATATTTTTCTTTTACCTTTGCAAATCATTGTTCCCTAAATATAATTTCTGTAGCTTAGGAGTGTTTTGGAATCCAAGCAGTTTTCTTAAACGATTTCTTTTCAGATTTAGTTCTCTCAGGGAAACCAATCCCTGGAGATCAGTTGGTCCTATGCATTTTATTTGATTACCAGCTAAATTGAGCACTTTTAGTTCATTTAGATTAGATAAACCACACACTTTGCAGATTCTGTTTCCGTGTAAATCTAATACTTCTAGCTTTATTAGGTTAGATAAACCTTCAATTCTTTTTATTCTGAAAGTAGATAAACAAATATGAATATATTACGAGATAATTTACTGTATAATAATTAATAAAGTAATGTTTGTGTAATTTTACCTATTTTTCCCCATTAACAACACTCGCAAGCTAAACAGTCTCTCCATTGAAGTGATTTTATCAATTTGATTGTCATAAACATCCAAAAATACCAGTTTCCCCAAGTCAAGAGGTGAGAGACCCGAAAGACTGTTGATTAAATTGTGTTGCAACGATAAGAGTCTCAGTCCGGGTTCCCCAACAATATGTGGTATTGACGATAGACCCCTTCTGCAAATTAGAATTAAATACCTATAGTAACAATTGATTAGTGTGTGTTTCTATTTAACGCTTATTTTACATATCGCGTGCTTGATGCAAAAACGTACTAAGTTCTCGATAAGGCACTTATGGGATTCTTGATTCTTTGTATTTTAAAGTTATCGTCATCAAGAATTGTTTGTTTAAAAAATAAGTACCTGTCCAGGCTTATTCTATCTGGTAGGCGATCCTTTTCCTGAGGAGTTCGTGATAATTGTACTTTCCCTTCACCAACTGCCTGCATGTTCACCATATCGTCTTTTATGTCTTCTCGTGGCACAAAATCATGTCTGAAAACATTTGTGTCACTTCAAATAATTCAATAGAAAAATACAACATTTGAGACTCTCAGTCCCACTTAATTAATGTGACCGTATAATTTTCTTACTATGCTCTTAGAGTACCGCCATAATGAATCGTTAAATTTCTATTCAATTAGAATTTCTTACCAATACTAGCTGTAAGGGTGAAAACAGTACCTACCTATAGTTATTTAGATTTAGATACTATTACCTTAGACTAACTATTAGTCTAAGACTATTACAAATTTCCTGTTATACGCTATCTTATTATATCTATACACTATAGAATACCCAGAGAGTATTGTGTTAGATCGCTGGACAAGTGCTTGTCTTGGATCAGCAATCGCAGGTCGGATTTGCAAAAACATTCGACCGTCTCCACCAGTACTTGGATCCACTCGTGGTCCACTGATGTCGAGGGATTGAGCTGATCTTCCTCTTGTGCGGAAAGCAATCCGCCTCATCTATTAGATAATAATATAAAAATAATTAATTATTGATGTGAACATTGCAGTTTGCATTGATGTATGATCAACTTCAAAACACTTACGTTTCCTCGACTGTAAGCCATTATAATTTGTAAGCAAATTAATATTTAATTTAACATAAAAATATGACAATACTTGGCCCCATTATTTTAACAATAAATTCGTAGAAAAGGCAGTCTTCGGTCTACTTTATCACTTTCAAATCAGTTGCTAAGTGACAAGAATATCAATGACCTCGTTATATTCTCAGAATAATAACTAAAGCAACTTTAACTTTACTTATTATTATGAACTATTGATCCTGTATTGCTGAGGATTTAAAGGAATTTAGTTACAACATAAAATAAATGTTTATTTTGTTTTAATAGTAGGGACAACAATGTGACGAATATTTAAAATTTGTATATAATATGGCCTTATTTTAAATAAATTGAACGTATACCTCAAAGAGCATTATAATCATATTATAATACTACGGAAAGTATATTTCCCGTAGTATATAATGCTCTTTGAAGTATATCTTAGCTACAGCTGGAATGCTAGAATGGTGGCAGCACTGCAATTGAGATTTTGACAGTTGATTCTTGACACTTGACAAAATCAGAATATCAAAAATAAAACAAAAATTCGAAAATATTATTGGAAAATATAATAATTCATTATTCACTTATAAAGATTTCCATGTTTCTTATTTATGAATAAAAACTTTTTAAAGCTGTTTATAATTCCTAGTTTCCGTAAACTTCTGTCGTCTTTCGGTCCATTTCAGTACAAAATGGTGCGGTATTTTCCCAATCCATACGATGATTTTAAACCGGGAGCATCAGGGATCGACAAGGAGGTTATAATAGCACAGGTAAATGAACATCTGATGAACATCACGAAGCGGCTTCAGCCTAATCGGAAGAATGTTGACGGCGGTTTATACGTCGGCATTACCGGCGTATCGTTCATGTTCTATTATTTGTCAAAGAACCCGATATTGTCTGATAATAAAGCGTTATTCCTTGAAAAGGCTATGGAGTATTTAAAACCGGCGCTGGAAACTTCAGCTGGAGACAAAACCTCGTTTCTGTTGGGTGATGCCGGGACTTACGCAATATCTACAGTATTGAACAAGGAATTAGGCGATGAACATTATGTCGACTCACTCAAAATGTACAAGTCTCTCTACACACAGTATTTAAATCCGAAGTTCCTCAAGTGCGGTGGTGATGAGTTTTTCGTGGGACGAGCTGGGTACTTGGCAGGTGCATTATGGATCAGCCGAGAATTAAAAACTCAAGTATTCACTAATGAGGAGTTATACAAAATATGCGATCTCATGGTTACGTCCGGTCGCGATTATTCTATGAAGCAGAAAAGTCCATGCCCATTAATGTATCACTATTATAACACACAGTATCTTGGTGCTGCTCATGGTATAAGCTTTATATTGCAAATGTTAATTACCGTACCAGGGTACCTACAATACAACAAGTCAGCTGCTCTTGATATTAAGACTACTATTGAGTTTTTAGCATCTTTGCAAACTGAAGAAGGAAATTGGCCTTGTTGCATGGAGGAAGTTGGTTTAAGTGACCATAAGTTGGTACATTGGTGCCACGGGGCTCCAGGCACTATATACTTGATGGCAAAAGCGTACTTGGTATTCAAAGATAAAAAGTTCCTGGATGCTTGTGTCCGAGCAGGAGAAGTTGTGTGGTGTAAGGGCTTGCTTCGTAAAGGCCCAGGAATTTGTCATGGTGTTGCTGGCAATGGCTACCTGTTTCTACTTCTCCACAGGTTAACAAGAGATGAAAAATATTTGTATAGAGCACAGATGTTTGCTGATTTTATGGTAACAGATGAATTTCAGAAGGATGCCAGATTGCCTGACAATCCTGAGAGTTTGTATGAAGGTACAGCTGGCACAGTGTGCTACTTAGCTGATCTACTTGTACCAGACAAGGCAGAGTTTCCATTTCAAGATGTATTTTAATTTATTTATTGACAAGTGCAACTTAATTTGTTGGTATCCCTCCTATTTATAAATTAGTTGTCTGAATAAAATATAGCTCTTTCATTTATCATATTTGTTATGGAACTAAACTAAATTTGTTTTGATGGTAACTAAATCTAGATAAATACTGAGCTGTGTGGTGTGATTTAGAAAATACATAGCACTATAGTTATCTATACTAGTATTATAAAGCTGAAGAGTTTGTTTTGTTGAATGAGCTAATCTCAGGAACTAGAACATGAACTTGAACTGGCATAATTAGCACCTAATGTGATCCTAAATTGTGTCATACAAAATGTTATAATTGTGTATTTTATGAATTCATTAATTTAACTTTGGATGCACCTTGGTATCCTAACTTTAATCATTGTGAGGCTCAGAGGGTGTTTATAATTTTGTCCTTAACATCTCGATTGTACTAACTTCTAATGCTAATTAGGACATTGAACTTTCTTGAAAAGTATTTTAAAACAATCGAGGTCAATGTTTTATTTCTGTTATAAAATAGTTAACTGTATATGTGCATAATAGTTATGCACTGAAGCCATTGATGTATTAAAAAACCCTACATCAATGACTGAGGCTTATGTTCACTTGTATGTACAAATTTCTGTGTTACAAAGAAATGAAAATAATCTATTTCATTGGTTTGTTTGGGTAAGTATTGGTTTATTTCCTTGTATCATATTGTTACATTCTTGTGAGGTTTTGTGTAAAACTACAAACACTTGTACTTGGACATTTTATAAATTATATTGTTTTGTACATACAATATGATAAGCTGTCTAAATGAAACAATCAGTACAAAGCCGATTACACTCGGTCCGACTTTAATAAAATTATCAATAAATTTACATATTAAGCTATAACCATTTATATAAATATAAATGAGGATTTAAAGTAAGCTATGCAGATAAATATGTATCTGCATCTGACTAATTATTTAACTGTTTATAAGCCTTCCATACTTAATGCAGCATTTGGAATTGTACCGCGCGATGAAATCGCTACTATATAGCGCCCCTTGGAGACTAACAAAGGTACAGATTACTTTGGACTGAGGAAAGATTTCGATACCACCTAACACGGGCTTGCAAATAAAGTTCAACATAAAATTCTGAATTATTATTCAAACCAATATGTAATGTCGAAATGTTTGCAAAGATATCAAAGGGTAATTTAAAAATACTCATGATAAATATTGTGATTCTAATTAAAGTTATGATGTAAATTGAAAGATATCTTTGGAAACTCTCTCAACTGTAAATGATACTTGTCCACAATGCCACAAAACTGGACAATATACATAAAGATTTTATGATTATATATCAAAGGCTCACTCAAACGGCTGCAATCTAGCGGAATAACATAGACAGATATGGGTATATCTTTATTACTTCCCTTCGAGCGAGTCTTATGCTTCTGATTACGGCCGAATGCGGTTCAAGGGTAAGTTAAGACCCGAGCACACTTTATATCCTTTTATGCAGTAAAGGCAAGTATGTATAACACACTTAACAATCAATAAAAAGTTCTCTACTAAATATCCTCTGCATATAACGTGGATTGTATATAGCAAAAGCTATTCTAATTGATGTTGGTAGGTTTCTATAGCCTGTTTTGCTTTAATCACCTACTCAGGCAAATTGGTGAAAGCAACGAAACATGTAACCCCTCTTAGGACAAAAGTACATAAGAAAAAATATGGAGACATTTTAGATTTTAAGTACACGTAATTACACACACAAAAATGTATGGTACATTAACCCTTTCAGTATGCATTCTATTACGGCTCTGGATACTAGCCTTTTAATGCTTATTTACAGTCATAGAAAGCTATGAAGGTATACAAAGTGTGCTCAGTGTTGTGTGGTCGTGGGGCGGCGCGGTATGTGGATGAGGGGGAGCGGGGGGGCAGGACGGGGCGCACACGCGCGCTCGCCTATATTCACCGCTCCTCTAACACTACTGTCTCTTGCGGGCACAGCTTCAACGCCTTCAGTGTGCTGCTGTGAGATTCCGTTGTCAACTGCAATGGGAATTATAGTAGAGTGATAGATAAGTGTGTTTTATGTTTTTCTAATGTTATATGATAAAATTAGACAATTTTATAGTGAATATAGATATTTGAGGTGGTAATCCGGTAGGCTAGTGCTTGGCTGTGCCTACTGTCTGTAGGCAGGGATGCTGCTTACCGCTTGCTCATTTGCCTACTAAGGCAATAATAAAAACATATAAAACTTTGTGAGTCATATAAAAGACAAAATAGTTCAAAGTTTAACACTTACGTCTCTCCTAGGCCAACTTGAGATAACCTTGTAGTTCTCTTTTGGGTAGCCTTTGGATGCAAGGAAATCTAATACTGCCTGAAATGTTAACACATATTATGTAGGTTATTTTGCTGTTCGTAACCAGCCGAAATGATTGGTAATTGGTCTATAACCAGCCGAAATTATCAATTACACCAGAGATCCGTTTAATAATATTGCCCTCAGGTAATACCATCTCGTTATAGTGAGATCAGAAAGAATAGGTGAGAATCTATGAAACTCCGGACTCCGCGCCATTCATCAGAAAATGCAGTGAGGTAATGCTGTGGCTGTACCAATAAACAAACTTATTCATAAACAGTTTATAAACCTATTTTAGTTATAAAATGTTTTGTCTTCTTCCCTCAAACTCAATTCAAAATTCGTTCGAAGAAGACAGAACATTCGATAACTAAAATAGATTTATAATCTTTTTATGAATAAGGCCGAATTTTGTACACGATATGACGATAGGCTCGCCCTCTATCACATCATGGGGCGGAATAACGGAGAAAAGTGGGTGCACAAGTTGCACCTCTGTCTATCCCTTCAGGGATAAAAGGTGTGTGTGTGTGTGTGTGTGTGTGTGTGTGTGTGTGTGTGTGTGTGTGTGTGTGTGTGTGTGTGTGTGTGTGTGTGTGTGTGTGTGTGTGTGTGTGTGTGTGTGTGTGTGTGTGTGTGTGTGTGTGTGTGTGTGTGTGTGTGTGAGTGCGTGCGTGTGTGTGTGCGTGTGTGTGTGTGTGCGTGCGTGCGTGCGTGCGTGCGTGTGTGTGTACTGTGTGTGTGTGTACTGTGTGTGTGTACTGTGTGTGTGTGTGTGTGTGTGTGTACTGTGTGTGTGTGTGTGTGTGTGTGTGTGTGTGTGTGTGTGTGTGTGTGTGTGTGTGTGTGTACTGTGTGTGTGTGTGTGTGTGTGTACTGTGTGTGTGTGTGTGTGTGTGTGTGTGTGTGTGTGTGTACTGTGTGTGTGTGTGTGTGTGTGTGTGTGTGTGTGTGTGTGTGCGCGCGGCGCGTGTGTGTGTGTGTGTGTGTGTGTGTGCGCGCGCGTGTGTGTGTGCGCGTGTGTGAATAAAGCCGAAAGACTGTAATATAGTTACCGCAAGCGTGTCGTTTTCGTGGAAGCGTCGCTCGAGACTGTCGTGGTGCGGCGGCGGCAGGCGCACGCGGATGCGCGTCACGCCGCTTGCCGCTTCCGACGGCTCTGGTGGGACACGCGAAGCAGCCACTGACCGCATCGCCTGGGCAGAAATAAGAAGAAGCATTTCAGACAAACGTACGCCAAGTTTATAATGTGATAAGTAGAGAGCCACTTGCTATATTATACCTTACACAAAATGCAGTTATTGAGTGGAAAAGTCAAGATAAAATGTAGTGCTTGTACAAAATACTGACCTCTTTTTTCGCCTCCTCCATTAGTCTCTCTGATTCTGCCCGTTCCAACTCTTGATTCCTTTCTAATTCTTGCTGTTTCCTTATTTCTTCTTTAGCTCTTGAAAAATAAAGGACGCAATCACATTAAATCTTAAGCTAATATTATCTTGCAAGTTTTCGCGCTAACAAGAACTTCTAGGCGCGTTTACACTACAGAATATAATTATTTCAATTATACGACTCGCCGCAAGTTCTGCATGCTTCAAAATTTGCCGAAGGCAGCTTACGCAAATTAAAGAAGGAAGTACATTTTTGCAAGTATTCTTCCTAATCTAGGCTTCCTTTTTCCTCCATACGACTTAATACCACAAGTATTTACTCTGCGCGTCGTTGTCGGGTTCATACGCGAGCATAATGGTCGTCATTCTATTGTATTACTAGCTTTTGCCCGCGGTTTCACCCGCATTAAAAAGTTTATCCTGTATAAGTCACTTTATATACAAACTATCACGCATAGAAGAATTATATATTTAATTCACTAATATGTTATGCGTGTATTATACATATAAATCTTCCTCTTGAATCACTTTATTTATAAAAAAAAAACGCATTATAACCCGTTGCGTAATTTTAAACATCTAAGCATAAACAAGGACAGACAGCGGGAAGCAGCTTTGTTTTATATTATGTAGTCACTAGCTTTTGCCCGCGGCTCTGCCCGCGTTAAAAAGTTTTTCCGGGATAAAAGTCCCGGTTTATATTTTCCCGAGATAAAAAGTAGCCTATGTGTTAATCCAGGACATGATCTACATGTGGGTCAAATTTCATCGATATCCGTTCAGTAGTTTTTGCGTGAAAGAGAAACAAACATCCATACATTCTTACAAACTTTCACCTTTATAATATTAGTAGGATTATAGGAGCTAGGACTGCCTCGGTGGCGTAGTTGTATTACAGTACGGCTGCAAAGCTGAGGTCTCGGGTTCGATTCCCGGGTCGGGCAGTGATATTGAGTGTTTCTATTCAGTATCAGCTCGGAGTCTGGAATTTGTGCCCGATATGGTGATAGGCTCGCCCCCTATCACATCATGGGACGGAATAACGGCGAAAAGTGGGTGCACTAGTTGCGCCTCTGCCTACCCCTTCAGGGATAACAGGCGTGAGTGTATGTGTGTATAGGAGCTATGTGTTCACCTGTCTGCCTCGAGACTGCGCATGTATGCCTCGTCCTGCTCGCGCTTGACGAGCTGCCGTGCGTCACGCTCGCGCTCAAGCCTCGCGTCCTCGTCGCGCTGCACGCCGAACCGCTCGAGCGCCTCCACCAGCCCGCCCACCAGCTCCGACACGCCCACGTTGCCTGCACAATCAGCCCTGTATTATATACTGCCCACTGCTGAGCATATAGGCTTATAACACTCTAAAAACACCCAATACTAAGCACCACTTTACGACAGAGGCAAAGTGTGGAATTTCTATTCCGACCTTGAAAAAACCGGCACGCACCTTCACTTCACCGTCAAACATGTAACTTCTAAGTCAGAGGTGTGTGCCTTGGGTTTGAATCTCCAAACATTGTCTCGGCAGTTTCATTCCCAACTAGGCTATCGTCCACGTTGCCTACCACAACATAGTAATGACATCTTATTTTAAAACAAAGGAGGATACATGTATTTTATTTTATCATATTAAATTACAGCACCATGTTGTTCCACTCAAAAAACTGCTACCAAGTAAGACAAAATATCTTCAATAAAGAATTATTGTAAGACAATTGTCTGATAGTCGTTAGTTACCGATATAATGCCAGCGAAAAATATACATTAAAATATATTCATTGCAGAAACACACACATAATCTTTATTAACACTTTTATCCGGCTCGAAGGACCAAACATTTCATACCTAAAATAACAATTCACAGTGGCGATACTCACCGTTGATAACAGAGTATATTTCTGTGTTAGAGCGAACGCGCATAATGATTAGCAGCGCGGGTAACCGGTCTACAGGGATGCTGCGTATGGTCATGCTCGCCACAGGGCCGAGAGCGTTCGCAATCGACGTCAGTAGCCTGTTGATACGAATAATTTAATATTAAACGGTTACGTAGTTACTAACGTAACGAAAATGATTCACTGAAGAAGTGTTTTATCTAGTTTTCATTTTTCAAATTTCCTAGATTCGCTGCGTAATGTGTTTATTGGGTTAATTAATCTCACATGATATCGTATTGGCTAAATCTGGTCTTCTTTTTCTACTTCATTGATAAAGTATAATTACATTTTAAAAGACGTTGACTATAAAATATAGCTATACATTAAACACTAACATGTTGTTATTGTGTGGATGCGTGAGGTCCCATCCGTATACGATGAAGTTGGCTGATAGCGTCTGTAGTACCGCGTCGGCGCCCAAAAGCTGTGCGCAGAACACGTTCGACAGCACAGACTGTTCGTGGTGTAGATATACACCTAGCAATTTTCTCTGCAACAAAATTAAATTTCACACTTACATGAGTGACTGCGCCACAAACTCTGAATTTGCGTAGCCCTTTTACTCAGGGTAGTAAAAACACACCAATGACGATTTTGCTACCTTCACGTTAATTTTATATTATGCGCGTGCGCACGGGTAACGTTCGCGCGCCCTCAAACTCTAAGAATTTTATTGTAAAACGCGGTTATACAAATACTGACACTAAAATATATCCCTGCAGTCCTCTTATTACTACCACCAACGCCGCAGTACTAAGCATTTACATTGTTACTGTAACCACGAAAATAAGACCCTACTTTGGGGGCGCCACTTTTGCTTTTACGCTTTAAGGTTAACGTTGTCAGTACAAGAAATTAGTTCTATATTTTACCACAACATGGCGACGTTTTTTATTTTCCTGATCAGTTGGGCTAGGATGCGATAAAAAAACCATGATGCGTTTCCGCTTCGTTTTATTCTGATTGGTTGGCAGACTGACGTGTCGGTCCCTCGATCAATGACAAACATCAAAATACCGATACGTCAGTCACTCAACCAATCACAATAAAACGAAACGGAGACGATCGTGTTTTTTTTCACATCCTAGCCCCACAGGATACACTGTACTTGTACCGACCTCTTTGGCAGGTTTGAGACAGGACTCCTTAATGGCATCGTGAAGGGTTCCCTCGAAGAAGTTCGGCGAGTTGGGTCCGTAGCGGGCGCGGAACCGCGCCGCGAACTCTATACAGCCAAGCGCCTCGTCCTCAACATTATCCGACACTATCAACAGAAATATAGTTTAGGGAATTTTTGTATTAAGAATTTTTTCGATATAAAGGAGTATTTATTTTTACGGTGTATACTCGTCGAGATAACAATACCGGTGTAAAAAAAGATGGTGAGATATTTTTACTACATACTGATTGAAATATGAATTTTTACTATATTTTATAACCAACGTTCATACTATTTTCTTATTGTCTGTTACATTATAAACAAACATTGGTTAAAACATTTAAATAATGGTCAATATGACTTACTCAGCGGCTGTAGCCTCTCCGACTGCACGAGGTCTACGAACATGTCGTCCTCGCCGGTGAACCCGTCCGCCGTGTCCTCTATCTCCTCTACAGAACTGTTCTCGCTGTCTGAACTCTCCACTATTATCTGCAAATTTTATAAATAATAAATATTGCAGACGCAGAGGTATAAGGGTGTGCTATCAATTTTTTTATGCCAATAATATTTTGCTGTATAATTTAAAGTAATTATAATTTTTGCTAAAGCGTAAGGTGGTTTCGTTTGAAGTTTTACTGAACCAATTATGTATTTAATTAGTTCTTCAAAACCTCTCTAAATGAATGTACGAATTGTCACTTCTAACTAAAACCTACCTCGCGCTCTTAATATTTTAACACGCTTTTATTAGCTTCATACGTATGCTATCATGTATGTAACGGAAACTTTGAACATGATTTTGACCCCCTTCAAAACGTCGGATTAAATCGAAATTTGGCATACTTATCAAGGACCCATGACAATTCAATATTTTAAACTAAATAATACGTTTTTACAGAAAATCAAATAGAAAGATAAAAAAGATAGTTTATTTTAGTGACATCTGTTGGACTATAGCAGAACTTATAACTAAACTCTAGCGCACTCTTATGTGTAAAAAAATCTTACTTGTCACAAGATGGCGCTTTCGTTTGTTCAGACTACTTTTTCCCCAACTCACCCTCTTGTATTCCTTTTGTTGTTTGCTGGCGGCTCGCTTGACCGTGAGCTCGTGTTGTGGCAGCTGAAGACCAACCATCGCTAGCACTGTGTCGTCCAAACCTGTTACTGTGGGCCAACCTGTCCATATCTGCGATCAAAACATATTTTAAATTATTTTTTCCTCTTTGCTCGTTGACTGCCTCGGTGCAGTTGTATTATGGTACGACTGCAATGCTGAGGTCTCGGGTTCGATCCCCGGGTCGGGCAGTGATATTGAGTTTTTCATTATCAGTTCGGAGTCTGGAATTTGTGCCCGATATGGCGATAGGCTCGTTTCCTATCATGTCATGGGACGGAATAATGGCGAAAAGTGGGTGCACTAGTTGCGCCTCTGCCTACCCCTTCGGGGTTAAAAGGTGTGAGTGTATATGTAATGTATATATTATGTACTAGCTTTTGCCCGCGGCTCCGCCCGCTTTAAAAAGTTTTTCCGGGATAAAAGTCCCGCTTTATATTTTCCCGGGATAAAAAGTAGCCTATGTGTTAATCCAGGACATGATCTACCCGTGTGCCGAATTTCATCGAAATCCGTTCAGTAGTTTTTGCGTGAAAGAGGAACAAACATCCTTACATCCAAACATCTAAACATCCAAACATCCATACATTCTTACAAACTTTCGCCTTTATAATATTAGTAGGATATGCTCTTTGAACTAACTGGAATGTAAAAGAATACGCATTGTATTCGCCATATAAACACCCGTCCCTAGGGTCCTTGTAGGCGTCGCTAATGCGTCGAAGAGGTTCATCATAGCGTATTGGTTGGTTAGCATGTATCAAACACTTTATTACTATACACTATTAGGTAGTATGAAGGATTCGGGGCAGCCGTCACTGGATGGAGACCCCGATTATGCAGCTCAGTCGTTCAAAATATGTTAAGCAATGATTACCAATCCTAATTTTTGCACGCCATCTGGCAGAATATAACGGAACTTTTAAATTATATTTCCATCTTATGTTTGTACCCACATTTAATGCAAATAAAATATTTTGATTCTGATGCAAGTTGAAAGCATTCATGAGGAACTGTGTAATATATTCACCTGATGCCTTGCCGGAATGTCTGTGAGCGCATATATGTCGTTTTTAACTTCTCGCACCGTCTTCGTGCCGGGGTATTGCAGCGTGTAGTCTTTCTCTTCATGTTTTACGTGGAGTACATACGTCATTGTTAACCTATCTGCCACCCTGTCGAATGACGTCACTATATTAGAACAATACAATAGATTGCTTAAACCTTTCAGCATTAACCTGTAAATTGATTGACATTAACTGCTTTAAGTAAAAAGAAATTATTGATTTCAGATTAAAATTGATCACACAAATTATCAGCTATCATCGACAAGGCTTAAACCTTCCACATATTAAATTTGCCTTGAAGAAAATAGTGCAAGTAGTCTGTCAAGCCCCGCGACGGACACCGGTGTCCATATATATAGGGTTTTTCCATACATCTATATATAACAATCTTGGGCTTGACGGGTTAACAATCCTTCAAAATCCTCACAATCCTCTCAGACATTTGTTTTTCAAGATCGTCATAATACTCACTCATCATCCGCCATGAGCTGGTCAGCTGGCTTGAGCCTGAGGATGGCGTTGCGCGCGAGGCCGAGGGTGCAGAGCGCGGCGGCCGAGGTGGCGCGCGACCCGCCCAGACCTGAGATCTGCTGGCGGCACACCGGCACTCCACACACCGCCTCGAGACGTTTTTTTAAATCACCTGGACGGTAGGAAATTAATTACACCGGTCAACAGCATTTTTGTGCATGGGATAGACTTATAATATTATAAAGAGGAATGATTTGTATTATTGGTGTTTTTTTTTGTATGTTTGACAAGGATACACTCGAAAAGTACTGGACCGATTTCAAAAATTCTTTCACCATTAGAATGCTCCTGTATCCCTGAGTAACATAGGCTACTTTTGATCCCGGAAAAACATAAACCGGGAATTTTATCCCGGATTTTTTGAATGGAGGCGTCATGCCCAAACCACTGAACCGATTTCGATGAAATTTGGAAGGGACATAGTTTTAAGACCCTGGGAAGGGTCCAGGATACTTCTTATCCCGGGAAAAAATAACCGGAATTTTATCCCGGAAAATATTGTTACGGGTGGTACCGCAAACCAATTAATATGGAAATAGTTTGAGTCCGAGGGAACAACTTAGAATACTTTTATCCCGTAAAAACATAAACCGGGAATTTTATCACGGATTTTTTGAGTGGAGCCGTCACGCCCAAACCACTGAACCGATTTCGATGAAATTTGGAAGGGACGTAGTTTAAAACCCTGCGAAGGATCTAGGATACTTCTTATCCCGGAAAAAAATAAACCGGGACTTTAATCCTGGAAACTATTTTCTTGCGGATGGAACCGCAAAGTGATAAGAATGGAGACAGTTTGAGACCCAGGGTAGTACATAGGCTACAGCTTATTCTGGAAAAATATAAACCGGGACTTTTATTCCAGATTTTTTTCTCGCGTTGTAGCCGTCACTCTCAACCGAATTCGTTAAAATTTCGTAGGAACATAATTTAAAACCTTGAGAAGCACCTAGGCTATTGCTTCATAGGTTATTCACCAATGGACGCAGTGATTCAAGAGGAAGGTTTATATGTATAATTCGTACGTATTTTGTACGATAAAAATTAAATGTATAAATATTATGCTTTGCTACCTGTGCGAAGCCAAGGCGGGCCGCTAGTATATGACTAGATATAAGAATAAAAGCAGGAAATAGTTTTATATTTAATTATGTGTGAAAAAAATGCAAAAGACCAACTAATTAAAAATACATACAATTTGGTTCATCGAACCATTACGAATAAGATTTATTATAGATAACAATTTACGATTTATTTGTCTTAAAATGAGTTCAAATGTTTAAAATGAACAGTTTTGCTTTTCCTCTCATGCTCAATAGAAGTTTCTATTATCAACCCCCAAACTAATCTACTACCAAGCTTTAAGTGTACTAGCCTAGGTAATGTCTCTCAAATTCCATTATGACTTGATGGAAGCGTTCCGTTGTTCTTCCGAATAAGCTCCCATATTTTCCTTATATTTATTTAAATGAGAATGTAACATGTGCATAAAGATGCACATGTTACATTCTCATTTAAATAAATAGGATCATAGGATGTAGAATGTATCTAAAGAGATACATTCTACATCCTATGATGCAAAAATTCGAATAATACCTTCCAGTATATATCTACAAGAGTTACATGACACATGTGGAGCCCATTTTTTGTTTTGACATTTAACAGATAAATTGATGTAAGCTTGATAAGCTTTGCAAATCTTTGAAATTGTATTTAAATTATACATTTTATCTGTTACTTTAAGAAAGTCGCCGCAAATATGGCAGAACGAGTCAGCGTCTCGTTTACAGCCTCTCGAAGCCATTTTGTAGAGATGAGACATGTAAGAAATATGTAAAACACATTATGCTTCTATGATACGCAAGCGCATACTGTTGCACACATATTAGCAACTCAAGAAACACTACCCCCCGCCCTGTCTTCTCATTCGCCAGCGACAGCGCGGAATGATCGACATTAATTGGGCGCAAAAATAAAATATAGTGAAATCGCTACAACTTTTTTAAAAGCAAATATTTTCGATGTCCAATCTCAATTTTTATGATATTTTTGCATCGTACTAATATTATAAACGCGAAAGCTTGTAAGAATGTATGGATGTCTGGATGTACCTAGGTATGGATGTTTGTTCCTCTTTCACGCAAAAAACTACTGATCGGATTTGGATGAAATATGGCACACGGGTAGATCATGTCCTGGATTAACACATAGGCTCTTCTTACGGCCCAGTGCCGACACTCGGGAGTTTAGGATTATCCGAGCGAGCATTGGACCGAGTCCCTAACACTATGTATACTCTACACCGACATACCAACCAAAACCCGCGGTGGCCTTCTTCGGCGCATACGGGACGGCATAAGGTAGCTGCACGGAATCGCCCCTGCGCGACGCCGCATTGCGGCGCCTCTCCAGATGAAGGGGCTAAGAAGCCCCTGAACTCTAAAGCACGCCTTTGGCGTCTACGACTGCAGGAGACCGACCGTTGTCGTCCTCCTTGGAGTCGCATAAATTGGAGCAATCGAGCGAGCAGTCCCCACTGCTCGCCCCGCGACTCTCTCAAACCCCATGCTATTTTTACCAGTTTTCTGTACACCTTGCAGGTGAACGTCCAAGGCTGTGCTTGCCGGTACGTGATTTCCACTCGAGAATATTTTTGCACCATCTGCCGTCCGTTCTGCGAACTATATACCCTGCTCACTGCCACTTTGGTTTGCTAATCTACTGTACTATTACTTGTACCAAAAATAACTATAAATGTTCACTTACTGACTGTTGCTGAACCGGACATCTTGATCTCGTGTATCTTGTTGTTACAGTGCACTTGCAGCTCCACCAGATCTGTTATGCTGTTGTTGGGCGACGATGTTGATGCTTGATTACTATCTTCTCGGTCTGTATAGAAAAAAAAGCAATTATGATTCTTGTACAAGAGACTGCCTCAAAATAAATGCATGCATTGACAGGAAAATGTTTCATATAATTACTTTGTAATTCATCCATTTGGCTTTAATCCACGCATATAGATAATACTATCCACGATGACGCGTCCCACTACTTTCCCTAATCGGTCACTAATAATCCCTGCCTATCCGATTTCGGCCACGGCGGCCAATCTCAACAGAGATTAGCCAGGTACGCAGGAGATATTATAAAGCACAAGTGTGTGCGCAATACACAGGTTCACTCGCCATTCCTTCACTCTCATAGCCCGGTGAGACGGCAACCCGACATGCCCGGAGAGAGATCAGGCGCAGGACCAACGGCTTTAAGTCCTTTCCGAGGCACGGGGATATCACATCCCTAACTTACTCACTCCGCGTTTTTAAATACTTTGTAAGATGGAAAAACCGATATCAATAATACTAGCTCGACCCGGGATTTGAACCCAGGACCTCGGCGCGCAAATCGTACCTACTCGTAACGCGTATGCAATACAACTACGCCACCGAGGCAGTCAATTGCTTACTACTATGAATATGGCTTGGGACTGACGCTTGAATCAGTCCCCTTACACGCATCACCATCGCTCAGTCATGGGGCGCGTCTTCGTGGATGGAATAGCTTATACAAAAATAGTATTCTCAATGATTGGGAAATATTTAATAATTTTGTACACTAAAAGTATCGATTACTAATTTTAATGACGTATTGATCTATAATCTATACTAATATTATAAAGCTGAAGAGTTTGTTTGTTTGTTTGTTTGAACGCGCTAATCTCAGGAACTACTGGTTCGAATTGAAAAATTCTTTTTGTGTTGAATAGACCATTTATCGAGGAAGGCTTTAGGCTATATAACATCATGATGCAACTAATAGGAGCGAAGAAATAATGGAAAATGTGAAAAGAGCGGGGAAAATAATTCATCCTTGAGGGCTTCCATTGCGTGCGCTGCGAAAACGGTTCAAGATACCAAAAATATAATATGTATGAAAGAATTATTCCTCTTGAAATGATCTAAAAAAATGTCCGCGACAGTATATGTCTATCTTTTAAGATTAACTCACTAGAACCGTTTTTATGGTAATCAAATTTGGTCGAAATTAATGCATTATTTGTTAAGAGTTGTATCAACGTCATAGTCATAGAGTGATTCAACGGGAAGGTTTTTATTTACTTTTAGCCCGGAAAAACTTATTAACGCGGGCGAAGCCGTGGGCAAAATAATAATATAATACCAGCCCTGTATTATATACTGCCCACTGCTGAGCACGGGCCTCCTCTATACTGAGAGGGTTTTAGGCCTTAGTCTACCAGGCTGGCCTAGTGCGGGTTGGCCGACTTCACATACCCTCGAAGTTCTTAGGGAAAATTCTCACGCATGCAGGTTTCCTCACGATGTTTTCCTTCACCGTTAAAGCGAACGATAATTACTGATAAACAATACACACATAACTTCGAAAAGTCAGATGTGTGTGCCGTGGGTTTCGAACCTCCGGACATTGTCTCGGCAGACCGTTCCATTCCCAACTAGTAGAATTAGAATTGATTACTAGTAGAATTTTCATATTGACTATTTAATATATTGATTGCCTTTATTTTTCTTATCATGCAATGTCGTATAACTTATCGTGTCACAATAATACTATTTTAATCAAGGCTATTAGAGCGATTTCGATGGAAGTTTACGTTAAATATTTCCCATCAGCACAATAATTGCAATATCTAATTTTCTAGCATTTTTTTACATTTAGAACTAAGAAGTTCATGCTCTTACTTTTGTAAATTTTTTTCTTGATAATGCCTCATTTAGACTATTGACGAATAATTCGCTGAATAACTAAGCGAACAAGTCGTGCACGAATATGACTATGAATAACGATTACCTTCAATATGAGTGTTTAAACAGCTTATTCGGGTGTATTCGTTAATAATTCATAGTCATGTATTGCCCTATTATAAAGTACTAGACTTCGGCTCGCGGCTCCGCCCACGTGAAAGAGTTTTTCCGGGATAAAAATATTTTCTCGGGATAAAAAGTAGCCTATAGCCTCAGAGTAAGTATATACCCATAGAGAGCGCGTATGCAAGTGGGAACAATAGGCACGGGTGGGAACATCGTCCTGCGCCGGCCGCAAGCGCTTGTAGTCACTCGAGTAGGAACGGCGTGAGCACACGCGAGTGAGATCTATGCGAATATTTGATTATTAATACTGCAAAATGGTTAAATGTTCTGTGGAACCTTGTAAAAACGACACTCGGAAACACACTTAACAGAATTCTAATATCACGTTTCACAGGCAAGCCATATTTCAGCATATTTTTAGGTAAAATTGAAATTACGCGTTGCGGTATGAAAGACGCTCGGGAGGCGAACACTTGTACCCCCCGCACTGCCCCGCATCCCGCTTTTACGATAGTGATGTTACGCGTCGATACCAGAATCGATGTAATATTTTCATATTATAGCATACGTATTTATTACTACCGAAGGCGATGCTTAATATAATGTAGCTTAGGTAACTGTTTTTGTCTGTGTGTGATTTTTAAGCCAATTAATAATTGCGTTTTTGTTTATGAAATGAAAGAAATAATTACTGTTCCTAAAAATTGACTGATTACGATAATATTTTTAAGCTATTGCATAGCTTCTATCGCGGGTCTTGACAGTATAAGTTGGCAATCATTAAGATATATTTCTTTGTCATTTTTTTAACATTGGTAATAAATATTTCAAAAACTAGACGTGACTATTTTAGGCTTGGGGAGACTAGCTAAGAAATCCATGGTGCGATGCTCGGTTTATATCCATTGGTTCAATTATAATGGATATCCATTAATATTATTGGTTCTTAATGCTTGTAAAAACTGCTCTTGAGGTACCGTGTTTATAAATCATTCCACATGGCACTACACCAATTCGCAGCATAGCTTTTATCTATATTAAGGCAATACGCTTAAAATTACTCACAAGGCCATATTTTGTAGAACCACAATTTTTTAACAACAATATGTACCGCGCCGTCGGACCTGTACTTATCGATAACTGTTGCGTTGGTGCTGCTCGCGTGCCCATCCCTAGCAGTCGCCAACATTTCTATATAAGTAGCTATAGTTCACCTGCCTACGCTGGGTAGTGGGCGCACGATGCGATATTAGCCCTCTATAGGTATATACTTACTCTGAGCCTATAGCACTCAGGAGTGAAGTAGGTTCCTATTAGTGAAAGAATTTTCAAAATCGGTTCAGTAGTTCCCGAGATTAGCGCGTTCAAACAAACAAACTCTTCAGCTTTATAATATTAAGTATAGATTGTTGTGTGAAACAGAAAACTTTCCATACGACCGGGACTTTCATATATTATTGATATAGGTAAATATATATGGCATACTGACGCAAACATTAGGCATTTCGATATCTGCATTGCATTCGAATTCTATTTATAAACGTACCAATGTATCAATCACAAGATGTTGAGAATAAAAGCATCCCTATCATATTATTATATTCTACTAGCTTTTGCCCACGGCTTCGCCCGCGTTAATAAGTTTTTCCGGGCTAAAAGTACATAAAAACCTTCCCGTTGAATCACTCTATGACTATGACGTTGATACAACTCGTAACAAATAATGCATTAATTTCGACCAAATTTGATTACCATAAAAACGGTTCTAGTGAGTTAATCTTAAAAGATAGACATATACTGTCGCGGACATTTTTTTAGATCATTTCAAGAGGAATAATTCTTTCATACATATACTTTTGGTATCTTGAACCGTTTTTGACTGCCTCCGTGGCGTAGTTGTATTACAGTACGACTGCAAAGCTGAGGTCTCGAGTTCGATCCCCGGGTCGGGCAAAGTGATATTGAGTTTTTCTATTCAGTATCAGCCCGGAGTCTGGAATTTGTGCCCGATATGGTGATAGGCTCGCCCCCTATCACATCATGGGACGGAATAACGGCGAAAAGTGGGTGCACTAGTTGCTCTGCCTACCCCTTCGGGGATAACAGGCGTGAGTGTGTGTGTGTGTGTGTGTGTGTGAACCGTTTTCGCAGCGCACACAATGGAAGCCCTCAAGGATGAATAACTTTCCCCGTTTTTTTTCACATTTTCCATTATTTCTTCGCTCCTAATAGTTGCATCGTGATGTTATATAGCCTAAAGCCTTCCTCGATAAATGGTCTATTCAACACAAAAAGAATTTTTCAATTCGAACCAGTAGTTCCTGAGATAAGCGCGTTCAAACAAACAAACAAACTCTTCAGCTTTATAATATTAGTATAGATATCATATCATAAAGAGCAAAGATTTGTTTGTTTGTTTGCATTGAATAGGCTCCGAAGCTTTTATACCCATTTGAAAAATTCTTTCACCAATATTAAGCTATATTATCAGCCAGTAACATAGGCAAATTTTTATCCCGAGAAAATATAAAGTCGTAACTTTTATCCCGGAAAATCACTTCATAATATAAAACAAAGTCGCTTCCTGCTGTCTGTCCAGGTATGTCCCTATGTATGCTTACATCTTTAAAACTACGCAACGGATTTTGATGCGTTTTTTTTAATAGGTAGAGCAGCGACTATATAACCCCTAGACTCCTAATAACAGACGATCGGCTTCGGGCAACACATCTGACAAATAGATCCAATGTAGCTTACCGTTCAAAATCTTCAAGTCAGTTGCGACCACAACTGTGAGCTGTAAATACTTCCGTGTTTGCGAATAAATAACTATTGTAATGAACCCGTGCACAATAAAATGGTGTGGTATAAATAGCCATAATTCAAATTTTCAGAAAAATGGCATTACATTTCACAGCTAAGGCAATAACGACACATAATCACATTTTATTTAATATTTTACGGAGTTCATCTTAGACTGGCCATTTGAGTGTTTACGCGCCATCTTGTTATATTTGCATCTCTTTCCGACGAAAGTACTTTTTACATTTTCTATTTCGTTTTGTTTTTTAACATTAAAAGTAAGTGATACACCAAAAGGATTTGTCGATAGTTCTATCGATAAAATTAAAAATAAAAGAAACTATCGCCCGAATACTCAAACGCTACTCAACTAATCAATTTATCTGAGGCCTATTTAATTTTAACAGGCTTCTTATTTTAAATGGTTAGTTCATTAGTAATAGTTAATTCATTTTAAAAATGATTAGGATATATTTTTGACTAGCGGTATCAGAAATAAATGTTATTAGGATAATTTTTTATTTTGTTTGTTGATTATAACGATTGTTTTGAGTTATTCTTTGTGTTATTCCTACAAGTCAGCTCAAATATTCTTGTTAATGTCGATGAGACTTACTAAGCGCCATCTGTCATTCGATAACATAAAGAGTTCCGTTAAAATATTAATATGTTTAATAAATAATAATAATATTACTATAAAACTTTCTTACATAAAAGTAATATCGATAAAAAAATCGTGTTTTCATTTAACTCGTCCTATCCCTATGCCTATGTTTCCAAGGTTATATAATGCGATAAGGTGTTGGAAGAACCAATCATAAGGCAGTACCCCGCTTCCTCAAACCTCAGGTAGTTGACAGAATTAATTTGAAGAGAAATATTGAACATTAGGAGTCTAGGGGTTATATAGTCGCTGAGGTAGAGTGATTCCAGAGGAAGGTTTATATGTATAATTTATCCCGGAAAAACTCATTCACGCGGGCGAAGCCGCGAGCAGAAGTCTATTATTCTATATAATGTTAAACACATTTATTTATGAATTTCCCAAGTTCAAAATATTGCATGACATCAACTAATGACGTTTTATAATACCAAAACATTCCTACTATTATAATTTTCGGTCGGACACCACGCATTTTGAATAGAGTGTTTATCTAATTTTGTTCTTTACGTTTATTAAATATTACCTCAAATAATTAATATTAAAATCCGATAAAAGTTTTAGACTTTTATATTTTGGTGGTAAATTGATGATAACTGATGAATGGAACGGTCTGCCGAGACTATGTCCGGAGGTTCAAAACCCAAGGCACACACCTCTCACTTTACGAAGTTACGTGTGTATTGTTTATCAATTATCGTTCGCTTTAACGGTGACGGAAAACATCGTAAAGAAACCTATATACCTGAGAATTTTCCATAAGAATTTCGAGGGTACGTGATGTGTGCCAACCCGCACCAGGTCAGCGTGGTGGATTAAGGCCTAAACCCTCTCAGTATTAGAATAAGCCCGTGCTCAGTAGTGGGCAGTAAATAATACAGGGCTGATTGCATTGTATATTTTGGTAGAAGGAGCAAGTGTCAAATATCAAGTAAAGAGGCGCAATATGCGCACGTGACGTCATGGGCAATAAAGATGGGTCCGAAAGAATGAGATAGAGCGTATTTCTCCACTACGCGACCACCACGGAATTACTGCCACAATTCTTCACCAATTTTAATGCAGTTTTCACAGAAGGGCTTCTTTTTCGTCGTTATATGCTGTTACATATAGAAAAATGTACAAAATCAAACATAGGAAAATACCCTATTGTGTGCTCTTTGCCGACGCTTAAGGAAAACATCGAGAAACATGACTATATTTATTGAGCCTCCAGTAATTGTCCACCGACTGACGAGAAATCATTATCCTCCACCACTCAATTATAACCTGTTCGAAACCGGATATAAACAGGATGATACCGGAACGCGACACTTGTGTTGGCCATTATGGCGGATACCCTTGGACGGACACGAGTACCAGCAGCACGAAACATACCTGGTGGGTGGGTTTTTGGTGTTATCACAGATATATCGTCGTCGATCATCTCGACGTCGTGTGTGTCGCTGTTGAGAGCCGTGGAACTGTTGCCGTCCTGTGGCATCACTCTGTTGATGGCAGCCTGGGTAAAAAAGTTGGTTTATATACCTCGCGTTCTAGTTTAGCCAAACCGCACGCGCAAATATTAAACAAGGCTAAAGGTTATACTAAAAGAAATAGTAATAGGAGTAGATATAATTATAAGGATGTTGCATTACAGTCAAGTAATTTTTACTATTAGGTACAATTTAAAAAAAACTGGTCCATTCGCCTGATTTTATGATTTAATTCTTGCCAACTAACAATTCATAATTTACGTTATATTCATGTTTACAAAATACATAGTTAACTGAAAAGATAACACCATTTTAATTCATTTCAATTCTTTATAATTAATATTTTTCCTACTTAAACATCTTTATAATGCTACACATAGTTTTATGTTCATAACACAAAAGGCATAAGAGATTGCGATTTCACATAAGGTCAATATGATTCATGACATGTTAAATGATTAAGCATTCTTTGTGTTGCTTTATATGATTATTTTGAGTGCGAGATTATTAAGGCTCTCATTAGAAAAGGGTTATCATGAGTTTCTGAACCAAATGAGAAACATTCAAAATATTCAATGACTATCATTCATACAAAATATCATAATTTGTGATATTAAGCTTTTCCAGAAAGAACATTGTAGCAAACAATTCAGACATTACTACAATGGCTTTTGTATTTGATGCTAAAATTTTTATTATGTTTGCAGTATTTTTATAGAACTGTTTTTGAATTGTCACTAAATGATGTAAATATACCATAAATAATTAACGATTAATAAGGAAAAAAGCAGACTAGTAAAAAGTGCAAAATGTTAGTTACAATATTGAATACCCATATTCTGACGCAGATAGAAAACATGTGTACAGTGATTTTGTATAAAATAACCACACCATTCCTGATAAAAAAAACATTAATGTTTAAGAATACAAATAGGCCAAGTGGTTAATCTGAAGACAGATTAGGTTGCTCGGTGTAAGAATGGAGTGAATTCTTATAAGGATAATCGGAGAAAAGCAGTTACACCAAGCCCCTAAGTATGAATAAGATAATGAATGACAAAACATAATCAAAAAGTTTATGAACAATTTTAGCAAGTACATCTTTATGTCAGCAATTTAAATGAGCCATCACAAAACACATACAGGGTCATTTTGACATTGAGGTACTATATCAAAATGTATGAAAAAGAATTATAAGCTTAAAGATTTTTTCTGGCGCTCGCCAGCCACTGCCACGGCACGCTCACTACGCTTGCTCTAACATAACCTTACCAACTTTAGGATTTACGTTACATTAATTATTTATTTTTGTCTATTTATTCTCATACAAACCATTTCTAGGCTGTACACTACCAAATACCTTCGCCTTTCCAAAAGTGAAAATTGACACAAAATGAACTTTGATAACCAAATATTACTTATTCAGTTGTTCGCATATTTTAACCATATAAAAATAAAAATAATTTGAGTAAGTAATAATTTGAATAAGTGAAAACAAAAACTAACCCAATTAGTGCCAGTTTTGACCTCAAACTACTGTTACAAGACTAAATTGCAGCCTCAGATTATGTTATCATAAACAAAAGAATAAAGCTATGACAGTTTTAAATGGTTGATACCAATCATTATTTATTTATAAGTATGATTCAGAAAACATACTTCTTTAATTATCTTGTGCTTTGAATTTGTGTATACTTGTGTGTACAATTATCTTTATTTTTTTATGTAGAAGGATGAATATTGTCATACATAATTACTTTATCAAATAAATGGAATTAACAAGAGGAATCAAGGCTGTTTTGTTAAATATTCAATAATGCACTTTTAATAAAAGAAGCACACTTACAAGCAAGTCCCAATTTGTTTCTTCGAGATGGTATATCGCCTCGGCAACATCTTCTATTGCAGTAATACCCTGGAGAGAACACTATGATACAACTTTCAATTTAAAAAAATATATGTTTACGTTCTAGCAATCAATTATGTTCTTTTTTTCCCATTATCGTAGTGTCATCGTGTGTATAATTACACTTTGTAGCGCAATACGTTTTACCTTGTAAAGTTCGTGGAGGTAACTTCGCGTTGACTGGGCACAAAGAATAAAGGAAATTTTCTGCAGGATTGACACGTGCGCTATGTGCAATTTTTACATATAAGCTCGGTCACTATGTGTAAAATAAGCAAACTGTTTTTAAAATTCCATTAAAAAACTACAATCGGTGTAAAACACAAAGAGATATGAGAATACACAGTCACTGTTGTTGTTCATCACATAACCTTCACACGATACGTAAAGAAATAACTTTCAAGCTATTTTTATTGTTGTTTACTAGATATGTTATTACCTGAAAATTTGCTAAAATTTCTTCTCTATTCTCTGCCATCACGATATTATTGAGCTCAAAAATTACTATGACATTTACCTTCAATTGCGACAAATCACTCAAACATTGATCATAGACAAACTATTTTTTATTTTTTTATTGCTATGGAAGGTTATTAAAAAGTTTAGATTGTCTATAGAATTTACGGAGTTCTTTTTTATTATATAAAAGTAATAATTCTTTATTAAATTAAGCAGGAGTATTACCGAACAAAAAAAATGCTTCGAAATCAAGGTACATAATAATTTCTGTGAACTTATCCTGGCATGGACGAGTAGAAAAGGTAAATCGTAGGTACTTCCGTCTTCTTCCTTTCCGTATTCATGAGTTCTGTTCGGTTTTGTTCTATGCCGTAAATGAGGCAAATTTTAGTAAAAATACCAAAACGAATACGTAAATTATTTTATACTAGTAGTGCTCGCGGCTCCGCCCGCGTGAAAAAGTTTTTCCGGGACAAAAATATTTTCCCGGGATAAAAATCTGAAAATGTCGGAGACTTTTAATATTCGATCAAGATTAGGTATGCATCCAATGGCAAGTAAAAAATGAACCTAAAATTAGTAATATTTTTAGAAATCGCAAGAAAGAACAGTTACAGATGTCCGTTTGTATACATTTTGCAAAAAATGTCCCGACCGCACATTGCATTATAATATACCCTCCCTGTTTCGAACGTTTCAACGAACCTTCACCTTTATAAAATAATTATTACAGCTATTACAAACCCGACCGATATTATTTGCCGACCTGGGGATCGAACAAGAGATCTCAGCACTGCAGTCGTACTAATACAGTTAAGTACTACTTACATATTATAATGCTCTTTGACTACTTACTACGCCACCGCGCCGAGGCGCCGACATAGTACGTACCTGATATTTTCGACAACCAAGAACAACATAAACGCACAACACCGTGTAGCTACTGCCATCTAGTGAGCGTTATAGTACAACTGTACGGCCTTAACGCTCAAGGGTATTGGCGGCACTTAAAGTTTTAAGGTCACACTAAATGTGTAGCACCATATGAACACCATAGTTGTTTAGCTACTTTTGATGCTGACTATACCTACTTCGGAAGTAAGTTTAAACCTGAATATTTAACTTCTCCCATTTGCCTATTACAGTAGAACTCCAATTATCCGAACTCCGACTATCCGAATCGCCGATTATCCGAATCACAAACAAGTCTTGACTTGACTTGTCTTAACTTGCCGTTGTGCCTACACTGACTTAAACAGCTTACATTGACGGAGATGTTTAAAAAACAATGATTTTTATTTCTAAACTTGTACATAAGTACATTTTATTTATATTTAAAACATGTGAAAATTTCATGTTTCTTTCATTTAATTCAATAAAAAAATAGTGCAATATCAAAACGTAGCTTTTATTCTCTCCAATGGCAATTTAAAAAAAAAAATCCGATTATCCGAATATTTGATTATCCGAATGGGTCCCGGTCCCCATTAATTCGGATAATTGGAGTTCTACTGTACTTTGAAATTAATAGATTTATCTGAACATGATACCTTTACAAAAGCCGTGAGAAAGAAGTCATAACATCAGTCAGTCAGAATAGTCATAAATTCCAACAGGATGAACATGTGCCTAAGAATATATTTCGTAGGTACTAGACACACAATGTAGTATGGAAGTGTTTTTGTAGGAAAGTAAAGACCGCGAGGACCATACGGCTACGGTCCTGGAAATGGCTATCCACTATCATAGGCTCTCCTTCTTGACTAGAAGAGATTCTGAGGTTCGAGAACAAGATGCTGTTTTATGAGTCGCGCGAGTAAGTACCTACATTTTATGTATACTTATTCCTTTAACGTATTTGGTGATAAGTGAGTCATTTGTGGATGTTATACGCTTGGAGTGTGGAAGTGCGGTGCGGTCATCCCGTCAGTCGAGAAGTGTATAGCGGTTCGCGCACGCGCACTAGCCGTTTCGAAAGTGCGCGCGAGTGAGTTTTGCGCGGGAAAACTGTGACTTCATCTGCCGCGGTAAATAGCTTTAAGTTTTTTTACGTTAGAGCCTATTTTCGAGTTAAGTTTTAAAGACGTTTGGTAATGAGAACCGATTTGGTATTCTATAATAATTTTTTCATAGCAAATTGGTATTAAGTTTTGAAATGGTGAAAAAAATATCGTGAATCGTGATTGCAAAAACCTGTTTTAATGGGAGAATCGCGAGTCTTGCTAACAAGGGAATAACGCAAAATTTTGAAAATACGTCAGTTCGTATTGCGTTAAATTACAATCATATAAAGGTGATGTCTGTTTTACAAAAAAAATAATAATATATATAGTTCTTATAGAGTTTAGGAAATAAAGAACCTAGCCTAGTATGAGCTGCACAAAGGTGGGGAACCAATGGGGTACTTAACACTTGGCCAGTTATATTTATTTCATTGGTACTACAATCACCTCAAGTTTGAATCTTATAAGCAACTTACGATAGAGCAGAAATAGAAATAAAACATTGAAACAAAACAGAGGACCTTAATTAACTTTTTTATGAAACTGTCATAAAAAAATACATACCTAATATAAATATTGTAACACATGGAGCCCTTTAAAGGTGGAACAATCAGACATATTATTTAATTAAATCCGTCCATAATTTATAAATTAAATGATATATCTATATATAAAAATAAAACTCAAGTTTCATTTATCAGACTCGGACCAAATAATTATGGTAACAACGATACCAAATATGTAGTTCTTAAATTATTTACGTGTGATTACCCTTGAGTGGAATGCGAGTGACCCTAAACAATTTTAGGTCAACTCAAGGCGGTAATCGCGCAGAGTAAAACTGATAAATTGACTATAAATAAAAAGATTTTGCTTTGACAACAGACTGTGGTCTGTAATAAATGTAAGCACTAAGCACACATCAAAATTTATCGCACCGCATTGTAAACAGAGTTTGTGCTTACCTTAACACTGTACCAAACTACAGCTTTCACTCAGGATCCCCCAGGTCGGCGTACGCGCATTGAAGAACTCTGTATAAGCGGTAGAGAGTTTTAACAAGAAGTAAGAGATTAGTTATGCCGCTTTTATTTATGAAAAAGCTGAATTAGGTACTCGGTGATATATTAAATGAGCGTATAATGGCTGTCGAAATGATCTAAAACTGATGTTTATGGCCCCGATAACTTCATCCAGAAATTCAAACAATAAATTAAGTAACATGACACGACACATGATTAGCGCGGTGCTGCCTTTACCTTAACTTGTGGTTGGGGGTTGAAGAAATGGCAAAACGCCAGGACTCCATAATTAGCCACGATGTTTTTTGCGATGCCTAATTCTCCGCTTAAATCTTCAGTAGGGCAAGTGGTTGCCTTAACTAATGTAAGGCTCAGGGAGGCAGATCTTTACAAAGCCTTCATACAATGAAGGGTGATTTTTTTTTATTTGTCGTGCGAGGCCCCTAGCACCGCGATGTCCTAGGCAGCCCCGTTTACTAATCCTTAAGGCCGCTACTGTGTACTTGTAGGGCCAACGAAAACCATGCAAGAGACCGATAGGGTTTGAAATTAACTGAATACTAAAAATAATTCTTCTAATTCTTTATTATCGCTTGTTTATGACCAAGTGTTAGTTCACTGTTTGTACGTAAATACGCTTTTGTGAGCAAGATCCACCACCCATCTTTGACTCTACTGTTACAACACATTTAACAATTTTATCTGTTGCTTTCAAGGCAACAGAAGTTGCCGTGCTACCTTTAGATAACTACGAATTAGAAAATTACTGGCGGCCAAACATTAATGAAGTTTAAGATTGTATTTACCATTCATAACCTATAGCATTAGCATCTCTTTTTTCAGGCATGGCTCCTGCAGCCATGTGCGCGAGCGCTTTTGCGTTCCTCGTCATCCTGGTGGCGGCCCACGCGCTCACCCTCGATAAAGGTATGCTCCATTAACGCTTAACGCCATCCATATCTAAGAAAGCAGCACAGAGATACCAGCAAGGCGTTCCAACAATACATTACCACACAGGTGTTACATTTTATATAGAAAAAAATCTTATCTAACCTACAAAAATGGTGTTGTTTTCTGTTGTTTTATTATGCCAGTAGGTTCTGCCAAGATTCCCGTCTTGGTACAGATTTCATATAAGGTATAATGATACGTCATTATTATTTATCTAGCATCAATTATTGCAAATGATTTTAACGGATGCCTTAATTGGCAATTCATTTCCTATTGTTGCTATTAAAATAAGCTACATAGGTACTTTAATTAGGTTTAATGGAAACCAATTGATTTATAAATCCAAATTAAAATGCATCTTATATTGAGGTCAATTAGATGTCCTTAAAACTTATTTGCGTGATCTTTACATAAAGCCTTGGGAATACCTATAGTCTTGATCAATTCTTTATTGAGTAGGCAATACGAATGGTATTTACTGATAATGTCATCCCTGTTGTCATTTATGAATCCATTTAATGGAGAGCCAAGATTGGGCGTTTGCGATTGTCTAAATCCAGGCTATAGAGTATTGCCTTTCCAAAAGCTATTCGAACTCCGTATTCAAAGTCACTTAATTAACTACCTGTTTATTAAGTTGCATTGGAAATTGATCAAGTCACAACATCGATTTCTGGTTGAAGGAAATAAGTAGTTTAAATCAAAAATGTTAAAAGGGTGCACTAAGTGCTCTCAATATTTACTCCAAAAATGAAATAGTATTTTGTTATTGCAATTTTTTAGTGTCGTCTTTCTTCTTCATCAGTGTCAAAGACATTCAACCATAGTTTGGCTAATACAGTTGCGCCATCATATGTTATGCACCAATTAGTGCAGGAAACGGTAACATCTTTATCCCAGTTGAAACAAATGCTCATTAGCTACACTATTTACGTAGTCATTAGTGATGTCGCAAACGGACGAGGAATATAGGACTACAGAAATACAGCGTAGTGTTTCACAACGAAAAAACATCTGCGCGTTTCCGATTTCGGCGAAACTTCTGAAGACGGACGTGCAATTTATTTTTAAGTTTTTCTGTTTGGATTGTTTATGGTGACGCTGTGCAAAAGAAAAGAAACATTGACTCTTTTATCTACAATTAGATTTATTATGGACGATCGATAGAACAAAAAAAAGTTTTAGACAGGGCTAGCATCGGCTCTTTTAACCTTTTATTGTGAACTAATAGTGATTCATCGGATATTATAGCGTTTCGGGATCAGATTGTAGCCAGCAAAGCTACTTTTAGTAGTATTATAATGCTCTTTTACCTACATCTGGTTTCTCAGTATCGATATAATTCTCCTCGCGTGACTCCTATCTTATTCGTAAAGATCATTCATACAGGGATAAAAACTCTAAAGGTATAAGCAATTAGCAAATAATGACATCCATCCAAATAAATAAGAATGGCTTTGTTCGAACACACCAAATACAGTGAAAATTTAAAAGTAGGTAAATACATTCTTTTGTTTCCTTTCTATTTTCTTTGAATATGATATCATAGCTGAATAAGTTATTTACAGAGATTTAATATTCTTAGCAGTTAGTATATCTATATAGTAACGTGCTCCATGACAGACAAGGGTGAATTCCATAAATAAATCGTAGTAAGCGCAATAATAATCTCAAGTTCATTGACTGCACCAAAGCTATAATTAGGTTACGTACTGCACTCCTTATTGGAATGCGAAAGTGTTGCAAAAACTTGAAGCACCATAGAAGTTAGTGCCAAGAAAAAGTTAGCGTCAGTTCGTTAGCGTGTACCACTTTTAAAAATGGAATTTAATAGGAGAAAACGGTATGGCGTTAATACAAAGTTGAAAGACTCCGCCCGCAACATGTAGGTAGGTCTGGAAATCTTTGGAGGAAACTTCATGTTCTGGCCTTCACTGGTCTATTTTTACTGTCGTTCCAAAGGTAATGGTTAGGATTATTAATTGTAAACAGCCCTTACTGAAAATGAAAGGCAAGGCCTGGAATTGTACCTACAGAATACAAGACGAATGAAAGTGTATTTAATAATATTGTATATTAGAGTGTGTTGATTAGTTTGTACTTGTCGATTGTAGCATCAGATTAGGTCAATTATATTTCAAATATCATTAATTTAGGTACATGATTTTCCATATACATTATTTTGTAGAGTCGAGTGTGATACTAATATTTTTTTCTGAAAATGCCTCACTTACGTAGTCGTGATCACGAAGGTCAGGTAGATAGACGTACACAATCATATCATATTGTCATAATATAACAAAAAAACTAAATAGAAAACGTTCATAAGTTTAGAATCGTTACCTTCCCACATTTCTTCTAAATTTTCCATTCAAACAAACATACGGAATTATCCCAAGCAAACTTCGCAATTTTGCTATATGTATATGCACAGATTTAATGGAGAGGTCAAATTGTTAATCCAATTTAAGGGCCATGCAAAAGGTTAGTTAAGCAAGCACAGTAAATGCATTAGAAGTGGACAAGCAAATTTAACAAGGCTTGCTGCCAAACAAACCGTTGGTTAATTTATTTGATACGGTCATTGGGGTCGTTACGAACATCCCCTTAAAACTTTAAGGTCAAGACAAATTTAACTGATATTTTAGCTTTAATGCTTATAAGAGTAACTGAAGAAATGGTTTTGTGTGGATATTAATCATAGTGAAAATACCGATTGATGATTGATTTATTAACCGACTTCATATTATTTAAGTTCATCTTTGAGAAAGAGGTCAATCAGCGAATCCAGTTCGGATGGGCAGCGTTCGGGAAACTAAGCAAGGTCTTCTCGTCCAAAATACCTCAGTGCCTGAAGACAAAAGTCTTCAATCAATGTATGTTACCAGTGATGACACGGTACTGAGACGTGGCCTCTGACTATGGGCCGCCTAAGACGGCTCACGGTCACTGAGCGAGCTATGGAGAGGGCTATGCTAGGTGTTTCTCTACGAGATCGAATCAGAAATGAAGAGATTCGTAGAAGAACGAAAGTCACTGACATAGCCCAACGGATAAGCAAGCTGAGGTGGCAATGGGCAAGGCACATAGTTCGAAGAACTGACGGCAGATAGGGCCAAAAAAGTTCTCGAGTGGAGACCACGTACCGGCAAGCGCAGCGTCGGCCGTCCACCTGCAAGGTGGACCGATGACATGGTAAAGGCCGCAGGAACGCGCTGGATGCAGGCTGCTTTTGACAGGTCCATCTGGAAATCTTTGGGGGTGGCCTATGTTCAACAGTGGACGTCATGTGGCTGATGATGATGATGATATTATTTAAGGATTGTCAACAAAGTTTATAATAACACAAATATTATAATAACAATCCTACTATCCTACTTCCTACTAATATTATAAAGAAGAAAGTTTGTAAGAATGTATGGATGTTTGGATGTATGGATGCTTGTTCCTCTTTCACGCAAAAACTACTGAACGGATTTCGATGAAATTTGGCACACGGGTAGATCATGTTCTGGATGAACACATAGGCTATTTTTTATCCCGGAAAAACATAAAGCGGGACTGTAATCCCGGAAAAACTCTTTAACGCGGGCGGAGCCGCGGGCAAAAGCTAGTCACAAAATAAAACTAATTGCAACTCAGACTACAGGCAACCACATTTTCTTCGATCGTTGATTAAATATTGTAGACAGTCGAGGTACAGGAGAGTTTCCCTTTGTTGGTTCTACATCGGCGGACGTAAAGAGTTGGGGGAGGTTTGCAAGGTGGACGCAAAGGGACACTAAGAGCAAAGCTTAATGCGTTTGAACATTCGGTTTGACTATTTAATATTTTGTGTAGATACACCATGCTTAGTATTTCTCTTCTAGAACTCAGAGACCGCAATTTGGAAAAAGTCACTTTATCCTTATAAGTATGCATTTAGGAACAATTTTTCGATAAGCTAGGCCCTTAAGTAATTTCTTTTGAACACTTTCTATTGTATGTATCTTAGAACTTGGTGACCATATAGCGCAGCAGTATTCCAGTTTCCCTCTTACATATACACACACACACACACCCACGCCTTTTATCCCCGAAGGGGTAGACAGAGGCGCAACTAGTGCACCCACTTTTCGCCGTTATTCCGTCCCATGATGTAATAGGGGACGAGCCTATCGCCATATCGGGCACAAATTTCATACTCCGAGCTGATACTGAATAGAAAAACTCAATATCACTTTGCCCGACCCGGGGATCGAATCCGAGACCTCAGCATTGCAGTCGTACCATAATACAACTATGCCACCGAGGCATTATATATAGCAGTTATACAATAACATTGTAGTATACATATTTAATAAGGATAATGAGGACAAGTAGTTTTAAGTGCCTCAGGTATCGCCTAGAGTGGGTGGACCACTGTGGTGGTCAATAATTATTTAGAGGGCTGCACAGTAAAATCGAATAATGTCGATCAGATGACAAGAGTAGGTATTATACCTACGGAATGCAAAGAAGTAATAGTAGACCGACAAATTGTGCCGACCATGGTGAGACAGGGTTCCTCGGCGATACTGTTCTTGAACCTTACTAGTCTATATCTCCTATCGGTGGAATAAAACAATTTGAATTAGCAAAGACTGTAACCGTACATTATCAGGTATTAACAACGGAGCGGGGTGTTATAAAATTCTACGGAAATTCAGAAATATAGCAACGGATATTATATCTCAAAGGTTTATTGCGCAGTTCCTTAGATTTTTTACGGCTTCCTAGAGGAAGTTAGCACAGCTGTTACCCTTTCGTAAAGGAATAGCTGTTTTAGAGCTTCTCTAGTTACATTGATTTAATTGCGTCGAAGAATTTGCGTAGTGAAATTGTTGTATGTAATTTCAAGAACACTTTTTAAGTAGCGAACTCTTTAGGAGTTATCAATGTATGGGCGGTATAAATAAGTCAATCTCACGTTTGAGTAAAGTCTCAAGTAGACGTGTAATGTATTGAACTATTTAATAAAACAAGCTTAAGCTAACATTCAAGAGCCTGTTCTCAGCTGAGTAAATGCCGTTACACAAACAAAACTTGGGTGTCAAAATCCGTCACATATTATAACTTAAGATGCCATTTGATCTGATGCTAAATAGTTTTTAGTTTATTAAATAGCGACTATCTTAAGATGCTGGGCTTAATTTGACAGCGTCTCAGCTGATATCGCACTTCAGAGCGAAATTGAGTTGTTTAATTAATACCGCCTTAAAATATTGCGAAATGGTTACCGTTTATTATAAGTAAACTATAAAGAGCCGAATGGGTTTGTCTGAAAATTGCCACACGAGTAGGCATAGCATTAACATATAGGCCCCTTTTATCCGGGGCTATGATAAAATACTTTCAAGTAAGCGTAGCCGAGAGCAAGCAAAATTGTGTCCTGAGGACGTCGACTAATTAGGTAAGTGTATTGTAACATTAACAATACAATAGTAATAATGAAAGAGCCGCAAACGGCATATCGTCCAAGACTTTAAATATACAAAACAAAATAATTTAACTTACATTAACCAAGTCCAAGTGACGCCAAGCAGATGGCACTGCCATATCGGGCGAATGAGCTGTGTGTCGCAACTCGCCGTATGTTACTTATTTCAAAAGAGTATGAATAAGCACTTATTTTTATTGTTGAGGAAAATGTTGATCCGGTTTTGTAGCAGGATTTAAATTAGTATTTCTTAAAGGAGAAGCAATATTTTGCGTTGGATATACATTATTTAAATTTGTAACTAGAGCGAAAAACATAATCAATGTTTTCTGGTATTAACGGACTTGAAATATAGATGGTATAAACCTGCCTTATTCTATATGACGCACGTTATTTTCACCGCTCGTAACAAGCGCGTAACGTAACTCATCGTGTTTATCACTATGGAAATTGGCATACAGAATGCCATTTTACGCCAAGTACACGAAGTGAACGTAACGCAGCCACGTTACGAGTTAACACTGTCATAGAGAATAGAAGGTAGGTATACCTTAGGTATTAAACGTGTGTTTATAGTATGATAATATTTTGTCCAAGAACTGAAAGCATAGTATAGACAAAAAATATTAATCAGTTACAATTATGACTGATAAATGTTTCCCAATAATTATTATTAGAGGATTCTGTCTACGTTCCTAATTGAGTAAAGTTAATCATAAACAAACGACAATAAAAAATGGCGCCAAATCTGTAGCAGCCATGTTTTGTTTGTTCAAATTGAATACAAACACTCTATGATTCATGAATATAACATAGAACAACTGGAATTATTTTTGTTTGATTAAAACACCAGATGAAAGATGTTTCATCACTCTGAGAGAATTATTTGGTGATTAGATTTGCAGACGTGATAAAATATTCTTGACTTTTCCGAGTGAGTGAACTTTTTAAACACTTTTTTGAGATATTTCTCAATGAAAAATCTGATGATTATTTAAACATTTTGGGATGGACACAAGAAGAATGGTATATATCATATATAAAATTTAGTGTAAATATTTACATTTTATTTATTTTATAAAGTGGAAGATAGCCTAGTTGGGAATGGAACGGTCTGCCGAGACAATGTCCGGAGGTTGAAAACCCAAGGCACACACCTCTGACTTTTCAAAGTTCCGTGTGTATTGTTTATCAATTATCGTTCGCTTTAACGGTGAAGGAAAACATCGTGAGGAAACCTGCATACCTAAGAAGTTCTTTATAAGAATTTCGAAGGTATGTGAAATCTACCAACCTGCACTAGGCCAGCGTGGTGGACTAAGGCCTGAACCCTCTCAGTAGTAGAGGAGGCCCGTGCCCAACAGTGGGACAGTATATAATACAGGGCTGGTGTTATTTTATTAAGTGACAGTGCTCTAAGCATTTTATTGTCACCTTATTAGATTTTTATTTAAACGCCTATATGGATGGCGTATATGGCGATCCACATAGGCGTACGTAAATGTGCGTAAGTACATAATATCCGCATCAAATTAGTGCACCACCCAGATATACATAATAAAGCATCTTCACCTACGAACTTGTTGAAATCAGGGATGTCTTTTTTCTATTTGAATAAAATTTAAGGTTTTAGTTTCAGTTCAATCTAAATGTGTCGTTCAAGAAATAGTCACAAAATATGTATCCGAGACAAAGGTCTAGTAAAAAAAGACTGGTAAAAGCAATTATAATTTATTTATAAAGGAGATTTTATGAGATACACCGTCTACTATTGTGCGTAATTTGCATCCTACGCCGAGACACTCGTTGGTTCCGCATTTTACGATCGTCAGGGCATTCAAAATAGTCCATAATATATGTGGCATTAGTTCTACAATGTTTTGCGTACTTTATTTTCTTTAGTTTTTTGGAATAAATCTTTTGCGTTACAAAAACATTCTGACGAAATCTACATCCATTTTATCTCTTTTCTATTAGCGTTAGCATACAAAAACAAGGTAGCTTAGTGACAGCCCTTGAAAAATTTACGTAACAATTTCGAAGATGTGTGAAGTTGCTTACATGCACTAAGCCGGCGTGCTGGATAAGGCTTGAATCTCTGTAGTAGAAGAGCCCCGCTCTTAGCAGGCTAGTAATATTCGGACTGCATCTAAATGTACCGTTTAGATATGTACAGTTCGTATATCAAGCATGCATACGAATTGTCACATCCCGTTAATGCTGGCTGTCTGGTGCAAGGTCTGGTGTCATTAAGCTATTACCGTCACTGTAACCCGATTAATCCGATTATAATCTATACTTCCCAGTGTGCCTGTTGCATAAGCTAACGAATCAATTCACGAAAGGGTAGGCGAAATTAGAACTTCAGCTTTCTCATTAGGTTAGATCAGTTATAAATGTTTTAGGATCTATGAGGAGCTTTGGTCATTAATTCTTAGGTATACCAGAAACTAATGCCTATTTACCGAATCGGTCCAAAATAACTGGTTCATTTTTGAATGGAACCGTTTTATATTTTGAGCCCATAGCATTAGTATTTGATACGCCATTTTACCGTGGAATTATAATAACGGACGGATATGTACATTCGCGCGGTCTCAGGCGCCCCCTCTCGCTTTCAAGTGTAAATACCGGATCATTTCGAGATATTAATACAGCGAGATCTCTAACAGTTAAATGACTATTCCTTATTTTATAAATTAGATATTTATGCGGACAAAGATAAGATTAATTGCTATTTCAAATTCAGAATTACAAAGATGTCCGCTTTTTATATGGGTGATGGTCCTCAAAATCTAACCAGTCTCAAACTTTAGGGATATTTATAGGGGAAAAATATGGATCTAGGATCCATTAAAAAAATATTTTTAGACCCCTCCATTTATAACTTACTTTTTTAAAAACGTTCATATTAAGTGTTATTTTTAAGCAAAATAAAATGAAATATATCTCAAAATTGGAGGTCTTTAAAATTAAACGATTTATTGTAAAAGGCTAGTTTTTAGGATTAGTTAAAATTCAAGGCTCGTTTTTGGACGTGTCCTTTATCTAAATCCTATTAAAAAAAATGTCGTAAATTTACCTCGTGCTAGTATTATTCATTTTGGGTGCAATCCTACTAATATTATAAAGACGAAAGTTTGTAAGAATGTATGGATGTATGGATGTTTGTTCGTCTTTCACGCAAAAACCACTGAACGGATTTCGATGAAATCTGGCACACGGGTAGAGCATATCCTGGATTAACACATAGGCTACTTTTTATCCTGGGAAAATATTAACCGGGACTTTTATCCCGGAAAAACTTTTTAATGCGGGCGGAGCCGCGGGCAATAGCTAGTGTGGGATATTTGAAACAATACAATCTACTTTACCCTCTCTTCGAAGTTAAGTGAGATGTGATTTCGACACATTCTCGAAGAACAATTTTTAGAACAGTGTGAATCAATCCTGACCGCTCTAGAAATGCGTCAAACGTCGCTTTAAAGATTCCATTATTTAACTAACACAATAAAGTGCAAATTGTATTTGGCCGTCCGTTTACATGAACTATATCCATCCAATTACCATGAAACTTGGGCTATGTTGATTTGACTGGTTCAACTTTCCAGACGCGCGTCATAACAATGAAAATAGTTTGCTTGAGGATTACGTAGATTAATTTCTTCGAGATGATCTTTTATAATACACCGTTTGTACATTAGGTAATTCACATCCAATCGGGTGCATATTGGACAAAATACTTCTTGTATCTTATGATACCCTAGTAATACCTAGTTTGTTGATTACTACTATGCGTTTATTATTTAACAAAGAATTTAATGTAATATAATGAGGAGAGCGTAAACGCAACGGTTGCATTAATGACATCATCGGGTCGAGAACAGCGCCCACGCAGCGCGAAATTGGGTCCTGACAATGACTTCATAATAGCAACACAAACTAGATTTATCATTTAATCAAAGGAATTGGTTTGTTTATTAATTTAATAAATAATTACATAGTGGATTTATGACCTATTATATCATCATTTGTGACAGTGGGCTGGCCATATCTCGCGAAGAACCGACAATCCCTGGGGTAAACTTGTTCTTGAGTGGAGACCTCGTCTGGGCAAACGTAGTGCAGGACGCCCTCCGGCCAGATGGGATGACGATCTGCGAAAGACTGCAGGCAGATGCTGGATGCGGCAAGCTGAAGACAGGGCGCTATGGCGCTCATTAGGGGAGGCCTATGTCCAGCAGTGGACTGATAAAGGCTGATGATGATGATGCTAATCACCATTTTGGAGATCTGGTACCTACCTATTGTCTGTCGGCCGTTTTCGATAAATAATTTCAATTATAATGTTCGATCCGATTCCGAGAATAAACCAATCAAAATAAGTTATTTGTAAGCATGTTATAAAATCTTACGTTCTGATTGGTCAGACTGACATTGTCTGCCTCGGTGGCGTAGTTGTATTACGGTATTACTGCAATGCTGAGGTCTTGGGTTCGGTTTCCGGGTCGGGCAAAGTGATATTGGGTTTTTTAAATTCAGTATCAGCCCAGAGTCTGGAATTTGTGCCCGATATGGCGATAGGCTCGCCCCCTATCACATCATGGGACGGAATACGCACGGCGAAAAGTGGGTGTACTAGTTGCGCCTCTGCCTACCCCTTCGGGGATAAAAGGCGTGAGAGTGTGTGTGTGATTGGTCAGAAAATGGTGGTAATGGTAGCAAATGGATTGTGGTTCATTCTGTTGCCTTAGGATTCAAATCGTCAGTGAATTGAAATTGCACTTTTACCTAAACCTTAAAACGTGAGTTTCTACGAACGTATTTTACAATAGATAATATAAATCAGTATTTTCAACAATCTTCACACAATCATCTTAGAGCGGTTATTCTTTCTCACAAACTTTAGTGTAAGATTGGGGGTCTTATTCCATTTACGGGGGTATATCTGTCTTTTTACAATTGGCGTTCTAATCGAAAGACAACATTGAATACGTAGCCCTTTAGGTAAATGGACATATTTGACCCCCATGACCATAGAATAGGCCCGCTGTTTTAAATTAATCAACAGGGCCTTACTCAAATAAACCTAACAATAACATCAAACATCAATAACCTCGCACTGAATTAACGATTTTAACATTAATTATGAGTACAAAGATGTTACGAAGGGTAATGAAGTCATCGTTTGCTTAGGAGAAATCCGTTTAAAACGTTATTAGAATGTTCTTTATATCGGGGCTTTGTGTGCGGTCATGTGTAAGAATAGGATTAAGGGCATGTACGGACTATTAGGTATAACTTCTAATTAATATTATAAACAAAAATATTTTTAAGGATTTCGATCGGTTGTAATGGACAAAGAGGTAAAATAACCATAACTGATGTGCCTCTAAAACATTAAGGCGATAAAAAGGTGAAGGAAGTCGAGAAAAAAATAATATAAAAAGTAGTGTTGAGCTCAAACGGGTGTTATCTCGAAAACGGCTTGGACTCCTTTGAAATGCTGCCAAGAAAAGCTGGTATTTCCTTTTTACTTATCTAAAGAGGGCATTTTACTAGGAAGGCGTTGGACTTTACTCAGATCAAGTGAGTAGAAAATTACCTTTGAAAAGTTGGTACTGTGGTAGCCGTAGAATTACTAAAAGTAAAATAAAATAAATATTAAATGTAGGAAACTAGGTGTTGCCCGCGGCTTTGCCTGGGAGAAATGACTTTCCCGGTACATAAATCACTGTAGCAATCCATGGCGACATTATTTCGACGTCAGCAACACACACACACACACACACACACTCACGCCTGTTATCCCCGAAGGGGTAGGCAGAGGTGCAACTAGTGCACCCAATTTTCGCCATTATTCCGTCCCATGATGTGATAGGGGGCGAGCCTATCGCCATATCGGGCACAAATTCCAGACTCCGAGCTGATACTGAATAGAAAAACTCAATATCACTTTGCCCGACCCGGGGATCGAACCCGAGACCTCAGCATTGCAGTCGTACCATAATACAACTACGCCACCGAGGCACCGACGCCAGCAACGTTATAAAAAGAAAGAAAAACAAACTTATAGGAGCAAATTAATCGAATAAATGTAGCCTATATGTTAATTCAGAACATGGCCTATCTGAATGGCAAATTTCATTCAAAACTGTTCATCTCTTCCTGCGTTTACTACTAACAAACATCCTGACAACCTTCCTATTTATAATTGTGAGATAAGACAAGGTAAGATATTTTAAATTACGTACTTAAAACAAACACACACACACACACACACAAATATACACTCTATGGGCGCCACCAGCTCCATGGAGACCGTAAAATTTTTTAGAATGAAATTTTATCGGCAGGTGTATTTAGTATCTTAGTTGTGCTATAATTAATAGAATCGGCCGTTTAAGCTTTAATTGGTTTCAACACTGATCTTTATTTACAAAAATATTTGCGACTTCCAAGTCAAAAAGTAAAAATAAAATTAAGTACGTAACTGAAGACGGACATCTTGTCTTAAACTAATTTGATTAAAGCCGAAGTATAATTTGTTTTTGCAAATTAAACTCAATAGGATAAACAGGGAAAAGGGTAAATCTTTTTTGTGCCTACTTTAATTGAAATGGGACCTTTGATTACAATACAGATTCATTTGTATTAATTAACTTCAGTATTAAAATATTTGCAAGAAATAAGAACGTAAATAAGTTCAAAGATAAAAGTTATTGCCTAAAAATATTTGTGCCAAACTTCAAGCGAAACAGCGAAGTTTAGTGGAGATCGTAGTACCGATCTCCGTATCGGCACTCCATGTCGTAGGTTCGGCCAAACCATGACATACCGAGTCTTTCTAGGTTTTAGTAATTAAGGGGAACTTTGGACCTGCAATGTAATATAATAATCTACATATTACGCGGAGCTCTATCGTGTCGTCATCCCTTTCAGAACGTAGATTACTTTCAGAAAACTTCTACAAGTATTTAAGTCACCTGGTTACTGGTGACAGGTCTCTCATATGTGAGAGTTCGTCTGGGTGGGTACCACCGCAATGACTATTTCTACCGCCAAGCAGCAGTGTGCATTCACTGTTGTGTTTCGATTTGAAGGTCATTGTAGCCAGTGTAACTACTGGACATAATGAGACTTATCTTATGTCTCAGGATGACGAGCGCAGTGCAATGCCAAACGGTACTTTGTAACTCAAGGTGCTGGATGGTGTTGCTACTGTTTATGTGTGGTTGTATCGCTTACCATCAGGCGAACGGCATGCTCGTCTCGTCATTCAATGGAATGAAAAAATCGTCAAAATTAATTCAGCTCAATTCAGCTGTAACAAAGAATAGCCCAAGATAATAGTGTGTGCACACGATATGTTTATAAAGGAATTTAAGCTTAGAAAATGTCTTTATTTTACAATCAAACAAAAATACTTCTTTGAATAGATTGCTTTATGTCCCATTTGCATAATGAGCACAAAGTCAATCTGCATAGAGTCTATATTTCCCTATCTATAAAACCACCGAACATCACGACAGGTTCCGCGTACAGGTTATGAAAGCTCACACTTCCGAAAGTAAGATTTCCACGCTTGTCCTTTCCGTACACCTGTACCATATTAAACCAGGTGTACATTTCCGACAGAAACTTTCTGCACTTGCCCTTACTCAAATTGGGGTCGATGCAATTTTTAACACATCGCACCTTTAGCAAGAAAACGACACAATTCAAAAAGATAGAAAATTGGGTTATCGTCCTAAAATTACTCAATACAAAGTACGAAGTACTCAATATAAAAATATTCAAGCAGGAAAAGGAAGAAGCTGTTATATCGGTCCTTTTTTTATTATATTTTTAAGTCAGTTTAAAAGTCAGCAAAACAAATGAATTATGCTTATTAATATAATTCCGTTATTAGTTTAAGTATTGCCTTGGTGGCGTAGTTGTATTACGGTACGACTGCAATGCTGAGGTGAATGATATTGGATTTTTCTATTACTATCAGCCTGAAGAAAGCGAAAAGTGGGTGCACTTAGGCACTAGTTGCACCTCTGCCTACCCCTTCGGGCATAAAAGACGTGAGTATGTGTATGTATTACTTTAAGTAGAAAACCTTAGAAGATTTGACCGCCAAGTTAATTATTGTTCCGTATTAGTTCACTGCAGTTTATTTCGAATACGCGCCATTACACTTGATCTATGGTTCCTCCATCCATTTGGAATGCCTCGGTCGAGTATCGCTTTTGTTCCATTGCGGCAGTAAGGCCGCTTAGACAAAAGAATATTCACTTCCTCGGTTCTTTGCCAATACATTGGATAATCTGTTTGTATAAACTCACATATGTTCGTACCTGATAGGATGACGGAGTAAATTGAAGATATAAGTATATACGTACCTATAGTTTACCAAAATTTTCATGTGATAGGATCATGGGTTCAGCCATGGATGTAAAGGAAAATAACATGTTAAACACCCAAGTCCTAATATTACATATTATTCAAATAACTTTAAAATGCAAATTTTAATTGATCCAAAGATTTCATAACAAATATTTGATAATATCGATAAACATCATTGAAGACACTGAAGTATATTTAGTCTCCCTACTAGCCTATTCCACGGAATAATTTAGTTTTAAAGCACTATTTTCCTTTACGATTTTCGTCATAGATCCAGCCATAGCTCACAAATCCGCGAGTTACTATATAAGGTAACGGACGCCCACGGGTGCCAACGATAGCCTAATATGTTCACCATCGCCGACTACTTGTTATTAACACCATATGTCAAAACAATTGGAATGATAGGCATTCAACATTAGCAAAGAAGTATATTTAGAGTACTGGCAGAGACTATTGGTTAGTCTTAGGTCTGATAAACGCTATACGTCATATAGATTTATAAGTGGACCAAATACAAAAATCGATCTAATCTATGCTCCTAGAGCACGACAAGTGGTGAAGTCGGCCTTTAACAATCATGATTATGACCATGAACCTATACTATAAACTATTATTGCAGTGTGAGATCCTTTGTAATCAATATAGCGAAAGTCCTCGACTCAGAAACAATGGAATAGTGCATATTGAATTTTCAATTAAATATACGACAGATTCTGCTGTTATGCAATACTTAGAATTTCAGACCATAACGCAGTGCATGGCACTATACACATCATGTAACTGGCAAACAATCTGAGCACAATACCGCATGGTAGGTCTTTTTTGTACGTAAGTATTGAGTTAGCGAGTCGGGGAACTCTTTTCAAGATGCTTTAGTTTCCATGGGGAACCCTTTGGTTCGCCTACTTTTTTTAAACTATTATTTTTTCGCATAATTGACTTTGCATAATATGTATTGCCATAATAGTACTATCGCATAGTAATATTTTGGCCTACTACTTTTTGTCATAATAAGCTATTGGAATAATTTTAGCTAGACTAATTGGTATTAGACTAATACACATTTTGCATAACATGTATTTAGAATAAATTAGGTGAGCGAGGAGCGAAGCGACGAGCGTGTTAGGTGTATATGAACCACCGCACGAGCCGAGCGAGCGAAGCGAGCGTGCCGAGGCAGCGGCCGGCGAGTGGCAGAACCGACTTTAAGTCGTTTCTAACTCAGACAAAACCAAACATGAATGTTGCTTATTTATTTTTATGACTTTTGATATTTATGCTTTTTGACATTAGTCGTTCTCATGGTTGTGCTTTTTGTATTTATGCTTTTTTATTTTATACTAAAACGATTATGCGTAATGATTATTATGCACATTGATATTTAGGCTTAAAGCTAAGATGCGTATCAATATTATAAAAAAAAAAAAATATGACATCCAATAGGGAACCTTTTCCATGATGTTTTGTTGAAGTCATGTGGGCCACCAGCGGGCCGCAGGTCGAGTATTAGGGTATATAGCTGAATTCGACGGAGTTGCAATGCTGGAATGTCCTTTAGGGATAAAGATTTTATGGGCGGTCGTATCGCTTACCATCAGGCCAACGGCATGCTCTCCTCGTCATTTAATGCAATAAATAAAATATTAAAGGCATGAGTATATCTTAAAAACATATGTTACTTTAAAAAATATTTATTATATCAAAAATGTAACACTCAACATTATTTTTCTATGTATTCAAGGGGTTATCCGAGCTAAATTTTTTGAGTTCGCCGTCATTTTTCTGTGCCACGACTCCCGAGGCAGACACCAGCTACATACACTAGTATACATAGATAGTTTGCTAAAGTTGTTTGCCAGCTATTATTCAGACATTAGTCAATACATAATTTGTAAACATTTGAACACAAAGCTTGAATGATACGAATTACTATTGACTTGAGTACAAGTGAGTGCATCCAAAGTTATTCTTACATCGATGACACAACTTGACTCATGCACACATGAACAACCAGTTAATTTTAAACGTTTCATTTAATCAAGTTGTGTCTACTTTACTATTTCTATAATTGGTTTGTGAAAGAAGAGCAGTTAATGGATGCTTTGGTCATAATATTTCTGTGGCCGCAGTTGAAATAGCCAGATAATTATACTTGTAGCTAAGTTTTTCAAAGAGAAAGAATAATTTTAAGACTATGTAGATACCATCGGTAATAGATTTGCGATGATTACAGTTTTTTTTATTGCATAGAGTGACGAGATGAGCACGCCGTTCGCCTGATGGTAAACGATACGGCCACCCTAAACAGTTGCAACACCACCCATTACCTTGAGTGACAAAGTACTGTGTGGCATTCCACTGCGCTCGTCATCCTGAGACATAAGATGTTTCTTCTCATTATGTCTAATAGTTACACTGGCTACGATGTCCCTCAAACTGAAACAGTGCATGCACACTGCGGCTTGGTTGTACAAATAGTCACTGCGGTGGTACCTACCCAGACGGACTCTTACATTTGAGGGACCTACCATTAGTAGGTAAATATGATACATGATGTATTGGGAGTAAATAAAAATATATATTTTGATATCCTTCATGTCCATGGCTCCATCAATTGACCAACTTAAAAAAATCTTCGTCTTTTTATCGAAGATACGGCTACAACAAATTCGTTTCACTGCACTTGAAGTTATGTGAAACGAGGTCCACAAAAATATCAACCGGCAAGAGATACATTCATCCCCGATCGGCCCACTTATGTCGGCCTCCCTAAATGCTTCTGTACGCTCCGCTTGAAGGACCCCAAGTTGTAGGATAGAGAGAACACGTATGCTGCTAATCTATTCTAAAGCTTAATGGTGCTGCAAATGTATTAATTACTAAACCTTTACAATGAATATATTGAACTAATAATGTTTTCTTCGTCAATTTTATATTAATGCAGCATTGCATCAATCACTGTCTTGACTACTGACTGCCTTGGTGGCGTAGTTGTTTTACGGTACGGCTGCAATGTCAAGGTTCGATCCCCGGGTCGGGTAAAGTGATATTAAGTTTTCTACTCTATATCAGCCTAGAGTCTGGAATTTGTGCCAGACATGGCGATAGGCTCGACATATCACATCATGGGACGGATGCACGGCGAAAAGTGGGTGCACTAGTTGTGCCTCTGCCTACCCCTTCGGGGATAAGAGGCGTGAGTGTATATGTATCTATGTACATCAATCATAGTCTTCTGTGTAGTGCATCATCATTATTATAGTGTGTCAACGATTCATGCGGTTTGTCTGATATGTTTATGTTTCTTCCGGTAGTCGCTTTATTTATGCCTTTGACATATTATACTATAGGTACGCTTAAAATAACTATATTTAACGACCTATTGTTATAAAAACACTCGTACTTGTGCGTGCATTTTAATCTTTCCCCATACTTATATTTTAAACAGGTGGTTGTCCGGGTTTCATTCTGGTATTTATGATTTATTGTATAAATTTTTTGTGACGGCAAGTACCACTTTTTAGCCTGTTGCTGTCGTTAAACAGTGGTGTAGAACGGTGAAGGAAAACATCGCGAGAGGAAGCCTACATACCTAGGAATTCACCAAAAATAATTTCGAAGGTATGTGAAGTCTTCCAATCCGCCGTAAGGCCAGCGTGGTAGATTAGCGCCTAAAACGCTCTCAGTAATAGAGAAGGCCCGTGCTCAGCAGTGAGCAGTATATAAGTACAAGGCTGGTATCATTCATAAACAGCTACGAGTTGGTGTAAATAGTAAGGGATTCGACGGTTCTAGAGCACGTTCGGGGGTCGGTTGGCGCCATTCTGGCCTAGTTCGTCAATAATTTCGATTGCTCCAATTTCGGCGCGTACGATCCGCGAATTAACCCGCGGATTAAATTGATACCTACCGCGAATTGATCCGCGGATTTAATTAATACCTACCGCGAATTGATCCGCGGATTTAATTAATACCTACCGCGAATAAATCCGCGGATTAATTTTATCCGCGGAATCCATTTCATATCGCCCGCGAGATAGATATAAACCGCGAAGCGAATTGGAGTTGCATGGTTTACGGTCCCCTCAAGCTTGTACCTTTTCCCTCTGTTTCGTTGTGCTTTTGTATTTCTACTTTCTAACAGCGACCCTTTTTCTTTGAAGAATACAAATGTCTTTGTTCCATATTCCTATGGGCTCGTGTTTCTACGTAAAAGCCATTTACAATTACCCATCACTCACCCTTTATGCATTACGGGCATTATTTATGATCCATAAAGCAATCGTTACAATACACCATACATTACTCAAATTCTAAGTAAAAACCCTTCGGGTCTTCTCATTGTCAATGATTAACTGCATGTCCATTATTTTAAACAACAGTTACGGATCCTATTATTCCCATTTCCTGATGCTATGTATTCGATGGAACGTTCAAAGTGAAAGTTGAACATGTTGGATCCTGTCTGCAAGGAAATAATACTCGCTCTCCATATAAAAGCCAAACTCAAAATCACATGGTATCGTATTCCACTCTGTGCTCTCTTCGAAGTGTGATCTCCAGTTGTTTGTAATAGTGAAGTGATAGTAAAACAGTGTAATAGTAAATACTGAAGCTGATATAAAATGAATGTAAGTACCTTCTTATACTTTGATCTAAAATTGTTATAACCAGATGTTTTATCAATTGTATATGTTATGTGTTGTTCACTGGGTTAATGCATTTTAGTTGTATTTGATCTCTTATTTAATTTATCAAAGTTACTGTAGTGCATTTTATTTCACATACCTATAAGTGTTTATCATACAATACTTCCTTAACCGATTTGTTTTATTTACAGTTTTATTTTCGTTACATTTGATCTCTTATTAAATTATCAATGTTACTTTAGTGTACATTTATACTTCGCATACCTATAAGTATTTATCATATAATACTTCCTTAACCGATTTGTTTTATTAACAGTTTTATTTCATTTTATTACAGTTTTCGGAAAATACTTTCAAAAATTACTATTATGCTGAAGATATAGATGAACCTAGTGATGAAGAAGGTACACTCGCCTTTAAAGTAAAAAAAGCGATAATAGCAAACAAAAGATCCATGGAATGCAACAACATTGACGAATTTTTCGAAAAACCTAAGAAAAAGAAGACAACGACAAAAAAATCATCTAGTGTTGGTCGAGCGACGAGTGGTGGTGTTTCATACATAAAAACAAACAGCGATGACAGCAGTTCTGCATCACACCTCATAAAAATTGAGGTGTATGATGTTAATAAAATAAAAAACATCGCACCGACGGAACAATGGAAACATGCTGATGTGCGGGTTAAATATTACGCAGACACCGAGAGTGACAAAAACTTGCAATGTATCAAGGACGCGGTATACAACATAACTAAACAGTTGGCGAGTAAGGACGATTGTGTGAAATATTTTATAGACAACGACAAATGAACAAAGTGCCAGTGCGTATCAGTGTTTTAAAATCATAATTTTAGTCATATACTTTATTCTAAGAAACTATTATTGTAATAACTATACCTATTTTAATTTAATTTACATTGTATTGTATTTTAACTTTGTACTCTTTTAAGTTACATGCTTAACAGATTACTTCGTTTTTTATTCTAGAACTCTTTGTGTTGTTGCTAAGTATTAATGTAAATAGTAATAAGTCTTTTTAGTGTTTTTCATGTTCATGCTTACGATTGTAAAGTTATTACGAACATTCATTAATTGTTTGGATAGTTTAAAGTTAAATTGCATTGATTAGGGTAGTGTTTATTATTAAAGTAAGAAGGTACTACGAAGACATTGCTCACGATGGATGCAATATCAAGCTGTGATTTACACAACATGGAACTCGTCGCACTTCTCGAGAACATTGAATCTATGGACCTGATGTCATCACAATACGACAAAGAACTTTACGAGTTCTGTGATAAAATGGAACAAACACAAGTTGAAACGTGAGTATAACATTTTTTATTATGTTAAGACTTGTTGCAACATGTTCTGGGCATCCACGAAGAGGGGATACAATTCAAGTATTTATAATGGTTGGGACATCTTTGCACAATCATTCCACTTGTTTCTTCCGTTTATATTTTTAACATTAGTGTGCAACCGAAATGTACCACTCGCTTGATATTTCTAGTTTATCTCAGAGTGAGATTGCTAGTTTCGATAAAAATATTATTCTAAATAAATATCATCGTTTCATACGGTTTTGGTATATACAAAATGTTTTGCCAGTGTCAATGTTGGGAGATCCTGATATTGCTCCTTATTATACGCCATGTAGTGGTCATAGAACCTCACAGCAAACTCATACCGATGAGGATGATATTGATGGTGTATTATCAATGAAAGCATATTGTTTTCAGTGTAAATAACAAAAAATGTTAGTATCTATTTAAAGAATAGAAATATAGTAAGAAGCTTATTACGTGTGATCACAATTTTTAACAGTTTTCTTATCCATCAGATCTATGCAGAATGGAGAAGGTAGCAGAAAAAGGAAAAGATTAGCACCAACTGAGTTGTTTGAGGAGGATCCGTTAAAGAGAAGAAAAAATATTCGTCTTGAAGCTCCTTCAACATCTACATCATCGCTGGGTACCATTGTAAATGTAAGTACAGAACAGCATAATGATAAAATTGAATGTCCTGAGTGTCACGTACATGTGTCAAAAAAATATATGACCAGTCACTATAAGAGCAATAAACATAAAAATAATTTAATTAGAAGAGATAATAATCTACCTAATGTTCAATTGATTGATAGTGCTTTTGGTAATAGAATTATTACATATCGAGTGAAATCTAATTTAGTTTCTGATACGCAGTTTGAATCACCTGAATTATTTTTACAAAATATTAAAAATGTAATTTATACATTACTAGAACGATCTATTTCAGAATATTCTGTTGTAAAAGTTAATTTTATTCTCAATGCGGATTTCACACAAGAAACAAAAAATCTACTAAATATTTTTGATTTCCAAATTTCAAACTATCTTGTTTGTCAAGGTGATGATAAAGATATTATTTTCTCATCTATAATCACCGAAATTACAAACAAAATGACAAATTTTCAAAAAAAAGGTAGCGGATGGAGTTTAGTTAAAATAAATCACTTGGATATGAATATCAACAAATTTAACCCATTGCGTGGATCTTCATACATAGACCTACCGTTAGATATAAAACACAAGAAAGCTGTAATCAATGTTCAAAATAACGATCACGAATGCTTTCGTTGGGCAGTTTTGTCAGGATTATTCCCAGTCACTCATAGTTCCAATAGGGTATCATCTTATATAATACATAAAAATAAGTTAAATTTTGATAACCTATCGTTTCCTATAAAAATTAACGACATCCATAAGTTTGAAAAATTGAACAGTATGAGTATTAATGTTTTTGGATTACAATATGATTCAATAAGCAAATCAAATAAAGTTGTAGGTCCATTACACTTTACGAAACGTCGAAAAACTACTCACTTAAACTTGTTGTATATATCTCAAGGTTCTAAAGGTCATTACTGTTTTATTAAAAACCTCTCGAGATTATTATCTAAACAGATATCGACTTCTGAACATGCAGTTCATATTTGTGATGGGTGTTTATTAAATTTTCCATCATTACATAATTTAAAACGACACCAAGAAAATGACTGTTTCAATGTGTGCACAAATTTACCATCGGAAAGCGATAGCAAAAGAAACTGGTTTAATGAATTAATACCATCAAACCAAATTTCATTTAACAACTATGAACGTAAATTAAGAGTTCCATTCGTTGTGTATGCTGACTTTGAAGCATTTTTAAACCCAATAGAGAGTTGTTCTAACAATCCAAATCAATCTTCAACTGTTAATATTCAAAAACATGAAACGTATAGTTTTGGGTATTATGTTAAATGTTCGTATGATGATAATCTTTCAGTATATAGATCTTATACAGGACAAGATTGCGCGCTAAAATTTATGCAATTCATTAACACAGATTTAGAAAATATCTGTAAAAAAAATTCTTTTGTAAGATCACCTTTACCGTTAACTGAAGAAAATGAAATAAATATCAGTCAAAGTGATTCGTGTTACATTTGTGCTACTAAATTAAACAAGGATAGCACAGTATCTTACAATTGGCATACTGGAGTATATGAAGGTGTAGCTCATAGAGTATGCTCTCAGAAATACAAAGCTCCTAATTTTGTACCAGTGTTTTTACATAATTTAAGTAATTATGACGCTCATTTCATAGTGCATGGTCTTGATTTCGAGAAAGGTGACATTGAACTTATTCCTGAGAACAAAGAAAAATACATTTCTTTTTCTAAAGTTTTACAAATCAACAACAGAGTTGTAAAATTACGATTTCTTGATTCTTTTAAATTTATGTCAAGTAGCCTTAACAAATTAGCTCAGAACTTACTACCCGAACAATTTCGTGAACTCAAGTTAAAATATCCATGTGAAGAAGATTTTAAACGTTTAATAAGAAAAGGTGTATATCCATACGAATACATGACAACATTTGATTCTTTAAAAATAACTTCTCTTCCCACTCGCGATCAGTTTTATAGTTCTTTAAATGATAGTCACATTACAGAAAGTGAATATCATCATGCCCAAGACGTGTGGAAACATTTTAATTGTAAAAATATGGGTGAATATTCAGACCTATATTTAAAAACAGATGTATTGTTGTTAGCAGATATATTTGAAAATTTTAGGGATGTCTGTCTTAAAACATACGGTTTAGATCCTGCCCACTATTATACAGCACCTGGTTTAAGTTGGGATGCTATGTTAAATTTTACCAAGATAAATTTGGAACTCTTAACAGATATCGACAAGGTTACGTTTATAGCAAATAATATTCGGGGTGGTATATCACAATGCAGCAATAGACATGCAGTGGCAAATAACATATTTATGTCGGAATACAATTCAAGTAAACCATCTTCATTTTTGATGTACTTAGACGCAAATAACCTTTATGGTTGGGCTATGTCCCAATGTCTCCCGACAGGAAAATTTGAATGGGTCGACATAAATACAGATTTTAATATAGCCGATGATGCCAAACATGGGTTTATATTGGAAGTAGACTTAGAATATTCAAAAACTTTACATGATTTTCATTCAGATTTTCCATTTTGTCCAGAAAACGTATGTTTAGGAAGCAGCAAAGACAAGAAACTGATTCCAAATTTAAAAGATAAAAAAAATTACGTCATTCATTATAGAAACCTCAAACAATGTTTAAAAAATGGTCTTAGATTAGTGAAAATTCATAGAATTTTAAAATTTGAACAGTCTGCATGGCTGAAAAGTTACATAGACTTAAACACTCATATGCGATCATTAGCTACTTCAGATTTTGAAAAAGATTTTTTTAAACTTATGAATAATTCTGTTTTTGGTAAAACAATGGAAAATGTAAGAAAGCGAGTTCATGTCAAATTAATAAATCATTGGTTAAATCGTGGCAAAACTCAAGGTGCTCAATCTTTGATAGCAAGACCAGAATTCCATAGTTTATCTATATTCTCAGAGAGCTTAGTTGCAATACAATTAAACAAAACTAACGTTTTATATAATAAACCAATTTACCTCGGTTTTTGTATTTTAGATATATCGAAAACATTACTATACGATTTCCATTACGATTATATGAAACTGAAATATCAAGATAATATTAAATTACTATATACTGATACCGATAGTTTAATATATCAAATATTTACGCAAAATTATTATGCTGATATAAAACTTGATTTAGCCAACTACTTTGATACGTCAGACTATCCACCAAGTAATCAATATGGTTTACCATTATTGAATAAAAAACGGTTAGGATTTTTTAAAGACGAAAATAACGGAAAAATTCTTAAAGAGTTTGTAGGTCTTCGCTCTAAAATGTATGCAATGGATGTGCAAAATAAATGTATATGTAAAGCAAAAGGGATTAATAAAAGTGTCACAAAAAAATTTTGTCTCAGCGATTATAAATCATGTTTATATGAAAAGAAAACACAATACAGTGAAATGATAAGATTCAAATCTATTAAACATGCTATATATACACAAAAAATCAATAAGATATCTTTATCACACAATGACACAAAACGTTATTTAATAGAGAATTCAACAGATACTCTTGCATGGGGTCATTATAAAATAAAGGACATTTGATTTTATCAGTGAATTCTGTACAACGAAAATATGTATGTTAATGTGTGTGTGTATGTTTTATTTTCGGATTTAAATATTTTAATGTTCTGTCTTTATTATGTACTTTCTTTTTTTTTTTTTTATTGTGATACTATGACAACTATTTTGTGTATCATGAAATATAAGATGCAAATTTGAATGTCTGTAGGAAGTTAATTCTTATATCTGATTTAACTATAATGTATATTAATTTTATTACTGTAATATTTTTGAAAACATCTTTGAATTGTATGTGATCATTTTTCAAACTATTTGAATATTATGTAATCTTTGTATGTAAAACAAAAAAATCAAATATAATACATTCAATCGTATCTTCTTGTTTTATTCAATCCGAAGCGCTTTTCGAGTTCACACGTGCATTTAAAAATGTTTCACTTTTATCATCCTTTTACTGCCATAGTTGCAGGTCCAAGTGGGTGTGGAAAGTCTAATTTTGTAACAAACTTTATTAAATACATAAATGATATGTGTAACACCACTTTTCATCAAATTACTTGGTGTTTTGATGAGATGCAACCCTTATATGATGTACCAAATGTAAACTATTATCAGGGTATACCAGATATGAATATGTTTGATGGAAAGGAAGCTAACCTTATCATTATCGATGATCTTATGAGGGAATCTGATGGTCGCATTGTCGACATATTTACTAAAGGTAGTCATCATAGGAACTTGAGTGTATTTTACATTACTCAAAATTTATTTCATCAAGGTAAAGGACAAAGAGACATTTCTTTGAATTCAAACTACATCATTTATTTCAAAAACCCACGTGATAAAACTCAAATACGTTACTTAGCGCGACAAGTATCACCAGAAAATAGCAAATTCATAGAAGATTCTTACAGAGATGCTACAAAAGAAGCACATGGCTATTTGATGATAGATCTAAAACAAGATACTTTTGATATGTGTCGAATTAAATCAAAGATCTTTCCTTCTGATGGTCATCCTACAGTGTACATTCCCACAAAAGAGTTTAAATATGTCAAAAACCAACAAATACCCGTCATTTGCAAATGATGGATCGACGCTTAAAGACGCATGAACACTTATTAAATGCTCTTTATAAGCTTAAACCAAAACATCAACAAGCTCTTTTAAAAGTGTGTAACGAAAACGAAATTAATTTTATTTGTGAATGTATTCATAATGTTTTACAAGGTAATATAAATCTTGAAGAAAAATCGAAGAATAAACTAAAAAAATACAAAAATCTACTACGAAAATTAGTACGTAAAAGTACAAATAAAATAAGAAAGAATATAATAGTTCAAAAAGGTGGTGCATTTCTTCCGATCATATTGGGTTCTATTTTGAGTGGATTGATAAGTGGACTGGTTTAAAATGGAACACGCCAAAAAAATGCTGTTAGTTGACCCAAGTTTAATAGATAAGTTAAATAAAAAAAGAAATGAAAATCCTACCTCTCGTTTAGATAGCGAAATGGAAAAAATACTCAGCAGTAATATGGATGATCGAAAAAAGTGTAAATTATACTTACAAATTTTACAAAGATATCTCCACTTTATGGAAGAAGATCGTCGTCCCATTGAACTCCCTATAATAACTTCAAATGACGATAACAATAAACCCACATCTGAAAGCTGGAAAAATTTTAATATAAATAATGATATCAAGAATAAAGATGTAGTTGTCAGTCAGACACTGAGTGATGAACAGAAGCAACAAGAACATTTTACACTCGAAAAAAAACCTTTCTATTCAACAGAACAAATTTTAAATTTAATACCAAAAACATATGTAAAAAAAGGTGAGTTATTATTGAATTCGGTGTCGCTAAATAAAAACAAAATTTATTGGAATGATGCTGGCACAGTGATTGTGGATAATGAAGTAATTCCTAACAGTAACATTATCGATTTAATAAGCGATACACTGCGACCATTGAAAAACAACGACCCACCCGGTTGGGAAAAATTTGCTAAAGCGTTAAAAGATTTGAAAATACCTTTAACATACATTGGCAATCCAAAAAGACGTGAGTACATAGCTCAACTTCAAAAAGACATCGAGGAACAACCGCCACAAAACACAGAGGTATATTTGACACCAACTAGTGAAATTAAACACGCAAATAAAATTAAGAAAAAGATTGATTGGGAAAAATGGACCCCTTATTAGAAATAAATCAAATTTATTATGATGTATCACACCCCGCTGGATATAGTAATATCGACAAATTATCAAAGGCTATGAAAGGTAAAATGAAAAAGGAGGACGTTAAAAACTGGTTGCAATCTCAATCTACGTATACACTCCATAAACCAGTACATAGAAGATTCGCTCGAAACAAATACGTTCTCTCTAATCTGAATGAACTTTGGCAAGCCGATTTAAGTGACATGCGAACTTATTCTAAAGATAATAAAGGTTTCAATTACATTCTTTGTGTTATTGATGTTTTTAGCAAATATGCATATGCCAGACCCTTGCAAAAGAAAAATTCAGAAACCGTAAAAAAGTGTTTCGATAGTATATTTAATGAAGCTAGCACCACACCTACACACATTCAATCTGATAAAGGCACTGAATTTGTATCAAAAGATGTTCAAAGATACTTTAAAACAAAAAACATTAATTACTATACGACAAATAATCCAGACATCAAAGCAAGTATTGTAGAAAGATTTCAAAGAACGCTAAAAATGAAGATGTGGCGCTATTTTACACACAAGAATACACATAAATATATTGATATTTTGCAAAACTTGATACACTCTTACAATCACAGTTTTCATTCTAGTATTAAAATGTGTCCTTCAGATGTTAATTCTAATAATATAATGACAGTTTGGAGTAATTTATATGAAAAATCTGAAAAATCATCAAAAAATATACTACCTATGTTTCATCTCGGTGATCATGTTAGAATAACCAAATATAAACATGTATTCCAAAAAGGTTATGAATCTAATTGGAGCGATGAAATATTTGTGATTTCTTCTATAATAGAACGTAGTCCGTGGCCCGTTTATACTATTAAAGATTTAGATGGTGAAGAGATAGTAGGAACATTTTATGAACGAGAATTACAAAAGGTCATTTATGACCCCACCATTGAACACAAGATCGATAAAATAATTCGCTCTCGTTACTCTGGCAACAGACAACAAGTGTTAGTTAAGTGGAAAGGTTATCCGAACAAATTTAATAGTTGGATTTTAGCTTCCAGTTTGAAAAAAATATGAAGGATTTTTATTTAACTTTACTTAGCAATAGTTCAATGGAATACTTTCCTGAGAATAAAACATCAATTTTTTCAACAAAATTACCCAAACCCATAATATTGGAAGGAGAATGGTGTGTAGGAATCGTTGAATTCCAATATCCATGCACCATGTTTACTGTTCAAGATCATGAGAATGTTATTTACATAACAAAAATCATGAAAATGCCCCATGAAGACAAACTATCCACAGTATATTATAAAACTCACATACCTGCCACAAACTATGATAATATTAACCATATTTTATCAGCATTAAATAATATAAGGGAAAAAATCAAATTCCGCTACGATAATATATCCAAATTTGTGTCTGTTTCTGTATTAGACGAAACAATTAAATCTGTGACATTATCTCCTAAACTAGGCTTACAGTTGGGATTTGAACCAAACAGAAATCTCGTTGAAAAGAATTTAGCAAAATGTCCAGCTAATTTACATTTAGGGTTACCATCTCAACTATTCGTTTACTGCGATATAGTTGAACCTCAAATTGTAGGTGATGTAATGACACCTCTTCTAAGAGTTATACCATTAGATCCCTCAAAATACATCTATGGTGCGAATAAAATGCATGTATTTTCACCTCCACATTACTTATCAGTAATGCGAAGAGAATTCGATACCATCGAAATAGATATAAGGTCGAGCACCGGACAAAAGATACCATTTCAGTTTGGAACGGTGTATGTTAAACTTCATTTTAAAAAATTATGATGCATTTTGAACGCTCCGACATGTCGTGCCCTTATCAACAGTATTATTCTCATCAGGCTGGTTCAGGTATAGGGGTGGTATATAAAGGGGCACCTTATCAAAAAGGACATGGAATCGGTAGTTTTCTTGGGGGATTGTTTAGGTCAGTTTTACCATTACTGTCTAGCGGTGTTCGAGCTGTTGGTAAAGAGGCATTAAGTGCTGGTGTTGGGCTATTGACAGATATGGTTAGTGCGCGACCTATGGAAGATTCAATAAAAGCACGTCTTAAAGAAGTTGGTACCAACTTGAAACGCAAGGCCGATGAAAAAATAAATAAAATCAATATGTCTGGATCAGGATATATAACAAAACGAAAACGTCTACCTGGAGTCATTCCGTCGTTGACCGCGAAAGTGAAAGCTCTAAAAAAATAAAAAATTACTCCAAAACAAATTAAAGACATATTTTCTAACAATTAATTAAAATGTCTTTTTTACATAGTCATTCTTGTGAATGTATTAAGTCCGAATTGGATTTGTTTGCATTGCCATCGACTCAAACTAGCATTGAAAGTGGAAATTGGATCCATTATAAACCAATTTCATCTCTTGCCGATGATGGTCCTATAGAATTTCAAATTCCTGGGGCAGGAGATGACTACATAGATTTATCTCATACGTTAATTCACTTGAAAGCGAAAATAGTAAATCAAGATAACACCAAACTCACCGCATCTACGGTCGTTGCTCCCGTGAACAATTGGTTGCACTCACTCTTCAGTCAACTTGATGTGTACTTAAATCAAAAACTTGTATCACCACCCAATAACACATATGCTTATCGTGCGTATATAGAAAACTTATTGAACTATGCTCCTGCGGCAAAAACTTCTCACCTCACCTGTGGCTTATGGTATGAAGATACGGCTGGAAAAATGGATTCCACCGATGATACTAATAAAGGATTTACTAAGAGACAAGAACTAGCCAGTGAAAGCAAAGAATTGGAAATGATTGGTCACTTGCATGGCGATTTATTCAATCAAGAAAAATTTTTAATCAATGGTGTTGATATTTGTGTTAAGTTAGTTCGTTCTAGAGAAAATTTCAATCTAATGGCCTCTACAGGTGACCTTAAATTAAAGGTATCTATTACGGATGCATCTTTGATAATTCGTAGAGCACGAATCAATCCCAGCGTGTTACTTGCTCATCAAAAGGTCTTAGCTTCTACCACAGCCAAATACCCCATTACTCGAGCTGAAGTTAAAGTTTTAACAATACCATCAGGTGTTCAAGGAAAAACTCTAGATAACATTTTCTTAGGGCAATTACCTAAAAGGTGTATAGTAGGATTTGTAAATAACGCTGCTTTCAATGGAAACCTCACTAAGAACCCATTTAACTTTCAAAATTATGACATTAATACTTTTAGTTTATACATAGACGGTCAACAAATACCATCAAAGGCTTTACAACCCTCATTTGAGAACAATATTTTTACTTCAGTATATCATACATTGTTTTCGGGAACAGGTATACACTTTCTAAATGAAGGTAATGGGATATCCCGAGAACAATACGCTCAAGGGTATTGTATGTTGGCATTTGATTTGACACCTGATTTATCAGCAAATTCTTCAAGTCATTGGAATCTTGTAAAGCATGGTAGTGTGAGATTAGAAGTGCGTTTTGAAACAGCTTTATCACAAACTATTAATTGTATTGTTTATGCGGAGTTTGATAATGTTATTGAAATAGATAAAAACCGCAACATTTCAGTAGATTATAGTAGTTAAGAAAACAAAATTAACTGTTTAATATTAGATTAAGTATGAATAATTTGATTCAGATTTGCTGTTAGATGTAAGTTACGAATAAAATGAATTAAAAATATTAAGATTTTTGTTTTACCATAATCCTTGCAACCCCACAAAAATAGAAAACTTACCACATAAGTACCATAATAGTGTCTTCTTAACCTTATATACGACATTACCACTTTATCATTCGACTTGATAAGATTCTGCAGCGATTCGATAAATAAAAATGAATACAATAGAAATACAGAATTACTTAAAGAAAATTGATCCATGTATTGAATATAATGTATATGCAGCCAATCGCCTACCAATACATGTAGTAACTCCTACATATGTAGTTAGCAACTTAGACTCTGATAACAAACCAGGTTCTCACTGGGTTGCCATACACATAGATCAGAATGGTTTTGGACAGTACTTTGATTCATACGGTCGACCACCTCAAGGATACCACCGAATGTTTTTAGCGAGGAATTCTAGAATGTGGAATTATAATACAAGCCGAATTCAAAATGACTTTACTATAGTTTGTGGAGAGTACTGTTTAATGTATCTGTACTATAAATATTATGGTAAGAGTCTCAAAGATTTTCAAGTATTATTTAGTGATAATACAATATGCAATGATGTGTTTTTAACTAGTTTATTTAAATCATGTTTTGAGGAGAATAAATGAAATATGAAAATGAATGAATGATTTTTCTTTATTGAGAATTAATAACCCCATACAAACTTATACTTCTTCCAAACAATTAATGAATGTTCGTAATAACTTTACAATCGTAAGCATGAACATGAAAAACACTAAAAAGACTTATTACTATTTACATTAATACTTAGCAACAACACAAAGAGTTCTAGAATAAAAAACGAAGTAATCTGTTAAGCATGTAACTTAAAAGAGTACAAAGTTAAAATACAATACAATGTAAATTAAATTAAAATAGGTATAGTTATTACAATAATAGTTTCTTAGAATAAAGTATATGACTAAAGTTATGATTTTAAAACACTGATACGCACTGGCACTTTGTTCATTTGTCGTTGTCTATAAAATATTTCACACAATCGTCCTTACTCGCCAACTGTTTAGTTATGTTGTATACCGCGTCCTTGATACATTGCAAGTTTTTGTCACTCTCGGTGTCTGCGTAATATTTAACCCGCACATCAGCATGTTTCCATTGTTCCGTCGGTGCGATGTTTTTTATTTTATTAACATCATACACCTCAATTTTTATGAGGTGTGATGCAGAACTGCTGTCATCGCTGTTTGTTTTTATGTATGAAACACCACCACTCGTCGCTCGACCAACACTAGATGATTTTTTTGTCGTTGTCTTCTTTTTCTTAGGTTTTTCGAAAAATTCGTCAATGTTGTTGCATTCCATGGATCTTTTGTTTGCTATTATCGCTTTTTTTACTTTAAAGGCGAGTGTACCTTCTTCATCACTAGGTTCATCTATATCTTCAGCATAATAGTAATTTTTGAAAGTATTTTCCGAAAACTGTAATAAAATGAAATAAAACTGTTAATAAAACAAATCGGTTAAGGAAGTATTATATGATAAATACTTATAGGTATGCGAAGTATAAATGTACACTAAAGTAACATTGATAATTTAATAAGAGATCAAATGTAACGAAAATAAAACTGTAAATAAAACAAATCGGTTAAGGAAGTATTGTATGATAAACACTTATAGGTATGTGAAATAAAATGCACTACAGTAACTTTGATAAATTAAATAAGAGATCAAATACAACTAAAATGCATTAACCCAGTGAACAACACATAACATATACAATTGATAAAACATCTGGTTATAACAATTTTAGATCAAAGTATAAGAAGGTACTTACATTCATTTTATATCAGCTTCAGTATTTACTATTACACTGTTTTACTATCACTTCACTATTACAAACAACTGGAGATCACACTTCGAAGAGAGCACAGAGTGGAATACGATACCATGTGATTTTGAGTTTGGCTTTTATATGGAGAGCGAGTATTATTTCCTTGCAGACAGGATCCAACATGTTCAACTTTCACTTTGAACGTTCCATCGAATACATAGCATCAGGAAATGGGAATAATAGGATCCGTAACTGTTGTTTAAAATAATGGACATGCAGTTAATCATTGACAATGAGAAGACCCGAAGGGTTTTTACTTAGAATTTGAGTAATGTATGGTGTATTGTAACGATTGCTTTATGGATCATAAATAATGCCCGTAATGCATAAAGGGTGAGTGATGGGTAATTGTAAATGGCTTTTACGTAGAAACACGAGCCCATAGGAATATGGAACAAAGACATTTGTATTCTTCAAAGAAAAAGGGTCGCTGTTAGAAAGTAGAAATACAAAAGCACAACGAAACAGAGGGAAAAGGTACAAGCTTGAGGGGACCGTAAACCATGCAACTCCAATTCGCTTCGCGGTTTATATCTATCTCGCGGGCGATATGAAATGGATTCCGCGGATAAAATTAATCCGCGGATTTATTCGCGGTTGGTATTAATTAAATCCGCGGATCAATTCGCGGTAGGTATTAATTAAATCCGCGGATCAATTCGCGGTAGGTATTAATTAAATCCGCGGATCAATTCGCGGTAGGTATCAATTTAATCCGCGGGTTAATTCGCGGATCGTACGCGCCGAAATTGGAGCAATCGAAATTATTGACGAACTAGGCCAGAATGGCGCCAACCGACCCCCGAACGTGCTCTAGAACCGTCGAATCCCTTACTACTGGTGTATGACGTTTACCATCAAGCGAGCGATACGCTCGTCTCGTCATTCAGTTGCTAAATGTATTAAAATTGTTAATAACATTTCACTAAGTATCAACACTTATCAAATCTGTTCCCGCAATTCCAGTAAACATGAACATATTTCTATTAGACATAAAATATGACGCAATTAAACCATTTGAAGTGCATCTCAAAGCGATTCAACCGCACTTAGTCCGTTACGTCAATTTACTAGGAATTCTTACTGGACTAGTATAGTAACTGTGGAGCTTTGATGTCAACAAGTAACTGTACGAGGTAAAAACAAACCACCTTGTACGGCCTTCCTGTACTGAACGACCTCGATTGCGTTACAAATTAGTTTGGTATATAGTTTAGTATATAGAAGAATCTGTCCTTTGAAATAAATAAAAAATAAAAATAAAATACTTTATCCATCACGTAGGCGAACATAGTTGCACTTATGATAAGTCAAGATACATTCAATTAATAATTATTATTATTACAAAATAGCTTTTGCCCGCGGCTCCGCCCGCATTAAAAAGTTTTCCCGTGATAAAAGACCCGGTTTATATTTTCCCGGGATAAAAAGTAGCCTATGTGTTAATCCAGGACATGATCTACCCGTGTGTCAAATTTCATCGAAATCCGTTCTGTAGTTTTTGCGTGAAAGAGGAACAAACATCCTTACATCCATACATCCAAACATCCAAACATCCAAATATCCATACATTCTTACAAACTTTCGCCTTTATAATATTAGTAGAATATTAGTAGAATAGTCACTTATATCTAACTAACCTTAACCGCTGTAGCTACAATAAAACTGAGGAGACTGTACATAATTATTTTTTAAATTATGAAAATTGGCAATTTGCCTATTTTCTTGCTGACTATTTTTTTCCTAAATCTTTGAATGCATCTGAATGTGTAGTTTAATAATGGACAGTCTCCTAAAGCTGTGATTCCGCAGGACGCGGCAGACGGCAGGCGGCAACGGCAGACGGCAGACGACATGTGCCGCGACGGCATACGGCACTACTATGCAGTATTAAATTGTATGAGACCGATTCCGCACACGACGGCAAATGACGCTGGGTAGGACGTCACTTGCCGCGCGTCCTGCGGAATCACGGCTTTAGGAGACTGTCCATTATTAAACTACACATTCAGCTTAGACTAACAACATTCAGATGCATTCAGATTTAAGAAAAAAAAACAGCAAGAAAATAGGAAAATTGCCAATTGAAAGTTTTCTTGTATACAGCGGTTCAGGTAGCTCCTCTTGCTGCTCCATTTTAAAAATGCACGCTGTATATACACAATATACTTATTAATACGCTATATGGTGTCTATGTATATTATCTGCTACCTATCCTTACTAATGGCTAATCTTGTTATAAATAACGTCTTTATATTTGGATGTGTGTTTATAAAAGCATAGACCGTTGAATGAATTTGAGTGAAAATTGGCACACATTATCCCGGAATAACAAATACTTTCTAGCTCGATAAGTGCACTCTAGGATTGTTGAAAAAGGGCACTCGGGGGAAGCTACGAACATCACCAAGTTACAAAAAAGTTTTATTTTTATACGGGAACGGTAAAGTAACTTCACTGCACTATATGTTAAGCGGAGAGAGGTCCAATAGAGAAGACTGACAAGAGATTATCCTTTGTCAGTCGAGATTATACCGGTCTGTTTGAAACGGATCAACAGGGTGATCCCGGAACGCGATACACTTAAATAGGCCACTATGGCAGGCTTTAACAGCTTATGTACGATGGTCGTTATTCGGGCAAATGTTTTTTTTTTCTTTACGGCATCGAATCACGAGACGAGCATGCCGTTCACCTGAGGGTAAGCGATACGACCACCCATAAAAATACATCCTACAATAAATAATACTCCTACCACAACTATCTACCACAAGTATTGATTTATGCGTTCATTGAGGAAAATTGATCAAGTTTGATGGTAGTTGCAGTACAAGATAAGTGCCGTCGTTAGAAGCTCGATCCATACATTATATGCGGTGCGTGTCGCGCCAAACGCCTACGATATGGTCAAATAGGACAATGATTATGAATGAACTTGTCAGTCTGTAGTGTAACTGGTAGATCGCCGACGTTTATACTCGCATCGAGACACCCATTGGTATAGACTACTTCATATTGTTAAGCTTAAATTATAATTAGAAAACGTTAATGCGATTCTATTTCATTAATAATTATCAAAATCCAACAATCAAAGAGAATCCAACACAATTATGCTATACTTAACATTAAATATGTCCGAATGTAAGAATGACTGTATTTAATGTTATAAACCATACAGATTTATCATTACAGCTGCGTCGGACAATTATAATTGATAAATAAAAGATCAAGAGGAACAAGGCTACACAAGTAGTTATCTCTACAAAATATGTAACTTTTGTTACGAAATAAAAAATAAGGATAACCCAGTTCTATTATATTTCATTACAAATATGTTTAATCTTTTTATATAGCGATGTGGTATAGTCGTAAATAACTTGGCTATTGCAAAAATCAATTCCTAGAGGGATTGGAACGGAAATTATGGTAGTAACGAACCAAAGGCACGACCATAGTGATTTTGAAATACATACATACATATACACTCACGCCTGTTAACCCCGAAGGGGTAGGCAGAAGCGCAACTAGTTCACCCACTTTTCGCCGTTTTTCCGTCCCATGATGTGATAGGGGGCGAGCCTATCGCCATATCGGGCACAAAATTCCATTGATTTTTAAATATGGAGTAAAATATTTTTAACTAGAAAATAAAGCCTTTCCCCCTAAAATCAAAGTAAGTCCCTAAAACACAGTACGACCCAAGCGCCATCTACTTGAAATATATTAAAATATCAACTATTTCTCATGGTTGCAAAATTAGCGGGACAAAAAGTAGCCTATGTACCCAAGACATGATCTACGCGTGTGCCAGACTTGATCCAAATCCGTGTAGTTGTTTCTGCGTTTAACAAGCACACAAACATGCATTTATAATATTAACTAGTTGTTGCTCGCGACTCCGCCCGCGTGATAAGCCTTTACCGCTTCAAAGTCGTTAAAACATTGTAGCGATGTACAGCGCCATCTGTACAAGTCGAGCGTCATCTATTTAAAAAAATCCCATTATTTCCATGAGACCAAATGACCGGGATAAATAGCCATTGTGTTGATCCGGCACATGGTATATCTGTGTGCAAAATGTCATCCAAATCCATTTAGCTGTTCCTGCGTTTACTTCTAACAAACATCTACATTTCACAAACTTTCGCATTTATAACTAAGATAATATACGATGAAATGTTTTCGAAACTTTAGGCAAGTTACAATGTAAGGTCTATCAAGCTTGATAGACGAATGGCCTATTATCTAAGATCCAAGTAGGGTAGTTGATTTTTTTTAAATACATAATATATCAAAAAATTATGTCATCTAAAATCAAAAGGAAAAAGAATTTTTAAATAAAATACAAGCAATTATAAGTGAGTTATAAAGCTTTCAAATTTGGTGGAAGTGGTATCTGACAGATAATAAAAACCGCAGAATATGACGTCATCGAGAGTCGCCGGCCATAACGCTGCGTGCGTGCGAAAGAGATGAAGCGATATCCCCACTACGCCCCAACTTTTGCTCACAACAATATTTCAAATATGGATAATGGCTTCAGTTGTCAACCAATTTTGATTCTGATTTTACAGAAGAATTTACTTTTCGTATTATTTTCTGATACATTTAAAATAATGTACAATTCCAAACATAGGAAACTAGCCTATTGTAGAGTTCCTATAGCAATAGACAAAATTAACAAAGGTCTGATTTTATTACCAATACACACATAAATTGAACATATTGCCTTTTGTGTATCAAGTGAATTACAGTAGGTGAACCTAATAAGTTCTTAACACAACTTAAACAGTTTTATGTATGTCTGAGTCACAATAGAGTAGGTAAAATGAATACCTTGGAACATTAGTTCCCTCATTAGCAGGTTTATAGAGACTCCTTTGTTGAGATTTGTAAAGCCTTTACCATTAACATGGCACATAACTTCCTTGGCATCATATTAATTCTATCGCCTCAGGTTTAAACAATGAGCGTTTGTAATTTTCAATAATATTAATAAGTGTAAGTGTGTAAAGCATCGTCATATATTTATAACATAAATTGTACGCAATTTAATAGTATTAGTTAGTTAATTCAGCTGATCCCAAGGCTCAACATTGCTCAGAGTACCTATACGTATATTACGCTTCACTAGGCCGGCAACATTTTCGCGACTGACTTCACAAAACGAAACTTTAATTTAATTGAGCGTTAGATGATACAATTCTTAATATTTTTTATTTCTTGCTGCCGCTGTTCAAAAAACTCCCAAATGATTTTGCCACTAGACCAAATTACATAAACATCCAGAACTTATTTGCCCTCGTGAAGATTGGAACTTAAGTGTAGGCGCGACCTTACAACCACTCCATTAAAAGAAACTACTGCAAGCAATAACCGAGTAATATAAACCGTGATTTGATTTAGCAACAATTTATCTATCAGTGGTTCAGTGCTTCGTCTTATCTCGAGATTCATAAAAATACAGAACAGTACGTAGTTATCGTCGTGAACTATGATCTTTGTCACAATTTCTTCAGTGTCTGATGAAGATTTTTTATTAAATAACTTGTATCTAAGGCGATGCGCATTATGTTGAGACACGACACGAAATCGCGGTTATGGCTATCATTATTTAATTTTCACACAGTCACTATGACACTGGCAGTTTGTAAAACAAATAGCCAATAAAATGTTTAGTTAATAGTTGCTTCAACTAAATTGCTAAATAAATCAAAAGGTACTTATTCTTATGAAATGGTTTAAATGAAAAAGACAGGAGATCCTTAACTTTCATTCAGTAAGCACTCGTTACAGTTAACAAGAATTCCGATAACCGAATTATTTACAGAAATTCTTGTGAAGTCCAGATGAAAATTTTATCTCGCTTCAATATTGAATTCCTTTTCTATTAGCATAATGTGAGTGAAAATTAATTTATGATTATAGAATATAAATACGATTGAATTATCTGAGGCTCTTCAATATCTGAAAGGCATTGAGAGCAATTTATCGTAAAATCTTGTGACAGGATTTTTTTTCTATAGCGTTTTAGAGTGTCAGAGATGTATGACTAATTTCCGTAAGCAATTTTTATTGGTGCAATTTACTAAAATTCTTAACACAATAGATGCGTAGCTTAAATCGAAGCATCTATGAGCTCTAGTAATATGAAATTTTACACACGATTTCAATACACATCAAAATAAAGAAAGGATTTATGATAAATTATCTCCTTAGGAAGTTATGACATAAGGATTGATTTTAATCCAGGGGTTGTCAGGTTTCAAACTCAAACTCTAAATTTTCTTTATTCAAATCGACATGAATCTACCACCGCTTCGGAACGTGTTATCGCTTCTTCAGAGTATTTCTGAAGAAGTGGCGCAGAGAACTGCCTTAGCAACAGGATCTGTCAAAATTGTATATAATAATAATAATATGTATATTTGTACCTTCACAATAGCTTTCTAGTAGGCTTTGGTACAATCTTGGTAAAACCTGATTGAACAAATACTAAGTTAAAACTAAGTTAAAATAGAGAGAACATTAGAATTATTTGTTTAAATTGATGTGTAGCTGATCTTGGATATTATAATGATTACTGTACTTCTTCAGCATTTAGAAGTTCACTGCTGAACATAGGCCTCCCTTAAAAAATTCCAGACCAACCAGTCAGAAGCGGCGTGCAACCAGCGGGTTCCTGATTACTGTACTATATAATTTATTTCTAGAAGCGACAAGCGAGGTCGTTGCGGCAGTAGGGTCAATAAAAAATGGAGGCGAGGTCGCGATCCTCGTCCGAGGGCCTCATGGTAAGAGCGCCAGGCGAGAAGAACTCCTTCACGGGAAAGGAGAAGAAGACACTGCCATTTCGCTTTTCTATAATCGGAAAAATAATAAAGGTAAATTTAATATCCGTGATTTTACTGTAACTGTATCGATTTTTCACAACTTGTTTTTAGTAAGATATTTTTAGAGAATGTTGACTTTTACGTTATTGAAAACTACATTTAATATTAAAATAGTAATTTATATTGTAATAAATAGAATAAAATAGCAGTTATAATATATTAAGTTACAACTGCAATTGGATTTCCATATTATTCTAACGATAACTATTTAATTTTGACTTAGTATCGCTGGAAAGCCTGCACGGAGGCCAATTGAGATCAGTTTCGTGGGGTCTTGGAACGCATCCGCGCGGTACCCTACTCGTGGTGGTGTCTCATAGCCGAGTGAGACTCTACGTGGGCTGTCGTCCCCTTCACTGGCACACCATGTCTGGCACCAATGGCTTGTTGGATATACTTGGTAGCCAGCAGTTGAAATTGGTGAGTGTGGAATATACGGACAATATTTTACTGTAATATCATGATGTATTTGTAATATAAGAACTGCAATTACTTATGCTCAAATAGTAGTAAGTACAGCGCTACGACTTGAAACTTATTCAAGAGCTACTAGATAAATTACTTATTTTTTAAGTAGGTTAAAGTTAAAATAACGAATATTATTTTTCTCACTAGTACCACGAAGAAAACGCACCAGTCGAGATATACGCGAGCGAAAAAGCCGCACTCGACTCACTAAGTTGCAACATCCAAGAAGACACGATGAGACCACCCTCATTGCTAGTAGTGGATGAACCTGAGAGCGACGTAGAAGAAGTCAAAGACTTTAAAGCTAAAGAAGAGAGACTGAGACGAGAAGAAGAAATGCAAGGAGATGACGCTACGAACTATTTGGATGCTAATGGGATCCTGCCACAGCCAAACAGAGGCGATATACCTTCCAGTGGAATCGAGTCTTGTGATGGTGAGAAGTTATTTTAAAATATTTAAAACACCAAAATGAATTGTTATACGTTAAACAATATTGTGCTCTTCAATTTGATGACTTTGACTTCATATTTGATTTCTAAGAAATGCAATATACAACATAGTAGTGTTGTACTATTATATTTTATTATTCCCAGATGAAGTGATCCGTCAGCTTACGTTACTTCGCCAGACCATAGAGTACCTCCGTCGTGAGGTCGCAGAGCAGAAGGGCACCATCGATAACTTGAGGAACCAACTGCGTCAGTGCTGCAACCGCGTTCCCGCACCACCTCCGGTTGAAAGATGCTCCGGATCTTCATGCTATCCTGGTTACTGAACATCCAATTAAATAGATTTGTAATCATTTACCATGTAAATAACTTTAACCAATTTGATAGTATTACAGTTTTTTCAGATTTTTTTTGTCACAATAGTTAGTTGGGATCATAACTCTTCGATTCAACTATTTGGTTCAAATTAGTTTTATTCAATCGATGGATAGTATTTATGTAATCATTTCTTAACAAATCCATAGGTACAAATGTTATGGTATTTTTTTACAATGTAATTTTAAAGCTATTCACTTATATTTAGATCTTAATTTCCTTTACTCCTTGCTCCGATAACATCATATTTACATACTAATACATTACCTACACTAGTTTAGTTCCCTAACCATAACTTTAAGGTAAATCAAGCAACATCTGTTTTAGTGTGGGTTTTTAATTAAATGTATTCGAAACAAACCGCGTTTTATTTATATTATTCACGTCTACAATGCTGCCTACAGAGTTACGTGTCTCACCCACGTCGTAAATTCACGAATAAATGAAAGTCAAGTTGCTTGATTAACCTTAATTATATCTGGAATTGAATGAATAATTAATATCGTCAATTTATTGTGCGAATTTGTGGGAGCATAACTCTGTAGACATGTATTGAATGATAACCTAATTGAATTTAAAAGGAAAATTATGTCAAACTTGGAAGATTTATGTTTTTCATATTATTAATTTTTTATTTTAGTTCCTTAATGCCATGCGTAAAATTGTTCAGCCCCCTTAGAATGTCTCCAAAAAATGCAACTCGTAAGACGTTGTCGTTTAATTTTGATGTTTGTGAATGATCGAGAGACCAATACGCCAGTCACGTGTGTCTCTTGACCAATCCCAATAAAACGAAACGGAGTCGTGTCGTGTTTTTATCCCACAATCTAAATACACGAATTTTTTTCTCTCATTTCAAAGTTAAATTGATTTTCTCAAGCATTATTATCCTGTTTATTTTTTTCTAAGACTAACACTCATAAAAGACCAGAAAAAATATATATAATAAATAAAATAATTAATTAAGTTCATGAGCAATGTCATCAAACCAAGCGGGCTTAATTGTATTAACTGGTGAAGGAATCATTTCTCGTCATCGACTGACGAAGAAATCATCTCTCGTCCGTTATAGACTCTCTAGCACCCTACATACTTACATCAGGTGGGGTCGCTTTGGGTAAGTACAAAAAAAAATAGAATAAAATATATGTGATTTGTGATTAGGTGTGGAATGCCGTAATGTAGCAACTGGTATCCAGTGCGGATCCTGTCCCCGAGGAATGGAGGGCGATGGAAAGCAATGTAGGCCCATAACTTGTAGCAGACGACCGTGTTCACAAGGTAGGAATAGAATTTAGATGTCAAGTTGTTATTGTTTCTTTTCATAGAATTTTTGATATTCTACTGACTTTTTAATGGTGCCTTTTTCATTTGGTGGGTCTTAGGTTCGATTTCCGGCACAGAAAAACTTTGTGTGGGGTTTTCTGGGTTTGGGTCTTCTAGATCTTTGACTGCCTCGGTGGCGTAGTTGTATTACAGTACGACTGCAAAGCTGAGGTCTCGGGTTCGATCGCCGGGTCGGGCAAAGTGGTATTGAGTTTTTCTTTTCAGTATCAGCTCGGAGTCTGGAACTTGTGCCCGATATGGCGATAGGCTCGCCCCCTATCACATCATGGGACGGAATAATGGCGAAAAGTGGATGCACTAGTTGCGCCTCTGCCTACCCCTTCGGGGATAACAGGCGTGAGTGTATATATATCTTCTAGCCCCTAGGTGGAGTTGACGGACAGGCCATCAGTTATAATATTCATTAGTCGTTTCGGCAAAATAGATGCAAAACAGAATTATCCAGACTCAGGGCATAAAGAACGAATAAAAATCCTTACTTCAAAGTTGCTAAAATGTTTAGATAAAACCAGGTCAACTCACGAATATTGATACATTTTAGTGGAAAGGTGCGTAGACACAGAGCAAGGGTACCGCTGTGAGCGTTGTCCTGGCCGGCAGACCAGCGATGGCCAGACCTGCCGCTCTCCTTGTAGTGCCAACCCATGTTTTGGAGGACGTAAGTTACTTAAAGAATGTTTTTTTTATTACATCGAATGACGAGACGAGCATGCCGTTCGCCTGATGGTAAGCGATACGACCACCCATAAATAATATAAACACCATCCAGCACCTTGAGTTACAAAGTACTGTGTGGCATTCCACTACGCTCGTCATCCTGAGACATAAGATGTTAAGTCTCATTATGTCCTGTAGTTACACTGGCTACAATGCCCTTCAAACTGAAACACTACAGTGCATGCACACTGCTGCTTGGCGGTAGAAATAAACATTGCGGTGGTACCCACCCAGACGGACTCTTACATATGAGAGTACTACCACCAATATAGTAATGATACAATTAATCTCTTATAAGAGCTTATGGACACGATGTATTTTAAATTACCACCACGTATACCTATTAATGTTATATAAAAGTAAAAGTTCGCGGTGCATCGTGGCCGCCTTAATTGCATTTCAAGATCGTCTTTCAAAACGTAGGCCCTTGTAAGTATAAATAGTTTGTGATAAAGCAGCATTGTAGAACGTTTTATCTTGATTGAGTCATGATCAAAAATCTAAGTATATGGTATTAAGAACATACAAAGTAAGGTTAAATTTTGCAGGCGTACCATGTGAAGAGTTAGCCGACGGTAATTACCGCTGCGGTGCCTGTCCCTCCGGTTTCCATGGCAATGGCCAGGATTGCTACAGGATCTCGTGCCGCCCCAACACTTGCTTCAAAGGTTAGTCCCTTGAACATTTATATAGATATTTGCTCATTACGGCTTTCATCCTTCTGACTTTCGAACCCTTTTATCAGTTGTGTTATAGTAGACATCATATTAAGGATTCTCTTCATTATCATAAAGTATTCATTGTTATAAATTATACTTGCGAATTTGATTTTAAAATATCAAGCTAAAATCATCATCATAGCAATATCATTGTTTTCCAGGAGTTGAGTGCCAGGAGTCGTCATCAGGCCCTCGCTGTGGATCTTGTCCAGCAGGATACGTTGGTAATGGTCAACAATGCCAGCACATATGCGAGACCCATAAACCTTGTGGTGCGGAGCGGCGTTGCATTCCCAAAGCCAATAGTCCTTATTATGAGTGTGAAGGATGTCCCAGAGGATACCAGTGGAACGGTAAGAGAAAGAGTATAAGTTATGTACAATTCCAACCGAAGGTCTACATTAATTAGGGAATTTGTGGACGAACAGCGTATCAGGAAGTCTATATGAATCAATAGCATCATTCTGGTTTGGATCCTGATGGTCTGACTTCTAACTTAATTTAAAAGAATTGCCTGGTTACCTTTGCTTGAATACTAAATTAAACTTTAGAGTTTAGGCAAAAACGATTTTTACTTTGCCATCCCGGCACCCTCTTCAATTGTTATCGTTTTCTTTCTGTTTCCAAGGCTTCCAGTGCGTGGACATAGATGAATGCGACTTAATCCGTCCCTGTGATGATTTGGTATCGTGTATGAATGAGGATGGTGGGTTCGTGTGTGGGCCATGTCCCCCAGGGTATGAAGGCAGCCAGGGCTGGAGAGGGGCAGGGGATCAACGACGAAAAGAGCACTGTGTTGACATCGATGAGTGCAGTGAAGGACGCGCTAACTGTCCTAGAGGAAGGCTTTGTGTTAACACGCCGGTAAGTGGAAAGTTATGTAGCACATATCCAAAGACTATTTATTTATTTAAATAACACTATCACACCACAAATATTATTTTAATGCTTAATTTATAACTTGGGGACATTTATTATATGTGCAAGGTACATGGCAATTTTGGTGTGCATAATATAAACATAGCTATAAATCAGGGCAGTTTATTATATCCGGTTTGCAGAAGCCTGAAGGAAGAGTATTCCGTACAATAAGTATGTCAAACACATGTCAAATCTATTATTATCCTAGAGATTGATAAGAAAACACCCAAGAAACTAATATGTTAATGCTATTTACTGTAACATAACGCCATCAAAAGTATTCAATAAATACACTCACTCACGCCTTTTATCCCCGAAGGGATAGGCAGAGGGGCAACTAATACACGCACTTTTCGCCGTGCATATTCCGTCCCATGATGTGATAGGGGGCGAGCCTATCGCCATAATTGCCACAAATATCAGACTCCGGGCTGATACTGAATAGAAAAATCCAATATCACTTTACCTGACTCGGGGATCGAACCCGATTCATTCAATAAATAATTAAATCAGTTTAAAATTTTGTCTGTTAAAACTAGTTTGAATTATAGACTGTGCGTCCATCCGGCATCGCAATGCAAAACGTTAATACTGGATTACTTGGCTGGGCTTCCACTAGCCAATATTGACCCATTCCAATTTTCTCCGGTGTCATTGGCAGAGATAAAAAAAATCATCCTATCCATTAAATCCAATGCCCTAGGTTGCGACAAAATCAGTCGCCGGATGATCATTGAAATCCTCGACTACCTTCTCCCGCCCATCTCTCATATCATCAACTCATCTTTTGACACAGGCTTTTTTCCTTCTCTGTGGCGTAAAGCTTATGTTATCCCACTTCCAAAAGTTTCTAACCCTACCTGTGCTACCCATTTTCGTCCTATCTCTATCCTCCCCTTCCTATCCAAGGTACTTGAAGCCTGTGCCCACAAGCAGTTATCCAGGTTTGTTTACAATAACAACCTGCTGAGCCCTCTACAATCTGGTTTTAGGCCTGGGCATAGCACCGTTACTGCTCTCCTTAAAGTGACTGGCGATATTAGGGCGGGTATGGATGAAACTAAAGTCACTGTGATGACTTTGGTTGATTTCTCGAACGCCTTTAATACCGTCAGTCACGATATCCTATTAGCCATCCTTTCCCATCTTCCGATCTCTCCCAATGCGCTGGATTGGTTCTCAACTTATCTTCGAGGGCGCCAACAGGCGGTACGCCTAGATGAGCTTTCGTCGAACTGGCGCGATGTCAGTTCTGGTATCCCTCAAGGCGGTATTATTTCTCCTTTGTTGTTTTCGATTTTTATTAACCTCATTACTCCAAATCTTCAATGTGCGTATCATTTGTATGCTGATGACTTGCAACTTTATACACAGGCGGGTGTCGATTCTGTGGCAGCAGCTATTAAGATGGTGAATTTGGATCTGGCAGCCATAAAAATTTGGTCCGACAAATTCGGTTTAAAAGTAAACCCGACCAAATGCCAGGCCATTATTGTAGGGAGTCCAAGGCTACTAGGTAAACTAGATGTCACGACCTTACCCTTATTAGTATTTGATGGAGCTAATATCCCTTGGAGCCACTTTGTTAAAAACCTTGGACTGCTAATTGACTCCAACCTTAGCTGGCGACCTCAGGTGAATCACGTCTGCCAAAAGGTAACCGGCACTCTGCGTGCGCTTTATCGTCTGAAGAACTTCCTCCCGGTCAAAACCAAGACAATGCTTGTGCAATCCCTTATCCTCCCTTTAATCGACTATGCTGATGTGTGCTATTTTGACCTGAATGCAGATCTTCTTAACAAATTAGACCGACTTCTCAATAACTGCATTCGATTCGTCTTTAACCTTCGTAAATATGATCATGTCTCTGCTTGTCGTTCTGATCTCAAATGGTTGCCCATTCGTGAGCGGCGTAATTTGCGTGCTCTTACTACTCTCTTTTCTTTACTAATGTCTACTACGACGCCTTCCTACTTGACCGCATACTTTCAATACCTTAGCTCAAATCATGAGAAAAATCTACGTTCTTCTAATAATCTTTTACTACTTTGTCCCTCTCACACCTCTGACTTCGTTCATTCTTCTTTTCCTGTCCAAAGTGTCCTTCTCTGGAATGCACTCCCCTTGGGAATAAGAACATCCACTAATCGTTATGCGTTCAAAAAGAAGGTTCGAGAACTACTGTCAGCAAAATTGGCGTGATTATCATCACTTATTTGGTATATATTGTATATAATTTATGTATATATTATTCATTATCTATTTATACGTATATTTATTTGTATTTTATTGTATTGTTTTATTAGTATTTTTTATTTTTATTTATAGGTTTATTCAGTAGGATGTATACTTTGAAGACATTTGTTCCCTCAATCCTCATTTAATTTTCCATTATTGACGCACCTGCCCTCTTGTATCTCTGCACCACTTTAGGTTGACTGGTAGAGAATGCCTATGGCATTAAGTCCGCCTTTACTCCATGTAGGTATAAAGTGTAAATAAATAAATAAATAAATAAAATAATAACAAGCACTCGGTGGTGAAGTGTGATTTACATTCATCAATCTGAAGGATCGTTTGCATAATATCAGTTTAGCTGAACTTATCGGACTCTGGAACCTCCTGATTTGCAATTCAGATCCTTTGAATGTTCACCGACTTTGTAGGAACATTTAAAAGTGTTTCTTTCGGAATTTATGGTGAGCTATGAAAATGGCTGGACAAAATGTACAAATTTATACCAATTTATTTTAGATCCTATAAAGAAAGCTAAGATAACAAGTAGCTTGTACCTAGGTCTTTTGGTTTTTCATTTCATTTACGTAATATATACCTATATTCGTATAAAAGAAGGGATCGGAACATTTAAATGCACTTATAGGTTTCCTTGCGTTTCATTAATCTTTCAATCACGCGTTCTCTAATATTGTTATAATCCCTAATGTCTAGGATTGGAAATTTCGTTCGATATAAAAATATTATGTTGACAAACTCGTCCTCCAGTTTAACATGGAAAGTTTGAACCTCTACGAACAGGTGCAGAATCTGCTACCCATTTTTCCAGACACACACACACACTCACGCCATTTATACCCGAAGGGGTAGGCAGAGGCGCAACTAGTGCACTCACTTTTCGCCGTTATTCCGCCCCATTGTCTGATGGGTGGCGAGCCTATCGCCATATCGGGCACAAATTCCAGATTCCGAACTGATACTGAATAGAAAACTCAATATCACTTTGTCTGACCCGGGAATCGAACCCGAGACCTCAGCATTGCAGTCGTACAATACAACTACGCCACCGAGACAGTCAGTTTTCCAGACACAGACATGATTTATTCCATAGGGATCATACAGTTGCATACCCTGTGGAGGTAACTACTACGTGAACACGACACGACCGTGCTTCGAACCCGGCTCGCTCGTGAAGCGCTGCGACCCCGCCTACTGTCGCAGGTACAACGCTGTCTGCGAACATGGGTACAAGTGTGTTTGTGCTGTAAGTATCTACAGATGGTTCTTTATTTTCTTTATGTTATTTTGCAGTTATATCTGATATTAGAACTGTGTTTCGATTTTTATAATTATTAAAGTTATTGTTTGCTCAACTTTTAGGGTTTTTACCATGTAGATCTGAACGCTTATTTGCTTATGAAAGTTAGTCTGTAATGTATAGATAAAATAATATGCCCAATCAACAAATTAAATTACAATATCTATTTGATTTAAAACATCTGCTTTTCAACTGTATTAATTGCACGGATATAATGCAAACTTATGTTCTAGACTGGTTGGGCTGGCAACGGTACAGTATGTGGTCCAGACAGAGACATGGATGGTTATCCAGACCACCAGCTGCCATGCTCCGAGCCGAGCTGCAAAAAAGACAATTGTCCTGACGTTTCCAACTCTGGGCAAGAGGATGCAAATAAGGATGGAATTGGAGACAGCTGCGATCCTGATGCAGACGGAGATGGCATTCCTAATATTCCTGTGAGTCGCATTAATAGAAAAAAAAAACGAATTAGAAAGAATTACATATCATACTGATGGTTTTAGATTATATGTTGGCCGCAGCGACCTTATAGCTTGTTGACCGTAATAAGGTAATAATTTTAAAAATCTGTGGTATAAACTTGATTGTTCCGTTATGACTCTTGACTTCATTGTGTTCCGTTATTTGTATGTAATATTGGTATTAGACCGTTGTAAACTAAAAACTTTTTTCAACGTAATAATAGGCACAAAAAGAAATTTTACAACCAAGTTGTTTATATATTTTAGGACAATTGCCCCCTAACCCCTAATCCGGATCAACTAGATAGGGACGAAGACAAACGTGGTGACGCGTGTGACAACTGTCCCCGGAAGTACAACCCTGGGCAAGAGGACACTGACATGGACAGGCTTGGAGACGTTTGTGATGACGATATGGATAATGATGGTAAATCATTTTGTTTATTTGGTTATATTAATGCATTTTATCTATTTATTTAAATTTCGTTATAACCATTAAGATTGCAGGACTTTACTAAATAAAATAGACTCAAAAAATCAATTTCTACACTAACTAAAACTATCCTGACATTTCTTCCATAGACATACCTAACGAATCCGACAACTGCCCTCGTAAATACAACCCAGGACAGGAGGATCAGGACGGTGACAGTGTGGGGGATGTTTGTGACAACTGCCTTCGAGTCCGGAACCCTAGGCAGGAGGACACCGACCGGGACAACGTTGGAGACGCATGTGACAGCGATGTGGATAGGGACCAGTGAGTAGTTTTACTACATTTTGTTATTGATTCTGCCTTTGAATACAATTCTAGACAGGAGGCGCAGGACAGTGATGGCATGGGGGATGTTTGCGACAGCTGTCATTGAGATGGGAACCCGACACAGGAGTACACCGGCTGGGATAACGTTGGGGACGTGTGTGACGTGGATTTGGATAGAGACCATTGAATTTACAGTCCCCCTATTTTTTGCTCGTGGTTCCGCTCGCATAGAAGTCTGGGATTTTCCACAGGAACTGTGTTTTAGGGGCATGAAAAGTGTATGTCAATTTCTGGCCCCCAGACATATCAAAGTAGTGCACTCATGTAAAGCAAGAGTAAAATGCATCATCGTCGTGTGTGTTGACCATTTAGTTTTTTTAAGAAGTCGTTTAATGGACCCTTAAACTAGGAGCTGATGGGTGAAAACAAATTTTAGTCAATAGCTATTTACAAACTTATGGCATTCTTTTAAAGAAAAAGAAGCAATTTTCCGAATCATACTTACAGAATCTTATTTAGAATAGATGACATGGAACATAACTTGAAACAGTTTTTGATTGACTTCGTTTCCAGGGATGGCATACAAGACGGTCTAGATAACTGTCCTACAGTGCCCAATAGCGATCAGCAGGACGTTGACGGTGACGAGAAGGGAGACGTGTGTGATGATGATGATGATGGTGATGGGATCCCTGATTTTGAAGATAACTGCCCCCTCGTGCCTAATAGGGATCAGAAGGATTATAACAGTGAGTACAATATAAAGAGTCGGGATTTGATATAGATAATGCCATCCACGATGGCGCGCCCCACGTAAATCCTTTAGGGTTTAAGTGGCAACCTTCCTTATGTTTTAGTTCTGTATATATACATACTAAATACCGGTGCACATGCACACTACGATGAATTATCATAGTCCTTGTAGCCCTTGAAATGCCTACTGGGTCAAGTTGTTTAACAGCATCTATACCTACAGAATGACTGTTCAGCAATGGGACAGTGTAGTATACTTGTAAATGGCTAGCAAATGTTTTAGCAATACTCCTATATCATAACCATATTCTTACAGATGACGGCACTGGAGACGCGTGTGAAGGCGACAACGACGGAGACAAGTTCAAAAACGAAGTAGACAACTGTCCCAACGACTCGCGCATATACAGAACGGACTTCAGGTACTAGGCGCCTGCGGGCATCCTCTGACCGACGTGTCTAAGTTGTCGTCCGCAACCACCTCTAGTGCCTCCTCATAATTCCTGTTAAATTTACAGGAACTTCATGACAGTCCGTCTAGATCCCGAGGGGGAGTCTCAACAGGATCCTAACTGGGTGATCACCAACCAGGGCGCAGAGATCCTGCAGACGCTTAACTCAGACCCTGGACTCGCTGTTGGCTTCGAGAGCTTCACAGGAGTAGACTTTGAAGGAACCTTCTTTGTGAACACTCAGATTGACGATGATTACGTTGGGTTTATATTTGGGTGAGGTTTTGTGTCTAAAAGACTAAAGTTTAATTTTTAGCTTTGATGGATATAGAATATAAAGATTTTTAACAGCTGGTATTATAATAATCCAACAATTAAAGTTAGTATTTGTAATTCAAGGCAAATATTCTTTATAATATAGTTTTGACTTAAATATTTTGGTAATTCGCATTCCACAATTCCATTGTCCATATTTTTTACCATAACTTTTATTTACTTCTTCGGTGGCGTAGTTATATAGCGTACGCGATACGAGTACGATTTACGCGCTGAGGTCCTGGGTATGAATCCCGGGTCGACCCAAAAAAAAATTGTGACAAGGTTATCCTGCACCACTGCCTACCCCTTAGGAGAAAAAAGCGTTATGTGTGATTTTTTAAATCAGTTACCAGAACAACAAGCGTTTCTACGTGGTGATGTGGAAGAAGAACGCGCAGACGTACTGGCAGACGACGCCGTTCAGGGCCGTGGCCGAGCCGGGCATCCAGCTCAAGCTGGTCAACTCCAAGACCGGCCCCGGCAAGATCCTCAGAAACGCGCTGTGGAACACCACCTCCACTCCTGATCAAGTGAGACTGTCCCTTCCATTATTATGTAGATCATGGGTTATAAGGAGTAGTTTTCAAGATCTTCATAAGGTCGCGATGTCTAAGTCGTATTCGCGAATCAAGGGTACTACTACTTCAACAATTTTTTCCTTTGTTATTTATAATATGTCCGCCAATATAAACCTTAATGTGTGAAAACTTAGCTCGCTACTCGCTCCCTATTACTTTTGAAGAGATAAAGCCCTTAAATGTCACACAGACTGCGGCACCAAATTAAGATCCCGTTGGTTACCTGGCGGTAAGGAACTCCCAAAAAGTAAATATCTGACTATGTGAATCCGAACAGAGGAACAAAATTGTTTGACGAATTTGGATAGATACAAAACTTTTAACTTCAATATCATCATCAGAGATTTATATATTTATTTTCTCCCTCTAGGTGACTCTTCTCTGGAAAGACCCTCGGAACGTGGGCTGGCGTGAGAGAACAGCGTACCGCTGGCGTCTACTCCACAGACCAAGGATCGGACTCATCCGTCTCAAGATCTACGAGAACAACCGGCTGGTAGCAGACTCTGGAAACCAGTACGACTTCACGCTGAAGGGCGGGAGACTTGGCGTGTTCTGCTTCTCTCAGGAAATGATTATATGGTCCAATCTGGTGTATAGATGTAATGGTGAGTGATATTCTAGTGTTGATTTAACAGCAGCTCCGGCTTTGGGAGGTCCAGGGTTCGGGTTCCAAGGACAGAAAAACCCAGACAAATTATTTTCATACACAAGATAAATTGTAATATTATTTGCCCAGCACTGGGTCCATCAGAGATGGTTGACGTTAGAGGGCCGAATGTAGTAATTAGGATATTTTTTTAAGCAACTTGCTTAAGACAGTGTGTTGCGTTAACTCCAAAGAGCATGTTGACAAGAAAATAATAATGGTTTTTGTTTCCAGACAAAATACCCTCAAACATAGCGTCGGAGCTGTCGACGCGGAATCCATTTGAGATTGACCACGATTTTTTCTACGCTTAACGTTACTAACATAATATTACAGATGTATGTGTGATTGTCGCTGTACTTGTTAATTCCAATGTTTTAATAAATCTATGTAATTTCAAACATGTTTCATTGCAATCCTCGTAAGAATTTTCTCCGCCCGTAACATTCTGGGCGCCTCGGGAGACAAAACTATCACAGATAAAAGCTTTGTGAAACTTTTCGACGAAACTTTCAGCAGATTGTGAAAATAGTTTATATCTAATTGTAATTTATCTCATCCGATCTTCTTGGTACGTTGGTTTTATTCCTTCTCTGGATTTAAAATTCAGAAACAAAGAATACATATTTCTATCATTATGACATATTACAATATTTTGTAAACCATTTTTACTTGAATACTTTTGATTTGTTTCCTTTGATAAAACTTTTTCTATAAACTACTTCTATGGAATTCGACGACAACGAAGATGATACTCCAGCAGTAAACGTAGATAGCATAATAGATCGTATCGACATCCAAGAAGACAAACGTTCTATTGGAGACCGAAGCGACGTAACAAACACACGGGACCAAAATGACGGTACAAACCAGAAAAATAACAGCGATGTATCAAAAGAGCATTTAGCAAGTACAAGTAAAACTAAAAACACAACGCGAGCGCGCCGCTACGCCATCTCACTTGTGACGCGGCCAAGCCTGCCGAGGAAATCAAAACGCAACGCGAAAATAATGCTGAAAAACATCGCTCGGGGGATTCCGAGAAGCGTTGTAGAGAAAAACAAACGGCAAAGGAGCGGTCTGAAAACTAGTCATCTCGTCACGGGAAGGACGAGAAGGACGAGAAGCGCGGGAAGGGCTGGCATGTGTCCCCAATGCGGCCACCGCTGTGGTTTAAGGGCCAACGGTTATAACAAGGCATATTGTTTGCGTTGTTAGCTGAGTCCGTTTTTATAATTATTACATATAAAGTTTGTTTTTAATATAGTGTAATTTACAATTGGTGTAATTTGGTATAACTTAATTTCTATTTTAAAACTACAGTTTCAAAAAGTTTGAACGTGTAAGGGCAAAGAGATTTTGACTCACATTTGGTTTACCTACTCTAATAAACAAAGTTATATTGTGTTCACTCGTAGATTTAAACTGTATTTTTAAAACAATTACTTAGAGCGCTTCACAAGGTAAAAAACAACGTCTAGACTCTATTAGTGCAAAACTCTTGATCAATAAGTTGGTCATCGTTAATTTGCCTCTTAGGATACTTCTATCCTATACCTTTTTATTTTCATACAGCATTGTGTGTCTCTTCAGAAACACAATGCTGTATGAAAATAAAAAGGCCCTGAATATACAATATTATTATTGTTATTGAAAATGTGAACAGAATTTCACATTATCGTACTTTGTACACGCGAGTCATTCTCCATAAATGGGAGAAATCTCCAATACACAATGTAATGAAATGTAAACATTTCACCCTCGCAACATGTTATAACATTGAAATCCTCCTAGCCAGTTTCGGCCACGGCGGCCAATCTCGACGGAGATCAGCCAGGTGCGCAGGAGATATTATAGTGCACAAGTGTGTGCGCAACACACAGGTGCACTCGCTATTCCTTCACTGTCATAGTCCGGTGAGACGGCAATCCGACATGACCGGAGAGAGATCAGGCGCAGGACCAACGGCTTTACGTGCTTTCCGAGGCACGGGGGTATCACACCGCCAACTTCCTGACTCCGAGCTGCGACTGAGTAAATTTTAAGATGGAAAAACCCAGTCACAATTTTTTTTTTGCTCGACCCGGGATTCGAACCCAGGACCTCAGCGCGCAAATCGTACTCGTAATGCGTACGCAATACCACTACGCCACCGAGGCGACCGAGTTATAACATTACTCGTTATGCAAGATGATTTTGTCGTAAATCAGTTTTTAATAGCTACATTGACACAGTTTATGCGCTTAACACACGGCAAATATAATGTAAAGATGTCTAAAACATGATATATTTCAATACATCTCAATAGAAATCGACAAAAGACCACATGGTAGCTATAATGTATGTTTTTTTTAGCTTCGTATCTTAAGAGACAGAGCGATACGAAAATATACACTTACCTACATTTCGATACAAAAGCTTCATTTGAGAAATTTAAAGCTATACATTCTGGGACGTAATGTACATTAATGTACACTAAAATTGTTGTGTGTGGGGGCCTTAATACTGATCAATGGTAGTAATTAATGGGATATTACAGTTTAGCGCCATATATAACGGCGTACATTTATAACACTAGAATATACTTGTGGCTACTCGCGCAAATGACCTTGTATCATCAGCCACATGGCGTTCACGGCTAAACGTAACGCACCTTTAGAACGAAGACAAACGAAGAAAACGACACAATTCAAAAAATAGAAAATTGTGTTGTCTTTTTTAAATGACTAAAAACTAGTACTTTATTTCTAAAAATATTATTAATAAGGGACCGATATAACAGCTTTGTCCTTTTCCTGCTTGAATATGGTTGTGTTTAAACTATTGTTATACGGAGTTCTTCGTTTTAAGTAATTTCATGACGATAACCCAATTTTCTATCTTTTTGAATTGTGTCGTTTTCATCCTAAAGGTGCGATAGGCGTCCCTTTTAAGATTTCCAGACGGACCTGTTGAATGAAAACGACCTTTCCCGGAATTACATTCAAGGGCATGTATCCCACCTAGCGAAAATTCGCATTATACCTACATTTTTCTGAGATAAGAAGTAGCCTACTTATGTTATGGTCTATCCGTGTTTTCTATGAACTCTCTCTAGGTTTTTTAAGTTTAAATGTTAAAAATCTTTATTGATTATTTGTTTGGTGATAATTAAACTGCAAAGAAATATTGTAGTTGATAGGAAAATCACTCCGAATTAACGTTCATTTAAGCATATATAACACTAGAAGAGCTCGTTAACATGGAACGGACAGCTCTAGGCTGAAAATCGCAGTGATATTCCCAATACAAAGCTCGTCCAATTACTAGCCGATCGCACCGTGGAAAACCGCAACTATTACAGTAAGTCTCCGTTTCTAAGCTCCAAATGAAATTCAAGCTATTACACAGGGTGTGATTCGTATAAAAGTACTTTACGTTTCGTACACATTTGAAATTATTACAGCTTTTGTAAATGACGCAAGAAACTAAATTATAAAAACAAACATTGCCACTGTTTCTTTTGTATTGTAGTTATCAATTAGCATAATAAAAAATGTGATCACCAGAGTGACAGCATTACGTGCTCTTTGAAAATTACAAGTTTTAAGAAATTACACTGAATTTTTTTATTGCTTTGAATGCCGTTCGCCTGATGGTACGCGATATGACCACCCATAAACAGTAGCAACATCATCCAGCACCTTGATTTACAAAGAACTGTGTAGCATTCTACTGCGACACCTGAGACATAAGATGTTAAGTCTCATTATGTCCAGTAGTTACACTGGCTGCAATGTTCTTCAAACCGAAACATAATAGTGCATGCACACTGCTGCTTGGCGGTAGAAATAGACATTACGGTGGTACCCACCCAGACGAACTCTTACATATGAGAGACCTACCACCAGTAATAGATTTATTTAAAGCACTTGGTTAATAAAATTATTTACAATAGGTTAGAAATTTAATGTATAGGTACTATCATATATGGGTGCGGTACTGCAGTAGATATATTTTGTAACCGGCCGCATAGCATCACCATACATAAACCAGGGTTTAGATTAGCAAGAAAACTTGCAGAAGTTATCTTTTAGTTACGGCAAGCTGGCTTCTGCAAATAGAGCTTGAAGGGCATACGGCAAGTCGTCTTAGTATAGATTTATTCAAATACTACCGGCCCCGATAGACGTTGTACTGCAATAAAAAGGAAATAAAATCCTAGAACCCGAGTATAGCGCCACTGTCTGGACCCCTCTTGACTTACTAACAGGTGCAGCGGGTGACTTTACAGAGCCCAAATAAAATATAATTTCAATAATATATTTATAACAAATATGAGCAGTTTGAAATCATAATTCCGTGCCGTACAATACTTAATTTCGATATTAAAATCTATCATTTACACCAAATAATTGAAGCGTATTTTTTCCATCGTGGATAATGAGAGCAATCATTGTGATCTCCTGTATTCCATAGGTACTTATACCAACATCTATACCACGCTTAATCATTAAGCACTATGTTTTTGTAATATAATAAATATCTCTATCTATCTCTCATACGTACCATATTAATCGTTACACCCATCGATTTAATTGAGTTTAACCAGCCTTCCAATTATTGGCAGCCACGTGCCTCTACTCTCGGGAGCTCACGTGTAAATTCCGCTCTAATATCATTAAAACAGATTTATCTGCTGGCTCAATTAACATTGCGCTTTCGTAATATCTCACGTTTTGATGAAATTCAGTCAAATGGATGCTGGGCATGTCTAATCATTATTTTATGTGAACTCCTCTGCTTTCAGTTGGTTGGTGTTTGCTTGTGGTTTTAAAGTTTAAGATATATTATGCAGATACTAGTATCAAATTACGAAGTGAGTATGGCCGATGTTAGTCTTATAAATTAAAAAGATAAAGACAGGAACCTGAAACTGCTCAGTGTTAGCCCGGAGTCTGGAATTTGTGCACGGTATGGCGATAGGCTCGGCCCCTTTATCATGAGACGGAACACACACGGTGAAAACAGGGTGCCCTGGTTGCATCTCTCACTACCTCTCAGGGGATAAAGGCGTGATGTGTGTTTTTGTGAAGAAAGCTAACTACATGCAGAATGAGACAAACATTAAAAGTAAATTAGTGATTTTTTAGGCCTTGTATAAATTGATGTGATTTAGTCAATAATGTGCCCTCTGATTACTGTGTAACATGAAAATACAATAAAAATGTCTAAAACTTTCTGATTAACCATTCCTAATTAATAAGTATCTGCCATAGCAGTGTTGAGGTAATGGTAGAATATATCAGCACCTATGATAAAACTCGTTTTACGAGAAATTTTAAACAGCTCATTTATATCAACATTTTCAGATGAAGTGTGCTAATTGAGGCTAATTTACTTTGTATGTAGGTCACTAGAACACTAAGCACTAAAATGGGGGTAACGCTCTCTATCTATATTCGGTATATACATATTTTATGAAGATTGTGGCGTTATAAAAGCGCAAAGAAAAATAAAATGCATATTTTAGTTAAGTATCTATATTCTTGTGATCTGGAGGTACCTAATCTTTTATTTATGTGCTCGGTTGATTGAGCTGGCGGAACACTAGTAGAGATGCAGTATTAAAAAGGGTATGGCAATTAGCGTTGAGAAATAAAATTTACAAGCTGCTACATTGGGTTCTTTCAATCCGCAGGAAACATTTCCGTGTATTGTTGCCAAATGTAAGCAATACAAGCAAAAAATACATCACAACCATAACACTCACATTGACAAACAAAATCAGTCTTATATCTAACAAATCCATTCGACCGCGCCAAATGGAGACGGCCACGTTCCGTATTAACCGATCCAGAGGACGAAATCACTCTGGCCATCCGCCGTAAGAACGAGTTCTTGAAACTCCAACACTCCACAAGACCGCAGTTCCGTCCTCGCCGTCGAGGACCTCGCCGCGTTCCCCGTCGCCCCCCTGACCCCTCTAGCAGTTCCGGCCCGCGTACCGTTGACAACACAATCTAATTAGGATTAGGCCTAAAAAAACAATCTTTCCCTAATCGTTGATGTCTCATTCTCTCTGTGGCCGTCCTGGGCCGAGGTTCATAACCCGTTAGTGGGTTGCCCTCAGCATGGTCACTTAATTCAAAGGGTTGCGAGCGCCTTCTGCGTTCACCCTAAAGACCGGTGTGGCCAGAAAAGCCGACTCGTGTCAGGCTACTGGCAGTAGGGCCATTAACAAAAAAAATAAATAAATCTAACAAATAGTAGGAAATAAGCTATCGTGGCATACCGGTTTCAAGTGATTCAACCCTTTTTTAACCCCCTGACAGAAAAGAGGGTTGTCGTACGTTTAAGGTGTAAGTATCTGTGTGTCTGTGGCATTGAAGGCCCGAAACGAATGGACCGAGATCGATGCGGTGTTTCTTGATTGAAATGTAATCGGGATTTTTCTTAGCTATAATTTGGTAAGTTCTATTCAGGACTTTGACGTTTATAAGCTTATTTCCTACTTTCACAAGTCCAATTGTGTTGAAATTTTTGCTATAAGAGTACAGAGCGTTTTTATATGCTTAGTAAGTGAAAGTACGTAACATATTAATATTGTACCTATACCTACTTTAAAGTACTACTAAATAAATCGCTTAGCAAAAATTTAATTATATCTTAATCACTACATACGTCAATAAAATACATGTCGAATCGAACTTGAATCTCTACTAAAAATGGTTTTAGAGTAAAAACATTATAAAATGGGTCTGATATTGAAAAATGAAAGAGCAGTGTTCACGAATGTTGGTCGGGTAATAAAGTAAATGAGCTGGCATGGCCACGGGTGCGCGCCAATCTACTTTGAGTGCTCGTTTTACTTGCAAGTTTTATTCGGTAATATACATCTGTCTGTGACTATCCGGGTGGACATGTTGGCAATGTGATTAACTGGACCTCTTAGGAACGATTTCTAGAGTATGTGCAGTCTTTTGCTTGGGTTTACCCCTTGTCGATAGGAACATACATATATCTTTCTATTGTCACTAGTTTGCGTTGACGTTGCAGGAATCTGTGTTACACGTTTCCGCCAATCGGAAGCCAGGCTATCTTTAATCACACTGCCTTTCCACAAACAATCAATTAATAATCACGGAAATGGAAATAAAGGGGCAATAAAACTCATATTTATAATATCACAAATATATTTATTGTATTATTGTACATACGTTGTAACACAGAAGTCAGACTGTCAATGCGGGATACAAGGATCGAATCTACATCCCAATAAACAACTCATTACATATAAAACAATAGCGAAATATTTCTGTACATTTATTTTTTATATTTGAAAAAGTGCACTCTTTTGGATTTTGTGAATGGCAAAGGTGATTTTTTTTTATCTGTTTTAGTTAACGGTAAATACAGAATTATACTGATTGGGCATTTCCAAGGAGCCTTGTTTACATCAAATTACGAACGAAGTAGCGCGTAATTTGTGTTTAAAACATTGTGCCACAGATACAAAAACATTTAAATGTTTTGTGCTCGGTTAATTATTATGGAAGCGCGAGTCTTTCTTTTTGGTAAAAATCGTGACAGTATGTACAACAAAATGTAATTACTAATTAAATTAAGTAAAATACGCAATTGAGTACTAAATTAATTATTTTGTACGGAATTGTGCTATTCGATGGTCAAATGAAATTGACGTTTAATTATTTCGATTCTTATCTAGGACCCAAATTATTATTGAGTTATTTGTATGATAAAAGAAGTAATGATGTAAATGGAAATGATAAAAGGAGCTCGTGTAGTGCATTCACCGATTATTATAATACATTAACTTTGTGTATAATGTACGCAGAACAATGACTATATCCAGGAATATTTGTGGACCTCGTTAGAAATAACTCATTATACATACGTCGTATTCTAGGAATGTGTAACGTCAACGTACTAAGTGAACAATTTCTTCGAAATTCACAGATATTTCATATCATATTATGCTGAAGTCCATTAATGTTAATATTTATGGCGACATACATTTTGCAATCTGCTATTTCTCTAGAATTTAGAAACATGGTATGGCATTTTTGAATAAAACAAACGAATAGCGTTAGAATGTAAGCACGTAGTCCATTTGTTGTTATTGCCGTGTTCCCTTTGATCTGACGAGTGTTTATAGTTCTTTTACTAGCTTGTTTATGGCCGCGGCAAAATATTATCATCGGCCACCGAAAGCAACGACACTCGTATTGATTACTTTGTGGAGTGCTACTTGATATTTTGAAACCTAATCAAGATTTTACAATGAATTATAACAAAAAATATATTTACGATTGCAAATTAGGTCAATTTTTACTGTAGGTAAGCATGAAGTATCGAATACATTAGGTACACAAGATAGGCATTTGCAGCATGGTTCTTTACCTTAGCTGGTACATAAACAAAAAGAAAAATAAGAATTTAAAAAAGCATTAAAGGCATGAGATAACTGAATATACTGCCAATGTCAGTAAATTTTTTTTCGTCCAGAGGACAGGCTATATAGTCTTTCGACCATACTGCCTCAATGTCAGTCAAGCTTAAAGTATAAAAAAATGCAATAAGGCTTGAGAATCTATAACATACTGCTACGGTCAGTAATTATTTAAGTGCCACAAAATGCTTCGAAATTCGAAGGAACTTGCTTCAAGCTTCAATTCATGTTTAAAATGTACACCAATACTAGTTCGTAACTTGGCTTGTTCAAGTGGTTAAGTTTCTACGACTGTGCTCTTCTTTACATGTCAATTGTTCACTTTGTTGATTTCGCGGAAAAGCTTTACAAAGGAATATGTACGTGTATTATGAAGGCTTCGTAAAAATTGTATTTTATTAACTCAGTTGCCCGCTGAGTTTAAAAAGTTTGTTCTTCATAAATCTCAACATGCCTTTTTATTTCGAGTAAATAATTTTGTAATGTTGACCATATTTCTGTACCTATGTACAGAGTTATTGTTTTAAATAAAATGCGGTTAGTGCACGCAACTATTCTATATATGGCACCTTTACAACGAAAACGACACAATTCAAAAAATAGAAAATTGAGTTGTCAATTTTAAATGACTAAAAACTAGTCCCTTATTTATAAAAATATTATAAAAAAGGGACCGCTATAACAGCTTTGCCCTTTTCCTGCTTGAATATGGCTGTGTTTGAACTATTATTGTATTGAGAACTTCGTTTTAAGTAATTTTATGACGATAACTCAATTTTCTGTCTTTTTGAATTGCGTAGTTTTCATCCTAAAGGTGCGATATATTTTCATGTATTATTGACATAAAGGGATAAATAATAAAAAAAATAGGAGTTTAATGTAACAAAAAAGGTGTTTTATGTCAAAGTAATTACCTACTTCGCAACTTATAACAATTAAAAACGTACCTAAACGAGTTAAGTGTAGATATACGAAACATTGTTCAACATTCTGAGATTCTGTCCAAATGTTGGTTGCAGTTTATGCAAACAATGCAAGAGCTCTTGCGAATTTAGTTTAAGCTAAGGATTGCAGCCCCTCGATTTCCATTTGTTTTTTATTATTTGGAAGAGTTTGGCCAGTTAAGGACAGGAATACATACTTTATATCAGAATTTGGAACAGTCGACGTTTGGAATTTAAGCACGGCATCGATCTGATATGAGAGGTTCCGTGTATACCTACAGATTAGAATAATTTATTGCATTTTCTACTTAACCGACGACTTAATTAAGTATATTAAAAATCATCTACTATACACAATCAATTCTTCGTTATTTCAATTCATTATATTTATATACAAATTTGAGTGTAAATTGGACTGCCTCGGTGGCGTAGTTGTATTACAGTACGACTGCAAAGCTGAGGTCTCGGGTTCGATCCCCGGGTCGGGCAAAGTGATATTGAGTTTTTCTATTCAATATCAGCTCGGAGTCTGGAATTTGTGCCCGATATGGCGATAGGCTCGCCCCCTATCACATCATGGGACGGAATAACGGCGAAAAGTGGGTGCACTAGTTGCGCCTCTGCCTACCCCTTCGGGGATAACAGGCGTGAGTGTATATGTATATATATGTAAATTTGAGTGTATTTATGCGTGTAGTGTGTATAATAAAACGGTAAAACTTGCACAAAATATTTGGTATAATTGAACACATTGTGATGAATTTTGAAATACTTGATTCAAAAATTAAAAAGAAATATAAATTATATGTAAAATATTTTATTATTTCAAATTATTATGTGGCATTCAATCTGATTCTAAATTTTCTAAAAAATAAGTAATATATTTAAATAAATACATTATAATGTATCTAAATAAATTATATTATTTCTCATTTATTAAATCAATAGTACCTGCCTATATCAATATGTATATTCATTTAGCATCTGTGCGCGCTATAGCACCTTTTTGATAAAATGATTGATTTTGGAACCTGAAATACGTAAAATACATGATTAGAAATGATAATGATTGGTTATTATTTGCGTAGTAGTGAATTTTATTTTAACAGTTTTACATCTACATCCGATCCTAAGGTTTATTTTAATTGGTCAATATATAACATAAATAGTGAATGAAAAGTGATTTATTTAGATCCTACAGTTATAGTAATAGACCATTGATATGTCTAAAGTCTAGAATTTAAAATAAGTGTTATTGTTTATATTTATATAAAAGCACAAAAAAATTATCATTCCATTGGTAGGCTCAACATTTTCCAAGTAACGTTAATGTAACTAAAATTGTTTGAGGTTTTGTTTAAAAATTCAAAAAGTTTAAGACGTGATTTTTTATTATTATTCAAATGGTGGTATGCTTGGGGTCTTTGTGTATAAAATTAATTATATTTTAAGATGGCCAGGGACGTGTGCGTTAAGGTTTAGAAAATTTTAAATTGGAACAAATGGAAGCAAATCCTTTATATTTATATTTCTGGCTTCCTGGCTCGGTGTTTAAGAATGAAAAGATAAGTTTGGATTCAACGATTATTGCAAAATAATTAAGCGATTTCGTGGGCAAAGTCACGAGAATAGTATATAAAAATGCATAATGAAGTAAGAATCTTTACATCTACTGTAACCTACGCTATTATTAAAACTCAGTTCGATTTATTTTATATAACATTAACCATTTAACATTCTGACAACAGTATGTACATCGTGAGCACTAATGCATGTATTGTCACACGTCTTCACTTCAGTTATTCGTTCTGAATCATAAAACTGTACATATAATTTTATTATATTATTATGAATTTCTTTAGTCATTGAATTAGATTCATATTGGAAAAGGAACGCCTGGGTGAAAAAAACATGACGATAGTATTGTGTTTGTTGGAAGAGATACTGTCAGTCACTGTTTCAGGATCCGCAGTCAAGTAATTTTCCAAAGACAGATCCGAGCAATGAAGAACTGGAACCAAATATTCTTCTGTCTGAAGTGAGAGCCGCTATAAATCATCTAAAAACAAGAAAAGCCACGGGTAGAGATCGAATCCCCATTGAAACTATAAAGGCTTTAGGGGGACGCGGTGACCACATCTTTCATGCCATTTGCAACAAAGTTTGGAGTACAGGAATATGGCCGACGGAGTGGACTCACACAGTTTTTACACCCCTACATAAAAAAGGGTCCACGAAGAAATGTAGCAACTACCGCCTTATTGCTCTAATATCACACGCTAGCAAAATTTTGTTACATATTCTGAATGAGAGACTGAAGGCATATTTATCCAAGGAAATTGCACCAGAACAAGCCGGATTTGTGAAAGGCAAGGGCACCCGAGAACAGATTCTGATTGTTCGCCAAATCATCGAGAAGGCTCGAGAATTCAACAAGCCAATATACATCTGCTTTGTAGATTTCTCAAAAGCATTTGACTCGGTGAAATGGCCAATTCTGTGGCGAACACTGCTAGAAATGGGCACGCCGAAACATCTTGTACACCTTCTAAGGCGCCTGTACGAGGAAGGAACTGCGTCAGTACGGACAGATAACACCTTGTCCAGCGACTTTCATCCCAGTGCTGGCGTTCGCCAAGGGTGTATAATATCACCACTCTTGTTCAACATATACACCGAAATTATAATGCGTATCACTTTGGAGAATTGGACGGATGGGGTTACAGTTGGTGGCTATAAAATTGCGAATTTGCGCTACGCAGACGATACCACTCTTTTTGCGACTAGTGCGCACCATATGGAAGAGCTACTTTACAAAATGGAGCAAGTAAGCCTTCAGTTCGGATTACACATAAATCGCAGCAAGACCAAAATGATGATTGTGGACCGAGCTAAGAATAATTCGCCAGAAGTTACTGAGATTGCGAACTGTAAAGTAGAACAGTCTTACATATATCTTGGCGCTTTGATCACAAACAATGGTGGATGCATGGAGGAAATAAAGAGGCGTATGGGAATTACTAGGACAGCAATGGACAAAATGAAGAGTATGGCGAAATAGAAACATCACCAAAGCCACAAAGATCAGGCTCGTACAAACTCTAATTTTGCCCATATTCCTTTACGCTGCAGAAACATGGACGCTGCGAGAGATTGAGAAAAAGAAGATAGATGCTCTAGAGATGTGGTGTTGGAGAAAAATGCTTGGGGTATCGTGGACCGAGTTTCGCACAAACGCTTCGATACTTCAAGAACTCGGCATCATGCAGCGTCTATCCGCCTTAGTACAGTCCCGCATACTTGCTTTCTTCGGACACATTTCCAGGCGAGGCGACCAGTCCATAGAACGTCTTGTCGTCCAGGGCAAGGTTGAAGGCACTCGACCGCGGGGAAGGACACCCATGCGCTGGACCGATCAGGTCAAATCTGCCGTAGACCGTCCCGTACATGAGTGCGCCAGGAAAACCTCCAACAGAGAAGTGTGGCGAGAGATCGTAAGACGCATTGCATCTGCTCCGAAAAACACTACATGACGACCACGACCACTCTGCCAAGAGTGTTACGACCAAGAAGAAAGTATTGTGTTTATGAAAATTCAAACCGATATGGCTTTTTAAGACATCGAAAAAGATATCTATTGTTATTTATTACCGCACTACCTACGTAGTTACTGAATTAATATTAGTTCTAACCTTTCTGGGTACATTCCTACACTCAATATTGTAAGTTATTATGGTGCAATATCGGAATAAAGTTTAGTCTGCGAACCCTCTTAAATCACTTGTCGACATAAAGTAGAATAAAACTGAAAAAGAGAGGTTATTTACTGACCACTCAGGAAAAGCATTATCGACTTGGGAATAATTACCGATAACCGAGTTCAACATTATGGGTACGTAATTTTGTTCATGCAGTATTGTGATATGGAGGCATGCGTAAGGTTACGCTTGTTTCTCAAAAAGGCTGGCAGAGGTGTAACTAATGCAACCACAGCTTGAAGAGTTAAATTAATTACAATCTGACGAGTCAATCACACTAAACGAAATGCTGGAAGTGTGTTTATATGTAAAGGAAAAATATTTAATAGCTCAAAAGTAATTGAGTGAACAATATTGGTATTTAAAAAAATATAGCGACAATATTTGACTTTTATTGGTCATCGGTTATGGACATATCAACAAGCAATGTTATATTTTCCTTTCATAAAATTATTTAATCAGTTTTAAAAGCAATAACCACAAAAGGCCAATCCGTTAAAATGCGGTTATCAATTTGGATTGTGTTTATTTATTTATTATCAGGGTATTACGACAGTGAGAAATAATGTAATATCTGACTGTTGCCTTTGGAACAATTTATATACTTTCCAGTGATTTAAAAATATTAGTAATAAATAATTCGAGAGCCTTCGCGTAATAGGTAAATTTTTGTATCCTAAATGTTTTTCTTCAGCGTCCAATAACAAATCCCTCGTAGTTTAATGTAACCAAGAATACCTTCGCATCTTTATGGGGTCGGTAAGTGAATTTGTGGGGGTAAATTATAAATCTAATTCAATGACTCGCTTTACAAGATAAAAGCTAAATGGCATGCATTGGACCGTGATTCTACGGAACTAACATTATAGCATATGTACAGCAAAATTAGTAAAGTATGAAAGATTAAACATTGTGTGTTGGTTTCATGAGCGGATTTAGGATTTATTTGGGGGTTATGGGCCCTGAGTTTAATTGTAATCGGCAAGTAATAATTTATGGAGACTGTTTATTATATGGTATGTTTATTGACGTCAGTTTAGCTAAATCGTAACAAATCTTAACTAAATAGAATTTTCGCATAAATATTCTTAACGTAAAAAAATCAAATTGATCCTTATTTACAAATTAAACATCGCGTAAAATTACGGAAAGCAGTCCTTCAATGAAATAAACATTTAAAGCAATCCGAAATAAATTCCTAAATCCGCTTCTATTTTTAGATCATTGAATTTCATGTAAGTACAAAGTTTTCTCTGCAGTTTGTCAATTTCATAAAAAATGTAGAAATAAAACCGTGGCGTACGCGACGTACAAAACTATAATAAAACGTTAAAATCGGTGATATTTCTACGATATGATCAGTTTTAGAATTGTGTACAATTCAGTCAGCGGGAAACAGTTAATAAGTCGTCAGTTGCGAAAGTGAGCTCCTATAGATACCCATTAATATTAATATTTGGTGTTATATTATTATTAATTATAATCCTTTCGCGTATCAGTCGAGTTCTTATTTGGTTGCTTGCTTCTTAAGAAGTGATGTGGCGTCTACCTGTATAGGAAAAAAATATAATTTTTTTTACATTCATTTAAAATTATTTTACTAATCGATTATTTTATGTTCTAAATCGATTTTATAATCGATTCGTATATGATGATGTGTAGCATACTCTTATATTTTTATTATATCCGATTCTAAGGTTGGACTGCATGTAAAAAGGAATAAACTATTTTCAAAAGTTGGGCACAGAGTAATCCGTGATCATGAATGAAGTTCTCTCTAGAGGTACTTCTTTACCATATAATATAAGATAAAGTAGATATTCATAATACTCTAATGAATGTACCTAGCCGATAGCCTTGTTGGGAATGGAACGGTCTGCCGAGACAATGTCCGGAGGTTCAAAACCCAAGGCACACACCTCTGACGTTTCAAAGTTACGTGGGTATTGTCTATCAATTATCGTTCACTTTAACGGTAAAGGAAAAGATCGCGAGGAGACCTATATACCTGAGAATTTTCCCTAAGAATTTCGAGGGTATATGAAGTCTGCCAACACGCAGTAGGCCAGCGTGGTGGACTAAGGTCTAACCCCTCTCAGTAGTAGAGGAGGCCCGTGCTCAGCAGTGGGCAGTATACAGGGTCATTTTGACATTGCGTTAATAAATGAAACCACATACTTGTCTCCTTGAAAATAACACTTTCCATTATGTTATTTTAACCATAGAAGTAAAATAAAAAAGTGTAAGTTTCGAACAAAATTAATATCAATAAAAAGTAACTGTAATTTTACACGCGCTAATGCCACTATGACTGTTCTAGGAGAATTCTTCGCAGCATCATCACACTTTCAGTCATAAATACACTTACGCACACACAATATTCGCACTTAACTACAAAATTATCAAAAAATTGGAATACTACAACCGGGATTTTTGGCGAAAGTATTCGTTATTCATTGACAATTTTTAGCACGATGTTAGCCCAAGTATAGACATATATGTGGTTTCATATAGTAATGCAATGTAAAAATGACCCTGTATAATACAAGGCTGATTGCATTGCATTGCATGTACCTAGCACATGGTCTCAGGCCTGGCTGGTGCGGGTGGTTGCGGCTGTAGCGGCTGTTCGGCGGACCTCTGCCGCGGCAGCTGCGACGAGTCCAGCACGATGGACGGCCGCGGCGGCAGGTTCTCGCTGACCAGGTGCGATAGAGACAGCTCGCTTGACGCGTTCGTGTCGCCTAGTGGAGAGACATTTGGGGGTGTTTTATTTCATACTAGACTTTGCCCGCGGCTTCGCCCGCGTTAAACAGTTTTTCCGGGATAAAAGTCCCGCTTTTTATTTTCCCGGGATAAAATGTAGCCTATGTGTTAATCCAGGACATGATCTACCCGTGTGCCAAATTTCATTGAAAACCGTTCAGTAGTTTTTACGTGAAAGTGTAACAAACTTCCATACATCCAGACATCCATACATATTTACAAACTTTCGCCTTTATAATATTAGTAGGATTAAGACACTGTCTGATTCTATCATATTAAGACTGCCTCGGTAGCGTAGTTGTATTATGATACGACTGCAATGTGAGGTCTCGGGTTCGATCCCCAGGTCGGGTTAAGTGATATTGAGTTTTTCCATTCAGTATCAGCTCGGAGTCTGGAATTTGTGCCCGATATGGCGATAGGCTCGTCCCCTATCACATCATGGATCGGAATAATGGCGAAGAGTGGGTGCACTAGTTGCGCCTCTGCCTACCCCTTCGGGGGTAAAAGGCGTGCGTGTATATGTATATGTATGTAAGACACTATCTGACTTTCCAACTGCACTATGGCATTGATATTAATTGTAATAATGTACGGTTGGCCTCTCAAAAACCATAACAAAAACGATTAACAAGGGTTACCTACAAATACATTTGCCTCGTTGCTTGGATCATTCCTTTCATTAAACGAGTGACTACTTTCTTATGTATAATGTATAGAAATTGTTAATTTTTTTTTATTTATTACAAAGCGACACATTCAAAGCGATAAGACTAAATTTAAAAATGTATATAAGTACCTGAAGGTTGCCTTGGTACTGGAAGTAGAACTTCACCACAGGAGTCTTCTCCTAGCAGAGGCTGCAGCGGTGAGGGTAGATCGCGAGTGTCGATAGCTGATGACCTTCGTAGCGAGTGTCTAGTGGAATTGAAATATTGAAAAACACATTGCAAAAGTAAATGTACAAATTATGTAAAGTAAAACAATATAAATTACAATAAAACTAAATAACAGTTAAATACACCATCTATATATTTCACAATAGCAATCAAGGTGGGTCACGACCCCTATTGTCTCACCAAATCCGTACCTGTTCGAGCAAAGTTCTCTAAACATACCTCTGATGCGGCAATCGTCTATCGCTCACGGTGAGTAGGGTCGTAGTCTGTGGTGGCATGGACTCGTTCGCACCACTGTTGTTGACGCACACGCTGATGCTAATGCCGCTGACCTCCCCCTGGTCGTCACCAGCGCCGTCCCCTGCCTCCTCCTCATCGTATCTGTCCAGGACAGATCCCAATTCTAGGCTACGGTTGAAATTCATGTTGTAGTTTGGATGATTAAGTTTTGGACGATCACAAAAGCTTTTGCGTTAGTGGCATTTTTCGAAACACATAGTTTACGTATGTGACAATCCTTCAAAGATTAAAACTATGAATTGAATATTCATCCAGATACAACTGCATAACACACATTTAGTTATTTACTTTTTCGAATCTTATACACCAGAATCGTAGGTTAACATGAAAATTATATTAATACTAATTTATTTTGCCTGTTCAATTTGAATGCTCTATGAATAAAGTAACATTGATCTTCAGTATAGTGTAAACATATTTACAATACTTTTATATTTTCGCATGTCCAAAGCCACATTGCACACCCCACCACCTTCCACCACTCACCGCCGCTGTATCAGGTTCTCCATGATGATGTAGTCGTCCTCCTCAGCTCCTCGGAGATGCTCCTTCTCCATGAACAACGCGAACTCTGGGTTGGACATCTCGCTGGCGTGCCGTCTCCGTATTGTTGGGGAGGCTGCTCGGGCGGGTGACAGGAGGCGAGAGGTGATTGGTGTTCTGGTGAAGAAATTAGTTATGTTTGGCCTTGGCTGTAGCAAAGTCTATATCACATATTACAAAAATTAGTCAACGTGTTATTTGTTAGTACCAAAACAATTTTCATTGAAAGTTTGTTGTAAATTAAGAATGAGTTTTTAAGTAATCTCGACAGTCGCAGGTTACTGTAGGACGACAAAGCAGATGCACCGTTTCTATAGTATGAAAACTTTAACGAGAGTTTCATCTTTAACATTCATCGCACAGTCTTTTCAATAAACAAATTTGAAAACACCGTTTTTAAAGCTAGTGCATCTGAAGATAAGTGGAGTAGAGTGGAGATAGTGTCGCTGACGAGATATGATCAATCCTCATCAGTAGACATATGTCTGTTTGAAACCGAATATATACAAGCTCATCCTGGATCGCGACCCACTTGCATTAGCCACTATGGTGGGTTTTACACCTCGTTTACCTACGGTGGTCGCTGTCCGGACGGATCAAAATATCCTACCGCCATTTAATTTCTTTTAACTCCCCCTCTCTATCTCTTCCTGACTATTGTTCTATTTGATTAACTTCGTTGCGGGTTAAGACTAATTAGTGCTCCCAGAGACTCGTTTAGCCTTACCGCTCGGTGTCATAAAATGCGTGCCACTGCCGATCCTGGCTTACAGGAGTTGCAGTGGCGGGTGTGAGGGCGTGATAGTCTTCCTGACTATTCCTCCCACATGATGATGGGGTCAGGCTTCTTCCCTTTCTCTTCCACTTCGCCTATCGATGACGTAACATGTAACAAATATTTTCGTCCATACCTAGGCGTGTGAGGCGGCGAGAACAGTCCATACACGGTCTCCAGTTCATCCGTGATGCTGGTGTACTCGTGCATGGCTAGGAGTAAGGACCGGGGCGCGGCCCCCACGCGGCTGCGGCCGGACGGGATGCCCGTCGCTCCCCCAGTCGCCTCCCAACCTGATTGACGACCTGGTGCAGTGAAGAAGAGTTGTTTAAAAAAAAAAGTTTGGAGGTGGTTGAACACAATATTTAAAATCTCTAAAAAGTAAAATAATAATAGTGTCTTTGTCGTTTAAGTTCCTAGTAATATTTTGAACCAACCGTCGTCGCGTCAGGGGACCGCTAAAGAAGTATTTTCATCTCCCTGGTCCGGAGATCGGTCCCCCGACGTGAGGACGCTTGGGTCAAAATATTACTAGGAACTTAAACGACAAAGACACTATTATTATTTTACTTTTTAGAGATTTTTTGTGTCGGGGGTTATTTAAATTTTAATTTAATTTTTATTTCAAACTTTTTAAATTACTTTATTCTCCATCATGGGGCCTTGATAATTAACTATCTATCACCTACTCGTTGAGCCCATCCTTATGAGCCTAAACACACTATATCTGCTATAAGTTGCTAAGGAGTTGGGTATCCCGCAGACTACTTGATGCCGCAGCATCAGCTCATGTTTACAAATATATTGAATGTCACAGTACACCAAATTTAAAGTCAATCGGATTTTTTAAGTTGGAAATGAGCTCATAATCCTCAAACGCCTGAACAGATCTTTATAAATTATAGCTAAGAACCATCGCAGTCACATCAGCTTTCAAACAAAAAAAACCGCGTCCAAATCGGTCCATTCGTTTGAGAGCTACGATGCCACAGACAGACATACAGATACACAGATACACACCCTAAACTTATAACTCCCCTCTTTTTTGTCGGGGGTTAAAAATAAGCACAATCAATAAAGAATAGAATAATCCTAATTCATATTTATGGGTTTTCGATCAAGAATATCGTGAAACTGAGTTGAATTTACGATGATTTGACGTGACTAAACGGAATCAATATTTTCAGATTGTAATAAGCGATCCCCATCTTTTTTTCGATTGATTTGGAAAATAGAGCAATCAGAACAAAGATTTTTTACATGCTGTCAATTTACTTGTTTCGATTGGTTCATTACTTGGGATTGGGACAATCTGTAATATTTCATGAACACTAATCGATTAAAGATAGTAAGCTGTTAAAATTAGCTAGGAATAATATTTTTGCAGTATAACCAGACCATAATAGATCATTTATAACATTAAAATTAATTATGAACATTAATCGATTGGACAATGTGCTAAGTCGCGAGCCAACTAGGATCACGAATACGTTTGTAGTATCTCATAAACGAGCAATCTTGTTAGTTCTCCGACTCAATTTGTCTGCATAATTAATTATACTTAATAGTTTGTTTTCTTTAGAATATAATTTTAGTTTGTTTTGTTTTTAGCTTATTTCATTGTATCTTAAATTATGTTATTGTTCACTCTTTTTATACCTGTGTTATTTATTAGTGGAAACTTCACTGGATTTTGTAACACATTCTTTTGTTATTTTTATTTAATATTTTCTGTTTGTTTCCCAAATATTAAATAAATAAATAAATCTTCATAAATGAATGAAGTTTGAACAACATCGACAATCACCAAGCCCTTACCAGAGACAGAGTTATGCACAGAGCCGGCATCGACCGCGGAGTTGTCTGGCTCGGAGTGGGTCTGGCTGTGCTGCCTCCTGGGCGCCAGGTGCTGCGAGGAGTAGTGACCCCCCATGCCGCAGTCATTGCCTCCCTCTGAACGCCTGTGACATACGCTGACTCATCAGCCAAATTCCAATAGTTGATAGTTTTTTTTACTGGATATTATTACCTTTTGATCGGTATGCAGTGTTAAATATTTCGTGTGAAAGGATAGAAGAGCTTTATTTTTATTTTTAATAGGACTTGTCTTGATTAAGTTATTTCACTAGAAATAACTTAACAAACTATTGCTCATTAATACTAAACGATATTTTGGGGGTTGTATTGCAGTCACAGAAAAAATATTGTAGCTGCCAAGAATGAAATGCTTTAATTGTTTTAGTTTAATTTATTAATAAACTTAAACTTGGGGAAGCTAGGGGATCTTTCGTAGAACTCTTTTGCATATACTATATTCCTTTTGACGAAAGAGGTTCTACAAAATAAATTAATAATGTAGTAAACAGAATAAAGTTATTCAAAACCCAATTTTTAATTTACTATTTACACGAATAGTTATAAAAAGTTTATAGAGAAGTGAGTGCAGTAAAGCTTTTATAGATTCAGTACTGAACAATTTAACGTTTTTTTTAATTTATTTATTTTTCATTTAAAGTGCTAGAAGAATGTTAAGAGTTTTTTACGACATACACACTTTTTATATGGGATGCATTTATTATACATTTTAATATGTATGACACAGAATGCGTAGCGCAGCCATATTGGATACACTAGCCATTACAGATGTCACGCTAAAAAGTATAGTGATAGAAGAGTAAGATGTTTAGGTCAGATTTTAGTTATTTATATTAGTTGGTTAGGATCGATTCTGGTAAATGACTTATTAACATTGATGACATTGATCTGGCGACTAATCAGCTTAGTGTACCTACTGACACTCACCTTAGAAATTGTTGGCATTTGGCAAATACTGACGCTGGTGTCCAGGCAAGTTGTTGAGGCGTGAATAAAACAGGTTAAACGCTTGAACGCTTCTAAACCCGGTCATTGGATGTTAAGACTTAAAGGTGAAAAATTGCAAGAGTATTATAGAAACATTCGTATTATATTTTGAATTGAATTTACTATTTGACCAATTTTACGAAAAATGATTATAGTCAGCTATTATACAAAAATCGAGTTCGTACGTAGGGTTTATAAATTATCTTAGTGTTAACAGAATTGATCCTAATTATGTGCAAGTGTTGCGAAACGAGTAACGTAAAATATAGCGTACTCGTGTGTGTAAGCGATGTGTTATACATTGATCTACAACTACAGCTATATACAAGCCAAGCCAGCCGCAATGAGTCAGTTTGACTTACTGTTTCCACAATCGTCTCCTAACAGATGCAAGAAAGTAACACAAAAATAAATTGAAATTATAACAAAATAATCGATGGATCATTGTATTAATTTTGTTGAAAACAAAAACTTCTTTATGCCGATCTGGTGATACTATTATTGTATTCATGTGGTAATAATGGTCGCATATGAAATTATAAGTTATACATGTCTTGATGAAACTCACTGGGTTCTAACTCGGATGAAATACGATGAGAAGCTTCCTAATCACTGCGATGCAATCCTATTATGTGAGCTAAATTTCATGGTACATATTGGAATACAAGCACTGTTTTATAATTATGAAAGATCACAATGAGCCTTATACATATATGCCCTTTTAAAACATTCTTTGACGGGTCACAATCTTGTAAATCCAATTTCATAAAGACATGTACAAATCAAAGTCTATGACGGCCCTGAGTTCTAAGGCTGATGGTAGGTGGTAGGTGGTGGTAGGTGCTGACACTTACCGTCGCGTGTTGCCAGTTCGACGCGTCCCGGCGGATGTGGTGCGCGCGCGTAAGCTCTGAAGATCTGTAGGCATCTCTCGCACTTCGGGGAGGAACGCGTCGTCTATCGTGGATGGAGCTGTTTGGGAAAGGTCTGGATGGGGAGAATATTAGTGTATTATTTTTTCAATTAGTGTAAACTCTTGATCCGTCAAACCCCGCTAGGCGCCGCTGTTCGAGTATTTAGGGTTTGCCCATGCATCTATATATATAAGCGGGTTTTGACGGGTTAAATAGTCTTCTAAAGCGTCTCTTCTTGCTTTTAGGTTTCATCTATACTTAGTATATTATGTGACTATTTTTTATATATAAAATACACTTTTTGCAAACAATCTGCAGTTATCAAAATATAACACAGAATTTCACGTCTATATACATACGCCTATATAGTATCTCGCTTCTATCCCATAGGGGTAGGCAGATACTATGTAATGCCACTTTGTTCGATTCTGGCATACTTCTTTCGCTTCCTCCATCTTCATCAATTTCATGCATTCCCGCCAGTTCAGGGTACTTGTGACTTGTCCTTTCGAAGAATATCAGATATTTGACATTCGAAGGTTCAGTGCGGTCGACCACTACCAGCTCTTAAATATCCGCTTTGTCAATCTCCTAACATACATCCATTCCAAATTCTTAAACCACATTAGAATACTGTTCTCCATTTTGGTCACTACATCCCCTGTCACTCCACACATGTCCATCATCGTAATAATCCGCACTCTATCAATCATAGTCAATTCACGTCTACTTCAAATTAAAAGCTGTATGTACCTTTCTTTTCATCACTAGGCTCTGTTCTATTGCTTTCAGAGGAACGTTGTCTCGCCGGCGTGATCGGAGGCTGAGGTCTGACCACCGTCACGTCGGGACCCACAGCGCTTCCGGCAGATGACGTAGATATCGAATCTGCCTCTGGCTCCTTCTCTGGTCCACCTTCCGGTCCAGACTGGGGAAGCTCGTCCTAGATCCGGGATAATCAGGGTGTTGGAAAAGGTTTTAGGTTTATGCTTTGAGATATGAGTTTTGATAAAGGAGTCTTAAAATTTATAATATTTATGATGTAAAAAAAATAGGATATAAAAAGGATAGCGTGTGCATGGGCCAAAAAAATTATTAAAATAGGAAATAAAGGATTGTATAAAAATATTAAAATTATTCTTACAATATTTAAAAATGCGTGTTTTTGTATGAGTAATTTGAAGCAATGGAAAGTATTCTATACAAATCATATTGACACATCGGTCAAAGTGTAACAAGTTCTTCATTTATAGTTAAAATCTATTTTAGAACGTAAAATATGACACTTATTTTTATCGAATCGAAGCTTGTTAACTTTCAAGATGTAATGTTTTCTTGAGCTTTTTGGGATATACAAGATCAATATTGAAATCAGTATGACGTTCTTTGCCATAATCTGACAAACTGTAATTTACGACTTATTACACTTTAAAACTGAGGTATCGATACATCAACAGTTAAGGTGCTGTCCCACACGACACAATCTAAAACATACACGTGAATAGAGAGTTTCAGAAAGTTAACAGTTCGCAAAGTTTGCCAATTAGTATACATACATTGGACTTAGCTCCGCGTTGCAGTGTCTGAACAAACAAATTTCATTTGGTAGGTACTTCTAATACAATTTATGGGTGTAATATTACACGTCAGAGTTAGTTTACTATGTTTAATAAACTTTTATTTTATTACATTATTTAATTCTTTAGATTAAGTTAATACCTATATAATTTATGGTCAATGATTAATAATTTTCCTTTAGATAATGTATTTTTTATTTTTTATTTTTCGAGTTTTTTTTAGTTGTATGCCGCCTATTAGAATTGTTTCAAATAAATTATTTTATAAAATAATATCTCTAAGAATAATACTTATGTAAAGACATCGTCTAACTAAAATTGTCTCCTATAATGTTTTTAGGTTAGGTGCTTACTTGGTGTTAATCAATGAAGACATTTTACAACCACCAATTCCCGATTCGCACAGATAAGCTAATACTGAAATTCTAATAAATTGTGGTTAGAGAGATTACAAGAGTGTCGCAATAACTTGCATTCGTGACATTTGAAACAGCAGACGATACTCATGTATGAATTTAATCAAATATACGTACTGAGAAATCGAACAAATTTCTTGAGATATATTGACATTGAAAAAGCGGTTACTTAACGAATAAATTCATACGAGGCATTGTTCCACATTAGACTATAGCCATCTATAACGAGAACAATGAAAATGTAAACGGTAAGTACAGTTTTGTAATTAATTTTAAATTATGAATCCATGCATATTACCATAAAAATAATTGTGACATTTCAGTAAATTTCATAATTAATTTCGCGTAATTGCTACACACGAAATCCTTCCCACGTTCAACATAATTGGATGTTTAATTGAGAACAGATGCAAGGGAAAACGACCAGGAATCCTTGTTTAATTATTCCAATGAGGCAATATTAATTTTTAATTGCATTACAATTTTTCCTTTTGTTTACCAGTTTTATTTATTTACTTTAATGAACTTGTTAGTTTTCTTTGTCCAATTATAATTTTGTTTATTGCAATTTGCTTATGCTGTATTTATTTTTTGTAAATAATTTTACAACAGCTCAAAGTATTACGTAATTAAACTATTTGAAATAAAATTTTATAATATAGGAAAGCTTTTAATTCCTTGACTCCTCAAGCCCCGCGACGGACACCGGTGTCCATATACCTACATAGGGTTTTACCATACATCTATATATATAAGCGGTGCTTGAAGGGTTAACATGAAATAGTAAAGCTCACTCCTACATAACGCGAACGCGGAGCTAAACACACTGGAAGCGCTTACGTCGGAGGGCTGCGAGGCGCGCTCGTCCTCCTCCTGCACCGGGCGCACTGTGAACCGCGCCGCGCCCGTGTCGCTGTCCGACAGCACCTGTCGCGACATCGCGTGTCACTCACCGGTGTCGGACAAGCGAGGCGGAGAGTACAATACTAGGCTATAATGTCCCACTGCTGGGCATGGGCCTCTACTACACAGAGGGTATATTTTGGCTTATTGTAAATAAATAATAGTGTTTATTCGAGAAAGTTATCAGAGCAATGTTTCGTTTATCAACAATCTTTTAAGACACGTAACTCAGTAAAATATTGATTTCTGTCAAAAATTTATATTTCATGTGTTTAGACACTTGCTCAATTGAGCGAAGATACCTTTGATTACAATTATTATAAAATCTCCGCTCCGCTTAAATTCGAACATCCTCGCTTGACACATCTAGGCGTATTTGGTGTACGTACGACTCCATAGTTTCATTTAGGTGCAACTTACAGGAAATGTGATTTATCTTGATTAATGTGTCAGTAGTTTACTAATTTATAGCGCAATCTACGTTAATTTATTGTGTGTTAAGAGTTACAAACACGAAATACGCCGAAGCACAATGAATTTTGACGTAAATTCGTTTTGTTGGGACATCGAACATCGAATGGAGGTTGTGGATTAAATAGCATTAGAAAAGCCGATGTGACTAGGTACTGACAAAAAATCGTCAGTGAAAGTTTTAAGCAATAAATCGATTATCCATTTTCAAGTTAAACTTAAATTAAAACTATTTAATTTTAAAATATTTGGTGTCACTTTTTAATGCTACTTTGACATTTCTTGTTGTCAAAACCACCTGGTAACATCGGCGTAGTGTAAACTTAAGAACATCGATTGAATGACATGCTCATGAGTCATACAGAATGCTGCGATTAGTTAAGCTTAATTTCCACTCCATTCACATTCAGGAGCACATAAAAAAACCAAGGCTTAGAGCGAAATACGTTTCGACTATATCTTGAATACAAAGAAACATCAAACAATTGTTAAAATTGTAAAATTGAATTTCTACCTACCTACATATAAATAAGGTATATTTTTTTGGATAGTAACTGTACTGAGACGAAAATTTTGCTAAGGCTTGGATAAATTTTAATTACTTGAGATGGAACAAAAATATTGCACCAAAGTGCCGTCGAAAGGTAACCCTAATAACCCTTAACATATTCTTGCAGTAAACCGTTAAAGACTAAATTCTTATTATTTAAGAATGCTGTATTTTCAAATATTTCCCTATCTGTAGAAACTCGTATTTGCAGTTGTTGATACAGAACTTAATACATTTTTTCTTACCTCAGATCTATCACTAGCGGTCCGCAGTCTGTTCCCTCCAGCTTGAAAGGTGGGGGGCGGAGGTCCCAGTGTGTCTGTAGACCCTCGGTTCACGAGTGACGGATGCGTCGCCATGAACCGGTGAATCACCGCCAGATGGTTCATCGTCTGCTCGGCTATGTCTTCCAGTTTACGCAATCTAAATTCTACGCTCTAGAAATTAAGTTGTATTTGAGTTTGTGCGTATTAAAGGAGAATTTTCATAAGTCTAATATGTGTAGTGAAAGTTTTTTATGATAGATATTTTCATATCAAAATATTATCAGGTGCGACCAGTCAGTCCCGGTTGTGAAGTTTATTTCTATCCAATTATGTAATACCGAAGTATGTAAGTTTATGTAATAATATAAGTAATATTTGTAATATTTAAAAAAAATATGGTAAGACAATTCACAAAATCAATATCGCTGATACATTGGCTACGTATGTCTCTTGAACTGAACATTCCACATTTCGATAGAAGTAAACAATTGATATACGAATATACCGTTACACGTACCTGTACGGACTGTATCTGACAGTTTGCTTTCTGGTTTAAGTCTTCCATTTTGGTCGTGATATGTTCCACTCTGTCTGTTGTGTTTCTAACTCGCTCCTCTATTGAATTTGATAACTTAACTTCCTAAAACAATTATGGTCTTTAAGAAAGGAACTACATTCCATAGCTTTTATGAAAGTATCTGAATTTAATGTTTGTTAAATCAACTCCGTGCTTATAAAATAGACCCTCGTTGCGGGGATATCATAAAAAAATTGTAGTCACGAATATTGTGCTATCTCAGTCCAAAATCTTTGCACCAAAACATCAGAATGGGTCGCATGCGTTTTAGAACCTGTCCAAAAATTATTCTCTATAGAACTTATCACCGATACTCACTTGTTCCCTAAAATAACCCTCAACACACTCCTCTTCGAAATCATAAAGTCTTTCCATATCTTCCTTCTCTAAAAACAGTTTGAGTCCATTATCGTACTGAAACCGTTTGTGGGAGACGTTCCTTGTCACCCATTTCCCCACCGCGTAGATGTGACAGAAGATTATTATTGGTGGAGGAAGCACTGGCTTCTGCTCGTACTCCATAACTACTGTGAATCTTTGGAACATCCATACCTGCAGATGGTTTGAACAGTTAGATATTTGAAGTTTGGTTGCCTATGCTTTCAGTCTATCCAATAAATTCTTTAATGAGTTGAAGTTTTGGGTTGAGTTTCATATTGTTAAATAGTTGAGTTTTTAACAAGACAAGTTTGTAAATTTTTTGTAATATAGTTGCTTCTAATTGAGATTTGATTTAGAAATGAAATGCACAAGAACTTTTAGGGCTTCATATTGAGTTTAGAAGGTATTTTTGACAAATATTTATTGATCGTATTGTGTGTAAACAGATAAAACATTTCAACATAATTTGTTAATAATTCGGCTTCGGAAGCAGTTTTAATATGCTTAGGTAGAGTGCGTTAAACGAAACGGATTATTGAACGTAAAGTAATAAGCTAAATAAAATAACTGTGGCGATTATAGGCATATCTATTTAATTTGCTGCGCAAGCTGTTAAAATGCAAGGCATTAAGTTCATAAATCTGCTTGACTTAACGAAAAAAAAAATTGTCGTGTCGACCAAATTCCAAACCACGAAGATAAAAATGGAAATAATCAGTAAATATTTAATAGTAGCTCAAAAAAAGTCAACATAACGGTTCGTCTATAGACAAAAAACCTAATGCCTTGCCAAAAATAAAAGCAAAACAAAACGTAAACCTGATGCGAGACTTCATTGACTTCGTTAAATATATTGTTAAAGACCGCGATGAGAAGGTTTATGAGCAAAATGTTGGCGACCAGCAGGTAAACTGTCATCGCTATAGGAGTAATCCAGCGGCCGGTAACACACTTCTTGTCTCCTAGCTCCTTCCCGCATGGAGGGTCGATGTCGGGGGCGAACACTTCTCCGTACAACATGAAGTACGGTTGGTAGAAAACCTACGAATAATATTCAACTAAAAATAAAATAAAAATAACAGGTTCGATTAGTTTGGCTTGGTTTAGGAAAGTCAATGTACTTCTAATTTGTGTATTTTATCCAATCTAGCCAAAAATTTTGGCTTGCGTTAGCAAAAATGCTGGCATTTATCCATAAATTTAATGATTTCTGAAATGTGTATTTTAAATATTTACGTAGATATTGGGCAGTAATAGAATATCTTTACTAATTCGTAATGTATTTTAAATTGACCATTACAAAAGTTAAATTTCAACAAAGCTGTTTGTTTTAATTATCGCTTTATATCTATAATACTGTAAATAAACTCTAAATGCTAAACCACTTGCCAAAAACTACAGCCACTCGAACCGCAAAAAATAAAACTAAATACTTAAAACAAAACGCACAAAAAAAAAAACAACTAAATACAAAAACCTACATTCTAAATCTCGCAACAGGTCGACTAGCAGCTAAATTTGGACAACATCGAGACAACTACGTCGATAAAACGGTTTTGAACCTGATGCGAAACGCCGTTGACTTCTATGAAGATGTTATTAAAGACTGCTATGAGAAGGTTGACGAGTAATATGTTAGCTATAAGGAGGTAGACGCTCATGACTAGTGGGGGGACCCAGTGGCCCACCCGGCATTCCTCCAGGCCCGGCAGCCCGCATGGGGGCGCCATCTGCTCGGCGAATACTTCACCGTAAAGCATGAAGTAAGGTTGGAAGAATACCTGAAAATATTACTTATTGCATAGAATTCTGGTACAAATTTATTGTTTGGAGCTACTGGTTCCCTAGCTTTATCGTTGTTTTGGCTCTATACATAATTATGTTATGTGACATAGCAGTTGAATATTACCAAAGTCTTGTTCTTTAAGAATGTGAGTAGCCTTGTTTGTTTGGACGTTTGTACAGCGTGCAACTGCACAGTGATGCTATCTCAGCGGCAAACTCCTTACTTTCTTCACCATTATATCATCATTTTCTGTTCAAAATTTCTTCCCACATTAACTTACTGACATTAAGTACTAAATTCTTCCTTTTATGAATGACCGTCAATCTAAACTTTTAATGAAAGCTAGACTTGTAATTTAATATCGATTTAGTCTTTTATAAGTCTGCTATAGAAAATTCACAACATACTTCCAGAGATCAAGTAACTTCAAGCATCATTTCAATTTACACAATGACATTCAATAATTGTACTTTACCTCTCTGATGAGATACCAGCTGGCCTCCTGCTCCGGGTAAAGTATAGCCTGCCGAGCTACTCCGAAAGACATTAGCACCACTAGCAAAAGCACCACGAAGTAAATCATGTTCTTCACCATCTTACCCATCATCGTGACTAGAGGACCTGGTGACAAAAGCCATGAAGAAAATGAAAGAAATTTTTACACAAAATATCGGAATATAGTCATCCTTTTCGGAGCAAGGATGTCGCAGACCCATACACAGGCGATAGGCTGAAATTTCGAATTAATCGTTTTTGTTATAAAATGTAAAAAATCTAATCAATAGTTGTTCATCCTTTTTGAGTTCTAATAGCAAAGAACACCCCACTATTTTTATCAGGAACTAAAAAACAATCTTTACCTAAATACTAACTACTAACCTAAATACTTATTAACACCGAGAATGTTGAGTATCCTGAGATACCAGTAGATGATGTCGACGCAGTAGATGACGCGGCCGACGTCCATGGAGCCTGCGCGCAAACGCAACGTCAGCCCCACCAGGAAGAAGATGATGAAACCCGCGTCGTACGTGTTCCACATGTTCCAAGCCCACACACTGAACTTATGTCTGGAAGAATTTACCAATTTAGGAATGTCAACGTGATTTAGCGATAATTTTATGTTGATAGTAAAATTTGCAAAAAAGTAAAAAACTCATAAACCCGACTACGGAAAAAGTAACTGAGAAGCACGAAATAAGATGATAATTTCCAGATTATAACCTGATTCTATTTGTCCAAATCGGCCCATTGGGACAGGAACATAAAATGGATATATACACATTGGGTTTTAAAATCATTACTCTTCCCTGCTTAACCGCAGTCGGGCATTAAAAACTATTTTTTTAAGACTATCTGTTGTCGGTGTTTTTTGTGTAAACACAGGTAGGAGAATGGACTAAAGTAATGGTTTTGAACATCAAAGTGCACACCGTTTTATCAAGGTAACATTGACATTTACAAATAAAGCCCATGTTATTTCATTAACCAGATGGCTGTTATTTGATTTTAAAGCTACAAAAATAAGTAGGATTATATAAAATATAGCCAACTTCATTCGTGAAATAAAACCCCATTTACATTAAATAGGAATAGTAATTGTCACGCATACACGTGATTAAAGTGTAATTTAATTAATTTATTTTCATATTTTACTATACAGTTGACCTCATTCGCTATCTTCGTCATATTTATAATGGACGCTGATAATAATATTAATGGTTATTCTATTTTAACTAACCCAGTCCATTTTTTTTTATTTAAACACTGGTCAGTGTGATACAGTTGTCTAAGCTAACGTTTTCAAACGTCAAATAAACTGATGAATTAAATGACAATTCTGAAAGCAATTCACATCAAAACAAATGTTAATAAAATAAACGAATCCATTTCTAGTGAGGATTTATATTGCAAATCTTCGGTTGCTTCAAATTGTTTGTAAAAGCTAAAGTAACTGCATCTACTAATAAATGGAGAGATGATGAACATTTTTAGAAAGGTGCTTGAGGGATGTAAAACATTGCTAAAAAGTTTTCTATTTATACCTAAAACAATAATAGGTCCTGGCTGAGAGGTTGCTGGTTTTAAGCGACCCTCAATCAGCTTCCTAAAATGTCACTTGTTAGACAGAGTTTCCTTCGTAAAATCTATAAACGTGTTTAGTACCGACAAATAAGCGACGAAAATCAACAAAGTATTACGAAGGTTAGACAGTTTCAATCAACGCAAACTTAGAAAGTTCGAGAACACTTACCTAATAGCAACAGGTTCGGACGTAACAATTTCTCTTATCTTCTCACATAAGAATGTTAGTATATAACATATAGAATAAATCTCCGGCCAAGATGGCGTCGGGTCCATCTTGACTAATACTGTATACGTAAACATCAATAGGAACAATATGTAGGCTATCTGAAACACAAAAGCCATTAAGGGATTTTTCAATTATCAGTTAAAAGTTATTCGAATTAAACACAATATGAACATTTTAAAAGTGACAGTTGTGTGAATTAAGTTGTCTCATTTGCATGAATTTTTATATGAGGATTGAAAATGTACCTCTTAAGACTGACAATAATAATGAAGACCGCGGCGTGCAACAAGAGGGATAACGTATTGAAACTTTAAAAAGGGATAATATTAATTTTACAAAACTCGGTATTTATTAGATGCGTTTAGAGCTAATTTTACTTCTGTATAATGTTTTGAGTTGTGGTGGCGTGAAAGCTTAGCTAAGAATGTGAATTAAAAACACGCTTTTCAAAAGCTTTTGATAAATGAAAGACTGAAAAGCTTCACATTTCCGTATGAAGTCATTTTATAACCCAAGCCAGGTGTAAAGTAAATAAAACGACGTAAAAATAGTTTCACTTCATATCGATTATCACTTAGCAGGAACAATGTGGACAGTGATATATTACTCGCAGTTGGGAATTGTTTACGTCAACATTCCGTGCAATGGATGCGGGATGCAAAATTCTTTATACCCAGAAATGATTGAAAGCCCAGTTTTGATTAATATAGTCTTTTATTTTTATTGGTCTTTGATTTTTAAATTATTTGGGTAGAGTGAATGTGGATTCTGGTGCAAAATTTATGGTTTAACAGTAGTAGTTTTTAGCTGCTGAAGACATCATCCGAGAAGATCGCGTCTGTATTAGATTTAAGGCTGCCATATCCCAAAACACCTTCTTTTCTATTCAATTTTAAACCAAGAAATAATCAACATTTCGGTCCGAGAAAAATATATGTTATAGTTAAATAATCATTCTACATTGGTGTGGATTCCAAAACACGATACTTACAACTTCGCTCGATCATAAAAAATCACGAAAACAGAGAAAATTCGGATTTTATTTTTAAAAATTAATTATAGTATATTAAACAATTACTTTAAAAATATAAGTCAATAAAAGGGTAATAACATTTAGCAGATTGCTATGCAAAAAAAATTTCACAAAAGTAATTCGCACTTTTCAAAATTCAAAAAAACACGAATTTTTTAACAATTTCGCACAACGCGTCTCGTTTCAGATGCGCCCGAGGCGCCGTGGAGGTCGGATCTACGTCAATTTTTCGCGCTTGCTGCCACTAATTTATCGAAGTATTTGACAGCTTTTGTTTATAGTTGGACCGCGTTATGTAGAAAAGGAACCAACTACTTTTGAACAACAATTATGGATTCTTATTTGTAATAGATGGATTTTTCTATGAATCTTTCCTATTCTTTTTCTTTCTTCTTTAAACACGTTGTCATACTTGTTTCAACTGTTGTTTGTTTTTGCTGAATAGTAAAGGATCACATTTGAATTTATTGCGTGTAAAATTGTAAAATAATATATTTGCATAATTTGTGGGTAATATTTTGGCATAATACCTCCAATGGAAAATAATGTAATTAAAAAATGTACTTTATTGTAAAAAAAAGCGTGGGGTTCATGGTGTCAATAGATATAAATATTTTACACACACACACACACACACTCACGCCTGTTATCCCCGAAGGAGTAGGCAGAGGCACAACTAGTGCACCCACTTTTCGCCGTTATTCCGTCCCATGATGTGATAGGGGCGAGCCTATCGCCATATCGGGCACAAATTCCAGACTCCGGGCTGATACTGAATAGAAAAACTCAATATCACTTTGCCCGACCCGGGGATCGAATCCGAGACCCCAGCTTTGCAGTCGTACTGTAATACAACTACGCCACCGAGGCAGTATAAATATTTTATTGAGAGATAATATGAGTAAAAGGATTATCATTTTGATACTACCTTAAAAAGCACCCCACGCTTTTTTTACAATAAAATAAGTACATCTTTTTCTTATTTGCTCTATTCTTAATTCAAATTTATTTTCTATTTTTAGTTGCATTTCCTATAAAGCATGTTTTTTAGTTTTTTTTCTAACTGTTATTTATTTTTCATTTTTTAAGCTTGTTCTACTATTGTCCAACAGATGTCACTAAAAACAAGTAAGATTTTTTTTATACATAAGAGTAGCCAGTTTAGTTATAACTACTATGGTCCAACAGATGTAAAAAAAAAAATGAGCTATCATTTACTCATTCATTTTGAATATTTATTCATTATTAGTTGGATTTTCTATAAAATAGTGTTTTTTGTTAAAATAATGAATTGTCTTCGGTTCTTGATAAATATGCCAAATTTTCATCCGACGTTTTGAAGGCGGTCAAAATCATGTTCAAAGTTTCCATTACATAGATACATTTAAATGTACGTTACATAGCTTAATTTAAATTTATTTTCTATTTTTTAGTTGGATTTACTATAAGGCTTGTTTTTTTGTTTTTTTATTTTATATTTAATATTATGGATAGAATATCATAGTACAGAATAACACAAAGCCAGCTACCTTATTATTGATACAAGTAAATCCCAATTATTGCGATATCAATATCGGTATTTTTAAGTTCTTCATTTGGTCCAGTAGCCCACATTTTCTTGAAAAAATCCCGGTTTGGGTCCCCTAAATTAAGTATCTGCTTATAAATATGCATATGAGCTCTACAGACCCTGGAGGTATCGGTATAGGCTTCTTTGTGTAACATCTATAAAGCAGTACTAGAACCTGGTGTGTCTGTACATAGAAAGAAAAAAAAATAATAAAGGGACGACTAAATAAGAGTAATAGAACACAAATCACCGTTTTTTTATTTCATTCTTTTCTCGTTGTTTGTCTGCGTATCTGTTTTTCTGTTTATTTGTTAGCGCACATCTCCGACACTACTAACCGGATATCTATGAAATGGTATGGAGATAGCTTGAGTCTCTGGGTAGAGCATAGGTATACTTTTTAACCCATAAAAAATCTTTTATGCGGGCGACGCTGCCAGGAAACAACAATAAAATAGTATGAGTGACAATAGTACATACTAATGCAAAATAATAAGTTATTTTCAGGATTTTACGGCAATTTGGACTTAACTACAATTTATATGAAGACCATACTATTATGATTTGAAAAAATACTGTCCGACATATTTATAGGTATATAGAGTAAATTTTTCAGATGGGACAGCAAAGTCAATATTTTCTATTATGAACCACAGTTCAAACTTTAAAGTAGGTAGTAAACAAATACGAAAATATCATTTAAAAAATCGCGATAAAATAAAAAAAATGGTTTTATTTCAATGTCTTACCAAGTTTTTTTGTATGTCAGGTAATTCCTTTTTATTGATCTCATTGAGGGTGTCTGAATGTATAACGTCGCGTAAGATAAAATAATAACCGTGAAACATCCATTTGAGTTGTCAGACTAGTAGTAGTCGCAAGAGTTGGGTATATAATAAGGCTGCCAAATCATATAAAGCAACTACTCCGATGCAGTTCAATACTAAGTAGTAACTATTGCGGTTTTCATATCGGTCAGTGCTTAGTTGAGCGGTTACTATGTTAACCTTTCCATATTCGCGTCTTCCCCGGCGAACAAGACGTCACTTTTCATTCAGTGGAAATCGTCTTTACGCGCTTACCCATAGGGTTCTAATTAAAAAATCTGAAATGACACCTGTCAAACTCGGAATACTGAAAGGGTTTCGGGTTTAAACTTGAGGTCATATTCAGGTTACTAGACTAGTCGATTATTATAGTTAATATTGGTTAAGTAATTGTCTCAATCACCAATATTATGTCACAATAACTAAAGATAATAATGAATCTTGACGTGGTATTGTACTCTGTGAACATTTGATTACGTAATCATTGATCAACGAACAATAAATCGTGATATCAAGACATAATTCATAGGTAACTTTTATTATGTATGCCTACGTATACCTATTTCAGCTGCCGCTGTCTGCGACATACATATGTTTGGATAGTACTCCCAAAAGTTAGACCTTCGCAATAAATCGTATAATTTTAAAGTCCTCCAATTTTGAGATGTATGTAATTTTATTTTGCTTAAAAACTACATCTACACTTATCTATACTAATATTATAAAGAGTAAAGATTCCATTGTATGTTTGTTTGCATTGAATAGGCTCCGAAACTGCTGGACCGATTTGAAAAACTCTTTCATCAATATAAAGGTCCATTATCCCAGGGATTATAAAGCGGGACTTTTATCCCAGAAAAATTCATTCACGCGGACGAAGCCGCGAGCAGAAGTCTAGTTTAAAATATATTAGCTATCGATGGAGGGGTCTAATTTTTTTTTATGGATTCAAGATCCATATTTTTGTCCTTTTAATATTCGTAAAGTTTGAGCCGTGTTAGATTTTGAGGCCCAGCACCCATAAAAAAGCGGACATCTTTTGTCGTAAAATAAACTGCTTCAGTATTGTTTAATTGTTTATTGTGACGTAGTCGCGGCTGATTGGTGTCAAGCGAGTTCATTTGAAATTCAACATCGCGGTACCTGACGCGCCGGTACATTAGACAGCTGTAAATGCCAACAGCGCTCAGATATCCTAGCCTTAATGTCTGGCTCGAGACGAAGGCTGTTGTTTTCAATAGTTTTATGGATGTGAGATTATTTTATACTACGAAAAACCTGAACTACTGACACAATAAGGTACTCTTCGATTTGTATAACAAGGGATCGCCGACAATTTAATAAATGTTGAGCGCACAAAATCATAATTCCTCGAAATCTATATCACTAGCATATTCATCAATGTACGGCAGCTTCCGATAAATGTATTTCGAATTGATCATGTATATTTAAATTTTTGATCATGTTTATTTGACTGCCTCGGTGACGTAGTTGTATTGCGTATGCGTTACGAGTACGATTTGCGCGCTGAGGTCCTGGGTTCGAATCCCGGGTCGAGCCAAAAATATTGTGACTGGGTTTTTCCATCTTTAAAATTACTCAGTCGCAGCTCGGAATCAGGAAGTTGGCGGTGTGATACCCCCGTGCCTCGGAAAGCACGTAAAGCCGTTGGTCCTGCGCCTGATCTCTCTCCGGTCATGTCGAATTGCCGTCTCACCGGACTATGAGAGTGAAGGAATAGTGAGTGCACCTGTGTATTGCGCACACACTTGTGCACTATAATATATCCTGCGTACCTGGCTGATCTCCGTTGAGATTGGGCACCGTGGCCGAAACTGGCTAGGAGGATTTCATATGATGATGTATATTTAAACTAAGATAAACATACATTAGATAAATTGAAACCTCAACCTCTAGGAGACAAAAATATGATGAAAAAAGTAACGATACCTTAAGAACTAATATCACAATATTCCGGTATCATTTGATTGAAGGGTATGTAGGTATAATATTCAACAACAAAAAAAAAACTAATCGAGAATTTTCCAGGATCCAGTAGTATACGAAATTTTGTCACAGCTGTCTCGAACACTACTGGCTATAATATCAAATCACACGGTTTTTAAGTAACATTTTACTGTTGCTTTGCAGACGTTGCCTACTTATGTTTTCATCGCACATGTGAATTTACGATAAACAACCACGCACAAACTCAAAATAAACATAAACATCTACATTTTTGGCAGGGAATTGATGTTATCAAACCTAACCCTCGGAGGCAGTTAAACGGAAATTATTTCGCCGTATCATTAGCTTGTGTAATTAACTTACAAAAGATTTCAATACGATGCCACTCGACTGGAATAGCTGACAGATAAAGCAAAACAACGACCATGTATTATTTGGAATTGTTACATTTTTGTTTTATTAATTCATACTTTACAGTTACTAGGACTTTTTGAGATGGTAAATGGCGTTTTAACTTAAATTTTAAACGCAGTGCTAAGTAACCTTAATAAATAGATAAAAGCCACGAGAGTGGTTTTACGTAGGATAAAATAAAAAGGGGACTAATCATTTGTGTAAATTACGTGAAGCGAGCATTTTACGTACAGAATTCAAGAGCATAAAAGCAAACATAAACAAAGGAGTACGTAGGATACATAAATGGAGGACTAAAGAAGTTAGATTGAAGTTGATTGTCAGAATGAAGAACTATAATAATGAAAAGACTGATAGAAAAAAGGTTACGGCTATGACTACGGATTTCCCTGATCTTAATTCATCACGATAAATAAAAAAAATGTACTGGTTCAATTGAATATAGCACGTGGCAAAGTGAGATACGTTCGACTTTAAATGTTAATCATAAATCAATATTTTTATCAGTGGCCGCACTCTCCGATTTGAATAGGCCTACAGCTTTATAGGAATTCATTATTAGAATACGATTAAGATTTCCCTGATCTTAATTCATCACGATAAATAAAGAAAATGTACATCATTTTTCATGGATCAATTGAATATAGCACGTGGCAAAGTGAGATACGTTCGACTTTAAATGTTAATCATAAATCAATATTTTTATCAGTGGCCGCACTCTCCGATTTGAATAGGCCTACAGCTTTATAGGAATTCATTGTTGGAATACGTATCATCTTAATTGACGTCAGTTTTTCTTGAATTACACTTTTGTATAATCAAAGAATAATATTAGAAAAAATTGGCATGTATTGGGTTGTGTTTACAATTACTGTCATGGCTAGAGTGGGAGTCGATTTGGGCATTACTGCCAAATGGTACCGATGGGAGAGGCTAGTTCACATGTTGTGTGGCACTTCCAGGAAAGAAAGTATCTTCTACAGCCTACAAATAATACTTTAAATGTGCCAAGTTTCACAAGGTTTCACACGTTATCGACGATATAGCTTATAATGATAGAACTAACGGTAAGATCGTACTAACCGAATCTGCCCAAAACTTGGTGATCGGCGCTGTGAAGAACTCGTAAATCTTCTTCCTCAGCCGCAAGGGCCTCATCCTCTTTATCTCTGGCGCGTGGTGCTCTGGCAACTCTCTGTACGATGGCTCCCACCCTACTTTACCAACTTTCCCGTTCTGATCGACACGCGTTTCACATTCGGCCCCTGAGCCAATCAACGCCTGCTTGAGTCCAGACAAAACGGTATAAACATTACAACAATATGTTCACACCGCAATAAAGAAAAAGATAACATTCATAGTGAAGCATCTGATAGACGTGATTCAGCAAGAAATGTGAAGCACACAAGATACCAAGCTAATGCTATACCAAAAGCTGTATCACAATGCATACGAATGTAATATAAGAATGCAAAGATAAAAGATATTGTAAGTTGATGTTTATCACAGTAGAAAACGGCGCAACATTGAAACTTACACATTCTAGCTACTACAATACACTGAAATAGAAGTTGTGTACAGTTGCAAAAGTTTTTCGATATTCATAAACAGTTTTGTTGTATTTACATGTACACAAGAAAATCTGAAACAGCTGAGATATATAATTTAGTGTCCATTGTCACGGCATACGCTAATAAACCACGACAACAGAAACTAAAATCTCTCAGAGTTTGCTTCACCTCAGATTTGAATATCGTTCCCATTATCATATTTAATGTCGAGAGCGTCGTTGGCTTTCTATTAAAAATGGCGAAGAAAATCAAAATAGCATCGTAAATATATTAGGTTGACAATGGGGGAGCGATTAAACCCAAGGTGAGCAATGAAGACAGCACAGACAAGAGTGAACCAAGTCGAAGTGTGGTGTCACGAAGGGCTAAGTCACGCAAGCCAATTCATGGCAACAGGTATTTTGCTTTTACTTTGTAATACGAACACAATTATTGTTATTGTTACTGTTTGTATTTATTATATTACGTCGTATACCGCATCAAAAATACTGTAACTCAATATTCTATATTTTACGAGCTACGGAGTTTATGTATAATATGAACATATTCTTCAAAGGGAATATAGAGTTCTTTTGTATAATATTTTTTAAGTATAGTACTTTACCTAAACACAATTTTATGCTGGTAGATACATGTTTACTTTATAATTACCTATTATAATATTTTAATTATTTTCCGAAATCAAATGTGTATAAACTGGTTTTAGATTTCATTTATTTTATTTACACAGAATTTGCTATGAAATAGATACGGCAACAAAAGAATAAGATTTTCTTGATGCGGTTTACTATTTCTTAAGATACGAAAGTAGTATGGCTTTTACAATTTTTATTTAGAGTTAATACTTGTGATTTTAAAAGAAAATGAGTATGGCGCTTCTATTCGTAAACAGCAAGTTAGAAGCAGAAAAAAAATCAGAAATTAAGCTTTTATCTACGAAAGATACAAAGATTGTGACATTACTTATAAAGGACTTAGTATATTCCTATGTCACATAATACATTCTGCTTAAATTTAATAAAAGAGAAGTAGTTGATAAAACAGTTACGCTTAGAAAATAGAAGATAAAAATACAGGAATTTGTTTATTCTTGTGTTCGTATCACTAGCGTGAGGAGACAACTGTCTACCTTATTTTTATTCTGTTGTCCGGGCGGAATAATCTTCTTGATAGAAAGCGTTCGCCTTTTCACAACTCCAACCTACGTACGTAACAAACTTCTTATCTATTCTTAGCATTTTATTCCATCCACCATTTTAAGCAATAAAAAAGTTAGGCATCTTTGCATACAGGGTCACATCGTTATGGGGTAAATCTTGATAGAATTGTAAAGCATTCATTACAATTATTAAAGTGCTTTGTGGAGAGTGCAAGTAAAAATTTACAGGAATATTTACATGTATTGATTATTGGATACGATGATAGTATTATTGCATTATATATTCCAATAGTTAAGTACCAGGTACCTGTTATAATTATAAAAAAATAACAAATGGGACCTCCATTGCAACTACCTACGTATGATATTTTTAATTATAAGTGGGTACCCAATATAAAAAGAATGGCTCTATAGGTCTGTTCAATAGAACTAATGAATTTAAAAAAAAATTGGCAGTTCATCATCGCCCTAAACGGATAAACTAATGTCTATTTAAGTACCTTTAAAATACATTGACAAAAAACCAATACAATAACTTGACTTCCCCCTTTATTTGGGTTCATCAATTCTCATAATGTAGGTATGAATGTTTGTGTACAATCCATTTGACGTGTTTTGTTGTTGGTAAATCTGTAGTTGTTAATTTGTCAAATGTGTAATGTTTGTTAGTGCATGGTTACCATATTGAAAACCTTGAGAGAAGATTTTAAAAGAATTGGGTCTACCTCAGACAGTATAAAGTCAATACTAGAGAACATCTTTGACAGCTGGAAGAACATAAATTCCAAAAAAAATCAAATGAAGTCTGATGGCAATTATTTCAAAATTATACTTTCATGGAAATGTTTAATCATAAACTTTGATAGTCATTTAAAACAATTAAAAGGAAAGACAATTTTTTGTTTATGTCAGTTGAATGTTCTAATGGAAATATCTTATAGAATTTATTAAAAAAAAATTATTGCATCGAATGACGAGACAAGCATGCCGTTGACCTGATGGTTAAGGATACGACCACCCATAAACAGTAGAAACACCATCCAGCACCTTGAGTTACAAAGTACTGTGTGGCATTCCACTGCACTCGTCATACTGAGATATAAGATGTTAAGTCTCATTATGTCCTGTAATTACACTGGTATGTATATATAGTAGGTATCGTTCAATTATGCCATTAATGACAAATTATTGTGAAAACTAGTGATTGTTGGCTGAGATCATATTATTTGGAAAGATGCTGAGAAAAGAGAGTTACTAATATTATAAAAATTGGAATAAATCCAGACTTTCGAAATGTGATAGTAACTGTAGATATACTTAAAAATCCCACATAAAAAGCTTTCTATTTTGGTAACCACGTGAAACGCCCCCCACCGTAATATAATACAAGCCACGATGGTAAGCAACCGAACGCAAATTACCTCGGCGTCCGTTGGGTCCTTGGTGCTCCTATCGTCTTCTATGCTCTCATTCTCGAGGTGTTCCTCCTCAGTCTGCGGCATCAGTTGTAGTTCCTCCTTCGACTTGAACTCCAGTCTCAGAATGTACAGCGGACACAGCAGGCTCAGAATTACCTTGACATGACGACAAAGCCGATGTGGCAAACGAAAAGGACCACGTAACTATCTCACTTAAGCAGCTACATGCTACGTCTAAGGAGCATCGACGCCGATTATGTGCGAGTGAGATAGCTCATCAAGATACATGGTGTCTGCGTGTTTATGAGATAGCTAATTGCTCTTGCATAATCGGCGTCTTAACATGCGAGGTCCAATTCAAAGCTCATCGACACACAGACACCAACACGCGTTCATTTAATGTTATTCATCTAAGTTAATCTATCGCTCATTTCTACTATGATCGTGCCCTTAGATTTCGGAAACAAGGGTGTCTCAGTTAAATGTCGCACATAAAACAGTACTTCATATTTAGTGTGCATCACTTTTGTCTACAGTAGTTTAGTTTTAGTACAACGTTATCGAATCGTCTCCCTTGTTTCAGTAATCAAATATCGTGCCAATGATAAGTTGTGCGTTAATAAAGTGGAAACTAAAGAAAAAGAGGTAGGTAGTGACTGTACATATTTACCTTGAGGTTGGTGTTTTTTCTTGTTCGGAGTCCTCCCATCCATAGATCAGCCAGGATGATTTGGGAACAGGGATGTGCCAAAAGAGCTCGATGGTTGGCTGTGACGGCTAGACTAAGGCAAGTCTGTCCCGACCAGTTTTGAAGTTCACAGGTCAGCAGTTGTTGTGCTTGGTCGTCGTCTTGTCGGTAACAATAATCCAGCAACTCCAACGCTAGGTAGGATAGTTGTTTATAAAAACTACGATAGAGATGTCGAAATATATTTTTAAAATTGAGTTAAATGCAACTGACCGCCTCGGTGGCGTAGTTGTATTACAGTACGACTGCAAAGCTGAGGTCTCGGGTTCGATCCCCGGGTCGGGCAAAGTGATATTGAGTTTTTCTATTCAGTATCAGCCCGGAGTCTGGAATTTGTGCCCGAAATGGCGATAGGCTCGCCCCCTATCACATCATGGGACAGAATGACGGCGAAAAGTGGGTGCACTAGTTGCGCCTCTGCCTACCCCTTCGGGGATAACAGGCGTGAGTGTATATGTATGTATGTATGAGTTAATTGCGTGAAGATTTGACTTTTAATTGAGTGATATTCATTTTCAATAAAATACGTCTGCAGCTAAGTATATTAATTACTAAAGCTGGTGAAACTATTTACAGATACATCATAGTTGGTAAGTTTTCTCATAAAATATTCAAAAAGTTAGACTTTGCTTTACAAAACACACCAATCAAACCTCTATAAATTTGTTTACTTTTAAAAGTTAAACACCCAGAACAAAGAAATCGATATTAAAAATAAACATCTTTGATAAATTTAAAGGACTTCGAACAAGCAACGAATTACTAACAATTACATAGCACATGTCTAAAGTAAACTGCAGATTAATCAAAACTTCAGCATCTTTAGTAATATCTGTTCTAATTTATTAATTTTACGTTATACAGTTATGTTTGAAACAATTTCTTAACATAGCCTTAAGGTATCTCGCGACTTTAGGTTTTCAACAGTAGAAGTTGCGAATTTGCTTTATCTAACGTCTAGTTGACACAAAACACCAGACAAGGGACGAATGATATTACGTTTATGGCTAAAGTTAAAGCGTTCATATTTTGTTCAAAGTTTCGAAAGACTTGATTGCTCATGCCAAATAAAGACTGAGTTTGTTTATCAACTTGGGAGAACCATAATATAATAAAACCTTTGTATTTGTATAAATGTACGGGTTTTTAAATACAAAAGTTAACTTCTAGTACTTGTTCACAATAAACTATTATACCATTTGTTTTTGTAGTTTAAAACCTTTTAAAAAAGGCGTATCTTTAAATCCTAATTCTGTTGACCATTTGAGGACAATGTTTCTCCTTGCCCAATAATTTTAACTACAATCTAGTAAATATCATCAGATGCATCACTTAGTCTTGGGGTGCGAAGTCAGGAAACCTCCACGTGGTGCACCCTGGGCAACGGAGCGTCGGTCGAGTTGATCGGCGCAACGGCCAATATCCTGACGAACAGTGGTCTCGGCGGTCGTCGCCGCTTTTTGCGGTGGCTGCCGCATTTTTAGATGGTGGGCCCGTTTATTCGGGCGGCTCCCGGTTCATCCGGGAGTGTCGACGGGCTCGGTGTGCGCTAACACCGCCCCGAGCAGGCAGCGGGGGGGAACCTTCCTCTCCGCTGTCACCGTTGCAGATCGTAATCTAGTATGGAGGTCCGTGGACATGTCTCGCGCTCCTGCTGGACCGAGGGTCTTGGCTTAATGGCCCGGACCACGAGGGAGAAAACCTCTATAAAAAGTTCCCCGAATCCCAAGCGGCGGCGCACCGCGAGGGGATGCATGGCCGATGGGTAGTTCGGTCACTAGTGCGACCCCCGCCAGAGTACCGGCCGACCCTCTTGGCGGGTTACGCTAGGCTTACCCAGGTACAGGGGGCACTGCCTGGGTGGACTCTTATTTCCCCCATACTCGTGGGATTAAATATGAATTTGAATCCAAAAATAACTTTGACGAGGGTGCCTACTCCAGTTCCGGCTGGAGAGGCGGAGATTGGTGGGCGAAAGCCCGTTGATGGCGGACGAAGAGTCGGCGCGGACAAGATGTCCACAGGCGTCGACTCTGAGTCGAGTATGAGCGTTTCCTCCGCTCGGAGCCGTAGGCTCTGGAGGAAACGCTCAGAGCTGAATAACAGCAGGTCGTCCTTAGGGAGCGACACTGAGGAGCCGGTCCCGAAGTCGCAAGCGACAACCGGACGCGGCAGAGGAGGACCATCTTTGGTCGACGATTCCGTCGACCAAAGAAAGAAAGCCAAGGCGCGCGATCTCCTGAAGCGCAGGGAGGCCCGCCAAAGGGCAAGGAGGGAGGAGAGCGAGGAGGGCATGGTCCGTCGCTCTGCCGCCAAACCGAAGGTGCCCGCCGAGGAGGTGGCTGTCACAGCGGCGGCGGAACCGGCACCGAGCGCTCGCCCTAAAGGCGAGGCCAAAAAGTGGCGCGATAAGTGCGCAAAATTAGAGGAGGCGGTGAAGGAGCTGAAGCGTGAAAACGCTTCTCTCCTTCGCCGGCTGGAGGAGCTGGCAGCAGTGGAGGCCAAGTGGCAGGCTAGGATGGAGTCGGTGCTCGCAGGGCCGGCCCAGAGGCCTCCACTGGCCCACGAGAGAAGGTCCACCCCCGGGGACATACCACTCCCCGTCCAGGGTGGCTTCGTTGGGGGAGCTCCCCAGCCTTCCTCTAAGGGGAAGGGGAGGGGGAAGGGGAAAGGAGCAGTGCAGCCTGCTCCTCTCAAGGCCCCTGCCATAGTGGCCGGGCCTTCCACCTCAGCTGCCGTGGCGGTCGCTGGACCGTCAGGGGTGCCCAAAAAGGGGAGGGGGAAAGTCGCCACCCCCGCTGCCCCCGTCGTCGCGAGGACTGCTCCAAGGGAGCCTCGCCCGCTACCACCAGCCCCAGCGTCCATGGACACTGAATGGACGGTGGTGGTGGGAAAGAAGAAGCGGGGGAAGAACCCCGCCGCAGCGCCCGCAGTTATACCGCAGACGCAACAGAGGAGGCAGAGGCGCAAAGAGCCCAAACTGCGTCAGCCACGCTCGGCGGCCATAGTGCTGTCGCTGACGCCGGCGGCGGTGGCCCCTTGGCCACCGCCGCGGCGACAGGTTGACCTACGCGAAGGTGCTGACGGATGCTCAGCACCGCGTGGACCTCGCCGGCCTCGGCATTGATAGGCTGAGGCCCAAGGTGGCAGCCACGGGTGCCATGCTCTACGAGGTGCCCGGGGCTGAGTCGGAGCGGAAGGCGGACTCCCTCGCCGCAAGGCTGAGGGAATGCTTTGGCGGGTCGGAGGATGTCCAAATCTCCCGGCCCACCAAGTGCACGGAGCTGCGGCTGTCGGAGTTGGATCCGGCAGCCACTTCCGAGACGGTCGCAGCGGCACTCAGCGTTGCTGGCGAGTGCGCAGTCGACGCTGTCAAGGTCGGACAGATCCGGCCTGACCGCTCCGGCCTGGGCGCAGTTTGGGCCAAGGTGCCAACAAAAGTGGCACAAAAAATAAAGGCGGGCCGCCTGATGGTGGGGTGGACAGTGGCCCGGGTGACGGTGCTAGGGGCGCGCCTTATGCGCTGTTTCCGTTGCCTTGAGCACGGACACACGCAGAGCACCTGCACCGGAGGACCGGACCGCAGCGATCTCTGTTATCGCTGCGGCAAACCGGGCCACAAAGCCCGCGGATGCGAGGCCGCGCCGAACTGCGCAGTCTGCGCGGCCGCAGGGAGGCCCGCCAAGCATCCGGTGGGCGGGAAGGCGTGTCCCGCCCCCTCCCGTCGCGATAGGCGCCGCGACGGGACACGAAGTGCTGCTGCCGCTGGGGCCTTGACCCAGCCGCAGTCAGCGAGCCCACCGCAAGGGGCCGCGATGGATGTGGTAGAGATCGCCCAATAATGGAATTAAATTTCCTCCAGGCGAACATCAACCACTGTGCCAGTGCCCAGGACCTGTTGTCCCAAAGCCTGGCGCAGTGGTCGGTGCAAGTGGCCGTGGTCGCCGAGCCGTACTTTGTCCCCCCCCGGGATAACTGGGCTGGGGACCTTGACGGCTTGGTGGCTATCATCAGCCGGGGCGCCGCTGGCTCCCCACCCTTCGAAAAAGTAGCGAAGGACAGGGGATGCGTGGCGGTTCTGTTGGGAGACATTTGGATAGTAGGAGTGTACTTTTCTCCCAACAGACCCCTCGCCGAATTTGAGTCTTTCCTCGTTCGGCTGGGGGCCTTGGTGGAACAAGGCCAACCTCACCCGGCGGTCGTCGCCGGCGACTTCAACGCCAAGTCCGTGGCTTGGGGTTCGCCGGCGACGAACGGTCGTGGTCGGGTCCTGGAGGAATGGGCGATCTCTGTCGGCCTGGTCGTCCTGAACAGGGGGTCGGTGGACACGTGCGTGCGGCACAACGGCGGGTCGATTATAGACCTGTCGTTTGCGAGTGCCGCCGTCGCACGCCGTGTCCGGGACTGGAGAGTCCTCGAGGGCGTGGAGACGTTGTCGGACCATCGTTACATTAGGTTCGGCGTCTCCGCGTCCCCGAGTGTCCAGTCCGGTGGTGTACCGAGTGCCCCAAATCAGGACGGCCCGCGGTGGGCGCTTCGTCGCCTCGATGGGGAGGCCCTAGTGCTGGCCGCTCTGGTCATGTCGTGGCTCCCCGTGCCGGACGGGCCGGTACGGGTTGAGCAGGAGGCGGAGTGGTTCGGGGTGGCAATGTCGGATGTCTGCGACGCCGGCATGCCCCGAGCTCTCCGCCGTTCGCCGGTGCGACAGGTGTACTGGTGGTCGGCGGAGCTAGCGCAGTTGCGCGCGTCGTGCGTTGCTGCGCGCCGCCGATACGCCAGGCATCGTCGTCGCCGGCTCAGAGAGGAGAATCACGCAGACTAGGAGCGGCAGCTCTATGGCCTCTACAAAGAGGCAAAGAGAGCGCTGCGGGTGGCCATTCATGGGGCCAAGGTCGCGGCACGTAAGGCGTTCGTGGGGACTCTCGACAGGGACCCGTGGGGGCGCCCTTACCGGATGGTGATGAAGAAGCTTCGCCCAGCGGCGCCCCCGCTGTCGCAGAGTCTCCGGCCAGAATTACTGGCCAACGTCGTCGCGGCCTTGTTCCCGGCCACCGAGGAGTTCACTCCTCCACCGATGGCACCACCGGATGTGGCGTCATCGTCGAGTGAGAATCCGGCAAGGGATATCCCGGAGGTTTCGCCCGCTGAAATGCGGGCGGCAGTGCTTCGGCTGCGGAGCAAAAACACGGCCCCAGGGCTCGATGGCATCCCCGGGAAAGCCTGGGTGCTAGCCCTCGAGTACCTGGGCCCGAGGCTCCGCAGCTTATTCACCGCCTGCCTGGAGCAGGGCGTCTTCCCGGTGCGTTGGAAAACCGGGAAGCTCGTCCTGCTGAAGAAGGGAGGACGACCCGCAGAGTCGCCGTCGGCCTACCGGCCCATCGTGTTGCTCGACGAGGTGGCAAAGCTCTTCGAGCGCATCATTCATACCCGCCTCGTCGAGCACCTTGAAAGGGTCGGACCAAATCTGGCCGACGAGCAGTTTGGATTTAGGAGGGGACGTTCCACTGTCCACGCGATTCTGCGGGTGAAGGCACAGGCGGAGGATGCAGTGGCCACAGGCAGTGTAGTGATAGCAGTGTCGTTAGACATTTCTAACGCATTCAACTCGCTGCCCTGGCCCTGCATTCACGAGGCACTGCGGTACCACGTGGTGCCGCCCTATCTCCGGCGTCTGGTGCACGCGTACCTGTCTGACAGGCACGTGGTGTATCCGGGCGCCGATGGGTGGCACCGAAGAGCGATGTCGTGCGGTGTTCCACAGGGCTCGGTTTTGGGCCCTCTCCTGTGGAACATCGGGTACGACTGGGTGCTCCGTGGTTCCAATCTCCGGGGCGTCGGCGTGACATGTTACGCCGACGATACGTTAGTCACAGCGACTGCTGGGACCTTCCGGGACGCCGCAACTCTGGCGGCGGCGGGCACCGGCCAAGTAGTTGGAAGAATTCAACGTTTAGGTTTGAAGGTGGCCCTCGAGAAAACCGAGGCCGTGTGTTTTCACGGACCTCGGAGAGGGCCACCGGCCGGTGCCGGCATCGTCGTTGGGGGGGTGCGGATCCCCATCGGCTCTAGCATGAGGTATCTAGGTTTAGTCCTGGATAGCCGATGGCGATTCCGCACCCACTTTAAGGAGTTGAGGACGAAATTGTCCCGGGCAGCGGGCGCTCTTTCCCGCCTGCTGCCCAACCTGGAAGGTCCTGGCTTCCCTTGCCGGAGGCTGTATCACGGAGTCGTGCGGTCCATAGCCCTTTATGGCAGCCCCGTTTGGGCTGACTCCCTGGGCCGCCCCTGCGTCGCCCTTCTGCGCGCCCCGCAGAGAGCTTTAGCGCAGCGGGCGGTCAGGGCGTACCGCACGGTCTCTTTCGAGGCGGCTTGCCTATTGGCCGGATTTCTGCCCTGGGACCTGGACGCCAAATCCCTTGCCGATGTATTCCATTGGCGGGAGGAGGCGTTCAGTCGCGGGGAGCGTCCGGCCCTGAAGGAGGTGGAGGCCAAGAGGGCCGCCTTACGGCGAGCCGCCGTGGAGGAGTGGCGTCTCAGGCTGGAGGCCCCGTCGTGGGGGCACCGGGTCGTAGAGGCAGTGCGTCCTGTCTTTGCCGAATGGCTGGACAGGCGCCACGGAGCGGCAACATACCGCCTGACGCAGGTGCTCACCGGGCATGGCTGCTTCGGTGAGTTCCTGTTTCGGGTGGTAGGTATAGAGGAGTCGGCCGTGTGTCACTATTGTGACAACTGCCCAATGGACACGGCCCAACATACGTTGGAGTGTTGTCCAGCCTGGGATGAGGAGCGCAGCGCTCTCAGAACAGTCGTCGGAGAAGACCTCTCGCTGCCGGCCGTGGTCGCTTCCATGGTCGGCGGCCGAGAGGCCTGGCAGGCGGTGGCCCACTTCTGCGAGGCGGTCCTCTCGCGGAAGGAGAGTGCCGAGAGGGATCGCCAGCGCAGTGGTGATCCCTCCCGCCGCCAGACGAGACGTAGGAGGCGTCGGGTGGACGACTGACCGACGTCTCCCGCCCTGTGGATTGGGGGCGTTTGGAGAATTCCACCACGGTATCCCCTGCCTGTCGTAAAAGGCGACTAATAGGGGCCTCCGGGGGTCACGGGTGGGCGGGACGTGCCGCCCACCCATTAGTCTAGCCAACTTCTGTGACCCCCGTGATGGACATGTCCGGGGCAGCGTGTCTCACACTGCCTCGGACACCAAAAGGCGGACACGATACGGTGTTTCGGGGGCTTCTGAGCCCCCGCAACAGGAAAAAGGACCGCAAAAACGCGGTACGCGCAGGGGCGGTTGCGGACGACAACTTAGACGTGAGTCGGAGGAAGCCCGCAGCCGTCCCTAATGAGCCGAAGATGGCCATCTAAAAAAAAAAAAAAAAAAAAAAAAATCACTTAGTCTTCCCAAAATAGAAATCTCACCTTTATTCTCAAACTCCTTGCCATAATGCCTCAATTCCTCATAGACTTCCGTCTCCATGTCGTCCTCGGCTGCTTCGTGTGCCATTGCCTTGTATAGTTTGCAAGCTACCAACGATTTCGCGAGAGCTTCTTCTCCATGAGTCCACATTAGCAGGGCCATTTGGTGTCGCTTCGTTAGTACGGCCCACATCTATTGAAATATGGTTTAAAATTTATTACTTTGATATTGACAACGTTGACGTAAACAACTGTATATTGATTTTTTTATGGATATTTTACCGTTTGATATTTTCGCCGGGACATGGCTTTTTCGATACCTTTATAATCTACGACAGTAAGTTTTCTATATTTTTTTATGCTATTTTTAGACAATATAGATTTCTTATTCTTTGAAATGAAATGAAATGAAATAAATTTATTCGAACCCATAAAATGTTATACATTATTTAGATTCAGTCAATATTACCTCTACCACCAGTTCGGAAAGCAGTTCTCACTAGAGAAGAACGGGCAAGAAACTCTAGTGTTGCTCTTTTCAAAATCAGTTCAAGGTACAAAATACAATTAATAATAAAAAAATTAAAAAATAACATGATATAGATATATTTGTTATTTTTGTTTAGTTTAAGTTTGTTTATCTTTGACAAGTAATGTATTCAACAAAAACATTTAAAATATTATTAGAAGCAAAACAAAACCGATGTTATAAGTGGTTTCGTATAAATAAATAAAAATACATCTAAATATTAATAAGCAAGAAAGTTGAGTATTTATTAGCTCTTTTATAAAAAAGGCATGCATTGACGCCATAAAACATTTTGCGGTAAATTGCAATGGAATGGAGAACGAGGTCGCTGACACAATCCTTTGCAGAGGGGCTGGGAAATATTTTATAAAAGAAAAACCGCTCATTAGTAGCCTTGTAGTAAATTAGCTGTGTATTATGCGGTTCGTACTGCAAAATTTCTATACTTTTAGATTTACTATTTACTGTGTTCATTAACATCTATTACGAATTATGAAAGAAAAATATTATTTTGTGATAAAGAATTGAGCAGATTTTGTGTTTTCTACAATGATTTAGCCGTTCTGGCATTAATAGTTCATGGGCCGCGATAATCGGAGGGGGGGGGGGGACCTACCTTATAGCGGAATCTCACCCTGTACCGTCACCCATTTACGAAATCACACACACACACATTTGAGTGAAATAATAAAAGTACATCTGCACAATCATTTAAAAAAACCACTTACGATCAGGTGAGAGCGACAATATATAAAAATTACATCGTTAGTCAATGTATGCCTGATGCTTACCAGCAGCTCATTGAAGGGATAGTCGAAGAGCGCCATCTCACTGGTGACTGGCATGAAGCCGGTGATGAGCGAGAGACCGCCAGCGGTGTGTCGCGTGAATGAGGCGCTGTTGCGGTGAACGTTTACGCTCTTGTTCATCACCTTTGCATAGATCGGACGGAATTTGCGACGCGTGTAGTAGCACCTGATGGTAATGAAATAGACAGTGACTGTAATTTTTAACCGACTTCAAAAAAGTAAGTTCTAAAAAATTATAAAAGGTTATCAATAAGAGCTGCTCAAGATCGGCATGGCTGGCTCTCAATTAGGGAGGCCTTCGTTCAGCAGTCAACAGCGATGTGCTGGTTGATTGATTGACAAAGGTTCTCAACTCAAATGAGGTTCTATTTCTAAGAAGACTATAACAATATCTCTACTTGCAGTGCCTATTCACTTAACATCATATACTTTATGCAGTCTCTTTTTATATTGTGAATGACAAACCGCTTTATAGTAAAACAGATAGATACCTGTACCAACTTAGAATCGAAGGGCTTTGGAAAGGTTAAGTTAGATTTTTAATTTTAATATTTATATATTGCATATTCCATTGCGTATAAAGTATATTCTGGTGAAAGAGAACTACAAAATATAGAACAGTTGCCAAAATCCAAAGCTCAAAGAGTGCAGCCGGTAAAAACAGCATAGTTTCAAAACATTTATTAATATACCAAGTATTTGGGGAAACATCTCACGCTCATATTGAGTTTCTAATAAAAATAACAAGGTAAAAACAGAAAGAATAACGGACAATATCGTTTCAGCTTATCAATGGAATTTGCGATTGAATTTGATATTTTCGCGGCACTCAGAGCAATGGCGAACGTCAAAGAGAAAATAACTACTACAAAAGATATATTGTATTGAGTTATTATATTATCCAAGACAAATTATATATTTTGGATGCAGCTCCTAAAAATTAGCATTTTACCTAAATTGTTTAATTTTAAACCTCCGATTACGAGTCTTAGGTATGTAATTTTATTCTGCTCAAAAACCACACTTATAACGAACGTTTTTAAAAAAGTTAGTTATAAATGGAGGGGTCTAAAAATAATATTTTATGGATCGAAGATCCATATTTTACCCCTTTGTTATCCCTAAGATTGAACCTGATTAGATTTTGAGGTCCAGCACCCATACAAAAAGCGGACTCTCCTTTTTCGATGGGAGATGTGCATTATATAGGAACCCGATTAAAGATATAAAAAGTATTTGGGTTCAAAGTGTAGATATTGTTTTTTTTTCTAGTAATCATAGTATTTCGCTTTGGTTCTTATAATAATACAAAATCGCCTATTGCCACTCAGGTACTTATTGTTCTAATTTACTTACAATTATACGGAAATAATAAAATATAACCAAATATCTATCTACCCTCTTTCTAACCACCCATTATTAAACAAGTCCGAACAAAGACTAATTGGCTATAAAAGTTTACGTTGACATCTTTTATATTGATCACGGGCTCAAAATTATTTTTGTCATACTAGCAGAAAATAATCTAAAAACTTTGCTGACAATTTTACCAGCAATTGACAGATTTCCCAAAGACCGATCGCCTCCATCTGTCATAAGTATGATAATAAGCTTCCAACTCTCAATCATCAATAATAATGAAGTTTGCGGGCTAATTAGTTTGTGATATAGCGAGATGAAAAAAAAAACATTAACATACTTACAAATCTCTTATTAACCCAGTTGAAAAATACATAATATAGAAACATGTCGCACCTTTAGGATGAAAACGACACAATTCAAAAAGATAGAAAATTGGGCTATCGTCATAAAATTACTTAAAACGAAGTACTCAATATAAAAGTGGGCACATACGATGCGATTTGGTACAGCCGAACCATTAAAATGGTATGCCATCGAACCATATCGCATCGTGTGGGGCACGGTTCGACGGACATTATTATTATTATTGTTGGTACGGCTGGTTCGATGGCTTGTCCATCAAACTTGGTTTCATACAACTGGACGTCGCATGGTACGGTTCGATCGTGTGGCGTGAAGACTGTACCGCGTGACGAGTTCGTCGCATGATACCAAATCACATCGTATGTGGATACTATTACAATAGTTCAAACACAGCCATATTCAAGCAGGAAAAGGACAAAACTGTTATATCAGTCCCTTTTTTATTATATTTTTATAAATAAGGGACTAGTTTTTAGTCATTTAAAAATGTCAACTCGATTTTCAATTTTTTGAATTGTGTCGTTTTCGTCCTAAAGATGCGATGTTATTTAAGGAAATAAAGAAGGCTTTATTATTATTATTATTTATTATTATTATAGTGAGATGGGATCGCACATTTAGAAGCGTAAATATCTGACCGATTTGATAATGTTTGGTAATCAATGCAGGCCGGTGTTTAATAGACATTTTGATGTTCACTTAATTCATCATCATCTTCCTGCCCTGGTCCCAAATTACTTGGGGTCGGCGCAACATGTTTTTCTCTTCCATTCTCTTCTGTCTTTCGTCATCAAGTCATTCACGCCCTTTTCTTTCATATCATCTCTTACACAATCCGTCCACCTCTTCCTTGGTCGTCCTCGTCCTCTCCATCCATCAACACTCAAATTCATCACTCGTTGGGTTACATGTCTTTCATCCCTTCTCCTCACATGTCCATACCAAGACAGACGATTTCCTTTCAACTTTTCTATCACTGGTGCCACTTTCAAACTCCCTCTAATATACTCATTCCTCACTTTATCCAACTTCACTTAATTCACTTCACTTAGTTCAATTAACTTAGTTCACTTAATTCATGTCCAAATATATTCAACAGTATAGCTAGTTCATGTCCTTTGTGGAAAATAATTATTATTAGATTGTTTTTTGTTATGATCTAAGTGATCTGATATTTCGCAAAAGAAGTTTACATATTTTGAAATTTATATTAAGTGTTAAAATTGTAAGGGATCTTAATGTTTATGAAAATTATTGTAGGGTATATTTTACGAAAAACAAGTCAGCATCTATGTGTTTATTTCTTTAAATGTAGTTTGTACTAGCACAAGAACTCTCTTCAAAGATAGCACACATTGGTAAACTAAGGGATATGCTATGTGTCTTCTATATCAGCGATCGACATCCTGCGGCTCACGTGCCGCATGCGGCCTGCAACCCCCTTCTTTGCGGTTCAAAAAAATCTACACTGACCCTTTTAAAGCTCCTATAAAATGGTTCATTACTAACTTGATTAAAAAAAATTAAAACTCAGGATAATTTTGTAACATTTTTCATACTCTTTTATACATACATAAGTAATGATATTGCCACGAGAAAATGTATCTGAATTAACATTGAAACGTTCAGCGATTTTTTAAAATTTTAGTCCCGACGTTTCAAAAGGTTTTCAGCATTTATAATCACAAGGTGGACTGGGGATCCTTCATCCCGTCCCAAGTTAGTTTTACATTTATTAAATTAATTATAAAAATTAAAATGGTAGGAATAAAAAGTTTAATGTATTAAAAAGGCACAAAGGAACTATTTTACCTGTAAGCACCTCCTATGAGCTTGTTGATCACCAACCCGATATCATGGAGGGTGTACACGTATCCCTTCGGCAGATGTGGTCTGACGTCCCTCAGGATGTACCGCAACGTATTGCTGGGGCCGCTCTTCGTGTTGTACAGCTCTTCCAGTCGGGGGATGGTGAGGAACTTCCTCATCGACACTCCATTCTCCAGTAGGAGTTTAACGAAGTCTATTCTATCGTGTTCTAGCGCCTGCATCATCGCCTCGTCTAGTGCTCCTGTTGGAATATGTATTGGTTTTTATTCTGTATTGTAGCAAGTTTATTTTCATGTGTACTGAATGAGGAGTAAGAAGCTCGATTTTAAGGATCGTAACGATTGCTAATAAACGTTAGCATAGACCTACAATTCAGAAATCTCTGTGAGACAGAACTGCCGTTGTGAACTTGAGATGTTAAGGGTTACCAAACAATAATGCTACCTTTAAAGAATCTATCTCCTAACAGTTCCTTCCTTTTTTGACGAAAAATCAAGTTAATACCGAAGCTCAGTCAAATTAGAGAAAATGGAAAAGTATGACACTTGGAAACTGATTCAGAATTGATTCACTCTGCTGAAATTTAAAACGAAACAGAACAACGAACTCATCGCACTATAGTACTAGCAAACGAACTATTCACTTTTGAATCTGAATAAATATCCTATCAGAATACAATGTTTATTTATTATGGAAGCACGTCGAAAGAGTAAAGACGACGTTGCAGAATAAATTTATTCGCCAGATGAGGCCAATATCCTATGAAAGTGACTTGTTTCAATCTTCTTACAGGACACCTGATGCTTTCATTTTGCCCTTGATATAACCTGACGTGTATAGCAAAAAACATACGTGAGGTGTTGTTTTTAAAGCGTCGGACGTTGATTTGTTTGAATAAAAGTAATTCTTATTGAAGATGTTAAAGTAGATTTTAAGAATTAAAGGTAAAATATTAAACATAATTTTAATTACAATTGCTGTAAAATTTTGTTATAGTAAACTCTATGATTAATGGATATCATCGGAGAAACAACTTGTTATTGGAAGCAATCATAAAATAATGGATAATACCCAGAGACTATCTTGTAGGATAAATATCTATTAGGTACTAAATAATACAGAACTAAGTTGTTAGATTATTTGAAAATGCAAATCACTGTTGGAACCATTGCTTCATTTCCAAAAATTCTTCCACTAATGAGACTAATAGTTTTCTACGTTACCTATCCTTTTTATCTCGGAAGCAAACATTTAGGTGCAACCATGAGCTGAAAGCTTTTTTTTTTATTTATAAGCTATAATTCAAACCGCTACACGTTCGGACGCCGCGATTTCGTGCGCAATGTTATCCCGTGAGTTTCATCGGCAGTATCGAGCGTCGTTTCGGCGAGCACTTAACTAAAAACTTAACGAGCTCTAAACCTACACTTTGTGCAGTACTCACGCCAGGTAAGTATTGTACTTTACATTTTCGAGGCTAAACGTAAATCATAAAAATTGAGCATTGAAATAAAAATAGTTCTGAAAAGCATTTAATTTTTTACCGTTAACATAAAACGAATGAAGAAAAAAATGTTTACAATATCGCCACTAGCGCGGAAAAGCTTACAAATAAAATCAACCGTATAGAACACGTTACAATTCTGTCACACGTAGGAAAATATTGTTCCTGTGTACCTTTCCGGTGCAGTACTTTTAAATTTTAATAAAGGGCGAAAGTGGATGATTCCCCGCTGACATGTACGCTGCAATTTATATCACTGGCGTGCTTTTGTGAGATATGACTAATTTTATTAAGGATTTAAAGGCACTAATAATATTGCGGTATTAAGAATAGCGATATTACTCAGACGCCCGCCCCCCCGCACACGACTGCCTCGGTGGCGTAGTTGTATTACAGTACGACTGCAATGCTGAGGTCTCGGATTAGATCCCCGGGTCGGGCAAAATGGTATTGGATTTTTCTATTCAGTATCAGCCCGGAGTCTGGAATTTGTGCCCGATATGGCAATAGGCTCGCCCCCATCACATCATGGGACAGAATACGCGCTGCGAAAAGTGGGTGCATTAGTTGCGCGTCTGCCTACCCCTTCGGGGACAAAGGCGTATGTGTGCCCGATCACCAAAATACTATTAATTGATTGAATAGCTAATAATCTATTAAAAACGCATCAAAATACGTTGCGTAGTTTTAAAGATCTAAGCAAACATAGGACCATAGGGACAGACAGCGGGAAGCGATTTTGTTTTATACTATGTAGTGATACATAAAATCAACAAGGTCTTACACCTGGCTACAGTCAACTTTCTACCTTATAAATGAATAAAACCCTACTAATTGATTTAATAGTCCTAATAACAATCTAACCACATGGAAATTCCCACAGCAAAACTACCACAATTTAGCAGTAATTACATTTTAACAGAGAGAAAATAAACAGGTGAATTAAGTAAGTAGCGTTCACAAAGGGACGTGTGCTGGTAGATATCGCTGTAGGCGTCTACCTGTTGATTTTTCATAACAAAGGGCGCTTTGAAAGGCCACGTAAATACGACTAACCAAACAAAATCCGCCCTAATGACGACCGCGGGTCAACAACGGAGCGAGCCGGGTTTGGGAGTAGGTGGCTTTGTAAAAACATATTGAAATCAAAATGTAGTCAATGAAGGCAAATAATGTTTTATTTTTTTATGATCGTTATGGAATAGAGCGTCGTAATTATATTGATGTTAAATCTAATTGAATTTGTGTCAGATTCACTATTAATCGAAGTAAAGGGGCATTAGAATTAATAGTGTAGGTTCAATCGGCTTTTATTCTATATCGACTTATATATAGTCTATTCGTAAATCACTCGAAATATTTTATGAAGAGACATGGAGTTTTAAAAAACTTTTTATAAAACAAATAAACCACCGAAAAAACTGAAAAGCAGAAAAATAATAAACATTTTTTATTTAACCTTAATAATTAATTTAACTTTATATTCGCTTAGTATATACATATGTTTGGAGTCGGTGCTTAATTTAAATTGAAAATAGTTTTCATGTATTTGTTCTTGTATTTGCTTAGCTTAGCTGGCAATTGTGGCTATAAACTACATGCTTCATTTTTAATATACAACTCAGCATTAAAATATGTGAGTAAACAATAAATCACCTCTTTTTCCCACCCTTAGGGTAGAAGTTTTTTCCAAATTTACATGGGACTAATTTCGTGGTATACCCTATCCAATAAAGAAGGATTATTAAAATCGGGTTACTCTGTAAAAAGTTATGCGTGGTCATAGATTAAAAAAGATATACACGTCGACTAGAGAACCTACTTCGTTTTTTTTCGTCGCTTAAAACATACCCTACGTACTTCAGTAAGCTCAATTTCAGTAGAACTATGGAACAATGTGGCCTCTCTGTGATATGGAAAATCTTTTCGAGCAAGATCAGCTTAAAATGGCCATACGTTGGAAACTTTACGCGAAATAAAAATGTCAACAATTGCCTGGGAAAAATAGGCCAAATTCGCTAGTGCAAGTAATCGTTTTTTTTATTACATCGAATGACGAGCCGAACATGCTGTTCGCCTGACGGTAAGCGATACGACCACCCATAAACAGTAGAAACACCATCCAGCACCTTGAGTTATAAAGTACTGTGTGGCATTCCACTGCGCTCGTCATCCTGAGACATAAGATGTTAAGTCTCATTATGTCCTGTAATTACACTGGCTACAATACCCTTCAAACAGAAATACAACAGCGCATGCACACTGCTGCTTGGCAGTAGAAATAGACATTGCGGTGGTACGCACCCAGATGGACTCTTACATATGAGAGTCCTACCACCAGTAAAATAAATATAGTAACCGCATAACTTCCAACTGAACACACATTGGCGTTCAAAACTTTATAGAAACGGGTATTAGTACTAAAAATACCCGGGTATGTGAGAATAGCGGCACTATTTCGGACAAAGAGACGGGTAATCCGATTTGGTGCTTTGAACAAACGTGCTTTGTGTAGATATTATAGTACTCTCGTGTCTTATGGTTTGAGATTGTGGACATTTCGAATTCATTAATAAAGTTGTATTACTTTTATCAAGGCTCTCATAATATTGACACAGACAGCATTACATAATTTTTAAGCACATAAGTAGCATTTGGGAATAATTATTGTGAGGCTTATATTATAATAACTTCTGGTATTTACAATGTTTTCTCATTGGATATGCTTCTCAGGATGAAGAGCGCAACGTCTTTATATAGGCAGTAGCGCTGCTTAGGATCCAGCGAGCGACTCCTTGATCTCATATACTTTTGATAACAGTCCAACGACTCAGTAAAACGTAGTCATCAAATTACCTGGAGGCCACTCCTGGCCATACACGAAGATCTCTGACCTGGCGATGTCCACTCGATTCCATGTCAGCGCCAGAGACAGCTGCTCGCTCGGCGTCAGGTGCTGCGCTCGAAACAGCGCGGTCAGGATCACCTGATCCAACTCCTGAACCTCCCCACCCTCGGCGCGCTCCTGGATCCTAAACACCGTGATCTGGGAAAGAGTTTGGACTGTTAGAACTGAAAAAAAATTGAGAAATTGGAAATTTCAGAAGCCACGTCCACTCAGCCAAGTTTTTGACTGCCATATTTTTAAATAAACTTAATGACGAAGGCTATACTTGGATAAATTGGCGGATTTATCATCACTGCATTAGTATTAATTACTTCACTGCATTTATTTATTTTAGTATTTATATATATTATTTATTTCTTGTAGTTATATGTTTTAATTTATTGTATTATTTATATAAGTATTTAGGTAGTATCGTTTTTGTAGTTATGTAGTCTGTTACTTTCATCATTCCATTTTAATTGTTTTATTTACGAACCTACTTTCTGATATGCCTACGGCATATACACCTTGTATAAAGTGTTAAACCCAGTCACAATTTTTTTCCATCTTAAAATTTACTCAGTCGCAGCTCGGAGTCAGGAAGTTGGCGGTGTGATACCCCCGTGCCTCGGAAAGCACGTAAAGCCGTTGGTCCTGCGCCTGATCTCTCTCCGGTCATGTCGGATTGCCGTCTCACCGGACTATGAGAGTGAAAGAATAGCGAGTGCACCTGTGTATTGCGCACACGCTTGTGCACTATAATATCTCCTGCGTACCTGGCTGATCTCCGTTGAGATTGGCCGCCGTGGCCGAAACTGGCTAGGAGGATTTCATGTTCATGTTCAAAGTGTTAAATAAATATGCGTATTAATTCAATAAAGGTTCAAATAAACTTATTTGGTTCAGACAATACACGACAGACTGTTAATAAATCTAGCTGTTATTATAAATCGAACCAAACAGACAAAAGAAAATCAAAATCATAATAATCCCTACAATTCATTCAGTGCAGACCCATTACGCGATACATTAGTTTCATAGTAATATCAGGGCAATAATTGCGAAGATCAAACGGTCCTTCACCTATAACTACTTAGACCAGCGTGCTCACTGAATTGAATGATTTGCATCCAATATGAAAGATAAAATGTCGAGATATTCAAAGTTCTTTAGTAATTGCACTTCTTTACCCTTTGTGTCGGCTGCTTGGGAATGCTTTGTAGTTAGGTTTATTTTCAATTAGTCTTAAAGGTGGTCTATGCGAGGTAAAATAATTGTATTAGAATTCTGGTCTTGATTAGTGAGCGCTTTTGAAAATACTTTCTGCGATATCAATTAGAGTAAATTGCTTTGAAATGTTTCCTAAGAATGTGTGATTCTTTTGTTGAATTATATTTTCCATGTAGTCTGTGTTTGATATTTTGAAATAAATGTTGTGAGCTTCAAGTGATATTTGTAACTTTGACCTTCACTGTGTGTAGAGCCTTTAATTGAATAGCAGTATATTAATGGTATCGCTTGTAGTAATTGGAGAAAAAATGGTTTTACTGTGCGTATAGCGAATGAAACATAATATTGTATTCATTAAAAAAAGTAATAACAGTAGCATGTTTCGATTTCACATAATTTTATTTTATCTTCACTATAACAAAGCAATAGAACTCGGTATGTATATTGAAAGAATTGTGATAAAAAAGAAAGAGGGTGCCTATGGAAGGGTAATGGAACACAAATCAGCGATTTTTATATTATTTCTGTCTATTTTTCTGTTTGTCTGTTACAGCGCATCTCCGAAACTACTGAATGGATTTTGATGAAATTTCGAATGGATATAGTTTGAGGTCCTAGAAAGGACATAGGTTACTTTTAATCCCGTAAAAATATAAAGCGGGACTTTTATCCCGGAAAAGCATTTACATGGGGGCGGAGCCGCGAGAAAAAGCTACCACTTACTACAATACGTTTAATTCCGTAATATTCCGCAACGCTTCCATTCGTATTATTAAAATAAATCAATTGTGAACGATTTTGCTTTTACAAGGGAATCGTTTGATCTATCAGTATTATTGGTTTAAAGCGACTGATCTGTCTCGGCCATCGTCCCTCAAAGCCATTTACTTTTATTTTAGTTCGATTGTTCCAATAATGGATTTATATATCGTAAATGTGAAATCTCAGGTGTATTCGGAATTCAATAACAAAATGATAGAAATATTTTTATGTGTAACAGGTTAAAGTATCTATATCTGTTTTTACAAATTGCGGAAAGAAGAGGTTCTCAATTTATCGTAGGAACCTTTGATTATAACAAAATAAAATTATTTTACAATTATGAATTACGAAGCACTGAGTGGCACAGCCCTCGTCATCCTGATACACATGATATAGAATTACAATACGCAGTAATTACAATGACTACAAGCCTACAATTCCCCACCAGATCATAATAGTTACTGACTTTGCTTATTGAAATCACTATTTAAGGCAAATCCAAAAGAAAACGACAAATGCACGCAATAAGCATTGTACAACCCACAGAACAGAGATATAGACAACAACCATTGGGCTTGGAATGTGACAAAAACTCGTAAGGCGATGTCGTTTAATTTTGATGTTTGTGATTGATGAAGAGACCAATAAGTCAGTCACGAGTTAGTCTCAACCAAAGTGAATAATACGAAATCGAGTCGTGTCGTGTTTCTTTCTACATTCTAAGCCCAATGGGTCACTAATTAAGTCGTGACAGTTGAAGTCAATCCCACGAGAGGATAATGCTTCAGTCCGACGCTAGCATGAGATCGTTAACACTTTCAAGGATTCTAGGGATGAGTGGTGAGGGTAAGAACTGCGATGAATGACAACTATACTATATGATTCAGTACTTATGAGGTAACTTCGATTTTGTTATTCGTTTTTCGATTGACTTCCAAATAAACAAATTACCCCCATAGATAATCACTATATCCGAAGAATGGAGCTATTTATAAAGGCATTTGAGGGCGTCTGTAAATTCTATTAACTATATCAAACGCTACAAGATGTCGCTTTTTTTGCGACACAATAACTGTACCTTGATTGAGTGCCAGTATATGCTATAGGTACGTATAATTTTTATCCCCTAGCTTAAAACATTATTTGGCTTCATAGATCTTTTCGTTCTTTATTTGTTCTGTTCTTTCGCCGAAGATCTTGTGACAGGTGTTCGGAATGACGGCGAAACTTGTATCTTTTTATGGACAAATACATTTTTGAGCGACTTTGCACTTTATGGTTGGCTTGATACCAAATTCCGGATCAAGAATAACATCGGAAGCCACTATGCTACGTAGATATACAAGTTTGAACAGCAAGCTGTAGGGCTAAGTAACTGAGTACCTACATGTACTCGTAATAATAATATCAGCTCTTTATTTTACACTGTCCCACTGCTGGGCACGGGCCTCCTCTACAAGGAGGTTTTAAGACAGTCCATCACGCGGGCCTAATGCGGGTTGGCAGACTTCACATGCCTTCGAAAATCTTATAGAAAATTTGTATTCATACAAAACTGGTTGCATAAAAACTGGGTACCACTTAATTCATAGTTCTATCGTCATCCTCATCATCATCATCATCAGCAGTAGGTATATGGTATTGCTATTGTTTATGGGCGGTCGTATCATTTACTATTAGGCGAGCGTCATGCTCATCTTGTCACTCAATTACAATAAAAGAAATCTTTTAAAATATACCAAGGTCGGAATAAATGCACCCATATGCATAGTTCAGCCGTAGCAAAATAGAACTTCACGAGGTTCTGGTTCTGCCGAATGTGGAATGTAAATTACAGAACTGTTAACTTCATCCAAACTGGCTTTTCACGAGACTCCTATTAACGTTAATTAGAAATGGCTCTAGTAAGTTCGGGTCACAGGTGAACTAATTCTATAGTATTACACTGCACGTGCATATTGTATATACATCACGGTTTGTCCCCTTGAAGTGGTAGGCAGAGGACTGATCCCTATTTCATTAGGTTTGTTAGATTCAATTTGGGGGCGAGCCTCTTGCAATTTTCCCGACAATTACGCATACTCACACCTTTTATCCCCGAAGGGGTAGGCATAGGCGCAACTAGTGCACCCAGTTTTCGCCGTGCGTATTCCGTCCCATGATGTGATAGGGGGCGAGCCTATCGCTATATCGGGCACAAATTCTAGACTCCGGGCTGACACTGAATAGAAAAATCCAATATCACTTTGCCCGACCCGGGGATCGAACGCGAGGCAGCATTGCGACTTATTTGAATATTGTCATAAATAATATTAGGATTAAGGAAGAATGTGGCAAAATAATGATTAATGAAAATATTAGCTAACACAAAATTCTAAGAGGGTAAGATATTGAAAATGATGTGAAACACTGAGATAAATTACTTCCCTAATAATAAACGACTTATACGAGTCTTACGAAAAGAATATTCTTCTTAGGAAGATTCTGAGAAAAGTTGAAAGTTACACCTGTTACCAGAAAATATAAGTCAACAAGCGGGTGGCTCAACAATCTCTCTACTTTGACTAATAACGAACATTACTTAGAAGAAATAGCGTAAGCAGGTAATTAGTCCTGCACTTGACTCCTAATGGATCCAACTGTACAAATTACTTGATTAATACCTATAAGTATGTGAGGAGGAACACAACAAATGGGAAGAATATAACGAGTAGGTGTTTTCATTAAGTCTTCTACTATGTGTCGAGCTAAAAATGTATACGGAAGAAGTAAATAATGATAAAAATAAACTTTATCGTGAAAGCAGCAAATTGGTAGAAACAATTGTCAGCAAATGATATTTTCGCTATCTGCTTTCTCACTAGTTTTGTGAGATATAATAAAAATTGGTTTGAAAATTAATGCTAACGACCTACATAAACAGTTTATAAAGCTATTTTGGTTAAAGACAGTTTTGTCTTCAAAATTGAATTTAAAATTAGTTCTAAGAAGACAAAACATTTGATAACTAAACCAAAGTTTATAAACTGTTTATGTATAACACTATAAGTATCTATCAAAGTTCTTTAAGGCTCGACATTTTTATGTCTATTCAATTCTGTCCCTTTCTATGCCTTGAAAATTGGTTACATCAGATAAAAACTATAACAAACAATGATTTTATATTTTTATAGAATCCTGAAAAAGAAACAGTCGAAGGCGGGACCCGAACCCACGACCTCCGGACGTACCGTGCCGGTGCTCTTCCAATTGAGCTACTCCGACCCCCGCCATCTTCTTTTTCAGGATTCTATAAAAATATAGTTTGGCGATAGGCTCGCCCCCTATCACATCATGGGACGGAATAATGGCGAAAAGTGGGTGCACTAGTTGCGCCTCTGCCTACCCCTTCGGGGATAACAGGCGTGAGTGTATATGTATGTATGTATGTATGTATGTATGTATAAAAATATAAAATCATTAACCAGGCACTACATGGCCATTGACATGTATAAAAAATCATAATATAAAAAATAACAAACAAATTTTTGGATTGCCTCATCAAAAAGTCAGCAGTTTTATCTCTCGACTCCCTTGCAAATAACATGAGGCTGTCTTTTCGTGTAATAAATATCAGAAAGCGCCCGTAGTCTTTGCTTACGGCGGACCTTTGTCATAGCGTGACGTTTCAATTTGCACCCCGGTGGGTTTCCTTGATTCTCTTCCCCCTCAATTTTAGGGTTCAGTGGCTTTCTAATAGATGGTGCTGTAAATCATATTTATTGACTTTAGTGTCGTTAACCTGCTAGCCTTTTTTACTAACGATGTCTTCGAAAACAGTGTCAACAAGATGACGTAAAAAAATGGGACTATTTTAAACAAATTATATTTTTCAAAAAAGTATTGCTCTTTATTATACTCATAGTAGGCAAAATATGCGATATTCAAGATGGTAATCTTTATATATATGACTAGCTTTTGCCCACGGCTTCGCCCGCGTTAATAAGTTTTTCCGGGCTAAAAGTACATAAAAACCTTCCCGTTGAATCACTGTATCCAACTTATTTATATGGATAAAGATTAATATTATGACGTTGCTACAACTCTTAACAAATAATGCATTAATTTCGACCAAATTTCATTCCCATAAAAACGGTTCTAGTGAGTTCATCTTAAAAGGTAGATATATACTGTCGCGGACATTTTTTTAGATCTTTTCAAGAGAAATAATTCTTTCCCACATATATTTTTGGTATCTTGAACCGTTTTCGCAGCGCACGCAATGGAAGCCCTCAAGGATGAATAGTTTTCCCCGTTTTTTTTCACATTTTCCATTATTTCTTCGCTCCTAATAGTTGCATCATGATGTTATATAGCCTAAAGCCTTCCTCGATAAATGGTCTATTCAACACAAAAATAATTTTTCAATTCGAACCAGCAGTTCCGGAGATTAGCGCGTTCAAACAAACAAACAAACAAACAAACTCTTCAGCTTTATAATATTAGTATAGATTTTTCTGTGCGTGTGTATGTCACTGAACTCCTAAACGGCTGAACCGATTTTAATGTTTTTTTTGGGTGTCTTCAGATGGATACGAGAATGGTTTAGATTTACGATTCTATACGGGAAAACGGACAGCGGTGCTTTTATCCAGGAAGAAACCTTTCGTGCGGGTGAAGCCGCGGGCTATCGACTAAAAAGAGACATTTAACACACACACTTGGGCCTTTTATCTCCGAAGGGGTACGCAGAGTCGCAATTAATGCACTAAAAGCCATTTAAATAAATAAAAAAAGGTTAAATTTTTATTTCAGCATAACTTTACTCAGAATCTTATCTCCGTCTTGTTAAAACTTGTTCGTGTAAATAAATAAATGGCCATGTAATGTTTCTTTAAGAAACTGACTCGAGTAATATTAGTAAAAGCAAATTCCACCATGGAATATCTAAAGACCAGTCAGTCGTGATACTCCAACTAAAGACGTTTAGAAACGTCCAATAGGTTTACATGCTCGACACGTGTATACTGTTGAATCCTTCAAACTATCAATATTATTCAGATGGGAAAATAGTTTGTCAGATACACTTAAAAATACTGGCAATAGAATTTTATAAAGATGTGCGGCCAAAAAAAATTAAACTAAATATTTAAATTAAAAACCTACGCACGTCAGAATGTTTTTTTTTTCTCTATCGAGAGTTTAGGTAAGGCCTTCTTATATATTATTGGAAAAAATACAAAAACATACAAAAGATCTGGTGATTTGATGATGGATGTGAAAATGTCAGCTTCCCTTTTGAAATCCCTTCCTCACTGCTCAGAATCTTTCCGCATGAATTCAGATCTTTATTCTTCAATGCTCACATTTTTATTGGATACAATAATATTTTTAAGCAATTTCACTTCTACTACTAACCTCCATTTTATATTTCAAAAACAAGACAAGTTTTATTAGTTTCATAACAACATTTGTACCAACTGCGGGCTATATTTCCTGACAAATTCGTACGCGGTGTACGAAAATTTTTGCTCACATTGTTTATGTTCGTACCAGTTGGATATATCCTTTAATTTACCTTTTAGAATAACGCAGTGAATATTTTATTTGAATATCTATTGCAATACAAATCTGATTTGATTTGGGGTCACTTTCAAACAAAATCGGATTTGGGTGGCAGGTAGGTAACAGCAAAATAAAATTATAAAGGCGTGAACAAGAATAAATTTGTTACTATTATTAAATTGATGGATCAATCGCATTGTTATACCATATGGCTATTGCCAGTTGATTTTACATTTGGTCAGATGAGAGTAAAGGAAGTCGATGTTTAACTAATTAACCGTTTCACGTTTATAACCGAAGATACTGACCAAGTTCTTCTTCCTGGTGCACTGCAGCAGCTCGCTGTAGAGACACTCGGCTTGCTGCAGCCCCACCTCGAAGGTCTTCTGGATGGTGCCGATGAGGTAGTCCCGCATGGACTCCAGCACCGTCTGCTCGCCTGTCTCTGATGCATACCTGTTTGAGAAGGTTGTTTTTGTTTTAGTTTCTTTTGATATATTGTTTTACATCAAGATATTTAGAAATAAATAAAGTTTGTTATTGGTAGTTTATGGTCTAATCATTAAGAGCTGACGTTTCCATCAAGTTAGACAATCTTGGCGTGCGATATAATATAACACAAACAATCCAAAATTACTTTATAGATGAAACAGTGCAATCGCGTCTATTTCATATTCAGTTGGCTTACAATTTATTAAACGTATAACTTTTATGATTTTTAAAACATCAACTATAAATCCATCAACAGTTTCTAATATAGACAAGACAGACAAAGAAATCTAAACAGCATAATTCCCCTTAAATTCTCCTATAGATAAAGAAAGATATTGATCAAACTTAGATCTTTGAGAAACAACGATTTCATTAGTTCTCGCTGGGAAGTTATTACGAAGCGATCAACTTTGTTTTGGAGAATAGTTCGTTTGTCGCGTCAATATTGAACATAGTAAATTGAGAAAGCTTTGCAAATGTTTGCGCTCGTTTTGATGTTAAATATTGCAAATTCAAAACATTTGTATCTGTAAATAAGCCTGTAAAAGATGTATCTATTTTAATGTTCATCAATTATAATCTAATCAACATTTTGACTTTTTAACGCCGAAAAAGAAGTGATTACTTATTTGACAATTCATATTTGTAGGGGGATTCGTTTAAACACATAACTGGAAGGACGTGTATCATTTTTATTTTGCAAATATAATTTTTAGTCTTATAAAAAATATTGACAGTCGCTGAGGGGAAACAGACAAGTAGGCGCTAGTGAAACGAGATACTGTGGATTCGGTTACTCCATCAGGACAAATGTACATATTGAATATTTTGTTCATATATTGGGAGAAAGAATTTCCTCTGTAATTCATGATATGAATTCAATATAAATATAGAATACTTATGAACGAAGGCGATGAGATCTGCCGCTCGTCCGCTGCCGTCGCATACCACGACAGGTACTGGTGGAGTGTCTGTCACGTATTCCAGCACGGCGCGCACGGTGTTAGTGCCGCCTTCAATCACGAGGCACACCACGGGCGTTGAAGAGTGTGTGTCTGAAATGAACACCGTGTCTCACACGCTGGAAGCTGAAGAATGTTGGAAGTTGTACAGTTCCGTGAGACTGTTTAGAATTATTACTGGTTGACGTTATAATATTTCTCATATAGACTTTATTTTACAGTAATTAGAGCCTGATTCGCATGTGACAAGTAGATTTGATTTGATAGTTATTGAATGTATAATGCGATTCAAATAAGAATATTTAAATGTGATGTAAGAGTCAATTAGACAAAATAAAATAAACCAACACACTCACGCCTTTTATCCCCGAAGGGGTAGGCAGAGGCGCAACTACTGCACCCACTTTTCGCCGTTATTCCGTCCCATGATGTGATAGGGGCGAGCCTATCGCCATATCGGGCACAAATTTCAGACACTGAGCTGCTACTGAATAGAAAAACCCAATGTCACTTTGCCCGACCTGGGAATCGAACCCGAGACCTCAGCATAGCAGTCGTACCATAATAAAACTACGCCACCGAGGCAGACTCAAACTCTACATTAGACATTAAAAACCATTCATTTCGATAGTTTTATCGTAAAAACTTATTTACAGCTATAAACAACGTGTGAATATAACCTTAAAATAATAAAAAGTTATAACACTATATCAATATATTATATTGATATAGTTTCTACGAGACGTGTCATGTTCACTCAAAAGCTTCAGGGAGAACGTGCTACGTGACAAAAATCCATGGATTCTATTTAAAGTGCAATACTTTCGTTTCCTTGTGCTGCAATGTGACCATAAGCTAGCATCGCTTATGCTTCATAATATTTTCGCATCATATTAAGGTGACTCTGTTTTTATTTCATTTTCTTTGATCAAAAATTTATGTCTACCAAATGGAGCACAAAAACAAAAGGAAACTTGTAAACCCGAATTGAAAATTAATTTGAATTAAGAATAGTGTAAAAATTATTAGCGATTAATATAATAGTAGAGGCAGTAATAGAGAAAGATAAAAGAGCTAAGACGTGACGTCACCAGACTACGGTGCCGACGTAAGAAAGAGAAAGCGATATAACCCAAGAGAACCGAGATTTTCTTATTCTTTCTTCTTGATCCGTACCATACCCATACCAACACTGTACTGCCCACTGCTTAGCATGGGCCTCCTCTACAACTGAGGGGGTTTGGGACTTAGTCTACTACGCTGGCCTAGTGCGGGTTGGTGGACTTCGCATACCTTCCAAATTCAGAGAACTTCTCAGGTATGCATGTTTCCTCACGATGTTTTTCCTTTACGGTTAAAGCGAACGATAATTCACAAAGAATACAAACAAGCTCAATAATTAATATCCAGCCGTATCAACAGCGTAATTCGACATATTAAAACACAATTACAAACCACGCCCTCAATGGGCTAGATATTGCAATTTTCATCATCTTAAAGTAAATAGCGTCTACCGAAAGAATTTAAAATATATTAATATCCGGAAATGTATAAAAAAATATATTGTGCCCAATATCGCGATAGGCTCGCCCCCTATCACATGATGGGACGGAAAACACACGGCGAAAAGTGGATGCACTAGTTGTGCCTTCCCCTTGGGGGATAAAAGCCGTGAGTGTGTATGTGTATGTGTGTGTGTTAATATCTGGGTGGATCTTGAGGGATTAAAATATCAACAGGAAAATTGATCTATATTATACTAATAAAATACTACTAACTAATATTTTGTATTCACAATAAATTTATTATTCAGCATATATTTAGTCGCACTTATTTAGTTATCTTGAAAACAAAAACATAATCCCGGTAACCATATTTTTTTTATCGTACGCAAACATTAACGGGTTGTTAATGTTTCTGAGAATCTGAGCGTTTAAATTCCTCAAGTTAAGCTTTATGCGGGCAGTTTTCTTTAATTGCCTTTTAATTAACGAGAAAATTAACAAAGGAATTTCGCCGCCACTTCTTACGGAGTTAATTAGTTATAGTCTGAATTCACGGGTATTGGGATCAAAGGAGGGACGCTAAGAGTTTGGTGGACTGTTATCACCATCAAAACCTCATGCCTGGGTACCCCAACATACGCAATATCTGCCGCCAAGGACAAAAATGCGAATTGTGTTGGTTTTAAGAACATTCTAGCCAGTTACGAGGTTGCCGAGCGCAGTGGAATGTCACACAGTACTTTGTAGCTCAAGGTGCTGAATGGTATTGCTACTGTTTATGGGTGGTCGTATCGCTTATCATCAGGCGAACGGCATGCTCGTCTCGTCCACGCAATAAAAAAAGTTATAATTGGATATTTTCTGGTGGTGGATATATATTGCATCTGGTCAGGTAGTAAACACGATACATATGGTATACATCGCCATAGAGGCTCACGAAAGTGTGCAGAGTTCCAGGATCAGCCTTTGTACCGGGTGGAAGGGAAACGCTCTCTATACCGGAACAGTAAGAGAGAAGAACCATAACATTAACGAAAAACTATATTCATTTGCAAAGCTAAGCGATAATACTTACGATTTTAGTATTTCCGTAATTCATGCGCGCGCAATGTAAAGCGTACAAAAAACTGGGCGACCGCCGTGCTGCGCCGGCACCGGCCCGCGGTCGTTAACCCGTCAGCTGATGTACGTGTTTCATTACAATTTTTTTGAAATATTGACCTTTTTTACTATGTTTTTCAGAATAATAGTTTGATTTATCTATCCATACGTGAAGCTGTACAGAAATTTGAGAAAATCCTACTAATATTGTAACAATGCGATCGCAATTTTTTTAGTGCCATCACGTCAGGAATCACCAATACTATCACCTGTATTCGTTTCCGAGAGCGTTTCCCTTCCCCCCGGTATATCCGACTCAAACAAGCCGGTATAATGGTGTCGACTGACGAGGGATAGTCATCTGTAATCTGTAATATCAGTCGGCACTCTATTTGGACCGCAATCTGATTACCATCATGTACAGTGGGTCACTCTGCCGTGCCCGTATAAAACTGGGTGAAACTAAGCCCATTTTGGACTGTGGCTTCTCAACTGATCAAGTTATCTCGTTATTCAATTGTACAAAAACACTTGAAAATTGATGGAATACAATAGCTTCCTCTGCAGCGAGTAAAGAGAGCTCTGCGGTTTCAATTATATCTAATAGAAATTTAATCTATACTAATATTTTAAAGAGGAAAGATTTGATTGTTTGTTTGTTTGTTTGTAATGGATAAACTCAATAACTACAGGACCGATTTTGAAAATTCTTTCACTAATAGGAAGCTACATTACTCCTGAGTGCTATAGACTACTTAATTTTTTTACGTGGGCGGAGCCGCGAGCAGATATCTAGTGTTTCATACTGATTAACGACAAGCAAAGAGCTGGTCTTGAAGTCATATCCTTACAATCATGGGCGTAGCAAGGGGAGAGCTTGGGTGGTCAGTGTCCAACCTGGAAACACTTTTGGCCCACAATAGAGGAAATCTGCGCTTACAGAGTCCTCGCGTGGTGCAGGCCTTTCGTTAAATTCGGCGTGCATTTTTTTTAGCTTCCAGCATCTGCACGCCTCCCTACAAATAATCGGTAGCTGAGCCAATGCTTACAACACAAAAAGTGTGTTGTTGCCACACACTGCGGTAAGGGCATCTAAAAGATTGTCTGTCAGCTGTATAAAATACCCCGTCTGAATAGACCCTAAGTAAAAATAAAGTAAAGCTATTATAGCTTACTTTCATACAATTTATCCAATACAGACAAACAGACGTGTTATTTCATATTTATTTAGGTATTATGCAAACTTGGAGATATTTGCGATTAAGATAAAAAAAAACGAAAGATTTATTCAAAGTATTTCTAAAATACTAACATACATGTTGCTTGTAAAATGTTGCTTAAAATGTTTATTTACGTTTTGGATAAATTATAAAAAATGGGTATACACAATTCACTTACAAATTCTAATACAAACTAACATTATTGAGATTAAAATAGTCTAAAGTAAGTAAATAATTATTACGTACTTTAAACGTGTTTGTTGTTGTACTCATTAGGAATGACGATTGTAAATTTATAAACAAATTCAAACTTCCTAAATAAGGATTAAGATTGAGTCTTCAAAGTCCCTAATTACAGAACTCGCTTCGCATTTTGATCAAGTTTATACCTTAAATCTTTTGGTATGGCATTAAAGTACTATTTAATGTTACGAGAAAATAATGAATATCTAAGCCTGGATAATATTTTTAAACTTTTTAGCTAATCTATTAGAAACAAGAGAAAGTAATATTTAAAAAAATCAAAGCTTCCTTGTCCAAATATTTCGTATTCAATTAATTATAAACAACAGAACAAAGTTTGAGAAGTTCTTTTTATTTTCATACAAAGGAGACAGGCATATTTATAAATCGAACTAGATACATTTAGCTCACATCTATTACACAATTTATATCTGACGTCATTTCCGTTAATAATTCTTAACCTTAAAAATTTCTACACGAAAATCCAATAATAAAATATTATTAAAAACAATATAGAGTACGATAGCCAGTTTGGGAATGGAAAGGTGTACGGAGACAATGTCCGCAAGTTCAATACCCAAGGCTCACACCTCTGACTTTTCAAAGTTACGTGTGTATTGTTTATCAATTATCGTTCGCTTTAACGGTGAAGGAAGAAATCGTGAAGAAACCTACATACCTGAGAATTCTCCATAAGAATTCCGAGAGTATGTGAAGTCTGCCAATCCGCACTAGGCCAGCGTGGTGGACTAAGGTCTAACCCCTCTCAGTAGTAGAGGAGGCCCGTGCTCAGCAGTGCGTAGTATATAATACTAGCTTTTGCCCACGGCTTCGCCCGCGTTAATAAGTTTTTCCGGGCTAAAAGTACATAAAAACCTTTCCGTTGAATCACTCTATGACTATAACGTTGAAACAACTCTTAGCAAATAATGCATTAATTTCGACCAAATTTAATTACTATAAAAACGGTTCTAGGGAGTTAATCTTAAAAGATAGACATATACTGTCGCTGACATTTTTTTAGATCATTTCAAGAGGAATAATTCTTTCATACATATATTTTTGGTATCTTGAACCGTTTTCGCAGCGCACGCAATCGAAGCCCCCAAGGATGAATAATTTTCCCCGATTTTTTCACATTTTCCATTATTTCTTCGCTCTTAATAGTTGCATCGTGATGTTATATAGTCTAAAGCCTTCCTCGATAAATGCTCTATTCAACACAAAAAGAATTTTTCAATTCGAACCAGTAGTTCCTGAGATTAGCGCGTTCAAACAAACAAACAAACTCTTCAGCTTTATAATATTAGTATAGATAGGGCTAATTGCATTGCATGGGAAACAATGCTAATATTTATCTAACGATATAGACCACTGCATTTGCCATTATAATAAAGTTTGTTTCTATTGATTTTCGGCACATCAAAAACATCACTGTCGCTTCGCTCCACTTGTTGATAGTTGAAGGACGATCTCACAACTTTTCTAATCCTTGGATCGATAACCACAATGGTTATCGATCCGGCAGACACTTCTCATTCAATGCGAAAAATAGGGTCACTTAATACGATTTTGAAAGTTTGAGTCTTGATGTTATAAATTAAAAAGTTTAATGGAGGTCCTAGTTAGAATAAAATGAAGTATACATATATAGCCTAGTACATAGGTGTCAAATAAATCTAGATCATTCATCTGTAAGCTAGTTTGTTTGACTGAATCCAACGTAATGCTTCGGCATGTATGAATCATTGTTACTGACGGCTACACACTGTATGTATTCAGGGAAGCTATTATTCTGAGATAGAGCTAGGCTGATACAGCTCTATAAAATTTTAGAAGTTGGGAGAAATAATATATTCTTGATGTAATGTCAGTAACAAAAGTAGCTGAGCGAATAAATAATTATAAGACGCTTATACTCGTCAAGTTTTATTGAAACTGTTTATGTGATATAAAGAAAAGTACGTACTTACTTTAATTTTACTTTTGTGAAGAAAAAAATGGTACGAACACAAGTTTACATATAGCTGCTTTGATTTTTTTAGCTATTTATGTGGCTGACTGTACAATGATGAGATGAGTAGATAGCTCGTCTAATGTTAAGCACCAAATATAAGAGTTGGTGTAATATCTAAGACCACCCAGAAGTCGTAAAGTTATTATAATTACAAATTATATCTCACTACTCTGTTACATCGTTAGAACCGTCATAAAATGTACTAATTACACTGGCTACGGAGTCCTAAAAGCCAAAATATAAGACTAGACTCTAAAAAAAATATTGCTTGGCATTAGATATAAACAGAATTATGTGTTACGAATGATATTGACTTTCACATCCACTTACGAAACGCATGAATTATCATTTATTCATTATCAAACTACGTTCTTAAATTAACTGACATCTAGAGCTCTGTAGCTGCTAAATGCCCAAAGAGGCTGTATTCAGTCAAGGGTCCCGGATGCCCGGAGAGGGTCATAAAAACGTCATAAAAACAGAGCAAGCTTTATGAGCACAAATAAAGCTCCCTGCCGTACATAAAACGTTGACAGGTGCGAAAATACCTTTGAAAGTTTTATTATATTACTACTGTTATGTATTGGGAAAATTAGGGTTATAATGCGCGATTTGATTAATATTTATACCTTTATGGAATAGTTAGTAGATAGTATAATACTATATAACGACTGAGGAGACGTGGTGTCTCTCATCGGTCGCTACAATTATGCCGTTAGTTCAGAAGTTAGTTTGTCCGCAACAACGCCAAACATATTTAAGCAATGTCGTAAAATGCAAAAATTATTCCTGAAACTTAGTTGTGTAAGTAAAATACGTAAATGAAAAATAAGGTAATTATACCTTAAAAATATCGTTTCTAATTAATCTAGACATTGGTTTAAAATTTTTCAAAAGCCATCCCTTATGTAATACCTAGTGATGTATAAAAGACAATAGTACTTAAAATATACGACTGCCTCGGTGGCGTAGTTGTATTACAGTACGACTGCAAAGCTGAGGTCTCGGGTTCGATCCCCGGGTCGGGCAAAGTGATATTGAGTTTTTCTATTCAATATCAGCTCGGAGTCTGGAATTTGTGCCCGATATGGCGAAAGGCTCGCCCCCTATCACATCATGGGACGGAATAACGGCGAAAAGTGGGTGCACTAGTTGCGCCTCTGCCTATCCCTTCGGGGATAACAGGTGTGAGTGTATATGTATATATGTATATGTATGTACTTAAAATATCGCTTCTAGGTAATCTCATTCGTCTAAAATTAATAAAAAAAAAGAAACAAAGGCCACGAAGTAATGCGTTCAGCCACAATTAAAAACAAAAAGGTCATTAAAACAAAACAGGTTTTATTCCAGATTCAACAGGTACGTTTCATTACGAATTCTATTTGTCCAAGGGCACATAGAATATGTGAAAATGAAGGAAGCGTCCCCTGGGACATTGTATGGTGTGTATAACCGAAGAACTTGCATTGTTTGCTTTTGTTTGATGCGACAAGGGGAAGTGGTCTGACTTCAAAAGACCGAAAACATTTATCCTGTTTCAAGTAAATTTTCGAACAAAGTTCATAAAGCGAATAAGTCAGTAATTACTTTATTTGTAAATTAAAATGGTGAGAAATGTTATAAATAAATGTGTAAACGGATAAGAAACTAGCTTAAAAAAACACTCAAAGGTCTAAACTATTCTAAAAAAAATAGTTTTCACTCGCGCTATAATATGTTTTTTTTGTAGGCACACAGTTATTGATTAAACAGCCAAAAAAAAGTCGCCCGGTCTAAATGTATATCGCGCGATTATTTAGTCGCACTCAATACTTATCCTAATAATATTATAAAGGCGAAAGTTTGTAAGAATGTATGGATGTATGGATGTGTGGATGTTTGTTACGCTTTCACGCAAAATCTACTGAACGGATTTCGATGAAATTTGGCACACGGGTAGATCATGTCCTGGATTAACACATAGGCTACTTTTTATCCCGGGAAAATATAAAGCGGGACTTTTATCCCGCAAAAACTCATTCACGTGGGCGGAGCCGCGGGCAAAAGCTAATTAAATATAAAATCAAGCTGTCTACAACGAAATATCATACACTTTCAGTGAATGAATATAAGGTATTTAAACTTTATACAGAGCGTAAAAAGTTATATTAGTATGAACTTGAGTAAATATCAAATGAGTCTCGGAGTAAACTCTGAGATACACATCAGATATTTTTATACGTTTACCCGAGTTCTTGTGAAGTTATCTCTGAAAACCTTCAGTTCGATTTCATTACAGAAATATTTTCGGTGTTCACGTACGTAGTTTTATGAGCCAAGTTTATATTAAACTCTTCATATTAACGTCGCAATGCTTTTAGCATTTTCAAGTTAAATATTGGGCGTATTTGAGACTTTTGCGCTGAATATGGTTATAATTTTAAATCATTATAACGGAATACTGAGATAAGGAGAAAATGTTAGAAATGTTATTTTAAAGAATAAATAGTAAGGTATACAAAAATTTGTCAACTGCTGTATGTACTTGGGTAATATGTAGTTCTAAATATAATGACAATCATTGAATATTGATCTCGAGGACATACAGAGTTGTGGAAATCATCATTACCAACTCTCTCTTTCCTTTTGAGTGTAATAGCCATAGTCTATGTACTGCAATTCAAACTGCTAGCAAATAAAAATATAAATGTATAAAAATCAAAAGCAATAATTGTCTATATACATCAAATGACTTTTCTTGTAGCGCCACAGCCGTAGCTTAAATCCTGAACTGCACAATACTTCATTCATAAAACGCCATTTTTCACGAATGGCGCCAATTTCGCCTCGCCATAACTTTGGCCAATATATTTTTTATCACTTGTGCCGTCGCTTTATCTTATAGGTATTTTATCAATTTCCCTTAACAAAAGATAGTTGGCACGTTAAATCTCTTTTTATGGCCATCAACGCGGATTTAAGGGGCGGCGTGACCGTGGAAGTTAGCGCAAACTGCAAACGATAAATATGATCTCTTTACCACATGTGCCAAAATTGAAACGATATATCAAAGATAATTGTTAATTTGGTAGATTTTAAATTATTTTTTCAAAAGAATAAAAAGACCTCTAAAAGTGACTTTTTTAATTTGGAACTTTCCATGTATAACGCCATAAGTGATGTTTTTAAAAATCATATTTAAGACGCTTTGGTCGTCTCGGTCTAAAGTATTTGTTTTTTTTTATTTAAAAGGCTCAAGAGTCAAGATATGTTTATGTTTTATTTTGAATACAAAACGATACCTTCAAACAACCCTTATCACAACTGAGATGCTCAAAACAATAAACTTTATTAACGCAAAATACCAAATAGCGAAATTACTGTGGATTAAAATGATTAAAACTTCAAAGTTTCAGCCTTCAATTTTGTTATTTAATTCTCTTTACCACAAATAAATGTCTAGAATCTAGATAAATCCCGTAAGCGCAATTTGTTTTAGATTGTACACTGTTTTTATATGGGGTAATGTGTCAAAAATCAAAATGTGTACAAGTCTAGGAAAGAGTGGCTCATTGGTCGCATTTACAATACCAGCTTGTAAAGTACAAATATACACTATATTGCCGTGACTTATAATAATTAGTACATAGCAGAAACAGACTTATAAAGCATGTTATATTGCCGGAAAAAAATATAATTGAATATTACTTAGGTAGGTTTAAACTCAGCTGAAAAAGGCTACTCAGCAGCGGGAATAGGAATTGTATTACTGTTTTAAATATGTTAAAAAATATATCATTTTATGTGTCATGAAAAATTATCATTATAATAATTATAACATCCATTTCCCTGGTAATTTGTCGACTTATATGCGCCAGCAAATGTTTTAAATCTTTTGTATGATTATATTTTAATTCAAAGTGGACGATACCCTAGTTGGGAATGGAACGGTCTGCCGAGACAATGTCTGGAGGTTCGAAACCCAAGGCACACACCTCTGACTTTTCGAAGTTACGTGTGTATTGTTTATCAATTATCGTTCACTTTAACGGTGAAGGAAAACATCGTGAGTAAACCTACATACCTAAGAATTCTCCATAAGAATTTCAAGGGTATGTGAAGTCTACCAACCTGCACTAGGCCAGCGTGGTGGACTAAGGTCTAACCCCTCTCAGTAGTAGAGGAGGCCCGTGCTCAGCAGTGGGCAGTATATAATACAGGGGAGATTGCATTGCATTGCATTCTGATTTCCTAATTTGAACCTCCCTAACAAGTGAAAATCGTTCCTCAACACCCCGAAGAGCTTAAAGACGTCTAAGATAAAAAAAGTAATAAAAAGAATGTCTCCAGAATACAGGTGCGTTTACACTTCTTTTATATTTATGACTCCGACATAAAACCCAAACGATAAAATCTGTTTATTAACAAATTTCATATATCTGAAATTGAATCTTAAAATCAGAAGCCTGTGAAATTGCTAGATTATGTCTCAAGCCGCGGCTTAACAGTGCCACGCCGTTTTTTCGCCATTCCAATTCAGTTGTAAAATTAAATTTTATCGAGATTAACCTTTTATAAACTCGATTTCATGTTACCGATTTAATTTGTAATAATCCGTAATGCCATTATTTGGCTTCTTTAAGGGCGATATTATTTTTTATGCCTTATACGTTAGGGTTCCCAATTTAAATTTTAAAAACAAAACAACTTAAAAGTAGTCGCAGTAATAAAGTAGCAAAAGATAAATTCATATGCAGAGAAAATAGGTAAAATCAATTGTGATTATAAACAACATGACTTTGTCGCTGCTTAAATTCTATATAGGATATCCCAGGGCACTAGAAAAACCACGATATATTCTGGGAAACAGGACGGTTGGCAACCCTATTATATTATGTGAATAGCATTGATATGTATAGATTGAGTGATAAATCGTCCGGTTACATTATTTAGAGTATATGTCAAAGACTGTTATGACGATGAAATTGTGTCATTATTGTGGGATTTTATGTATACTACAAGTACAAGGTTAGCCAAACAAAAGAAAGGTCACCTTATGGTTGGTGATTACCACCGTCCCGACCTTTAATGAAAGGAATGCGTTTTTAGTGGCCACTTGAGCCTGTAATTCGTAAAATGGTAACCGGCCCCACTTACCTTGTCATTGTAAAAACTTTTTTTACAGAGCGGTTATGGATTTAACCTAGGGTTCGATTCTCGGATCGGGCGAAGTGACATTAGGTTTTTCTATTCATTATCAGCCCGGAGTCTGGAATTTGTGCCCGATATGGCGAGATCGGCTCGCCCCCTATCATATCATGGGATGGAATATGCACGGCGAAAAGCGGGTGCAATAGTTGCGCCTCTGCCTACCCCTTCGAGGAAAATGGGCGTGAGTGTGTATGTATATGGATTTATAAATTTAGGATTAAATATTAAAAAGGTTATTTAAGCAGCTCATTTTCTTTTACGGCAATTATGAACTTCTAGCCATACAGTTGTGCAATAAATATTTATTACATGTATAATGGATACTTAACCTATCTGGTACCGCGAGTTTGACAGCTGACATATGTTTTTTTTTATTTTTACAAACTTGGTACCTATACCATTGATGTATTAAAGAAACCCACCTATTCGCATAAAACTTCATTAGTACCACAGGTACAAATTATTTCGTTTTCTACTCCTTCAGGCACTTTAGGTCGCTTTAATGAGGGAATACGTGAGGTCAGCACTCCTCCGCGAGTTGGGTTTTGTTGTATAAACAGATTTGAATAATTTAAGCAGAAAATTTGCCAAAGCGCAATTTGGGGCTTTAAATCAGATTTATTTTTAAATGGTAATTTCGAAAATCGAATACAATTTGCTCTAAAACTAAAAATAATAAAACGAAATTCGAACTCATTTTGTGTGCAAAAATATTTGTGACGTTGGCAACGTGCATAATCGCCGGCGAGACACGGGTCGGCAGGAAGAGGAGAGCGGGGTATCGAGCTCCGCGCCGCGCACCGCTCGCTGGGCCAACACGCTCAGTGACCTGCGTGCCGCGCCGCTCGACGTACGAGCCAACAAAATGGCCGACAACAACATCGTGTTCTCGCGGCGTTTACTCAAAAAATTCATACTTTTATACAAAGATCTGCCCTGTCTATGGGACAGAGAATGTCCAGCTTACAAAATAAAGATGAAACGGCACGATGGCATAACAAAATTGACCGAATTAGTGCAAGAATCCGATCCGAGCGCAACTCGAGTGCACGTTTTGAGAAAGATTGAAAGTCTGCGCGCCTGTGTGCGTCGAGAGTTCAAGCGCGTGCAAGATAGTCGTAGGAAGGCGAGTTGTGAGGACGAAGTTTATACCCCACATCTATGGTATTACGATCTGTTTTCCTTTATCTTTAAACACGAGGAGAGAGGCTACAAGTTTAAGGAAGACGGCTCGCCGGAGCCCGCGGCGGTGAGTTCTGTCCAGCGCTGCATTATTTTATGCTTATATTCGAAACTGACACTTCTGAAAACATTGAGTGTGTGCGATGTGTGATGGCCGCGTGTTTGCGCGCTCTTTTTATTATTGAATTTAACATTATCATTGGCGAATTTGCATGTGATAAGGCAAACTAGTGTCTACCCAAATATAAAATCATTAAAATCTTGCAGAATGATTTAATCAGTTTTTATAAGATTTTGTTCGTGTTTGTACTCATAAGAACATTGAGCATTTTAGGATCTAAAGCTAACAATTAATAACGATTGAATTATAGATTTTTAATATTGTTGCAAAATAAGTTTTTTAAGCAAGAATTATGGGAACTTAAGCAGACAGAGACGCTCTATATCACAGAGTTTACTTATTATTTTTATATTCTTTGCCGAATAACAATCAATCTCTTTAATAGCAATTAGTAACCTCGTTGTAAGGTCTGAATTACTCTGAATAATCAATATCAGTATTGACACAGATACAATTGTTATTGATTTGTATCAATGTACTTACATTGGTACTTATTGGTTTTATGGTACTTACCATTAACATTGTTCGTGGTATAGAATCAATTACTATTTTCAAATAGTCTATTGAAATGATCTGATCAACTAGTCTGCCTGGGTGTAACCAACTAGAATTCTATTGAAGTACTTGCTAGATCCCTTCGCATAAGACTAGCGGCGGCATACTCAGGTAGAGAACTGAGTTCTAGATTCAGATCCAAAGTAGAGCAATAATTTTGACGTTTTCAACGATCGTGGGTTGCTTTGCATTGGAATTTATGTACAGTCTGCCTCATAAGTAGCTGATTCAAAATTTCAACTCAGCTCTACGCGTTAAGTTGATTTGACACACTTTTTTTTGTGTGACGTAAAGTAAACCCTTTTTATTTTAACTTTGTGAAGAGAACAGAAATTTGCAAAAGCGCAAAAGTGTAGCGGTGATTTGAAGTTTTGAATCAGCTACTTATGTGGCCGACTGTACATTTTGGCTTTAGTCTTGCCGTCATTACATCATCTTCTTCTTTGTTGTATTCTTCATGACTGAAGGTCGTTGCCGCTTTGGTAAGCCTTGGTGGTGTCGGTGACGAGCTGTTTCCACTCCACTCTGTCTTGTGCCTGTCTCAGAGCATCTGTGACTCCCATGACCTCTCTGATGGTGTCAGACCATCGGGTACGTGCTCGGCCTCTAGGTCTTCTGCCATCTACACTACCATTACATCATAGGATAGATATTAAGTGTCGCTGTAGTGGCCCACGTTAGTGTGTCGCGTTCCGGGATGAGTCTGCGTATATACAGTTTCAAACACGCCGGCATTTTTTTAAATACAATTATGAAAAATGTACGCTACTTAAAATCTAACGGAAAAAGAATTTTAAACACTGGCGCAACAGTAAGTAATTTATAAAGCTTTGAAATTTGGTGGAAGGGGTAGCTGTCAAATATCGGCAATACTAGGCAGTGACGTCACCAAGCGCCGTCGGCCATAACGCTGCGTGTGTAAGAACGAGATAGCGCGATATCCCCACCACGCTCCACTTTTGCTCACAAGAATATTTCAAAATAGAATAACTGCTTTATTTTTCAATTGATTTTTATGCTGATTTCATAGAATAATTCCTTTTTCGTATTATTTTGTGTTACATCTAAGATAATGTACAAAACATAGGAAACTACCCGATTGTGTCAACCTGGCGAGGGATAAGTATGTATTAAATTATCAGTTGACAATATTTCTCAACACTCTACTTTCAATCAAGTGCCGCTGCATTTAGAGGTGGGGTTAGATTGCCGTGACCGTATAGCAATATAGGTCCAAAATTATTTTATTTATGTGGTGACAAATACACGGGCATTTCCACAAAAATCACCTGAATCAGACACAGAAAGCTGCTAGTATTAGTTCGGCGGCATTATATCTGCCCTGTGGGACGAGTCAATCAGCGCTATCAGACACAAATTGCAGTTTCGAATTCTGACAAAAGATGTCTCAGGGGACGTGTACACTATCTTTACTCCGTGTATCCACTCAATACTTATTACAGTTAATTTTTACCTTCGAATGACGAGACGAGCAATCCTTTCGTTGAGGGTAAGCGTTCGCGCATAAACAGTAGCAACATTACCTTGAAATCGGAATCACAAAAAACAGTTTTCGTCTCCCTGACACATTAGAATATTCATATTTTATTTCACAATTAATTCTTGATATAATTTAAATTAAAATAAGCCCAAAATCCCGTTGCCGTACAAATTTAAATAAACAGCGAAAACTTCTAGAAGCGGTCAAAAGATAAACGGTTAACATGGCTTGGTATTAAACCGTGCCGTAAAATTAATCTTATATTAAGTAAAGTTAGAGTATGGGTAACCGGTTATGTGGGACTCGGGCAAGTTATGTCCGGGAAGCACATTTAATAGCCCTTTATGGCGGTAATAACTCTTACAATTCAGTTTGGTATTGTTTAAGTTTGGTACTGTCATTTAAAAATTATTACTCTTTTTCTATAAAATACTAGGGTAACTATATTTCATCGGAATAAACGTATATTTTTGATGATGACTGCCTCGGTGGGGTAGTTGTATTATGGTACGACTGCAATGCTGAGGTCTCGGGTTCGATCCCCGGGTCGGGCAAAGTGATATTGAGTTTTTCTATTCAATATCAGCTCGGAGTCTGGAATTTGTACCCGACATGGCGATAGGCTCACCCCCTATCACATCATGGGACGGAATAACGGCGAAAAGTGGGTGCACTAGTTGCGCCTCTGCCTACCCCTTCGGGGATAATAGGCGTGAGTGTGTGTGTGTTTTGAGATGAAAGCTAAAGCAAAATATTCCTAACTATACATTACGGATGTTTCGGATGGGAACGCGCTGGATGCGGGCCACTATTGACAGGTCCATCTGGAAATCTTTGGGGGAGGCCTATGTTTAGCAGTGGACGTCATGTGGCTGATGATGATGATGAAAAATGCCGCCATAAATTAGATCCGTCACGAGTCCTTTGATGTTGTTAACGTCTTTATATAAACAACCATCCCCTATCTTCCTTCTAAGCGTGTTCAAAACATAAATTGTTACTCACAAGGATGTAATTTTTGAGCAGCGATGTACTTCTCCAGTTTTCTTCGGAGGACGATCTCAGCTCCGTAGCGGCCGACGGAACCGTTGTCGACCAGCAAGAAGTATGCGTGACGATTGTTCAGCACAGCTAGTTTTGATCTAGAACAAATGAACATATGATTTGGTTGAACTCCAGATCGGAATTCACTTTAATCCCTTGACATCATAATGAGGAATGAAAAACTATTTTTAAACGACAGTTTTGGCGACATCCTAATAGTATTATTAGAAATTAGGCAGGCGAGATTACTATGACGATTGTTCGGGAATGTATTTCTTACTGGTCGACAATTTGCGCTTCACTTCAGGAGCCGTAGTAGATTCTTTCTACAAGTGTCCATAAGTCTATCACGATATACGTCATTTCCATTTTTTTTTTATTTTATATTATTATTAACCCTTGCAGAAAAGCGTCTTGACTACGGCCGAAGGAGCAGAGAAGCCTCTTTGCAAAGCTATCGATAAAAAAATTGATACAACCATGAGTATTTGACGTCATATTTTAACTAGAAGAACATACTACACACTATGAAACACCGTGTCTATTAAGACCGAGATAAAGACGTCTCGTCTGAAGATAACAGCTTGACGTCGGATATTAATTACATCTCAATGAACAAAGTATTCTATAACACTCCTCTTGTACTAAAATGTATCGTGATATTATTTTGAGCTCTGTTTTAGATTCAGTTCTGAAGTGGTGATAGTTACGCCCAAAATTAACTCATTTATAATATAATTTAATACTTAGGCGTTGCTCAGGGTTCACCCGCGTAAAAAATCATCCATAGCGACAAATTCCAAACAATGCCAAGGCCATGAACAAAAAAAAGCTGTAAACATCAAATTATACATGTAGTGCTCTTTTCCACATAAATTATAAAAGAGACATCGTAAGTATGTAAAAGGGCTTATATTATTATCAGCAATGCGCAATAGGTACTTTGTACTATCAAATTGATATTGAGTTTTTCTATTCAGTATCAGTCCGGAGTCTGGAATTTGTGCCTGATATGGCGATAGGCTCGCCCCCTATCACATCATGGGACGGAATGTCGGCGAAAAGTGGGTGCACTAGTTGCGCCTCTGCCTACCCCTTCGGGGATAACAGGCGTGAGTGTATATGTATGTATGTATGTATGTATGTATGTATGTATGTACTATCAAATTATTATCACAATTCTATCGAGGACAATGGTTTGACGTGCAGTAGAGCTCGCGGCAATCAACTAATTGGATTAGCTCAACCCATTCTAACGGCCATAGATTTACAGCTGACGGGAGATAATTGGACGACGTCCGCAGCATGAATTTCTAGGTTATATTTTATGGAAATTGCTTTTAATGAGATATAAAGGTGAACAATATTCGCTAACAGTGCTTAAGTGTAATCAATAGAGACCGGATGAAAATAACTAATTATTCGTTTTTTATTTTACTTAAATAAAAAACGACTGCCTCGGTGGCGTAGTTGTATTATGGTACGACTGCAATGCTTAGGTCTCGGGTTCGATCACTGGGTCGGGCAAAGTGATATTGAGTTTTTCTATTCAGTATCAGCTCGGAGTCTGGAATTTCTGCCCGATAGGCTCGCCCCCTATCACATCATGGGACGGAATAATGGCGAAAAGTGGGTGCACTAGTTGCGCCTCTGCCTACCCCATTCGGGGATAAAAGGCGTGAGTGTCTATTTTACTTAAAATGAGCACACATTAGGTTAGTTGACTACTTTTTTTAATACATTTATCAAAAATGTATGCCATCAAAAATCTAACGGAAAAGTAGTTTTCAAAATTGGGGCAATGATCAGTAAGTTATAAAGCTTTGAAATTTGGTGGAAGGGATAGTTGTCAAATAACAGTAATATTTGACAACTATTATTGTTATTTAATATTAACTATTATTATTATTAACTATTACACTGTGACGTCACCGAGAGTCGCCGGCAATAACGCTGCGTGCGTGCGAAAGAGATAGTGCGATATCCCCTTCACGTCCCACTTTTGCTCACAACAATATTTCAAATATGAATAACTGCTTTATGTTTCAACGAATTTTGAAGCTGATTTCACAGAAGAATTTATTTTTCGTATTATTTTCTGTTACATTTAAAATCATTCACAAAATCAAACATTGAAAACTACCCTATTTGCCATATCAAAGTTCCTCCGGTAAGATACACAAAATGTCTAAAGCGTCCCGCATTTATTTTGCCCGCTATGTTAAGTCCCATGTAATAGAGAGTGTCTTTGTTATTTACCGGGCACAAATCCCGAATTCAGGGTGATAATGAGCGGGAAACCCTTATACCCTCAGAGTAATCACGCCGGCGTTATCACTCTAAGCTTATACCAATATATTCGTGAATTTAAATTATAATAGACCTTAATTACACAAATTTTGAGCTGAAAGGTTTGTTTTTGTTTGTTACAAATCGTTGTGGCACCCCTGCTTCCTCCTGCTTCTTATTATCCCGGATTAATAAGCCTATGTCTTTTCCAGGACTTCAAACTATCTCCATGCCAAATTTTATCGAATTCCGTTCGGTAGTTTTTGAGTTTATCGCGTTCAGACTGACAGACGCGGCGGAGGGAATATAAAAGTAGGGGTAGGCTTATACAGTGAATAAGTTAACAGAGTCTAACACAGGAATTAGTCTAAAACATACCTATTAATGATCAATTTTATTTATGGACTTTTATTTATTGTACATCAAAAACAAAAAAATATGAAACAATGAAGGCAGAGTAGAGGTACAATTGGCGGTCTTATCGCTCGAAGCAATCTCTTGGACAACCATTGGATAAAATAAGAGAAAATAACATATATCTAGTTAACCAATAGCCACTTGTGGCCACAGTCGTATCATGTATCAAAGCGCCACGGGCTTTATGCGTAAGTACATGCATTATGTGCTCTGTACAACCCATGGATTAGCCATCATTATCCAAAACACATTGAAATCATTTGAACTAGTTGTTTTAGTATTGTAAATGAAGCGCACATACGGACACACATCACGCCTTTATCTCGAAGTCGTAGGCAGAGGTGCAAACATGGCATGAAATTTTCGCAAAGTGTGTTCCGTCCCACGATTTGATAGGGGCAGAGTATATCACATCTGGTACAAATACCAGATTCCGGGCTGATTTCAGAATAAGTTTTCAGTTTTGAGCAGAAAAACCTAATACCATTTTGCCTGACCAGGAATTCGAACCTGGATCCTCGGCGCGGTGTTGTACCTTGTATGGAATACAACTACGCCATCGAGGCAGTCAAATGTAGAGTACCAATAATTGTTATAATCAATCAATCAACCTTAATATTTGGGCTCTTATTTGATGGATACTAGATATTGTTCTTATCCAAATATGATAGAGTATAGAGATTGTATAAATCTCCTATTTTAAAATCACAATTTTATCCTGTTTATATCACAAATACCTACCCATTGATGTATAAAAAAAATTACATATCAATGCAAATACTGTTAGTCTAAGGCAAATAATAAAGTTTTTGAAGATATTTTAATATTTGGTCCAAGTAAACCAGAAAATATACATTATAACGCCAAGGAATTTCGAGAGGAAAATCTATAACCTCCATGGAAATTCAGCTCTTAAGCCATGGTCACACGGTAATAGGGTAACTATGCACACAAGCTTTCATAATTGATTCTTGAGTTGAGTTCCGCTTATTTACAGTACAGAGATGAAAGAAACATTTACACAGATTGCGCGTTACTTTATAAGGAATTGTATGTATTTTGTATTTACACAGAATTAAGAGAATTTGCGTCTTTGCCTTATTATGAAAATGTATACAATAGTCTAATTATAATTAGATTTCGTCCACGATACTACGCGTCATAGCATATAATAGCAATTTAATTTAAAATATAGACTAAGTTATCTATGATTTATTTGCGTAGAATCGCGATTTAAGGAAAGATCTTGGGGTAGCCTTTGCTCAACATTGTGACATTATAAGCTAATTCAGTACACTATAATACAATTAGGAATAGATGTATACTTCTATTTGTGAAAGAATTTTTTTTATAGATTCAGTAGTGCTAGCCGTAAACGCCTATAAAAAAATGGTACAGTTACAAACTCTGCCTATATTAGTGTGGATAGTGATAAATACAATTATGACTATGACTGAACAAGGGAGATAGATATAAGGACCATATTCGTTTGAAACTAAATATAAGGCTAATTCCTGAACGATACACACACGTGGGCTACCATGGCTGGTTTAATACCTTGTCACCATCGTCACCATCCAGGCGAATACAAACATCCCACTTCCAAAAAACCTGTGAAAAATAAACTCCTATAAAATTGATTACTATAAAACATCTCTTTACCAGGGATCTGAAGAAGAACAAGATGATGAGGGTCAACACTTTGAAGGCGGAATAGACTACGCGGACGACTTCAACGTGACCAACAATATGGTGGAAGTTGACGAGTCGTCATCCACGTCCAAACGATACATCTCCTTCGATGAAGACCAGAGTACTTCGAAGATGAAACGGCATTACACCGAAGTCGAAGATGAATATGATGCTATAGGTATTTTTTTATCTTAGATTGGCAAAGTTACAACTGAATGAGGAGAACAGCAAGCAGTTTAATGGTACTCATATACTCATAAACGGGGTAATAATACCTAAATCTAAGAATTACAAATCATTGAATAGCACTACATTCAGTACCTTAAGATAAATATAGTTATATTGTCACATCCATCCATCGCACGATCGAGTCGTTCCTTCAATGCTGAGGATCGTGACCGCAGTAAACTCAGCGTAAGGCGGTTTTATAATTGACGGAGTCAATTGCATAGTACTGGTTGAGTTGTAAAGGTTTTGTAATTTGATAGGTTGTCTTATAATGCCCCATAATAGCTAGCTATAATATTATACTTCAATTGCTATAATACCCAGTAATTATCCTCATTACAATTTTTATCACACTAAAACACAGCAACACAGCCTTCAGAGTGCTGCATGACGACATACATAGACACGGTTGTGATAATTATCCAGGAGCTTCGTATACAACCCTAAAGAATGGAATAAAAAATCATCCTAAAAATTTAATCATCGGACTTTGATTCAGAAATTTGCCACGCACTCATTCACTTCACTAAGGCATTGATCTTCTCAGGTATAAACGTCGCAGCCAAGCTACGGTACCTGCCGCCCAACATGAGGGTCCTCGCAGAGAAGCTGATCAACGACGTCCTCTTCCAGGCCCAGCTGAACGGTCTCTCACCTTCCACCCTCATCACCACACCAGATCCTTTCAAGCATGATGTCAATTGAGACGATTTTACACCAGGGATATATTGTCATGTGACTTGCTTTTAAGTTTTCGATTCTGTTCATGTACTTTTTTTATAGCATATGCCTGCAAATAGCCTTTAGATCACTCGATGGGGCCGCCGGCTATCACTCGCTATATAAAACGCAATAGCAAGCCGTTATTTCATTGTTTTTTAAGAGAGAGTGGTACTACCAGGGGAGCTGATGAGGCGTTTTTTTTTGGGTCGAATGACGAGACGAGCATGCCTTTCGCCTGATTGTAAGCGGTACGACCACCCATGAACAGAAGTAACACTATCCAGCACCTTGAGTTACGAAATAATGTGTGGCATTCCACTGCGCTCATCATCCTGAGACATAAGAAGTTAAGTCTCATTATGTTCAGTAGTTGCACTGGCTACAATGTCCTTCAAACCGAAACAACAGTGCATGCGCACTGCTGCTTGGCGGTAGAAATAAACATTGCCGTGGTACCCATCCAGACGGACTCTTACATATGAAAGACCCACCACCAGTAAATATGACCTGCAGGACTAAGTAGTTGCTCGGGTGCTCCGGCAACCCTAAAAGCCAAGTACTGGAGGTAGAGCACACATGACAACAGAAGTCCTAATATGAGTATTATTGAAATGATTGATTGATGATTTATTTCTGCCGCCAAGCAACAGTGTGCATGCACTATTGTGTTTCAGTTTGAAGGGCATTGTAGCCAGTGTAACTACAGGACATAATGAGACTTAACATCTTATGTCTCAGGATGACGAGCGCAGTGGAATGCTACACAGTACTTTGTAACTCAAGGTGCTGGATGGTGTTTCTACTGTTTATGGGTGGTCGTATCGCTTACCATCAGGCGAACGGCATGCTCGTCTCGTCATTCAATCCAATAAAAAAAATATTTATAAAAATACTTTTAAATTAATTTATAAACTGAGTCATCTTTGTCCAATTGCCTGTCTTCAAAAATAATGGTCATGAATGCGGGTTCTAAGTCAGTGCCACTGCGTACTATTTATGATGTTAGTAACCCTAGTTGCTTCCCCATAATTTAAGTACTGGGATTTTTGACAAAACCTGACTCCTTTGGCATGCGCTGGAGTTTTGTAATATATCAATGGTGCTGGTATATAAATGTGCCAGACAGCGGGTACCGTTAGTCGTCCGCAATCAGTCAAAATTTTTGGGCAATGAATAAATGTATTAATCCCTGCTCGCATTTTATTACTTACAAACAAACCATAAAATCAAATCTTACCTCTTTATAATATTAGTACAGATAGCAGTATCTACAAGCATGTCGAGCGCAATTTTAAGCCACATGTCTTTAATAAGCTGTATTTTTAACACATTTCTGGTAAATATATAAGCGATACACATTTAAGAAGAGATATAGTTAATGTCATTCACGATGACGCGCCCCACTTTTCCCAATCGCTAACAGTCCAAGTAGGCAACTTTTCGTTTGTGGTTTAGTTCTGCAAATACCTACGAGTGCACACGTACACTACGATGAATAATCAAATTCCCCTTAACCCGCAAAATCCCCGCTCAAAAATTAGCAGCGCGCGTCATCGTAGATTACATTATCTACAGCTATAAACCCTCTGAACATAGATAAATAAAATTTACACATTTAAGCGTATAGAAGCAACAAAGTCAACCTAATAAATCAGATACAGCAGTACACACTCTCAAATCACATAAACCGAGTGACAAATACTGAGGGTATATGTGTTCCGAATATATCACAAGCCGAAGAAACCCTTCATTCAGTAAGAGGCCATCAATAAAAACCACATTTGCCCGATCCCTCAGCCTGTCTGTAATGGGAATCGTGACTTTACTTCTGCTTTCCGTTTTCGGTGTACAATAAATCTTTATTTACTTAGAGATGATTCAACCTGATATTAATGAAATCGTTTCGTGGTTCGTGAATTAAAAACCTTTACCGGTATAAGAAGATAGATTTTTTTTTAATTTTTTTTTTGTTTGCCATAAAGGCGATAATGCTTTCAAACCTGTACATCCTAAGAATTTCTTCACTTATCTTGCTAATGTTAAAATTTTTGGATGTTTGTTAATAGTAAAAAATGCAACTCTAAAACGGATTTGGATGAAAATTGGCACACAGTATTTATCCATTGAAAGTCTACTAGGTTTAGGCTGTAGGACTTCTATCCCGGAAAGACTTACAACACTTATAAAAATCTATCAGTTTAATTACCTGGGAGAAGCTATAGCGTGGTATGGTACATCGCGTCCTTTGCCAATGAGCTCATTAGCGCCCTCGACGATGCCCCAAGGCGCGATACCGATGCTGACAACCCGGCCGGCACGTTGCGACCGCTCCAACTGCAACGCGTCTCCCACTTGCCGAGTCACACCTGGGTACAGAAGTAAATGTGTTGATGTATTACAGAAACACAAAAAATATTCAAAGTTAGAGCGACATTTTTGTGAGAGTTGAGAATGTCATAGTGATTTGATATGTTTATTATTTCACGTTTAAAACATACACATTCCACGGAAAGTGTGTCCATTTTTTCATTTTCAACAAAACGACAGCCAATTCATATTGACATCAATTTTGCAAATCCTTGCGTTATTCATAAATCTACTGCTCAATTTTGCCAAGAAAGAGGCACAATAAATTCTGTTTATATCATCCTTTCCACTAGACAGTCGTAAGCCGCTAACAGTGACCCTGGACCAAGCATAAAATGGTCCAGTTGTCACTAGAAATGTGTTGTAAACGTAATTAACCTTGGTATCTGCAAAGCAACATTCAAGGCTTCACATATCATGTATAATATTATGCTTCTTCTCTGCAATAGTTCTTACACCTCGCAGGCGCTCTCTTTGACTGTATTTCCTCCTTAAGTACAGACAGAAAGATTACCTGCAAGGTGTACACATCCCAATTAGAGTAATGAATCTTTAAGCGGCCTCTACGTATTGGATTAATATCCCCACGCAAGCCTTCCAAAAGGACCGATCTTCGTGCTGTGATTTTCCGCAGGAAAGATACAACATAATAATAATATATAGCAGCCCGTAAGATTGCCAAAAGCAATATATTTTTATTGTATTTAAACCAGCAATCGAGAAGTGGGGTCAAAATATGAATGTGCTGTCGACCTTAAATTGAAGGAATTAAAGAATGGTGGACAGTTATTTGGGATTCATATAGTAGCCACTACATCCCGCGATGGTGTAATTTAATCAGTCGAAGATGTGGCGACTTAAATTCGTAATCTTGATTTAATGATCATTTCTGACTTTATCAATCACCCTATTTATACTTATAGTTTGATACGATATCAAGAAGACGCATTGAATTAATTGCATGTTTATGACCACGTAATATTGCGCAACGTTGCTCAAAGTTAGGAGTCAAATGCCTAGTTAAAACCTTAAGTGCATCTCAATGTCGGAACTAACTTTATTATAACACTTTCACGTAGAATTGTGTTAGTGACAGACACCCTTTATTCTCAAACGATCCTTTTTGTATAGTCAACTTTGTCGAACACAGATAAAATTAAAAAAATACGTTGAAAATTTGCGCTTTGGTACGAGTTCCCATTGATATACAGGTACACAAGGCCACTTCCCTGTAATATGGATGAGGAGGACGATGGCTAGCACATGCGACATACTCGTGAACGGGTGCTGCTTATGTGGACTGGTCTGCCTATTACATGAGTTCTGAGATGGTTCTGCAGTCGTATTGGAATTTAAAATTTATTAACTATTTTGCGAGTAATATAACTGAACTGCTCTAAACAAAATTAACAAATCCTTAATTTTATTTATTTTCCCATATAATGCATTGTATTTTATACCTTGCACTGATTTTGAAAAAAGCAACACTAGTTTCTTGTCCGTTCTTCTCTAGTGAGAACTGCTATCTGAACTGTTTCATTCAATTTCATTTTATGGGTTCGAATAAATTTATTTAATTTCATTTCAAAAAAAGAAGTTACAGATGAAATACTTAATATATTCTCATTTCTCAAGGGATGACGATATCAGACTAGTCAAAAAGATTCGGACTAAGTAATGAAATTAAAAATAAGTATTGATATATGATCAATTGTTTCCACAAAACCTTCAATTTATCTTTCAGACTCAGAGAACTAACATTATAAATGAAACCTTCCATTTATTTTTCAGACACAGAGAACCAATATCATAAATTAATATTCTTTTAATAAGTAGTGTCGAAATGTTTTTCTTCTTCTTCTGAGTACATATAACCTCTAGAATCTAAAATAAACCTAGAAATGTTTATGTTGGTGTTATAAACAGATAATAAAACGTTGTTTAAAGTAAAATCTAATGGAGTCCAGACTTTTACGAAACTCTTATAAAATAATAATGTTTATGAGTTCTCCATTACCTTTGCAGTAAAGTTTCACTTTAATTCAAATTACACCACATGACATTCACGGAGAAAAGGACAAAAAGTGCGAGATTGCTTTAACTCAAGAAGATCATAATACATCTATCTATAAGGTTCTTGCTTTAACTAGAATAATATTTGAAATAGCTAATTTGCGCTTCAGGTTTTGATAAAATGGACTAAATGAATGACGACAGGTCCTAATGCAGTCTTAGATTTAAATAAATTGGCAATCGGATATATTCTTTTAATTCATAATTATGTTGAATGTATTCTTAATCACAAGTCTTTTAGAAAGGCACATTGGTTTTAATCAAATGTGTTATAACTTGATTTCTAGTTAAGAATATATTAATAGTGAATTCCTATTAAATGTAAAAAAGTCATAATTACCAGTATTGGTTCCTCCCGTAAAGATCCAAGCTCCAGTCGTCTTCGCAGCTTTAAGCAGGCCTTTTCTGAGCACTTTCTTTAACTTAGGCTGCAGGTCGAAATTAGCCTTGCCTCCTTGGATGGTGATCAGGAGTTTGGGCCTGTCTAGCGCCCACTCCCTCGTCAGCAATTGTACTATCAGTTCCGGGCGCGTGTCGTGGGATAGACGGACATACTGTTTAACAAAAATATATTAATCATTAACTGCCTCGGTGGCGTAGTTGTATTGCGTATGCGTTACGAGTACGATTTGCGCGCTGAGGTCCTGGGTTCGAATCCCGGGTCGAGCCAAAAAATATTGTGACTGGGTTTTTCCATCTTTAAAATTACTCAGTCGCAGCTCGGAGTCAGGAAGTTGGCGGTGTGATACCCCCGTGCCTCGGAAAGCACGTAAAGCCGTTGGTCCTGCGCCTGATCTCTCTCCGGTCATGTCGGATTCCCGTCTCATCAGACTATGAGAGTGAAGGAATAGCGAGTGCACCTGTGTATTGCGCACACGCTTGTGCACTATAATATCTCCTGCGTATCTGGCTGATCTGCGTTGAGATTGGCCGCCGTGGCCGAAACTGGCTAGGAGGATTTTCATTAATCATTAATGCAGGTTAAAATCAAACTGATTTTAGATTGGTGTACAGTGTACACAGTATAGATATTTAATAATGGACTCTTTTTTTTATTGCCAGTAGGTATAGGCAGACGAGCTAGCGGCCCGCCTGATGGTAATAAAAATGAGGAGTACAATTAAGTCTAAACGTTTCAGCGGAGTGCTTCGTGCCAAGCTGTTCTTAATAGCGTGTTTCCTTATCTCACGTCTTCAATCTCACTAACATGGTTATTACAAACAGGAAGCACGTTTTCTTTATTTTTTAGTTAAACCGTTTTCTTAAACAGTCTTGTAATTTTAGAGTTATCTAAAATATTGTTATGGGAATGATAGTCACTAGTATTTTTGGCAGCGTCGTGATATTTATGATGGGTAAATTAACACATCGCTCACTTTAAGTATAATTTATACACAGACTAGCACGAATCTCAGATAATATCGTTAATCATTCCCCTACGCTGCTACAGACATCTCCTGGCCCTTAAATTATATGTCCTCATTGGATCAAAGTAATTAAACACCCAAAAGGGTACGCATACTTTTGATCCTACATTAACTTAAACGATTATAGGAACAAATATCAGTACTCATCATATTTGAAATCCGTTTTTATTCTAGAGGTAGCAAATAATTTAGCAATGAATCAATAGCCTCGGTGGCGTAGTTGTATTACAGTACGACTGCAATGTTGAGGTCTCGGGTTCGATCCCCAGGTCGGGCAAAGTGATATTGAGTTTTTCTATTCAGTATCAGCCCGGATTCTGGAATTTGTGCCCGATATGGCGATAGGCTCGCCCCCTATCACATCATGGGACGGAATAACGGCGAAAAGTAGGTGCACTAGTTGCGCCTCTGCCTACCCCTTCGGGGATAACAGGCGTGAGTGTGTGTGTGTGTGAATCAATAGCCTATCCTCGTTCGCTGCTCCTAAACGAGCTATAAACCTAATGGGTCAACTTAGTAGTAGTACTCCACTAGTTCTGAAACCTTACCTGAGCCTTAGTGGGATGTGGTCCACCTTGAAACTCGACCGTGCCGTAAGCGTCGGTGGGCGCTGGCTGCGTGTGTCGCGCTGGTACCCACGCCTCGCCAGGCGTCGCTGTGGCGATGTTGGCCCCATGAGCCGTCCGACTGAGGCCGCACCAGCATCTGTGGAAGAAATTTGGGTTTAGGAGTAATTTGAACTTGAAGAGTTAATGAGCCAAACCCCTAGTGGAGTGGGATATGGGCCATGGAAGAAGATTTGAAGGAATGGTAGTTGATAAAAACCTTTCGTAATAAAGGACATGTCCTAAAACGGGCCTAAAATACTAACCAAGATACTTCATATATATTTGGATAGTACATCCAAAAACTAGCCCTTTGCAATAAATCGTATAATTTTAAAGTCCTCCAATGTTGACATTCATGTAATTAAATTTTGCTTAAAACTGCAAAAATAAATATTGTCCACGAAAATTTAATTACAATTATAATTTTATTTGTAAACTAGTATTGCTCGCGGCCCCGCACGCGTGAAAAAGTTTTTCCGGGATAAAAGTATCCTATTGCACTCAGGAGTAAAGTAGCTTCCTATTAGTGAAACAATTTTTAAAATCGGTTCAATAGTTCTTGAGATTAGTGCGGTTAACCAAAAAATATCTTCATTTTTATAATATTAGTATTATCCGTTACCCGACGCGACTCGACGGGTTGAAAACTTTGATTGTGGAAAACTATTTAGTATAGTACATAGTATCCTATAAAATTTTTAACCTTTTCGATATAAACTTTTTAAGTAATTCTACACTTGACAGAAGACACAAAGAAAAACAAAATCGTACATTTATTCAATTTTGATAGACCAATAAATTCTGGGATTTTTTTCTAATTGCTTATATTTTATGAAATTTTTGTAAGTAGCCCCTCAAAATTATCAGTTACCTCTGGAAAAAGCTTGCTATGGACGAGGACAATGCTAAGGAACCCGAACCGACTACAAGTAAGAAGGACTGCCAGAAAGCAACCTCTGGCCACGAACTTGACAAAAAAGGCCATGATGAACGAAGCTCCAACAGTGAATCTTGGTCTTCAGCCGGCAGCTACTCCGTGAAGAGTAGACTTGACATGGCTGAAGGCAGAACGGATGGTCCTAAACCAATAAACAAGAGGGAATCTAAACTCAAAGATAAACGAAAGAAGAGCCGTAGAGATAGACGTCGTAGAGGTAGAATCGACAAGAGAAAGAGATCAGAAGTACGGAGACAGATGGTTCGCAGACCACTGAAAAGAAAGCCCAGGATGGAGAGAAGGGGAGAGTTGTCAGTGTCGACGATCTTCACAAGGCTATCCCCAGGGAGCACACGCAGGGCCAGGAGTCCTACCTGCCAATATTGTGGACATCGTTGCTGCCTCAGAAGGTAGAAATTTTGTAGTGTAATAAAATTTATATTAAAGGCTTACGTCGAGATTTTGTTTTATTTATGAAGCTTTTATAGAGTTTTTGAATTTGAACGGCCCTTTAAATATTTAATTGGTGGTAAGTAATTAGGATCCAAATAAAAAGCAATCTGATTTACGCTTTCATTTAATATGGTTAACCCAAGTATTTATTGAATTTCATTTTCTATTTGGTTAGATTGAATTCTTTTTCAGATACTGTAACAGAAATAAAAGAGTAAGGTTCAAGAGGATCAGGAAAAATAAAAAAAATGGAAGAAAGAGGAGGATGCTACCTTCAGGTTACTCATAATTTATAACCCTTTCTTTCTTAACTAATGTTACTTACACCTAAAAATAGTTTTAAAAGGACATAGCTCGTATAGGTCAACTATTATTTCTACGGATAGCATTATGTAAAAAAGTGCTTAAACATGCTTGGAGTATTTGGATTGAATTAAATCGTACGTGAAACAGTATTATATCTTAAGGCATATTTAATGATTGGAAAATAAAAATGCTGTCACATACTTCATTATCAGCCATAATCAATTTATCCTGATAGCTATTACAATACAGAAAATTTACAAAAGTAAAAATATATGTCGCGATCAAACATTACTCAATTTCGCCCATTTCAACAAGATATTGATTGAGATCACATACACACACACTCACGCCTTTTATCCTCGAAGGAATAGTCAGAGGTGCAAGTAATGCACTCACATTTCGCTGTGCGTATTCCTTCTAATGTAGAGGGCGAGCCTTCGCCATATCGGGCACAAATTTCAGACTCCGGGCTGATACTGAATAGAAAATCCAATATCAATGCTCGACCCGGGGATCGAACCCGAGATGTCAGCATTGCATTCGTACCGTAATACAACTACGCCACCAAGGCAGTTGACTGAGATCATTTATGTATTTTGTCTCTAAAAAAGATTTATGATTAATTTTCAAAACATGAAATCAAATAATTACTGAATGCAACATACTTTGTTTTCAATGTAAAAGGGTTATTTATAGCTGTACCAACGAGTCTTAAAAGGATTTTAAGTTATGGAATTATTGAACCTACTTAAGTATTCGTTGTCACTTCAATAAGGAAACTTCGAGAAACGAAATGCCGAGTGAAGAAAGCAACGAAGTCGAAATAATTGCTGTTCCTGGGAGTTAATGTTTGGATTAGCGATGGGCAATTGTTATGAACAACATAACTTGATATAATACCGTTTAATCACCTAGAAAAAAAAACAAAATTTTCTGAGGGTCTTTTCTCTGGTCTTTCATGCAGGCCATGTCGTGATCAACGCCTAGTCATATAATATTAGTAAATGACTATAAAATCCAGTTAAATAATGTTTTAAACGTAAAAGTAAATGATTGATTATAATCCACTCTTCTATACTATAATTGATGAGAATGAATAGGTATGTACAGTCAGCCACATAAATAGCTGAACAAATTCAAAATTTCAAATCACTTTCACGCGTTAAGTTTAATTGAAACATTTTTCCTTTGTGCGAATTAAAGTTAATCGCCTTTATTTTATTTTTGTGAAGAGAAAACAAACGTTGGTAAGAATATGGAAGTGTAGACGCGTTTTGACGTTTTGAATTTGTTCAGCTACTTATGTGACTGACTGTACCTATTTCAAAATTTTACTACAAAAATCTTCATCCATGAATTTATTATTCCTTTTTCAATAGAGGGTTATCTTTGTCGCGCGGCCGCAGCGTGGGTTCGGCGCTGCAATATATTACTATAGCGCTGTAGCACTACTTAATTCTTTAGTGTCGTACTGTGGCAATTCTTAACGATTTACAAAAAGCGGCTGCAGCGCTGCGGGCTTGCTGCCTCCACGCGCCACTAAGCGGCTAATTTGAAAGCGCTCTAACGAGGCCAGGCCGAATTGGATTGACTGCACTCTGTATATAAACTCTGATAATTGTCCTGAAACTTGTTCAGTGACGACCAATGCACTTAGCTGCTGTCCGTGACTTCTCTCGTCCAAGCTACGTAGTGAACGAAGTTACCGTTGCGTATATTGCACTATTCTAATAAGTTTTTTTTTTTATACCAGCCCTGTATTATACACTGTCCCACTACTGGGCACGGGCCTCCTTTACTATTGAGAGGGTTTAGGCCTTAGTCCACCACGGTGGCCTAGTGCGGGTTGGTAGACTTCACATATCTTCGAAATTCTTATAAAGAACTTCTTAGGTATGCAAGTTTCTGTAGTGTGACATATTTAAATGTTTACTATAATTATGTTGCGCATCATGTTATATAAAATAGATGTAAGTCTCAAATATAGTGAGTTACCAATCTGCAGTCGTTGAGTTCTTATTTACCTTTGAAACCGAACCCCGCACCGTACATGGCGACCCTGCCAGAGGCGTCAGCCTAGGCGCCGCGAAGTCGACACCTTAACCATATAAGGCTGCATAGGGAATATTCCACACAATGGACCAAGCAGTACTGATCTATTGTTTTCGTCGATTACTAGTGTGTATTCATCAAGATAAAAAATGGGAAAACAACAATCAAAAGAGGAGACGCTGATAATCCAAAATTCGGCTGGCGGTAATAACAACGCCACAACAGAAGAAATAAAATTTCACCTCAGTACGACCAATATTTTCCTCGCTACTATACTGGCGATTATACTGTTTGGCATATTGATCTTCATGTATCGGCTCTATAGAAAATGCCTTACAAAATGGATAAATAACGAAATAAATCGCTCAACCATAAGAAGGTCACTTTTTCGACGGCAAATGCAGACTGAGGATCCGAGCAACTCGCATAATATGTATGCAGATAAAGTGTGAAGTGAAGTGTAGTGAAAGAAAAATATATAAATAAAGTATAAAATATATAAATAGTGAAGTACATAATCATGTTTATCGGTATATTTTTTAATGGGCGTCATGTAGAGTCGTGTTAATAATCATTATATAAATATTATATTATTAAATTTCCGCCGTGTGTGATACTGGACTTTATTTTTTTTTCTTCGGAAGTAATGCTTAAATCAACATATCAATTACGGAAGGAGCGCAGATTGACTTATGGACATTAAAATATATTCTTTTGCTAGGCGTACAAAAAGGCGTACAAATGTTAACGGAATGATTATAATTGTATTTGTGTCATTATGAATAATTGTATAAGATGTCTTCTTGAAATTTGTGTAGTTAACACTGCATTATGGTGGTATGGTAAGTTATGGATATTATTTTAACTTTGTATGATGAATTAAAGAAAATTAGAGAGTATCTAATAAAAATTGGACCAAAAAGACGAAGTGAAAAAATATTACAAAATAAATTAATTGATGCTAATGCGATATACGACCAATATGAGGTTTGGTTGATTGATTTTAAACATAAGGTCCAGGAAAAATATTACAGTTCTGAGGATATTTTATTAATAGAAAGCTATTGTCGTAAATTTTTAGATTTGCATGAAAATATTTTGTACTTGTGTAACGAAAATAAATTGAAAAAGAATACAATTATGGAATCTTTTAGCCTAAAAACTGCATTAAATCTTTTACCTGTTATGACAAATGAGGAGTCAAATATTAAACAATTAATTAATAATATTCGATATTACAATTCTCTATTAAAAGAAAATGTTTGTAAACAAAATTTGATTAAATTTGTGTTAGAAAGTAGATTGTCTGAGGAAGCTAAGCTACGGTTAAAGTCAGAATATTCAACGGTAGATGAGTTAATTGATGACATGAAAAATGTGTTGCTGAGTAAAAAGGCCGCATCAGCAATCCAGAGTAGGTTACAACGTATTAAGCAGAATGAGAAATCAATTAATGATTACGGAGACGAAATCTCGAAACTGTTTGTAGATCTTACAATTTCGCAAGCCGATGGTAATGACCAATGTTATAATATTTTAAAACCAATTAATGAGAAAATGGCAGTCAAACAATTCGCTGATGGCCTGCGAAATCGTAGGTTGAGCACTATTATCTCTGCTAGGAATTATAGCTCACTCAAGGATGCTGTTCAAGCTGCTCAGGACGAAGAAACTTCGACTACGGCTGGCAATGAAATTTTGGGTATGTACAGAAAACCGTATAATACTTTTTATAGCAGGAGCCGTTCAAGCAACTATAGGAATCATCGAGGAGGCAGAAATATGAGAACGTTCAGAGAGCCAACACAAGAGCGTGGACGTCAGAATTTTTTCCGAGGTCAGTGGACCCCAGGACGAGGACATAACTACAGACAGCGCGGATCTCAAGGTAATTTTACAAATTATTACCGTGGAAATCAAAGGATACGGAATGCACGTAATATAAATGTGATTACGCAAGCAAAGGATTTCGTAGGATCGGAAGGAACATCAAATCAGTTTTTTCGGGACTAATGCTGAAAACTTTATTTTTTCTAGTGATAGTAATTGTTATATTTCATTATTTTCGTCCACTTATCAAAATTCAAAACAATATTTCTTATTAGACACCGGAGCATCGTTGTCGGCTTACAAACATAAACATGCTCTCAAATATAATATTCCAATCCATATAGAGAACATAACAATAAACGGATTAGGAGGCAAAGTCCAAGCAATAGGATACATTTATTTACCTTTGACTTTAGGAGATCTAACTATTCAGCACAAGTTTTATGTTTTTGATGCATTACCAATTAAGTCTAATGGAATTTTAGGTCGTGATTTTCTTAGTAAATATAAAGCGCAATTAGATTTTGATAAAAATAATTTAACTTTGCAAACAACAACAAACATAATTTGTTTGCCAATAACGAATGATTGTGGTGTTAGTTTTCACTTACCTGCCCGTAGTGAATCTATACACTATATACAAACAAGTTTTAATGAAGACTGTGTAGTATGCTCGAAAGAAATAAAAGAAGGAGTATTTTTAGCAAGTTCTCTAGCTACTCCTAAAGAGGGATTAATACCGATTAAAATATTAAATGTGAACGAAAATGATTTATCCCTAACTGACATAAATTTTGAAATTGAAAAACTTTCTAACTTTGATATTTGCGCATTTGATAAAATAAATCAGAATGCAGATAGAGTAAAAAGGTTATTGCGATTACTACAGTTAGAACATTTGAATAATGAGGAACAAAAAACAATAGAAAATATATGCGCTAAGTATGCAGATATTTTTTTCTTAGCTGGGGACAAGTTGACCACTACAGATATATATACTCATACTATTACTATAAAACCAAACACTAGGCCCATATTTTCTAAACAATACCGATTACCTGTTTCGCAAAAAGATGAGATTAATTTGCAAATAGACCAATTATTGCAAGAAGGTATTATTGAACCTAGTAAAAGTGAATGGTCGAGCCCTATATTATTGGTACCTAAAAAATCTAATTTACAAGGACCTAAAAAATGGAGATTAGTAGTGGACTATAGGAAATTAAATGATTGTATAGAGAACGATAAGTTTCCTTTACCGGACATAACCGAAATATTAGAGTCACTGACAGGAAGCATTTATTTCACTCATTTAGATTTACACCAAGGTTATTACAATGTTAGTTTAGACGAAAGCAGTAAAAAATATACCGCCTTTTATTCAGGACAATATCAAATGACTCGAATGCCGATGGGACTAAAAACTAGCCCAAGTTCTTTTTCGAGAATGATTACAATGGCAATGACAGGTCTTAATTATGAAAAATGTTTAATTTATTTGGATGATTTAATTGTATTTGGTCGAAATCTAGATTCGCACAACAAAAACTTGCAGGATGTTTTAGAACGATTACGCACAGTTAATTTGAAATTAAATCCATCAAAGTGTGATTTTCTTAGAAAACAGATTCTTTATTTAGGACATGTTATTTCAAGTAACGGGATATTGCCTGACCCTGAAAAGATTAATACTGTCAAAAATTATCCTTGCCCAAAAAATAAAGAAGAAGTAAAACGATTCGTAGCCTTTACAAACTATTACAGGAAATTTATTCCAAAATTCTCAGAAATTGCATATCCTTTAAATCAACTTAATAAAAAGAATGTACCTTTTCAATGGAATCATATATGTCAACAAGCTTTTGAAACTTTAAAACAATGTTTAATATCTTCACCTGTTTTAGACTACCCCGATTTTTCCGAAAACAATAAATTTATTGTTCAAACCGATGCGTCAAATAACGCATTAGGAGCTATTTTGTCAAATCAAAATGGAAAACCTGTAGCTTTTGCTAGCAGAACTCTAAATAAAGGCGAAAGTAATTATCCAGTAATTGAAAAAGAGTTGCTTGCATTAGTTTGGGCTGTCAAATATTTTCGACCTTATCTATTTGGGAGACCTTTTAAAATTGTTACGGACCACAAACCACTAGTATATTTATTCAACATGAAAGATCCTTCAAGTAGGCTCATGAAGTTTAGGTTAGCTTTAGAAGAATATGATTTTGAAGTAGCATATGTCAAGGGTTCAAACAATGCAGCTGCAGATGCGTTGTCAAGAATCACTTCTGACGATTTAAAAGAGATGCATAAAAATGTAGTGAATGTAGTAACCAGAGCGCAAGCGAAAAGAAATATTTACCCTGATCCTTCGGTAGATAGAGTGTTAACTGACTTAAGGCCTGATCAACCAAAAGTCGTGAGCGCTGACTGTAGACCGAAAGACTCAGTAGAATTGAAATTTATTAATTATGATGAATTGAAAAAATTAAAAAGGATGAAACTGGTTAGTCATGAAAATAGAATGCTATGCTATGTTAAAAACAAAAGGACTATTTATGTAAAATTTCTAAACTCTCAATCTCAAATGACGCGAAGCGAATTTGTGAGGGAGCTAGATAAATTTTGCAATTTTTTAAAATTAGAAGAAATATGCATATTAAAAAATAAGAATAACGATATATTTATAGAGAAGTTATTAGCTGAAATTAAGAGTATGAGAAATAGGTCCGGACCGCGTATAATTATTTTGAATGATGTAAAAGTAATTGACAGTAAAGATGATCGAAGAGTTATTCTTAATGACTTCCACCTCTTACCTAGTAGTGGCCATGCTGGTATGAGACGGATGTCAAATAATATAAAGAAATATTACTTTTGGCCTGGTATTGACCATGATGTTCAAGAATTTGTGAAACGCTGCGATAAATGCCAGCGACAAAAACATTCATTACCAATAAAAGAACCAATGATTATTACAAGTACAGCGTGCACTGCGTTTGAAAAGATTTATTTAGACCTTGTAGGACCTTTAGACATTGATGATGAAAATTTTTCATATATTTTAACATTACAATGTGATTTAACAAAATATGTGGAGGCATATCCGTTGGTTTCCAAAAAATCGGAAGAAGTAGCTATAAGTTTAGTAAATAACTTTATTCTTAGATATGGAGTGCCCAAAGAGATAGCAACGGACAGGGGGAAGGAGTTTCTGTCAGAAGTATTTAAAGAGGTATGTAAGTTACTAAATATTAAACAGCTTAATTCTACTGCATACCATCACCAATCAATTGGAGCTTTAGAAGTCACCCATAAAAATTTGAATGCTTTTTTACGCATTCAGACGAATAATCATCCTGATATGTGGAGTAAGTGGCTTCCATTCTGGTCTTTTGGTTATAATACTACTGTACATTCGGAAACTCGGTACACTCCATACGAGTTAGTATTTGGCAAGAAATGCACTCTCCCTAGTAACCTAACAAGTAATTCAGATCCACTGTATAATTTTGAAAGCTATCCTCATGAGTTAAAGTACCGTTTGCAACTTTCACAAAAAGAAGCAAGAGATAATCTTTTGAAAAGTAAATCAAATCGAAAAATCAGATATGATCAATCTCTGAATTCTATAACATATAAGGAGAATGATTTAATCTTAGTAAAAAATGAAGCGCCTAATAATAAGTTTGATAATGTTTACATAGGTCCTTATAAAGTTATTAAAGAAATACCACCAAATGTAGAGGTAATTTATAATAATGGTAAGAAAGATATTATACATAAGAATCGTACGAAACCGTACCATATCTAAAAATGTTTATGAGGCATAAATATTGAGGTTTTATGTAACAATATAATAATTATAATTAAAAAAAAAAAAAATCATGTATTCAAAAAAAAAAAAAAATCATGTATTCAAAAAAAAAAAAAAAAAAAAAAATCATGTATTCATTTCTTTTTTTTTCATTAAGTGCGGTGATGTAGTGTGACATATTTAAATGTTTACTATAATTATGTTGCGCATCATGTTATATAAAATAGATGTAAGTCTCAAATATAGTGAGTTACCAATCTGCAGTCGTTGAGTTCTTATTTACCTTTGAAACCGAACCCCGCACCGTACATTTCCTCACGATGTTTTCCTTCACCGTTAAAGCGAACAATATTTGATAAACAATACACACGTAGCTTTGAAAAGTCAGAGATGTGTGCCTTGGGTTTGAACCTCCGGACATTGTCTCGGCAGACCGTTCTTTTCCCAACAAGGCTATCGTCAACTAATAAGATTAATAATTATAGAAAGAAAATATCGTAGTTAAATTATGACTCGTTTTTGGAAATATATTTTCCTACATTTAATTTTTGTAATGGAATTTATTGAGGTACCAAATTAATATTATAACAACGTCTTTAACAGTGCTGATCTATGCGTAAAAGATTTTTTGGACCCTGATAGTTCATTGATGATTTTCATTTAATGAACTGTAATATTTTTTTAAGGTCGATAAAACAGAACTACATACGAACTCTACGTAAATATAGGGAACATACAAAATAAGTCTGTTATATAGCATTAACACCCGTTTTTAACATAATAACATTAACGTCATAAAAACATTTATATTAACAAAATTAGCAGCTAACCTACAGCCTTCAAAATGTTCAACAAGTTTATGTAGCAACGTTCTGAATAAACTTTAGCTGGAAGTCTGGGCTTTAGTTTACATATATTTTGCGATTCTAATATACCCGCTGACCAACTCGGCTATGAACGTAGAGCTGAAAGACGAACGATGTAGTGCTTCAGCAAATTCTGTGTATAGTACTCGGCAGTAAAGTTTATATTACATGTTGAGCGTATCGAAACTCGAAAGGGAATCTACAAGCAAAGCAATGTTATCAGCCCTGTATCATATACTGCCCACTGCTGAGCACGGGTCCCCTCTACTATTGAGAGGGTTCAGGCCTTAGTCCACCACGCTGGCCTAGTGCGGGTTGGCAGACTTCACATACCCTCGAAATTCTTATGAAGAAATTTCAGGTATGTAGGTTTCCTCACGATGTTTTCCTTCGCCGCGATAATTGATAAACAATACACACGTAACTTCGAAAAGTCAGAGGTTTGTGCCTTGGGTTTTGAACCTCCGGACATTGTCTCGTTCCATTCCGAACTAAGCTATCGTCCACTTGAATCTACAAGACAACCTTTTTTTTGTATAATCAATACTTGATATCCATTTACAATGTATTTCTTTTTACAGTTTGATATTCCAAAGTTTTTTCATAATTATTAAACTTACATTACTATAAAACAAAGTCCCTCGTCGCTTGTGTCTGAATGGATAAACTCAAAAATTACCAAACGGATTCCGATGAAATATGGTATGGAGATTGTTTGAGACCCTGGAAATAAATAGAGTTGCACTTTTGTCCCGGTAAAATATGCACCGGGACTTCTATCCTGGAAAACTCTTTCACGCGGGCGAAGCCGGCAGCTAAAGCTTGTTTTCATATAACTGAACGACGAGACGAGGAAATTGCCTACCTGATGGGAAGCTAGACTACCAAAGAATAGTAAACTACCCGCCAGAACTTCTAATTACATATACATACATATATACACACTCACGCCTGTAATCCCCGAAGGGGTAGGCAGAGGCGCAACTAGTGCACCCACTTTTCGCCGTTATTCCGTCCCATGATGTGATAGGGGGCGAGCCTATCGCCATATCGGGCACAAATTCCAGACTCCGAGCTGATACTGAATAGTCAAACTCAATATCACTTTGCCCGACCCGGGAATCGAACCAGAGACCCCAGTTTTGCAGTCGTACTGTAATACAACTACGCCACCGAGGCAGTCTAAACTTCTAATTACAGAGCTCTATATTTCACTAATCTGTGCTCGTCACATCAAAACCATTTTTAATGCTACAGAATGTCACATACGTTAGAAACTCGCAAGAAGGAATGTAAGAAAGACATTTTTTTACTCCAACGTCTTAAATATTTATGTTATGGACTCAAAATATAGCTTAAGGCGAATTTAGATAATATATTTTTTTATTTTGTATGGCCATCTTCGGCGCATTAGGGACGGCTGCGGGCTTCCTCCGACTCACGTCTAAGTTGTCGTCCGCAACCGCCCCATAGAAGAGATTATGCCGACACTTTTTTATGCTGTTGAATATGAGATTTGCATGCAGCTCGCCTGATGTTACCCATAAACAATAGCAAAACCATACAGAATTATCAAATACAAAGTGCTGCGACATAAGCTGTTAAGTCTCATAATGCCCAATAACTACGCTGGCTGCGATGACCTTCAAATGGTAACACAATAGTGTAATGCCATAACATTGCTACTTGGTGGTAGAAATAGAGATTGCGGTGGTACCTATCTAGACGTTCCATCGCATAAGAGACCTACCACCATTAAAATAACGCCAATATATTCACCTATTTGGGAAACACTTTTGAACTTGATTACAGAATGTATACAAGCTGGTTCTCGCAGTATGATGCTGTCTCCATTGTTCGTGAATACGAACTCGACTCCTGGGTCTGAGGAGACGAAGGAAGACGAAGGTTACATTGAGGTGCATTCTATACATTTTTCATGATAATTAAGTTTTTTTTTATATCGAGTACGGACTCCAAGTGGACGGAGTCGCGTGCAGAAGCTGGACAACTTTACAAATGTTATAGTTTTTGGGCTTACGTCCTTCCAGATACAAATTAAGCAGTGGTTTGGATAGAGATAAGTCAGATACCCAAAAATTGTTTCATCGGAGAATTGCATGAGTCTCGTGCATTTTTGGATTTTATACTACCATTTGGAACTCATTACGAAAGTAGTACAAAAATATTCATATCCTTCAGATCACTCCTGAGATGATTTACGAGAGCCTTAGAAGACTGACTATGTGGCGGGAAGGCGTAGAGACGGGGACTATTTTAGATTACATAAAGGTAAGCATAGGTACCCTTTAGTTTTAATAAAAATATATATTTATGCATCTAAAGGGCATAACTTTAACACACGCATACGCCTGCTATTCCGTCCCATGATGTGATAGGGGCGAGCCTATCGCCATATCGGGCACAAGTTCCAGACTCCGGGCTGATACTGAATAGAAAAACTCAATATCGGTTTGCCTGACCCGGGGATCGAACCCGAGACCTCAGCTTTGCAGTCGTACTGTAATACAACTACGCCACCGAGGCAGTCATAACTTCAACTCCTAGTCTAAACAAATAATGCATATTGTTAGATGCTATTATGAACATGTGTAATGTCATTAAAACCATAAAGCAACCTTTATATGTAATCACTAATCAAACGAAACCATTGTTTGTGAACGGCGTGAAAAACAAAATATAAAGTATCATAATTGTCTTAAACATCGTACGCGAGAGCTAAGCTTTGACTTTGGCAGGAACCATTGATGTATAAACCCAGGACCGCTAATTGACGGCCGCTCCTAACAAGTGCTAAGCATCACATACAAATTTCCACTTAATCGTCTAACGTATAAAGTTCAAAATCATTGATTTAAAAGTTTAATGGCAATGTGTTTTAACGAACGGAATGCTGCTTAATTCCAAATGCGCTAAGTTCAAATTTTATATGGCTTGTAAGCCAAATTTTATGTGCAAAGCGCATACAATAGTAGTTTACGCGGTAAGGTAGTTAAGGAATCTAATTACCTGATGAGCGCATACTTTCATTCCTAAATTGCTTTTCAAAATAACTGATTGTTTTCTGTTGTTACAATCGGTATTTTACTTGAAGGCCTTGTACGTCAAGTAATTTCAAACTCCGTTTGTGGATCAAACCTTTAACTGTCAACGATTAAGTATTTTTGTTTTCTTTAAAAAAGAACGTAGATGACTTCGTAAAGGTCACTCTGAATGCAGGCCGCTTTTGACAGGTCTGTCTAGAAAACTTTAGGGGATACCTATGTTTAGCTTGATGGCTGATGATGTAAGTGAAACAGATGATGGCACCCCCTTGATGTTAAGCGATTACCATTGCCCATGAACACCCACACGAAGAATTTGTCAGGGTATTATCGACTTAATGCTCCTAACTTTTAAACAGAGAAGGTTGGTTCTTGATCATTGTCTATAAATCTCTAAATAGGTCCTCCTTACTTACAAAACCGTTATTTACTACGCGGGTGGCGCCACTGAACGAATTTGTTTAAAACAAAGATATTTAAAATTGAGAAGACTTAATTTAAAAATTCCACGAAAAACGTTTCCGCGCCTCTACTAAGGGGGCAGGTATTAAATTTTAAAGTCCCCGGATTCAGCGTGCGATGACGTAGATTTATGTTCAGTGGATACACAAAGAAGTGGAGGACAAAGGCCCACTTGAGATCCCATTTCTTTCAACCCCTCTCAGTATGAGCAAACGGGAAATATTACAAACGGAATTAGAAATTACCGCTCCAAGTAGTGTGAGAACAATTTAGGAAACATAAAGGAATACGAAGGCCTATGTTTAAGAGGATATGACTGATGATAATTAAGGAGTAACTTAGAATCTAAGTTTAAGTTTGTTAATGATTAATCTATAAGCATTTTTAATTCTATTACCGAAATTATTAATCAGTTCAATGACTCATTATTTCTTCTTAAAAAGTAATTCTATTCAAAACGGTAGCTACATTTTTATGAGGTGTTGATTTTTAAACGAAAACTAAATTACCAGCGCTTCTTGAATTTAAAACTTTTAGTTTACACAGTAAACAGGGTTATATTTCTGTATATTTTATAGTTTATAGCCTTCGCTTTCCTAGTTCGTGTAATATAACAGATGAATTATATTTCTATTATGATAAAATATGCACATTTCAATTTCATGCAACGAAAGATTGAAAAGAATTTTCCTGCCTTTAGATGGCATGAATCACATTTTAGCTCCTCTTTAGATTGAATTTTATCTGACATTAATCCTCTTTATATTGGTATAAGTACCTCTAATATAAGTACTTATTCTAGTACTTTTTATTATCAGCTGTGCCCTGTCAGGTCCTAGGCTCCATACCAAGATCGGGCAAGCCTTTTGTGGGGTTTTGCTATCATAATTTGCCCAGGACTGGATTCCCAGACGTATATGCAATGCTTGATGATGTCGTGTGACGTCAATCCTATACCGGACAATTAACATCTCGTCTCAGGGTGAGGAGCGCAGTACAGTGCCACGCAGTACTTTGTCATTAAAAGTTCTGTATGATGTTGCTACTGTTTACTGGTCGTATCGCTTACCACCTCCCATAAACAGTACCACCCGCCTGTCACAGGCGAGCGCAATGCTCGTCTCATTCGATTGCAATAAAAGAAATAGTGGCAAAGGTACGTGTAATATATTTTTCTTTTAATAATTGGAGTATTTACAGCATAATTACCCAGTGGACGCGGATACGAAACGACTGCAGGATGAATTGCTCGGGAAGCTCCGTGTGGCTGTACTTGTAGGTAAGAAAGTGGACATTTTTTTTATTGTATTGAATGACGAGATGAGCATGCCGTTCGCCTGCTGGTAAGCGATACGACCACCCATAAACAGTAGCAACACCATCCAGCACCTTGAGTTACAAAGCACTGTATGGCATTCCACTGCGCTCGTCATCTTGAGACACAAGATGTTAAGTCTCATTATGTCCAGTAGTTACACTGGCTACAATGCCTTTCAAACCGAAATACACTGCTGCTTGGCGGTAGAAATAGAAATTGCAATGGTACCCACCCAGACGGACTCTTACATATGAGAGACCTACCACCGGACATATCAAGTTTAATTGATAATATTTAATCTCGAAGACATAATATAATGATATTCGCATAATATACGTAAGCTGTAGTCAGTAATTCACATAGTAGGCGTTATAATCCTACAAAAACTATACTTAAGTACTTGAATCTCCATTTTCGTTAAAAATGAGTAAAATATTATTAGCAGCTATTTTGTTTCATGTCAGAATAATTTCGTTTTTTTTTCACCCTTTGAGTACTATTTACGATATTACAAGTTTAATTATTAAAGGTATGGTGACACAACTATCGGAGGAGATGTGGAGTCTGACCACTGCGCTGAAGAATCGAAGGTTGACCAGGACTCACGTGTCGCTGTTCTGGAAAATATATGCTGACACCATGAGCCCCGCGGCAAGGAGACTAGTTAATGTAAGCTATGTGTAGTCACCCACATCAGTAGCTGAACAATTTCAAAATTTCAAATCGCCTCTACATTTTTGTTTTCTTACCAATTTTTGTTTTCTATTCACAAAAATAAAATAAAATCGATTTACCATGCTTCACACAAAGAAAACAAATATTTCAATTAAACCTAACACGTACAGGCGATTTGAAAATTGATATTGTTTAGTTATTTATGTGGCTGACTGTACAATGCGATTCAAATAAGAATAGGAACGTCAGTGAACTTTACGTGTCCAATGTCATTTGAAAAGTGCGGTTTGCATAGAAAACTTATCATATCAATAAACTGTGATTCCGCAGGACGCGGCAGACGGCAGACGGCATGTGCCGCGACGGTAGATGGCACTACTATGCAGTATTACATTGTATGAGACCGATTCCGCACACGACGGCAAAATGACGCGCGGCACATGCCGCCTGCCGTCTGCCGCGTTCTGCGGAATCACAGCTTAACGGTTTATTTTATTTTGTCTAATTGACTCTTACATCAAATTTAATTAAAAACGTTATTATTTAGACGTCACAATATGGCGCAAATTCGATCCTATTCTTATTTGAATCGCATTGTACGTTGGATATAGGAGTATTGACTGTATGAGACATACATACATACATCCCACAGACGGACATACGTACAAAGCCACACGCCTTTTCTTTTTCAGAGGAGTAATCATGTCCAAATTTAGCAAGATATGGTCACATGTAATAAGAGCTGATTCTGTTGTCATTTACCGAGCATAATATGAGACTCCGGCTGAACTAAGTAGAAAAAACATATATTACTTTACCCGGCCCGGGGATCGAATCCGTGACCTTAGTACCGTAATACAACTACCTCACCGAAGAACTGTATTGCTGAACTTCTAATTTAACATTTTTTAAGCGACAATGTGTGGCTCCAACTCTGTAATATCATAAAAAACCCATCTTACAAAATGGAAAAGCAAAAAAATTTAAACCAGGCTTAAAACGTGGTAAAAAAACACAACACGACTCCATTTCATTTTATTGGGCTTGGTTGAGAGACATAAACACGTGACTGACGTATTGATCTCTCGATCAATCACAAACGTCAAGATTAAACGACATCGTCTTACGAGTTGCGTTTTTTTGCACATCTTAAGCCCACAGACAGTTAATTATATTTATCGCATGAAAAGGCCAGTTCGAACGGAATGATATTACTTCCTGACAGAATATGCACATTCTAAACCCACAGACAATTTTATTTACCGCATGAAAAGGCCAGTTCGATCGAGGTTATTAATTCCTCAAAGAATACCGGCTTCCTGCAACAGGTATTCGTAAGGACTAATTGGATCTTCGAATCCTCTACTCAGGTCCCCAAGTAATATCTGCAGTTGGCTTAGTCAGCGAGTTTACCACTAAACTGCGATGGGTAACTCGTTTAACAACTGCTCATAAAAATAGCAATACTACTTGAACTTGTAATTAAGTAAAATAATTTTACTAGTTGAATTTCGGCCACGGCGGCCAATCTCAACGGCGATCAGTTAAGTACTCACGAGATATGACAGTACGGAAGTGTGTGCGCAATAAACAGGTGCACCCTTTATTCCTTCATAGTTCGGTGAGACGGCAATAAAACATGACCGAAGAGATATCAGATCAGAGAGATCACGGAGGTATAACACCGTCAATTTCATGACTCCGAGCTGCGACAGTTATTATCACGACAGAAAACTAGATACAATTTTTCTGTACCGATCCAGGATTTGAACCCGGGACCACAGCGCGGTGGTAGTCGTACGGCAATACACCTAAACCACCGAGACAATCAAAGGAAGTTGGAATTAAGTATCATAGCCATTGACACATTAGATTTCAAATCTCATTATCACCAATTACAGAAGGTGTATTATGATCAGTTGAAGAAAGACTTTCATCTACGTTCAATTACACTGAAAACAATATTCTACCCAGCTCACCTAAGACTGGTGCTTTTACTATAGTAAACATCTTCAAAAACTGGGTTACATATTACATTAATAGAAGACAGCGGTACAAGGGCGGTGCGAATGCTGCCATAATTCATGTGTATGAATTATTGAGGTTAGCTCGTTCTAATGCGTTTTGTATGAGGTGCGTTCCCAGCATAGCGATTGCGATGGACGAGTATCATTATTGTTAAACTAGTACTTATTGGCTTTGGTTTTTGTGTCCATTATTTTTTAATAACGATTTGTGCACGGACAACTGTCTGATACTAAAATTATCACAGCGCGTGTAAAATATCAAATGAATTCTGTGAACTCGTTGTTGCTTTGAAGAAAAGGAATGGGGTTCGGAAATATTCATGCCCACGGCACCTTCATGTATGGAAGTCAACGTTGAAACCATTATTTTGTCGTTTTTCTATGTATATTAAGAGAAGTGCCGTTGATGTAGCCTATTTTTTATTTTACGTTGTTTTCCACAAGTGAGGTATGTGTCCAACCGTGCCAGCTCATTTGTGCTATATTTTTCAGGTGGAGGAACCAGACACCGAGGATACACAGACCAACACAGCTTTAGCAATCGACGAATTCCCTTATGACGATGTAATATAAAATTGTGTCCAAAACATGTATGAGAAGCAAATTGCTTTTGAATAAAAAAAAACGATAATATAAATAAACATTACAATATTTAGTTTATTTTTATCACCAAGGAGATATGCACAAATCATGGAGTATAGGTTAGTGACATTAATACCAATCAATTGCTAGACATTATAAGACAATATCTCATGTCAGAAGGATCAATGAACACAATGCAGTGCTAAATTCCAGACGCTTTTGTCAAAGAGATATCTATTGTTTAAGACCTGGCGCTTACCATCATGCAATTTCGTTACATCATTCAGTTCCTTTGTGAATTATCGCTCGCTTTAACGGCGAAGGAAAACATCGTGACGAAACCTGCATACTTGAGAAGTTCTCTGCATTTCGAAGGTATATGAAGTCTGCCAACCCGCAGTAGGCCAGCGTGGTGAACTAAGGCCTAAACCCTCTCAGTTGAGGAGGCCCGTGCTCAGCAGTGGGCAGTATAAAATATACTAGTAGTGCTCGCGGCTCCGCCCGCGTGAAAAAGTTTTTCGGGGACAAAAATATTTTCCCGAGATAAAAAGTAGCCTATAGCACTCAGGAGTTATGTAGCTTCCTATTAGTGAAAGAATTTTCAAAATCGGTCTAGTAGTTCCTGAGATTAGCGTGTTCAAACAAACAAACTTTTCAGCTTTATAATATTATAGCTTTTGCCCACGGCTTCGCCCGCGTTAATAAGTTTTTCCGGGCTAAAAGTACATAAAAACCTTCCCGTTGAATCACTCTATCCAACACATTTATTAGGATAAAGATTAATATTATGACTTTGATACAACTCTTAACAAATAATGCATTAACTTCGACCAAATTTGATTACCATAAAAACGGTTCTAGTGAGTGAATCTTAAAAGATAAACATATACTGTCGCGGACATTTTTTTAGATCATTTCAAAAGGAATAATTCTTTCATACATATATTTTTGGTATCTTGAACCGTTTTCGCAGCGCACGCAATGGATTATTATTTTCCCCGTTTTTTTCACATTTTCCATTATTTCTTCGCTCCTAATAGTTGCATCGTGATGTTATATAGCCTAAAGCCTTCCTCGATAAATGGTCTATTCAACACAAAAAGAATTTTTCAATTCGAACCAGTAGTTCCTGAAATTAGCGCGTTCAAACAAACAAACTCTTCAGCTTTATAATATTAGTATAGATAATACAGGGCTGGTATGGTATTCAGTCCCAAGTTCAGTTATATTCTAATAGATACGTTTAAACAGACTATATCGCTCCAACCAAAAAGTTCCCAAGTTAATTGCCACACCGTAAAACCATAGACCAATCTGCGTCTCCCATGTGTTTATGAGGTTTTTGAAGCGACAAGTGGCTATTAAAGCATGCCGAAATAATGTTTATCTTCTATTAGGGATTTATTAATATTCTGGATTATTTATCATTGGCAACCCTAAAGATAACATATACACTCACGCCTGTTATCCCCGAAGGGGTAGGCAGAGGTGCAACTAGTGCACCCACTTTTCGCCATTATTCCGTCCCATGATGGGATAGGGGGCGAGCCTATCGCCATATCGGCCACAAATTCCAGACTCCGGGGTGATACTGAATAGAAAAGTCAATATCACTTTGCCAGACCCGGGGATCGAACCCGAGACCTCAGCTTTGCAGTCGTACTGTAATACAACTACGCTACCGAGGCAGTTTACCTAAAGGTAAATTAATGAAAAAATAATTCCATACTTCATGGCTCAATGTCTTGGAATTATATTTTCAAAAAAGAATCTCTAGAAACTAATTTCTCTTCATGAACGGACGCAAATCCTTTCACCTGGAAATAACGTACGGTTTGCCGTGAGAGGCGACCGCCCTCCTGAAGTAATGTGGCTTCCCTGTAATTCCCCTGTGAACCTATTGTGTATTTCATTGAAGGTATCAATGAGGTATGTTCTAAATCATTTCTAAGTCAGAAATATTGTTGAATTGCTTTTATAGCGCCATCTATTAATCTTGTCTTTGTATTGCACGAAATATGAATATTTATGCTAACCAAAGAGTATTTTATGTGAGGTTTTTTATATGGTTGTATGCCCGTATGCACTATTCAATCAACTACAGTGTACTTCCAGATTAATGAAAAAATCAATGTCGCTCTACTTGTTTTATCCCTAAAAAGGTGTTCATGCAAAGAAATTAAATCCCGTACCCCTCATTTAACCTTTGGAATAGCCGATGACATTTTTAAACAAAGTAACAGTTTATTTTACCTATAAATCATATAAAAACAAAGAAAATAATGAAAGGGTTTCTTTATTGTCCTCGAGGGAAGCCAGCATCCTGGACAGAGAGTAATGGTCTCGTACTCAACCTAGGGGGAATACTTTACTAATAATTAAAACAAGTACTACCAACTCCTTACTATTCCAAATCATTTTTTTATCCGAGTATGACAAGAAATGCTTTACTGCAGCTCATGGGAAACAAAACATTGCTCTAGCTCGCTAATATTACTGGTTAGCCTTACTAGTAGATCACCAGTTGATCCGCAACGCGATTTGTTTGGTAGATTTTTACCAAGTATACGGTGGTCGCCATCCATACAAGTTGATACAATATATATAGATGGAGGATATCAGTAACAGGTTTTTAATTACAACTTAAGTCAGCTCTAAAGCAATAAATTGGGAGTGTGTAACCTAATATATGTTTATAGTAGGAGGCCGGTAAAAGGGTTTTCTTGATGGTTAGGAATCAAGGTCGATAGACAAGAAGGCTAAAGGGCTAGAAGGCTAGTAGAGGAATGGTTGGAGAAATAGATTTAAAAAATTTTGGACCCTATTAAATTATTTGGACATAACTAACAAACGAATTATAACAAATTGGAAATACCAATGGAATTTCATACAAACATCATGAGGTAAGAGGAAGATTGATTAATAAGCAATGAATTTACTATCACGGATATGTACGGAAGGAAGAAACACAAGCTTTGTACGTTGGACAATAAATTATGCCAGAGAGGAGACTTGGAACGAAGAATAATGTGGCTTGCAAGCAAATCTAGCGGGATTCGTCGCGGTTCACTGTTTATTTGATCACACAAATCTATGAAAACTGCAAGCATGTAAGGTAAATGAGGATTTATTTTAACAAATGTTTCATTACAAAGAATCGAATTCATGTCCTCTTTTTATGGCCATCAGATACCTGATATTGGTCAATAAATTGTTAAATTTAATACAGTAGAACTCCAATTATCCGAACTCCGACTATCCGAATCGCCGATTATCCGAATCACAAACAAGTCTTGACTTGACTTGTCTTAACTTGCCGTTGTGCCTACACTGACTTCCCCCCGCGTGTGTAGGCACAACGGCAAGTTAAGACAAGTTCCGGCGCATTGCAGTCACGGCGCACCTGTCATTGTTTGTTTTGATTAGCCAGTGTGCTATTGACCTTGCTCGAGGACGCTACTCTTTCGCTACGGCTTACTTTTGTTTGTGCGTGTACAATATTACTGTATTGTTTTTATACCATGGCTTCGAAAATAAAACGTGTTGTGCTATCGTTAGCGGACAAACTGAAAATTATAGAGCAACTCGATAAAGGTGTAACGGGTAAGAAGTTGTCTGAGATTTATGGTGTTGGACAAGCAACAATTTCTGACATTAAAAACAGTAAGTCAACACTTTTAAACTTTGTTTCGGTGCTTGAAAATGAAGATGGAAGTTCCTCCAGGAAAACAATGAAGACAGCAACCAACAAAAATTTGGAAGATGCCGTGTTTAAATGGTTTTTGCAGCAACGTTCTATGGGAAATCCGATTTCAGGTCCAATCCTTTGTGAAAAAGCCAAAATCTTAGCAGAAAAGCTTGGTTATTCATCTTTTAAGGCTAGTAACGGCTGGCTAAGGAATTTTAAATTCAGGCATGGTGTACGCGAGTTAGATTTGGCTGGTGAGAAGCTTTCAGCAGACTCTGCAGCTGCTGAAAATTTTATTGAAAGATTTAAAACTGCATCAGAATCCTATGATCCGGAGTTTGTTTATAATGCCGATGAAACTGGCCTTGTTTGGAAAGCATTACCAAAAACCACTTTGGCTTCTAAAAGGGAATCTAGTGCCCCTGGACATAAGGTCAGTAAAGAACGTGTTACAGTGCTTAACTGTGCCAACTCCACTGGAAATCATAAACTGCCACTTCTTTTGATAGGAAAATCAAGAAATCCAAGAGCATTTAAAAACGTAAAAAAACTTCCACTCTTCTACAAAAGTCAACCCAAGGCCTGGATGACTGCAGCTTTGTTTACCGAATGGTATGATGAAGTGTTTATTCCTGAAGTGAAAAAGCACCAAAAATCGGTGGGAAAAGAAGGCAGTAAGGTGCTTTTAATTGTTGATAACGCACCCACTCATCCTACAGCAGAACTGTTGGAAAGAGAGAATGGGCAGTTTAAAACGACGTTTTTGCCTCCTAATGTTACAAGTTTGCTGCAACCCATGGACCAGTCTGTTATTGAAACAATGAAGCGCCATTACAGAAGGCAACTGCTGATCGAAGGTGCTGAAGATGAAGAATTGGTTTTGGCAAATCATAGCAAAATAAATTTAAAGGACTGCTGTTACATGGTAGCGGAAGCTTGGAGTTTGGTTACGGCAGTGACGCTAAGACGTGCGTGGAATAAACTGAAAGGCCTACCGTCTGAGAAGAACAAAAAAAAAGAATCTGAAAAAATGAGAAACAAGAATATGGAGAGGATGATGATGATAAAGATGCGTTGTCACTAGAGGAAATAAGATAAATGATTGTAAAAATTCCTGGTTGTACAGAAGTAAGTGCTGAAGATGTAGGAGAGTGGATGGCTTGTGACACGTCTGACCCTGGTTTTCAAATTCTCAATGACGATGAAATTGTTGTAAGTGTGAGAGAAGATGTTGAAGTGGAAGTGGAAGAAGAACTTTCTGCTGATGTTGAAGTAGACGCTGGACCATCAGCTAGTGAAGCATTTGCCGGCCTCGAGACTGCTTTGAAGTGGATGGAGCGTCAGCCCGAGTGTGACCACTTGCAACTGCTCACCGTCAAGCGAATGCGTGACCTGGCTGCCCGAAAACGGTTGAAGACCGCAAAACAGCTTACATTGACGGAGATGTTTAAAAAACAATGATTTTTATTTCTAAACTTGTACATAAGTACATTTTATTTATATTTAAAACATGTGAAAATTTCATGTTTCTTTCATTTAATTCAATAAAAAAATAGTGCAATATCAAAACGTAGCTTTTATTCTCTCCAAAGGCAATTTTTTTAAAAAAAAATCCGATTATCCGAATGGGTCCCGGTCCCCATTAATTCGGATAATTGGAGTTCTACTGTAATTCTTTAGTATATTTACGGCACAACCAAATTAATTCTGCTCGAGAAAAAGCAAGAAAATATATTGAACAAGATATTGTTTGACTTTAGATTGATCCAAGTATAAATTGCAAAAAAGCAAATTCACAACTAAAAACTAATCGAAGCAAAGATAGCATAGAAATATACATTCTAGGGATAAAAAAAAACAACTTATCTTGCACAAAATAAAACTCAAGTTTCCTTGAAAACATTTCTCTTTAAACTCACGAGAGATGCGTTAGCTGTTTTAGTTTCCAATCGCCTTTACAGTGTTTTCGTTAGCAACTTGATGATGTGGTAGTTTTCGGTAAATGAAGAGATAATCTTAATGATATTATAAATGCGAATGTTTTGTGGAGATGCTTGTTTGAAGTGAACGCCGAAATCGCTAGATAAATTTAGATAAATAATATATATCGGCGCAAGAATTCCATCTGACAACTTCCAAGAAGAAAATCAAGTTCTGCAATTATTTTTAAATACGGCGGTAGTATGATTTTAAAATTGTTTGTCACAGTCTATAAAAGTATCGCTTACTGTCATCGGGGGCATTGTATAGACAGAGCTCGAGCCGTCAGCATGTCTGTCCCCCTGGTTATTTTAAATTCCGTTGCATTGAATTAGTTGCTGTTGTTATTTAAATTATCGATTAGTTGAGATTAAATTAGATGTTTAATTAGGCAATTAGAAATTAATTAGATTACACTGGATTGATTATAATAATTATAATTGATAAATTGAATAATTATAATTATAATTGATTATAATAGTATTTATTACTGTTGAATAATGAAAGTAAAAAGATAACATTTACTTACTAATAAAATTAATAAAATGAGTAATGAGCAACAAATGAATAATGGTGGTTTTAATGAGCAAAGTACCCCTCCTCTTACATATATACAGTACTTTTATCGAAGCAAAGTCTGCAGTGGAAGTTTTATTCCAGAAAATGACATTTACGTGAGCAGATCCGCGAGTAACGTCCAATCAAACTTTAAAATTTGATCGGCTAAAACAAATCATCGCAATATTACTAAAATATTTGATCTAAATAAAAAAAAGGAAATGTAGTTATTCTGAACGTGGTAGCCATTAATATTTTACTTTGAAAAAATGCAATTTTCACGGGTAAATTAGTCATTTATCGTTAAAATATTATCTGCATTATAAAATTAAGATACAAGTAAAACAAATATAGATGGCGTTAGTAGTACGGCACTCGATATTGCAGGCAATTTCCCGAGGACCTAAGACATTCTATCATCATCATAGCTAATTGACGTCAACTGCTGAACATAGACCTCCCCTAAAGATTTCCAGATCAACATTCTATACACAAAGTTTATTTTAGGATCGCCTCGTTCAGAAATCAGTTCAGTAACTCAGCCTGTCGGTGGTAACAATCTCTCTCACATACAATATAACTAAAATATTATGTACTAGCTTTTTCCCGCGGCTCCGCCCGCGTTAAAAAGTTTTTCCGGGATAAAAGTCCCGCTTTATGTTTTCCCGGGATAAAAAGTAGCCTATGTGTTAATCCAGGATATGATGTACTCGTGTGCTAAATTTCATCGAAATCCGTTCAGTAGTTTTTGCGTGAAAGAGGAACAAACATCCAAACATCCATACATTCTTACAAACTTTCGCCTTTATAATATTAGTAGGATAGTAGGATATAACAGTGAAATTAACGACCCTCCTGCTCTGTCGCAGCAATGTTATAGAATATATTGATCTATGCAATGACCCTCACTCACTTACCCTAGGGAATGATAAAGTCGTCTGAGGGATTTCTCATTTCTAGTAACCACCTATTTGGTGGAGTTATTCTGTTAAAATACAGTTTGCACCGGGCCTATTCTCTTGGGAACAAGACCGCTTTTCCTTTGCACGTGGATTTATGAATTTTTCTCTATTAATTCCCACGAGAAATTATACTATTTTAAGGTGTATTCGATTGCTACAACCTATTGCTAACGTAAATAAAACACATGTCCCAATTGTATTTGTAACTTGTTATTGACCCTGCCTTGGCTGTCGTGAGAATCATTTTCTGGAACAAGTCACACAATACTTTAACAGGCTGAAAGTAACCCGTATGTTAATCCAAGGTTTGGTTTATCTGTGTGCGTAATTTCATCTAAATACACTGTTTATGTGTTTACTTTCGAGAAAAATCCAAATATAAATACTCACAAAATTTCGTATTTTATATTGCTAATGGAGTATTCTTTACAAAATCTGGATAACATAGCTTTATTTACTGTATTTACTTACACATGCTCGTCTTTTGCGCTGGCCACGAAGCATTTGCACTCTCTCTTCTGGAATGTTGTCTCTATCCAACTTCGCGTTGTTTTCTGTAACAAATAAAACAATATAATTAATGTATGAAAACTTCCTACTTTGAGCTACAAACAAATAGCTGACGAAATGTAGATGTGTTCCAATTCTACCCACCCTTGAAAGTGAAAAAGCGTGACGCTATGTAAATGTAATGAAATATTTCGTGTAGCGTGATTCTCCCGCATTACCTCACGATGCTAGTTAATTAAAATTAAAACAGTTTTGTCTCTTTTGGCGCTGTTAAAATATAATTGATAAAGGTATATAGGCAGTTAAGTTTGATTTTAAATTAGATGCCAACTTCAGAAAGTAAAATATAAAGTCGAAGAGATTGTTTTATTTTTGTGGGTTTGAACGCGCTAAGATCTATTGTTTTTATTCTGAATTCCTTTCATCAAGAACATGCTATATTTACATTCAATAAAAAAAAGATTTAAATATTTTCGAAATTGAAATTTACACGAGGTATGCCGTGAACATAATTACTCGTTCAAGTCGTTTTGTACAAATTAATATTATAACAATCTAATGAATGTATGTAATATTGAAAAGATTAAATGCAGGAAATAAAAGTAATATTAACTGATGGAAATTCACTATAGTATTCAATATGGGAGATAAAGCGAACGACTGGTTATGCATTAATGCTTTAATGGTAAAATCGGTAAAATGTTGAACATCGTGGCATTTTAAAATCAGAAAATCTTTATAATGTTTTTCAGTTGATTTTATAATGGGCCCTATGGTTTGATAGGAGGGAGCTAAGAATACTAGCCTTTGGCATCGGTTCTACCGGCGTTAAAGTCTTTTCCGAGATAAATTTAGCCCTGATTTTAAATGAATGCCTACACCATTAGGATTACAATTTAACATAATAACGGGTGTCTCAGTAAGAGTGCACTTTTGCATTTTAAAATAAAAACTTATTTATTATATTATGTACTAGCTTTTGCCCGCGGCTCCGCCCGCGTGAATGAGTTTTTCCGGGATAAAAGTCCCGCTTTATATTTTCCCGGGATAAAAAGTCTATGTGTTAATCCAGGACATGATCTACCCGTGTACCAAATTTCATCGAAATCCGTTCAGTAGTTTTTGCGTGAAAGAGGAACAAACATCCATACATCCATAGATTCTTACAAACTTTCGCCTTTATAACATAATTTTGCCCACGGCTTCGCCCGCGTTAATAAGTTTTTCCGGCCTAAAAGTACATAAAAACCTTCCCGTTGAATCACTCTATGACTATGACGTTGATACAACTCTTAACAAATAATGCATTAATATCGACCAAATTTCATTACCATAAAAACGGTTCTAGTAAGTTAATCTTAAAAGATAGACATATACTGTTGCGGACATTTTTTTAGATAATTTCAAGAGGAATAATTCTTCCATACATATATTTTTGATATCTTGAACCGTTTTCGCAGCGCACGCAATGGAAGCCCTCAAGGATGAATAATTTTCCCCGCTTTTTTCACATTTTCCGTTATTTCTTCGCTCCTAATAGTTGCATCGTGATGTTATATAGCCTATAGCCTTCCTCGATAAATGATCTATTCAACACAAAAAGAATTTTTCAATTCGAACCAGTAGTTCCTGAGATTAGCGCGTTCAAACAAACAAACAAACAAACAAACAAACAAACAAACAAACAAACAAACAAACAAACTCTTCAGCTTTATAATATTATAGTATAGATAGATGGTGACGCTGGTCTGGTAATACTGTGTTAAAACCCTATAAATGTATTGTACAAAAATTTGAGGTACAACCTTGACAAGCTTTAATGCCGAAATAGTCCCAAAGAGGCCGTTTACCCGTACCGCGTCATTCGCCCGCAATTAACATATTTGGCGATCAGGTTTGGACCTTTGTCTCGATCATTCCAAACACTATGTAAACCTTTAATGTGTTTATTAACATGTGTTTGAAATACACGGTAGATCAACATGATAGAACTTGTGGTAGGTTTTAGTTTTTCAGTTTGGTGCAGTATTTATGACTCTGCTTCAAATAGTGACTAATGAGATTTTAATGAGATATGTGGCGTAGTTGTATTCCGCGCGCGGTATGACACTGCTCTGAGGTTCTGGGTTCGAATCTCGGGTTACATAGTGATATTGGGTTTTCTGTATTAGCCTAGACTCGGGATTCTGTGTCCGATATGGCGATAGGTTCGCCCCATCACACCATAGGGCTAGAACACACTTCGCATAATGTGGGTGCCCTGGTTGAACCACTGCCTAGTCCAAGGAGGATAAAGCGTAATGTGTGTGTGTGTGTGATATGATACCCGCCATCTAACGTCTCAAAGTAATTTTTTTTTATTTTTTTTCCCTCTTTGAAAGTAACCTGCGCAATACAAAGTTTAAATGGTATTGCTACTTATGTGTAAGTAAGCAACAGTAAGTACAGTCAGCACCATAAGTAGCAGAACAAAATAAAAATTTCAAATCGCCTATGTACGCGTTAAAGTGAAAAATTTTTTTCTTCGTTTGAAGTAAAGCAAATCTCTTTTATTTTATTTTTGTGAAGAGAAGAAAGGTTAACAAGAACACAAAAGTATGTAGGCGATTTGAAAAAAGTATGTGCACCCACTTTTCACAGTGCGTATTCCGTCCCATGATGATCACATCATCGTGACGAGCCTATCGCCAAATCGGGCACAAATCCCAGTCTTCGGGCTGATACTGAATAGAAAAATCCAATATCACTTTGCCCGACCCGGAGATCGAACCAGAGACACCAGCATTCAAATTGTATCGTATAAATTGGTTGTCATTTTGACATACACACACACTCACGCCTGTTATCCCCGAAGGGGTAGGCAGAGGCGCAATTAGTGCACCCACTTTTCGCCGTTATTCCGTCCCATAATGTGATAGGGGGCGAGCCTATCGCCATATCGGGCACAAATTCCAGACTCCGGGCTGATACTGAATTGAAAAACTCAATATCACTTTGCCCGACCCGGGGATCGAACCCGAGACCTCAGCTTTGCAGTCGTACTGTAATACAACTACGCCACCGAGGCAGTCATTTTGATATATTTCATAAAAATATATAAAGCGTATGTTACACACACTAAAGGCAGTTTACTAAAATTCCTATACAATATTTTGTGCCAAGATTTTCGGTTCAAAGCATATTCGGTCACTGTCGGGAAGATCGATTGGCGTCCAAAAAGAAAATGGATTCTATAGTTCTTGCCGGGCTTTTTCGTATGCACTCACACGTGCATTTACATATTATGGGGTTCCGATGACAGTTTAGAAGTGAGTAGAAATGAATGCTTTGGTTGGCGGTTCTCAGAAGGATTCACCCAACATGGAACATTATAGACTAATACGAATATTACGTGTGTATTATGCTGAATTAAGTTATGTGGCATTTACACTGGATCCCATTTTATCTACCATTTAGGAATAGAAGCGTAAGGTTTCATTACATCATCACCAGCTACATAAAGTCCACTACAGACTGCCTTGGTGGCGTAGTTGTATTGCGTCCGAGTTACGAGTACGATTTGCGCACTGAGGTCAGGACCTCAGTGCGCACCCGGGTTCTAATCCCGGGTCGGGCCAAAAAACGTGTGACTGAGTTTTTCCATGTTAAAAAAAAATAATTACTCAGTCGCAGCTCGGAGTCACGAAGTTGGCGGTGTGATACCCCCGTGCCTCGGAAAGCACGTAAAGCCGTTGGTCCTGCGCCTGATCTCTCTCCGGTCATGTCGGATTGCCGTCTCACCGGACTATGAGAGTGAAGGAATAGCGAGTGCACCTGTGTATTGCGCACACGCTTGTGCACTATAATATCTCCTGCGTACCTGGCTGATCTCCGTTGAGATTGGCCGCCGTGGCCGAAACTGGCTAGGAGGATTTCAAAGTCCATTACTGACCATCGATCCTCCCCTAAGATTTCCAGAAAAGTCAAAAGCGACCTGCATCACCGTGCTCCTGCTATATCAAGGTTTTATTACATATAGTATTTATTATGAACAGCTATACCTCAATAAAACATGAAGGCAATAAGCCGATGATGTTAGATGTAATCAACGTGTTACGCACCACGCCCGACAAATCACGATAAAGGGGCGGTGAGCAGCTGCGGTCGGCTATTGTGATCCGATGGATACATAACAATGTCGATTAAATTATTACGTTCGAATAGTGTGGAACTCAAAACTATTAAGTAACTTATAGCAGAGGAACCTTATCTTGTTAATATTATAATCTTATAACTATAATTTATATATGCAAATGTTTGTGAAAATATTTAGATGTTTGTTAGCAGGAAACGCGGAAACTGCTGAATGGATTTGGATGAAATTTGGTACACGGAGAGACCATGTCCTGAATTAACATATCTAAGGTTAATTTTGCTTACGTGCGAAATATTTGCATTTTTAATCTAATTTTTAATATTATTGCGCTGGTCCCTTACAGATTACGCTATAGTAGTAATTAAGTATTTTTGTAGCGGGAAAGGATTTTCAGGCGGGCGAAGCCGCGGGCAACACTAGTATATTACATTTATTTATTTAGCATTTCATAAACGTATACAGGCGGACCTTATGCCATAGGCATTCCCTACCAGTCAATCTTAGGACTATTATATTTTATTAGATGGCATTTTTCTCATACAAACAGTCCCGCTGGTTACCCCTGCGATGTTTACTTTTGCTTCAAAGAACAGTGTGCACAGTAGACAGCTGTGTTACGGTTTTAAGGATATTGCAGCCAGTGTATGGCTAAATAAGGCACGCGGCTTTTCACGTGAAGCGATGTCGGTTTTCTGTAAAACAGAGGCTTCACCCCGGTTTACCAGGTCCATCTTTGCCGCAAAACAAAACTGTTTAGAACAAGATAATTTTTATAATTATTAATTAATAATAATAAAATTTAACTAGCTTTTGCCCGCGGCTCCGCCCGCGTTAAGAAGTTTTCCGGGATAAAATTCCCGCTTTATATTTTCCCGGGATAAAAAGTAGCCTACGTGTTAATCCAGGACATGATCTACCCGTGTGGCAAATTTAATCGAAATCCGATTAGTAGTTTTTGCGTAAAAGAAGAACAAACGTCCATACATCCAGACATCCATACATTCTTACCAACTTTCTCGTTTATAATATTAGTAGTATCTATAAGCCTGTTTCACAACTTCTGAGTAAACGCTACACGTCACATAAATGTATAAGCTCACCAAATACAAAAGTGACACTCTAATAACCTTCAATTTACATTTGCTTGATACTTGCGTAATAGAACCTTAATGTATAAAAATATAATTGTCAATTAGCCCATACCGGCCCATATGAACATGAACGTGATTGTCAACAATGCGCGGGAATAGTCCGTCGGCGCCCTCTCACATCGATGCGACGGTAATTGGAAGGCTCTTCCTCCCGGATAAGTGTCACGTGTATCTAAATATTCCGGATATGTATGTGGGGTTGGTGTAACATACCTTTTGCGAAAAGATAGTATTTACTTGTTTTCTTTTATTCCTTTATCTATTTTTAGTAGGTAGCATTTATAAAATTATACTTGCTCCTTACTTAATATACATACATTTTAAGCTAGTTCTGAGAGTAGTAGAGCTTCAGTCAATTTAGTAAATATTATGCAAATAGTGTTAGTAATGATCAAATAAAAAAGAATTAACAAAATCTTGTATTTTTAACATGCTTTTATTAGCTTCAGACGTATGTATGTATGTATGTATGTGTGTATATAAATTGAACATGATTTTTGATCCACTTCAAAACGTCGGATTAAATCGAAATTTGGCATACTTATCAAGGCCCTATGGCAATGTTATGCAGATTATTTTTTTATTTGTACATACATGTATGCTTAATATCACGCCTTTATCCCTTTTCAATGGTAGGCAGAGGTGTAACACACCTCAATTTCGCCAGCTATGCTAGATATTTTCTTTTGTAATTATCGTTTACTTTTTTTTCAATATAAATGGGTCTAAAATCTTAAAATGGCCGACAGTGTGAAGGCTGCCATATAAGCCTCGACGAGACGTGTCGTTGCGGCAACAGTTTCCGGACGAATATCCGGCCATAACCGGACACTGCGGACACTGGCCGGAATTCCGGCACGGCCCCTATTCCCTTCACAATTAGCCGGGTTAAAAGGAATATGTATGAATATTATAGGGTTGTCAGATTTTGGCTTCGTTTTAAAAAGTTTGATTCGCAGATTATTATGAGGTACTTAATTTTCAATCTTATTTAGTTTTACTAAATTTGAGTTAGGTACAAAGGTTTATGCAAACGATTTTTTTTAAATTAAAGAAAAACATTCTAATACGCGCGCTTTCTTTGGTGCACATTTTGCGTTTATGTGCGTATTAGAAACCGTCATAAAACATTTAACTATTAAATCCTGGTTTATTTAAACAAAAAATATATAACAAAAGATATTCAGCACAATGTTAAGCAATCTAGTGAAATAACAAATACTATGTAGATAATGCTTTACATTGCGTTTCATATTCGTTATAATAAAATTGTATCACATAACACAGCTAAATTGTCGTTGAAACTCTTAATATTACGTACCATTTTCCAAATATATCGCATAATTTCAATTCTATACACAAACAACTGGTACGTTAAGTTCAATTTCGCGTGAAGGCGATTTCAGTAGTAAAAACAGCAATTATGAATAAGTAATAGCTCATATGAAATTGTTTATCTGACAATTTAATTCGGTCGGTATTCAACGATTTTGGAGTGCATTTGTTAGTAGTTGTACATTGTAATGTGCGCAATTTGTTCCGGTTGAAACAGAGGCGATAATTAATATTTCACATTAAGGTTCGATTGTTCGACATCAAGTTAAGTTAAGGGTTTCATCACTGGCGAAATCATAGCGTGGTGAAAGGTCTGCGCACTCGCTGCGAAGTCATCCAGTGTAATAAGAGCCGGTGGAACAATCGGGCGTTTAAAATCAATAAAAATAAAAATAAATAAAATACTTTATTCATCACGTAGGCGAACATAGTTGCACTTATGATATGTCAAGATACATTCAATTAATCATTATTATTACAAATAGTCACTTATATAACTAAAGACATATTTAAAGGGAGCAAAATCAATGTAAACTAAATACAAAGAAGCCAAGCTCGGGCTGGCAGGGAAGAGATAAAAAAAGAATATTTTTTATTAAAACTAATGGGAGGCACGCGTCGCGATCGTCACCGGTAAGAACACTACAGGCCCTAGCCTAGCTAACCTACCAGTTCATCGCTTCATTTTGTAGTGTCAGCATGTTTATTCAATTTTTCCTTCATTACAGTTTTTCTCGATTATTAAATATCAAGTCCTAATTTATTTCAGTTCATTACTACTTTAGTAATAAAAACATAGTCGATGCACCCAATAGTGTATGGTGGTGATGCATTTTTAAAAATGATTTCTTAATGCTTACGTACCTTAACAACGCCTTTGCAAAACATGCTTCTAGAACTAATATTTCGGTTCGTCTTATGTATATATCAGTACCTACTAATAATTTTACAAAATCTTCCACACAACTCTACCTAAAAAGAGAATCTAAACAACAAATAAGGTAACATTTTACCAACACAGAATTGGTAATATAAATCCCGGGAATAAATAACCGGCCCTGTTTCACAAAGTTGTGAAATATAAGCGTATTATAATCGCAAATATGGTAGCGGCTGGGTCAGCCGTTTGCGAACCATGTGCTGGCCTTTAGTATTTGGCATCAAGCCACTTGAGAGGCTATTCTAGGTCCCGTTCGATAACTTGTAAATGATAAAAATCGAGATTACTACGGTTATTACGAGGTAAAGTTTTTAAGTTTGGATTAACAAGGAGGTTTTAAACAACCGAGTCGATTCTGTAAACGATATTCCTAACAGGATGCTATTTTTTTTCTGGATGACTGAGAAAGTGAGTCTGATTATTCGGCAGAAAATGTATAGTATACGCGATATTTTTTATTCATATGCCTTTATCCCATGTCAGCGCAAAATATTTTTTAAAATAAGCAAATTTTCTTACCAAGTGCCACCTACCTGGCGTCAACCTGAGGGAAAATATATGAGGGAATATTTAGTTAGACGCAGAAGATTTTATTCAGTTTGTTGCTGATTGGTTAGACGTCAATCATTTATGAAATATAAAGATAAGAACGTGAAGTTGAAGTTAGAAGACGTTTGTAAGGTGTATACCGATATAAGAGTTAAATTATAGAGAGAGATATCCGCTATTTTTTCAATTTTAAACATCTCACATACATGAATAAATATATAAAGTATCTTAAACGTAAAATATATACATATTCAGACATATTACAAACGACATAAACTCGTGCGATCCAGAATCAACCCTCGTTCCTGAACCCGGCCAATAAATGCTTTGAAAAGGGAGCTAACTCCGTTTAAATATCGAAATTACAATGAGGTCTGGCAAAACGTGACGTCTGGTGGGGACCCTTCATAAATTTATTGAATTCGTTTATTAATGGAGTTAAGGTCTACTGGCAGGCTTATCCCCATTGAATGAAGCATGGCCAAATGTACATGACACCTCTGCCTACCCCTGAAAGGCGATAGCGTGGTATCTACCAACCCGCACTAGGCCAGCGTGGTGGCCTAAGGCCTAAACCCTCTTAGTAGTAGAGGAGGCCCGTGCTCAGCAGTGTGACAGTATAAAATACAGGGCTGGTATTATCTATTATTATATAAAACCCATTAGAAACTAAGTTTTCCGTTTCTAGACAGGTTTTATTATGACTCTAATAGCCCATTATTGGCGTAAAGGAATAAAGGAGCTATTCAAGTAATTAATAGAAGTATGTTAAGGTTTAATTAAAATATCGAAAATCAGATTAAAGTTAGTTCGAATAGTCTATTACTTTTGTTTTCATGAATCATTATTACTTTATCCGACGAAATCAATATTACAAGTCCAATATTTTTACAACAGAAATCTTCGAAGGCAGTTAACCTATTTCCAGAAATGTGTTTCTAGATCAGTTTAAAACAAGTCCTAGTAATTAAACAAAATATGAAATAGTAAAGTTTGCTTTTAAAGTCTCACAATGAGAATTGACTCCTCAAGCCCCGCGACGGACACCGGTGTCCATATATATAGGGTTTTCCATACATCTATATATATAAGCGGGGCTTGAAGGGTTAATAGTTGACAATAACTTTAAGTTCTTATTGTTTTTACATACATACACACTAACGCCTATAATCCCCGAAGGGGTAGGCAGAGGCGCAACTAGTGCACCCACTTTCGCCGTTATTCCGTCCCATGATGTGATAGGGGACGAGCCTTTCGCCATATCGGGCACAAATTCCAAACTCCAAGCTGATACTGAATAGAATACTTTATTGCTGTTACAATGTTATATTATTTGCCTGTTTTAGTTAATCATCTAATTTTTTTGACAATATTTTGTGTCACTATCTTAAATTGTGTTTTAAATATCATTATTATAAAGCTGAAGAGTTTGTTTGGTTGAACGCGTTAATCTCAAGAACTACTGAACCGATTTTTTTTTTCACTAATAGGAAGCTACATTAGTCCCGTATGCTTTATCCCGGGAAAATATTTTATCCCGGAAAAACTTTTTCAAACGGGCGGAGTCGCGAGCACTATCTAGTGATCAATAATTTTACTGAATGTATTTTCTTTTTAGCTTAACTAGTCACAAAAAGAAAGGCGTCTATCCAGGGAAATTGGCATATATGAAAGATCTGTGGGGCTAGGATGTGAAAAAAAAATCACGATGCGTCTCCGCTTCGTTTTATTGTGATTGGTTGAGAGACTGACGTGTCGATCTCTCGATCAATCACAAACATCAAAATACCCATACGTCAGTAACTCGACCAATCACAGTAAAACGAAGCGGAAACGCATCGTGTTCTTTTTTCACGTCCTAGCCCCACTGTCCCTTAATAAACACACGCAAAGTTTATTCGAAGTGTGTTGCGGTCCATAGTGTGATATATAAGGCGAGCCAATCGCCTTATTGGGCATAAATCACAAAGCCTATGCTGATACTGAGCAGAAAATACCCAATATCACTCCGCTCGACCCGAGACTTCAAAGCAGTGTCTAAGCACGCATACAATACAACTACACAATAGAGGTACAGCCAATTAATCTAGACCTAAAAAGGTAACTAGTACTACAACATAACTTTTCAAACTTAAAACACACAAGCTACATTTTACTAACCAATTTCCAGTTAGTGAAACCAATAACCCGCCAACTCTATTTTCAATTAAAAAACGCATGCTACAGACAGCTTCATTCCGGGAAGCGAAATCCCAGGGTCGCTTTCCCGGTCAACCTGCTCTAATCCCGGACCGTGTTTGCGGTGAAAATTATTCCTTGTATACGTAATTAATTTAAATTTGAAATTTAATACAAGGTGGATTAGTAGCATACTACTAATCCACCTTGTATTAAATTTAGTTAGTAGCGGTTAGTTCAAGAATTTAAATCATTCCTGCTGTTTAGCACTGTAATATGATTGTGTTCCATTATAAAGGTCGTAAGTGTTTAGTGTATATATAGAGAAAAATGTATATATAGTAGTTTGTCAAAATTAAACACTTGTGAACTGCGTAAATTAGTAGCAATAAAAGGCTTTTAACCGACTTCAAAAAATGAGGTTCTGTATTCGACCCGTATGTATGTAAGTTTGCATGTCCACGATTTTCTCAAAAGCTTCTGATCCGATTTGGATAGGGTTTCGTTATTTAATGTTGTGATAATAAGTCTGTTTTCCTGTGCTTACGGCATCACAGCCCTCGCAATGAGTAGGTATGGGCCAGCGCCCATTGGTGATTGGTTACGCTTGGCTGTCACATAAATAAAGCTGAACGAAGGCAAAGAACTCTTCACCACTATTCTTCTTCTCTATATATTGGGAAAGATTTTTCAAGCGGTCGGAATTGCGAGCATCGTCTTGTTTAAACAGAATTTTATACACCTAAAGTAACATTCTGAGAACAAAGACACGTGAGCTCAGAAATGCGAAAATTAAATTTGCTGTCACGGCATAAGGAAGTGCCGGGAATGATGAAGCGGAAGCGGAAGTGTGTGACGCACGGGCGCCTAACTTGCATAGATATATTATGATGTGCCATTGACTATAAAACAAGATTTCGAATTTACTTGTCGTACGGCACGACTGCAGTGCTGAGGTCTCTGGTTCGATCTCCGGGTTGGGCAGTGATATTGGGTTTTTCTACTAAGCAGCCCGGAATCTGGAATTTGTATTTGCCGATATGGCGACAGGCTCGCCCCCTATCACATCATGGGATGGTATACGCACAGCGAAAAGTGAGTGCACTAGTTGCGCCTCTGCCTACGCCTTCGACGATTAAAGGCGTGTTTTTCAAACATTTGCATAATATACTGGTGGTAAGACTCTCATATGTAAGAGTCCGTCTGGGTGGGTACCAACACAATGTCTATTTCTACCGCCAAGCAGCAGTGTGCATGCACTGTTTGAAGCGCATTGTAGCCAGTGTAACTACGGGACATAATGAGACTTAACATCTAATGTCTCAGGATGACGAGCGCAGTGGAATGCCACACAGTACTTTGTAATTCAAAGTGCTGGATGGTGTTTCTACTGTTTATGGGTGGTCGTATCCCTTACCATCAGCCAAACGGCATGCTTGTCTCGTCATTCGATGCCATAAAAAATCAAAAATGTTTCCAAGCTTTGATACAATGTCTTATCTATAGCCCAATACTAAGTTATACTCTATAGGTACATTAGATCGTAGATCTAGTCCATAATGAAGACAGAACCAAATTCTAACACTAATTAATGTCTAAATTAAGTGTTGAATATTCAAATCTCTAATTCATTTTATAGTATTTAACAGAAAACAAATTAGTTAATTCAATGAGCCAAATTTATAACGGAGACATTTCTCCTAGAATATTGGCCATAAATACAGATGTTTATACCTTTTAAAATGTGTGTTCGGTAATGCTCAGAGTTTACAAAGAAAAGTTTCCAAGAAATTTGTTTTATAGGATAACTTATTTATGTGTTTTACTGCATTTTTACTTTAATGTTTATACCATAAATATATATGTTATGTATATAAGATATACCATGAATTTAGTAGTACAAAGCTATATTTGAAAATAACGTCTGACGCCACAAATCCAGACAATGGACTGATCAGATACCCAGCAATTTTTATGTGCCGCGAAAAGGTTTAATATGTTAAGGTTCACCTTGCGAGGACCTTTTCGTTTACCCCTTACATTCTTTACAGGAGATAGTGCTGAGATTGCGAAAGAAACGTTATGCAGTAACGTAGAGTTTTTAGCTGACCGTATTTTTGGTAAGACAGACTTTTTCAGCATAGATAAATGAGTGGGTTGTGATTTTATATTTTTATGGAATCTTGAAAAAGAAACAATCGAAGGCGGGACTCGAACCCACGACCTCCAGCGTACCGTGCCGGTGCTCTTCCAATTGAGCTACCTCGACCCTACCTTCGATTGCTAATTTCAAGATCCCTATTTTAATTCTCTTAAAGGAGATGACCAAAATATAAAATCATTATCCAGGCACTACATGGCCATTAACATGTATAATAAATCATAATATACAATGTGTGGGTTACTTGAATAAATGTAAAAACGAAAGCTTCGTCCGAAATAAAAAAAAAATCTGGGATAGCCATTATAAACGAATCATATCTCTGTCAGTTTACTTTAATGTACAGACGCCTCTACGTATGATCGTCTTGATCAAGTGGCAGAATATAAGGTCTCTGGACTTGTAGTACTAGAATACAACTCTCAGTTTAAGCGAAACTATGTTAATTTAATATTTTGAGACTGGTTTCCACAGATATGTGAAACGTTTCTCGACTGGTAATAAAATCTAAGACAAAACCTTTCTGATAAATCTTTAAACAATCCACAATCGAACGACGAAGCATTCGGAGCTGCGGGAGACAGCTAGCGCAAATATATTAATGCAATAAGTTTTAATCTTTCATAATTAAATTATTAATTGAAGAATTGGAATTTATCCTACTAATATTATAAAGGCGAAAGTTTGTAAGAATGTATGGATGTTTGGATATTTGGATTTATGGATGTTTGTTACTCTTTCACGCAAAAACTACTTAACGGATTTCGATGAAATTTGGCACACCGGTAGATCATGTCCTGGATTAACACATAGGCTACTTTTTATCCCGGGAAAATATAAAGCGGGACTTTTATCCCGGAAAAACTTTTTAACGCGGGTGGACCCGCGGGCAAAAGCTAGTACACAATAATACACGCTTGCCTATCAAACAAGTATAAACCCAGCTAAATACTAGTTGCATCGTTACTTAACCCTTCAAAGACAAAGCCGTTTCTCACAATGCCGAACCCTCACAAAAGCACTCCGAAAGAGGTCGTTTGAGGGACTGACAGCGCAACAGTTAGTTGACATAAGCCGCCCTATCCGAGTGGAGTTAGCGCGTTTGCGTCACTTTACTGACAGTTTGTTTTTGTTGACGGTACAAATGTTTTGTCAGCAGAAGTGGGTTTGCTGGGAAATTGGGGATGTTTTTTTATGATTTTTTGAAAGGACTATCGTAATGATTCACTTTGGTGGAGAATTATTTGCTACTAAGTCCGTTTATTAATACTGTTTGAAATATATAAATATATACCATAAGTGCCACACAATTTGACCCTTTTGTCATTCCTGTACATCTAATGAATTGTATATTCAAATTGCTTATTAACGCTTGAACGACCAAATTATATTTGATTAAACAAATCTTCCACGACCCTAATCAATATTATGACGTCATCAACCTGCTACCGATAACTGCCACTAAATGAGGATTACTTAAAACTTCGACGGGGCAAAGTTTAAAACTATTTAACAAGGGAGGATAATAAAAAGTTTGACTTTGATTAAGTTGCCACACGATGGTGGGTTAACGTTAATTCAAACTTTTAAAATAAATTATAAAAGAAATATTGCAACGGCGTGAGTTTTTCGTCGGTGCAAAGGTGTAAGGGTGCCTTACATGGACTGAAAGCTAATGTTCTTTTGTATTTGATTACGAGACGATTAAACCGCTTTCCTGATGGTAAGTGATACGACTTGCAGTAAGTAACACCTTGCAGAATTTTGATTTTTTTTTGGCGTCGGATGACGAGACGAGCAAACCGTTCGCCTGATGGTAAGCGATACGACCACCCATAAACAGTAGAAACACATCCAGCACCTTGAGTTACAAAGTACTATGTGGCATTCCACTGCGCTCGTCATCCTTAGACATAAGATGTTAAGTCTCATTATGTCCAGTAGTTACATTGGCTGCAATGCCCTTCAAACCGAAACACAACAGTGCATGCACACTGCTGCTTGACGGTAGAAATAAACATTACGATGGTACCCACCCAGACGGACTCTTACATATGAGAGTCCTACCACCAGTAAAATACGAATTACAAAGTACTGCGTGACATTCTATTGCGCTCGTCAGTCTTCACCCTGAGAAATAGGATGTTAAGTCACATAATTCCCGAAAAATAGCGTATCTAGTATCGTCATTCAGAAAATTATAATATACGCTCATGCATACTATTTAAATTTTTCCAGAAGTATGCTTTGAGAAACGTGGTCGCACATTACATCTTAAATTTTCTTTAAATCAATATCTTGTACTATTATTTTATTTTAATAATCGAAAAGATCACTATCCAGTATGTTATACAATTTTACATAAGTAAAAATATAATATACCTACTCAACATAGTATTATATAAAAATTTGTTATTCTGAAGACAGCGAAAACAATACAACAACATCGGTTTTCAATATTTAAATCAGAGATACGGGCATTGGCTGTTAGCTGCCTAAAAATATATTGTTTCAAGTTATAATAGATATTTAATATCAGTCATTTCATCTGTTTCAGCAACATTTTAAAAAGAAATTTATTGATACCACAGTATCTTTTATTCATTTGTGGACATTTCTTAATTTTAATTACCGCAGAAACTTCTGAATAAGTTTAGGTGGAATTTGGCACTCAGATCGATCATGCCCTGGATTAATAATCTAGTACATGGTCAAATTGAGTAGGCTAGTTTATATCCCGGAAAATACAAAGTGAATTTTTTATCCCGGGAAAGGCCTATAAAACACGCGAAGTTGCGAGCAACGCCTAGTTTACCAAATATAAACAGAGACCTGTTGAAACTTTGTTACTAAGCAACTAATATCAATTAAGCTTCAATTAGAAGAAATTATGGTTAGCAAGAATTGTCTTTTGAATTTCTGTCAAGACTCGTATACTTCGTCGCGGGCATTTATATATCCTACTAATATTATAAATGCGAAAGTTTGTAAGTATGGATGTTTGTTACTCTCTCACGCAAAAACTACTGAACGGATTTCAGTGAAAGTTGGCACACGGGTAGTTCGTGTCCTGGATTAACACATAGGCTACTTTTACGGCGGGGCTTTTATCGTGAAAAAAAAATATAACGCGGAAGAAGCCGCGGGCATAGGTTAGTACCCTATATGTTAATGATTTTGCCATTGCGCATAATCAGAAGTTATAACATTTTAAGCAAGAATTACGTATGATAATAGGAATTATTGATTGGTCTAAATGCTTAATGTTTTAGCAACAGTCCTTAAATAGGAACCATCCGCATTGCAGTTACAAACAAACAAAATGTTAGATACGCACGCGCCAGTACCGCAAGAAAACCGTCTTTGTTCTCCCCGTCATAATGGCGCGGTATTCCCTCATTTACTCAAAGGAGTCTTTGGAATCGACGCTGCGGCTTTTCTTGTTCCTTGTTAATTTAACCATATGTTTGTACTGATGAAGACAATTAAGGAGTATAAGATGGTCATAAATGTAAACATTGTTTACATATACTTCTAATCTAATATTGTATTTCAGAAAGGTTGTATAGTTATCTGAACATTAAAGTCAACGTTGAAACCGCTAAACTGATTTGGATAAAATTTGGCACACATATAGACGCTATCCTCGTTTAATATAGTATAGTACAGTAGGACTCTGAAATCGAACATCATCAATAAATATTCTTTCAATGCTGGAATCACACGCATCATGGATTTCAACATTATTTAAAACTCGGCGCTAGAACTTAGTTTATATATATTTGGATGGAACTCCTGAAAACTAGCCTTTTGCAATAAACCGTTTCATTTTAAAGACGTCCTATTTTGAGATGCGTGTAATTTTGTTTGGCTTGAAAGCTACACTTAATATGAATGTTATCAAAAAAGTTGGCTACGAATGAAGGGGTCTAAAAAAATTTTTAATGGATCCAAGCTCCTTATGTTGCCCCTTTAACATCCCTAAAGTTTGAGCCTGTATAGATTTTGAGGCCCAGCACCCATACAAAAAGAGGACATCTCCTTTATCCAATACTTTTTTTCACTAACTTTAGACAAATATTCTCACAAATCTTCACTTTGCATATATATATACATATACATATACACTCATGCCTTTTATCCCCGAAGGGGTAGGCAGAGGCGCAACTAGTGCACCCACTTTTCGCCGTTATTCCGTCCCATGATGTGATAGGGGGCGAGCCTATCGCCATATAGGGCACAAATTCCAGACTCCGAGCTGTTACTGAATAGAAAAACTCAATATCATTTTGCCCGACCCGGAAATCGAACCCGAGACCTCAGCATTGCAGTCGTACCATAATACAACTACGCCGCCGAGGCAGTCGAGGCATTAGTATTATAAAAATCAAACCTTGGGAAATCTTAAGTTTTATCACAGCAATTTACATTATCCAAGAGAACATTTGAATCACAAGTATTCTACTGCAAAATACGAACAAATAAAGTTCTTTAAATATTAATACACAATACCAACATATTTCTAGAAAGTGTTGTTTCTTTACTGAAGTTTGTCACGTTTAAGTCAACAAAGACAATCCATTTTGAAAATAATAGCACCAATTTGAAGAGATAACATTTTGTCGGGGATAGTGCAATACTGTGTAACTAGCGTTGGTAAATACCGCGTAAGCGAAAGAAAAAAAGTACAGCATTATCAATCATAAGTTTAGTATCATAAGTATCAATTTCAATTAAACTTTTTTCGTCACTGCGTGGTTTTGCACTATCCCCGACGATTTGTCTTCAGCATGAATGAGGTATCACGACTTCAAAAAGAACTAACGTAAAACTAAAGTATGTTGTGATTCTAATAGTAATATCACAAAATACTGAATAGTACTACGTAGTTATAGTACGTGAGATTTGCAGAGCGCACTCTCAATATCTCTTCAAATAATAAAATAAAAACTCCACAAATTTTCTTCTGCGCGAAAATCCAACAAGTGATACGAAAATGTTTTTAGATATACAATGGAGTCTCATTAATTCAGTCTGTCCATCCCGGGTTGTATTTTATCGTCGTCCGATACAATAAAACGACCGGCGAATAAAGATATTTTTTTTGTTACGACGTAAGGGACCCTATTATGGAAAACGTTTGTTCTGCGTCTTATCGAGTGTAAAAGCTGAAAAGCATGAGGCATGGAAATATTCGTATATGAAATTATAGTCAGGTAAGCAAAAAATCTATATGAGAACAACGCGTCCCTAACACCTCTGGACTCAAATTTCATGGCATTATATACATTTTTATTTTCCTTTTTACAATGCTTTGGAAATCAATAATGCTTGTATTATTTGTACCTCTATCTACTTAGTCTAAAATAAAAGCTTATGTGTTATTCCAGACTGTAATCTATCTCTATGCCAAATTCCATCCAGATCCGTTTAGCCGTTCTGCCGTGATTGAGTAACAAATCCGTCAAAACGTTCGCTTTTACAATAGTAGTAAGATAGAAAATGCATCACAGCTCCTATAAAAAGTTGCAAAGTACAAGAGTACGAGTGACAACAATAAAATATGACAATAAAAAGACAGCATTCAAAATGTTTAACAGTATGCCTATTCACATTGGCCCTCTCAAGGGAGGCAGCGCGGCGTAAATATTCCAACACTTAACTTTGCGACAGCGGTTCGAAGACTTTAAACAGATGCTAAAATAATAGTCTTTTATGAACAGTGCGAAATAGTGACTATTAATGGTTATGTTTTAGTGCATATAAATGATGAATCGTCCAAGGTTTTTTTTTCTTTTATAGGAGATCGACATAGTGACTGCACTGCACCTGATGGTAAGCACGGTGCAGTCCAAATAGAGAATCGAATGGCATTGGACGATTATTCCATGCCATTCGACACAATAATGCCGGCCTGAGTAGCTGCTTCTCTACGCTACGGGGGAAGGACACAGGATTGTAGGAAGGAGGGAACACGTGTGCCGGCAAACTATTCTCCAGCCTGATGGTGCGATAGAAGAAGGAGTTATCGAACCTATTCGTCCGGGTCGTAATGGTTTTCACCTTCAAGCTGTGGCTACGCGCGCCCGCACGCGTGGTTCTGCTAAGGAAACGAGAGGGTAGGGAAGGTATACATTTTGATCAGAATTACAAATCACTGTGTGGTACTACTGCGATTGTAATAGGGGAGCTTCCTAGGTTTGATTATGTACATAATTTAATATGGAACAGAAAATAATACGAAAAAGAAATACTTCTGTGAAATCAGCAACAAATTGGTTGAAAAATAGAGCAGTTATTCATATTTGAAATATTTTTTTGAGCAAAAGTGGGGACGTGAAGTGTATATCGATCTATCTGTTTCGCACGCACGGAGCGTTATGACCGGTGACAATTATGACGTCACAGTCTGATATTACTTTTATTTGACAACTTTTCCTTTCACCTAACTTCAAAGCTTGACTTATTATTGTGCTGATTTTGAAAATTATTTTTAAATCGATTTTAAATGGCATATATTTTTGTTAATGTAATTAACAAAAAGTAGTCAACTACACTATTCAAATCACAACATTCGATGTACAATGCTGATTGGTGGCAGAAATTTCTACTCAATGTCTGCGCAGTACTTTGATTTTAAATGATTAAAACTGTATATTTCGATAGATTGTGTTGCCCACAAACCAAATGCATTATCTGACATGTCTAAATTACTCATCGTGGCGTGTATGGCGTGTGGTCACGTGACGCGTGCTGCGGCAACACCTGGCTAGTGCGAGGTTCAAACCGCTTGCATGGAGAACGAATTACATACGTAAATTACGTCAGACCTGGAAGTTAAGGGACGCTAGACTGCTGCCAGAGGCAAACGGCAAAATGCAATACTCAGCATAACGGAGAAAAAGAATCAGTAAGTAAACAAACGTCACATAGATAACGTGACTGAGACAGCGCTCTACAAAACCGCAGTTCACCGACATCTCTTTCTAATGATCGATATTCCAATCCAATTCCAATTTGTTCTGGTTGGCCGTATCGTTTATACGACAATTCTGCCAATGTCAAGTTTGACTTTTAAAAAGTAGAAGGCACACGTGCTATAAAAAAAAAACTTGGCCGTGTGAAAATGAAATGAATAACGTAATAAAATAGTTTTCCGACTGAAAATTCTTAGTTGAAAAAAAATAATAATAAAAACATACATATAAATAAGATAAATAAGAATAATAATTTTGAACCATAAGAAGACACACCATAAATATATTTAAGAACAACTACCCACACAAATTATTAAAGTCTAATATTATTAATTACAATAAATTTAATAAGTGATCGATATTCACTGCAAAGATATTTTTTTGTAAAGCAATTTTATTTATTTTTTTATTTACTGTTGTGCACTGTCATATCTCGTATTGTTTATATGTATACACACACTCACGCCTTTTATCTCTAAAGAGGTGGGTAGATGAGCAACAAGTGCACCTATTCTTCGCCGTGCGTATTCCGTCGCATGTTGTGATAGGGGGCGAGTCTATCTCTATATCGGACACAAATTCCAGACTCAGGGCTAATACTGTGTAGAAAAAGCTAACACCGCTTTCCCCGACCCGGGGTCGAACCAGCGACCTCAGAACTGCAATACAACTATGCCACCGAAGTAACATGTTCAAATAATTTCGCTGGTAGACAGGACCAGGTTCAGCTGTAGAAGGTACTTAGTAGCGGAGCAGAGCCTGTACGGACCTCGTAAAGCCGCTCATATCGCACCTGCATTGTACACGAGCGTACTCTAACTGGAAGTGGTAAGGAATATAAAGTTGAATCGCAATATTCTTACATACATATACATATACACTCATGCCTTTTATCCCCGAAGGGGTAGGCAGAGTCACAACTAGTGCACCCACTTTTCGCCGTTATTCCGTCCCATGATGTAATAGGGGGCGAGCCTATCGCCAGATCGGGCACAAATTCCAGACTCCGGGCTGATACTGAATAAAAAAAACTCAATATCAGTTTGCCCGACCCGGGGATCGAACCCGAGACCTCAGCACTGCAGTCGTACCATAATACAACTATGCCACCGAGGCATTGTTACTTTTTCATATATTTATTTTTACAGATGACTTTTATCATCAGAAAATTTGTTTGTTCATATGCAGTCCTTAACAATAAAAATATTGGGTGTAGCAGAGTTCCACAATAGTTTTATTTGGACTTAAATGTTAAACATTGTGCAATCTACCATGAAAATAAGGAGTCACATAATATGTTTAACTTTAATATTACTTTTTGATTACTGGCTGAGAAAGAATGGAACTTCTGGTGTGATTTTCGGGTTAACATATGTGCGAAGGCTAAATATTTCTTAAAAGCACGAATCTTTTTTTTACATCATAAATGTCAAGTGACATCCAGATCCATTCCACCCCACGTAATTCGTACAATGTAATCTCTATTTTACAAATTGAATTATAAACCTCTTCATGTAATTATAACAAGTACGCTTGGAGCCACATCTAGCGTCTCGACATCGCGCGACCCCATGTGACCTACTTCAGCCACGGGCTCATTTGTCATGCTAATGCAAATGTATCGCCGCGAGACCACTTAGTACAATATTAAACAATCACACACATAATTATATGGCGTGTCAGAGTGACTGGAGTTGGAATATCATCCCTGGTGGTTAGGGTTAAAGTTTAAACTATTGTTAGCAATTTGTATTTTTCATTGCAGGTTGCCGGCAAATGAATAACACTCGGCAACGATATAATTATGATACGATAAATTACTTCCAGAATTTGCTAATCAACTGTTGATTAGTCGACATTTGCTAAGTTAAAGAAAGCATCAGCGCTGCGCTATGATCATTGGAGGAATCAGGGCTACGTTGCGAAACCTCAAATAAGGATAGTAGTTTAAGAGAGGAAAAGTAACTAACGTACCAGTACCACTTCCACCAGCACCGTCGGTTTTCAGTAAAACAGCCACCCCTATTTACGTACCTCATTTAAGCTGTATACAAAGTTGCCTATATCTTGCATCAGCCTATCACCGGCCACTAATCGCAAGCCTTTCTAAGTGAGAGCCAGCTATTTTGGTATTTATGCATTATTTATCAGAAATCGCGGTAAATTTTGAGATCTACAAAAAGCACAGTTAAAAGTTGTCCATTTCCATTACGTCTATTTCCGTAGGCCGCTACGATACTACGAAAGGCTACACATGTGCTACAAACTACGTAGCAGCGTGTAGCACAACGCAATTTACGCCTACGAATACGCTGATTTATTTGAATTTAAAGCCCTTTTATATAAAACTATATAAAAGCAGTGAAAAGTAATAAGATTTTATGATTTATAAATGCTAATACCCAATACAACAAGCACTCATAAAATATTCGAGTTATAAAAAGATTTTGTATTTTACTGGCTGTGCCCGATAGGATTAATCTGTGAAAAGATTAATTTTTTGAAATTCTTTCTTTTTCCTTATATACGAATAAGTGGTGTCCAATAATTCAGTTCTAAACTAACGCGTTTAGGGATTGAATTAGATTTTAATTTTAAGTAGAAAATATATACGTTACAGTAAGTAAATAATTTAACATTTTATTAATTACCGGTCATTATTGATAATAACCAGAAATAGTGCTGATTTTATATATTCTCCACTTTAACTGGTAATTATTAATAATAAACACATTGATCGCATTTACCGAATATAACGAAAGATTCGTTACACGAAATCATCAATAACAAAGTAACAGTTTCCGATTGATATTTCAAAACGTATTTAAATGAAATTCTGAACGTAATTAATTAAATTATACCAAATGCGAAACGTGATACACGTTGGCACAAAGGGTGTCATCCTTTAATCTCAGAATTGGTGTTGTATAGTTAACCCTGCCTTGGAAATGGAACAAAAACAACCCTTTTTTCGCTCCAGCGACGTTTGGAAGGGTAAGTGAGTGGCACGCGTGTCTAATAGCTTGACACCTCTTCTTCCTCCGTGATTGACACACGTTTTGAAAAATCGTATTCGGAATGTTACAGTGTAAATAGCGATTTGAATTTTGCTACGTATAAGGAAGTGTGCGAAAATAAAGAACCGTTTTGCCCTTTGAGTTTTACCGAAGTTTTTTCTTTGTGAACATAGCTTAATTTTTTATTTCAAATTTAAATTAACAGATACAAATGGATTAATGCTGCAGTACTGAAATATAAAGATATTAATATAAAAAGATAAATTAACATGCAAAGAGCATAGTCTACATAATTATTATCTCTGCATATGTGTGTCCAAAATACGAAAGTATATTTACATAGACAAAAATAAATAGCATACATTAATAGTTCAAAATTTGAGTGCGGCAAATTATTTTGTAGGAGATGTAACCTTTTTAATATCTAACCTCTCACGTCTGGACCTAAGCATACAATGAACTTTGAAAATTAACCTTTGCAAAGGTCACGCAAGTTTGATTTGAATTACCTTTGCTCATTTTTAGTGGAATACCTTTATAGCTAACTAGACTTGCTCGTGGCTCCACTCGCGTGAATGAATAGCCTATGTCACTAGCTGATAATGTAGCTATATCGTTGATCGAAGAATTTTTAAAATCGGTCCAGTACTTTTGAGTTTATTCGTTACAAAAATACAAAATTTTATAATATTAGTACAGACTAGTAACTGCGCGCGGTCTGCGAGTTTAGATTTCACGGTGGATTGATGGCTGGTTATGATTTTTTTCACTCTTATATTAAAAGCGAATGTTTGGATGTTTGTGAGAAGTAAACGCAGTAACCGCTAAACAGATTTTGATGAAATTGGGACACCGACAGACCATGTTCTGGATTAACATACGAGTTGTTTTTACATTGCGTTCCTAAATGAAACCATATACTTGAAAAATATTTTAATTATAAACTTTTTAAAGTAAATTGCGTCGTATAGATCGCTACAGTAATTCAGGAATTAGATATTAACGTCGCGGTAAAGGCTTTTCACGTAGGCGAAACCGCGACGGACGTCCAGTTACCTAATATTTTTACGCATACTCACGCCTTTTATCCCCGAAGGGGTAGGCAGAATCGCAACTAGTGCACCCACTTTTCGCCGTGCGTATTCCGTCCCATGATGTGATAGGGGGCGAGCCTATCGCCATTTCGGGCACAAATTCCAGACTCCGGGCTGATACTGAATAAAAAAATCCAAAATTACTGCCCGACCCGAGGATCGAACCCAAGACCTCAGCATTGCAGTCGTACCATAATACAACTACGCCACCGAAGCAGTCCTAATATTTTAATTATTGTTTATATAAATATTACGCCTATCAGATTTATGTGGGTAGAGATCTGAAACTCTAAACATTAAAGTAAAAATGCAGTAAAACACAAATTAGTTATCCTATAAAACAAATTTCTTGGAAACTTTTCTTTGTAAACTCTGAGCATTACCGAACACACATTTTAAAAGGTATAAACATCTGTATTTATGGCCAATATTTTAGGAGAAATGTCTCCGTTATAAATTTGGCTCATTGAATTAACTAATTTGTTTTCTGTTAAATACTATACAATGAATTAGAGATTTGAATATTCAACACTTAATTTAGACATTAATTAGTGTTAGAATTTGGTTCTGTCTTCATTATGGACTAGATCTACGATCTAATGTACCTATAGAGTATAACTTAGTATTGGGCTATAGATAAGACACTGTATCAAAGCTTGGAAACATTTTTGATTTTTTATGGCATCGAATGACGAGACGAGCATGCCGTTCACCTGATGGTAAGCGATACGACCACGCATAAACAGTAGAAACACCATCCAACACCTTGAGCTACAAAGCACCGTATGGCACTCCACTGAGCTCGTCATCCTGAGACGTAAGATGTTAAGTCTCATTATGTCCTGTAGTTACACTGGCTACAATGCCCTTCAAACCGAAACACAACAATGCATGCACACTGCTGCTTGGCGGTGGAAATAAACATTGCGGTGGTACCCACCCAGGCGGACTCTTACATATGAGAGTCCTACCACCATTGTAATATCATCTGTCAATAACATCTGTCGTGATTAGTGGAGAGAGTATATCAAAAGAAAATAGGGCAGACGTCTATATTTTTACTATCAAATATATACGTACAGCGTTCAAAAATATCAGAGAATTATAAAATACTAGCTTTAGCCCGCGGCTCCGCCCGCTTTAAAAAGTTTTTCCGGGATAAAAGTCCCGCTTTATATTTTCCCGGGATAAAAAGTAGCCTATGCGTTAATCCAGGACATGATCTACCCGTGTGCCAAATTTCATCGAAATCCGTTTAGTAGTTTTTGCGTGAAAGAGGAACAAACATTCTTTCATCCAAACATCCATACATTCTCACAAACTTTCGCCTTTATAATTATTAGTAGGACTTTTTTTTACTATCAAAAATTTATACATACATACATACATACACTCACGCCTGTTATCCCCGAAGGGGTAGGCAGGGACGCAACTAGTGCACCCACTCTTCGCCGCAGTCCGTCCCATGATGTGATAGGGGGCGAGCCTATCGCCATATCGGGCACAAATTCCAGACTCCGGACTGATACTGAATAGAAAAACTCAATATCACTTTGCCCGACCCGGGGATTGAACCCGAGACCTCAGCTTTGCAGTCGTACTGTAATACAACTACGCCACCGAGGCAGTGTAATATCATCTGTCAATAACATCTGTCGTGATTAGTGGAGAGTGTATATCAAAAGAAAATAGGGCAGACGTCTATATTTTTTTACTATCAAATATATACGTACAGCGTTCAAAAATATCACAGAATTATAAAATATTTTTTTTTACTATCAAAAATTTATACTTCACCAAAAATGGCACAGAATATTCAAAATCCGATTGAAATAAACAAATCATAAGCCTATGAAGTCTGGTAAGAGGTAAGTATAAAATAAAAACAGATGCACTTACCAAGAAGTAACCTTGATATTACGATACGGACGAAGAGATAGTAAGATAACCCTATACCATCTTGCTCGTTGACACGTTACCCGCGTGACAAGCCTTTCCCACAACTAAAGTCGCAGTACGATGCCAGCGCCATCTAGTTAAATAATCATGTAAAAATATTCATTTTTCCCATGGAAGCTAATTACCCCGATAAAAAGTAGCCTATGTGTTAACCCAGGACATAATCTAACCGTATGCCAAATTTCATCCAAATCCATGTAATTGTTTCTGCCTTCACTTCTAAAAACATCCAAACCTTTTCAAAAACTTTCACACATAATATTAGTAAGATAAAATAAGATTATGCAAAATAATTCGTAGGCAAGAACTTTACAAACTATGGCTCATACATCCAAAGCAGATGATGCTGCAATATGGAATGCTCAAAATCATCCATGATGGCCAGTATCAGTATTCATGGAAATTATTAGTGATTGGTTATCCGTTTAATTTAGTTCACACCGACTGAATCTTAGAGGCTTTGCTAACCTTATTTTTCTACAAATTACTATAACACAAAGCCGAGTAAGCTCAACATATTATCTATCTCATCGGCTTCGAGGTTAGAGAGTATTAAGCTCATACCAGTATCTGATGGGGTAGGCCTCTGCATATAAGTTAAGTACTATGAACTTTGGATGCACTATTTACCTCTATAAATAGTGCATCCCAAGCTCATTGTCCTTATTTAGGTCTCAAGAGAGAGAGAGAGCGTATACATTATGCATAGATCCCTTTAACGATCAAGTTACCTTTGTTTTAGGGTGCGTTCCACTAAGCGTTCACAACGCCCAAAATACTCTTTTGGCCGTTCCATATGGCGACTACGATCATTGTGGTCGCAGCGAAAACGTCATTAATGACGTCATAACTCACGCTCACGAGAAGCCCACAACGACCCATCTCTGGAGGTGGGTCGAAGTGAGCGTTGAGAAAAATAGCAAAGTTGCCAAAACTAAAAGGTCGAAGTTTTCTATTTTCACGATTATAATTTTCTAAAATTGTATTCCATTCTTCATCTGAACTGGATGAACTAGTACTTTCGACAGTATTATTGCTTGCACGCATCATCAAATAACCTAGTGTTGTCGCTAAAGACATTTTGAATCTATTTGAACGTAAAATAATTGAATACTTAATTGAAATTACATATAAAAATTTAATTATATATTTATTTTTCGACATAAACCAACTTCACTTATAATTATTAAAATTTACACTTAAAACTCATAAAAACTTAATAATGGTAGCCTAACCTATAGCTATTGCTTTATTTTTTCTAGCTCGCCATTTGTATTATTTCCTCAACGCCCAAAACGCTCCACAATCCATTCCACTTGGGTTTACGATAACAACGCTCAGGACATGCTCAGGACTTAGTGGAACGGGAAAACTCCTGGTCGTGAGCGTGATCGTCGTGAGTGCTTAGTGGAACGTAGCCTTAATATACTGAAATTTCATTTTAAAACCAATGCATACTTGTCAAGTTCTTTCGAAGGGCAAGAAACACTTAAAATATTATCGAAAGCCAAAAAACAAAATAGTCTGCTACGTGACCATGAATGTTGCAACTTCTTTGAAAAATCAACAACAAATTAATGGCGAAAAAAAACCTTTAAGTAGCAGTAGTTATACTAATAACCAAAACAGAGTTTCCACATTCTTGTTGGAACTGCAATAGGTTGTATAACATAAAATATGAAACTAGGTGACCCCAATCACATCAAAACTACAATGTTAAATCGTTCTACTTTACTAATTTCACGTTTTTTTATTATGCCCAATTTGCATGTATAAAATTATGGACCGCTTCAACGGGCAATTTGGTTTAATGAAAACACAGAATACTAAATGCGGTGTATGGAGTAATGCACTAAGAAAGGTAGGGAGGGATGTTCTCTTTGTTTGGTGTCCATTGCAGATCGTGTAGGGGAATAGGGTAGTTTCCTATGTTTGACTTTGTACATTATTTTAGATGTAACAGAAAATTGTACGAAAAAAAATTCTTCTCTGTAATCAGCATCAAAATCGATTGAAAAATAAAGCAGTTATTCAATTTTGAAATTTTCTTGTGAGCAAAAGTGGGGGCGTGGCGGGGATATCGCGCTATCTCTTGCGCACGTAGGCAGCGTTATGGCCGACAGTGCTTGGTGACGTCACACCCTAGTATTGCTGATATTTGACAGCTACCATTTCCACCAAATTTCAAAGCTTTATAACTTACTCACTATTACGCCAATTTTGCAAATTCTTTTTTCACTAGATTTTAGGTAGTATACATTTTTCATAATTGTATGTCAAATACTCTATTGAGTGAGCGAATGGTATTGTATTATAATCTTATGGTTTATGTATACGGTACTGTTTTGTGTGTACGTATTTATGATTTTTATATGAGAATGCGTATTATATTTACTACATACATATACACTCACGCCATTTATCCCTGAAGGGGTAGGCAGAGGCGCAACTAGTGCACCCACTTTTCGCCATTATTCCGTCCCATGATGTGATGGGGGCGAGCCTATCGCCATATCGGGGACAAATTCCAGACTCCGAGCTGATACGGAATAGAAAAACTTAATATCACTTTGCCCGACCCGGGGATCGAACCCGAGACCTCAGCATTGCACTCGTACCGTATTACAACTACGCCACCGAGGCAGGCAATAGTATATTTACTATTGATGTTTAAAATAAAATAATTTATAAAATTACTTTTTAACATGCATTATTCAAAATTTTCCGAATTCAACCCCCAGTACGGATAATTAATTTAGAAATTATTAAAGAGTTCATAAGTTACACTTTTAATAATCGGATTTATGTTGGTACATAGATTCTTATTCACACTAGAGTGCGAGATTTTAATTAACAAAATTACAATTTTAAAATGTCTGCTATGTTCTCTAGCGAACAACAATGCAGAAACTTCTATATTAGGTACAGGAAATATACATTTCTGAAAAAAAAACAAAGCGTTATCAGGTCACAACTAACCAGCAATGTACATTGTGCGCAGAGATACGGTCGCTGCGAATAATTTATGTTCAGAAGGGCCTGTTGCTCGCTCTGAAATATTAACCGGCGTGTGGCCAGCGCGTTGTTTTGATGAACGCTCAGAACGCCCAAATTAGATTCGTTGAACGTTTAGGGTATTGTGGACCTTGTTTTTCGGCGTAAGGCAAAACAGGTGTGCTTCAGGATAAATATTCCTTAATTGCATTAGTTAGACTACCTCGGTGGCGTAGTTGTATTACCGTACGACTGCAATGCTGAGCTCTTGAGTTCGATCCCCGGGTCGGGTAAAGTGATATTGGGTTTTTCTACTCAGTATGAGTTCGCAGTCTCGTATTTGTGCCCAATATAGCGATACACTCGCCCCTCACATTATGGGACGGAATACGCACAGCGAGAAGTGGGTGCACTAGTTGCGCCTCTGTCTACTCCTTCAGGGATAAAAGCGTGAGTGTGTGCATTGGTTATTTTACTAAATAAAATTTAAATCCAACTTCAAATATTACATGATGTGGGTTTTGCCTGCCTCGGTAGGGTAGTTGTGTTGCGTACGCGTTACGAGTACGCTTTGTGCGCTGAGGTCCGGGGTTCGAGTCCCGGGTCGAGTCAAAAAAATATTGTGACTGGGTTTTTCCATCCTAAAAACTACTCAGTCGCAGCTCGGAGTCAAGAAGTTAGCGGTGTGATACCCCCGTGCCTCGGAAAGGACGTAAAGCCGTTGGTCCTGCGCCTGATCTCTCTCCGGCCATGTCGGTTGCCGTCTCACCGGACTATGAGAGTGAAGGAATAGCGAGTGCACCTGTGTATTGCGCACACACTTGTGCACTATAATATTGCCTGCGTACCTGGCTGATCTCGGTTAAGATTGGCCGCCGTGGCCGTAACTGGCTAGAAGGTTTTACGTTTACGTTTAATACGGTTTTATATTTACAATTTCATAAAACAATATTATCTATATAGAAATATATTTAATTTAAAAAAAGGAATAGGTCTGGCTGTTCTGAATAAATAAACCGAGAAAAAAAGAAGGAAAATGTTTTCTTTCGGCTGATTTTTTATTAAACCTTCATTTCTAATTCTACTTTCGTAGTCGTTTCTGAATACGCCTTTATTATTAATCAAAATATTATATGCCTTTATGTTTGCTATTGTACGAAATCGGTTTTCGGCGTTTATTTACAAAGAGTGATTCACGTTTTACGTTTATTTGTGCACCAAACGAATAAATGTAAAAAGGCTTTATACTGTACAACAATACCGTATTCAACGATTGTTTGGGATAATACCTTTGTTTTCGTTGGTTAAATGTGTTGTATGGTTGTATGACACGAAGCAATGTTTAAATTTTGACGTGCAAGTTATCCGATTTTAGCCATTAATTTCATATCAATATGCCTTATATTTATGTGCTAATGTAGTCTGTCGCAGCAAAGTCTGTATAGTTTGAGACCCGTTTATTGTATAGATATTTTTGCCATGAAAAAGCAGTGTGAATATTATTGTGTTCCAGTTTGAAAGACATTGTAAATTACAGTACATTGTGATAAAAGTACACGATAGCCTAGTTGAGAATGGAATGGTCTGCCGAGACGGATGTGAAAGTTTGACGGAGATATTGAAAGAAGAGTAAAAATTGGAAATATTGTTAGTGGCGCCTTGTACAAGAATATGGTTAACAAAAATATTTCTCATTACGCTCGGTTAGCAATTCACCAAGGAGTCCTGGCGCCAACACTAATGTATGGGAGTGAGTCGTGGGTGTGGCAGAGCAAGCATGTAAGTAAGGTAAATGCAGTGGAGATGAGAGCTTTGAGAAATATGTGTGGGCTGAAAGTAAGTGATAGAGTGAGGAATAGCGTGATAAAAGATCAATGTGGATTGAAAGAAGATTTAGTGACTAAGATTGTGAAAGAAATGCTTCGGCAGTTTGGCCACATTGACAGGATGGATGAAAGGAGAGTAACGAAAGAAAATGTCGCGAAAGTGAGTGGTAGTGCCGGACGGGGACGTCTTAGACGTATCTTCATGGACCAAGTTAGCGACCTCTTAATGGTCAAATAAGGAGTTCTCGTAACCGACGAGCATGTATGAAGAGAATGATGCCTGTGAAAGAAACGAAAGAGGTATGCTTGGATCGTAGCAGTTGGCGCTCCATAGTCTCTACCTACCCCAATGGGAGTTAGGCGTGTGTTTGTGTAATTTTATATTCTTTTATAAACTAGTCAGTGCCTTTGTAGGACCGAGAAGAGAATCCTCAAAGTGTTATTAACATAAGGAGTATGCAAATAATGTTCTGAACAAGATTGTTTTGAAAATATTGCAATATTCACGAGTCTTCAAGTCTGTTGGCGTTATTTTCAGTACATTAGCGCTTTTCTTTGGTATGATGGCGGTTGGATGAATTTGAATGAGTTGCTATTAGCTCGGAAATTGTTAAGGAGTTTGTGATGTGTTTTATGTTATTAAATAAAGTATGACAGAGGAGATAATCTAGAAGTCTTTAAAAAGAGGTGACGTCGGCTCTGCCGACGTCACAGGGTTTCATCTCATCATCATCATCATCATCCATGATGTGATAATAAAACTCCAAATTGTTCTTCATCTTTTATTTCTGGGTGCTCCAAACTTATTTCCGGAGCTCGAAACAGTTGAAAGGCTCACAAGATACTGTCTACTTCAAATGCGAGACGCCCTATTTATACCAACGATTTGACAACTCGACTGGTTTTTGCACGATTATTATTTCAAAATACCCGCCGCTCCGACAAGTATAAAATAGAAGAATATCTCCAGGTGAAGACTTATGTTAAATGACGAGACGAGCAAGCTACTCGCCTTTATAAATACTACGAAAACAGTAATATCATTGTAAATTTTAGATTGAAATAAATACGAAACTTGGAAACTTGCACTCTGTTGCTTGGCGGTGGAAATAAATAAAATGGTAACTCTCATAATAGACCCTATAAAACAAATCTACCTTAACAGCACAATACCCTGGTAAATGGCCCCATAATTGACTAATAATCTAAACCAAGGCCCAGTTCCTCTAACTAACAATATCTTCCGGAAAAGTAGTTTAAACTAAGATTGTACGCCATAAATAAAACAAATAAAAATAAAATATTTTTCTTTCTTTCTTCTTATAAAAACTAGATACTTGTCTGAACGCAAACTGCTTGATTAAAGCAGTTTCCAAAAATAATTAATTTTACGCATCACTAGATGGCTCGCATGTTACGCTACACAGCCTAATGGAGCGTCACGAAAATCATAGACCTTGGCGATTATTTACTGATTTTCTGTCAACAACCGTTTATAGGGCACAGGGTTTATTTTTGTGACTCACGTTAATGTGTTATGTAGGTATTTAACCTATGTTGCAGAAAATGAGATCAAATAACTATAGATACGCCATACTTACAAATCAAACGAAAAGCGTATTCCGTAAGCACACATTCACATTCTTTTACACTTCACTACATAGACATGCTGTATGAAAGTAAGTGTTGTATAAAAATATGACGTTTAACCATCTTGAACAAAAAAGGCAGTCAGTATTTATTATTTAAGCGCAGTGTAGGAAAACAGTCAAAATCACACAAAATAATCCCTTGTGGGATAACTTTGGGTCTTCGGATTGTGCGTATTAATGACAAATCTCTATAGTTTTTTAACATTATTGTTTCTAGACATTAATATTTATGAATGGATTCGATGGGGGAAGAAGCACTGTATCATTTCCCGACATGTATTTGAAGCGTACTGCATCTTATCATAATTGCAATTCTCCATAAGGAATCCGGCCCCTGTTAAATTGTGTTAAAATCCACACAAATATGCTCTGACTTAAGAATAGAATCCCGGACCTCTGTCTCCCAGCCTAACTCAAATACTAAAGGATAAAGTTACATCACCAAACAAAATGCCATCAAACTAAAAGGACGAATAAAAATCCAATCATTATCTCAAATATTTTCATTAGCAATTTAATCTCACCTCAAGGTGTATTTGAGCACGCTGGAACTTCAGGATTAAGTCTCACCGGCCGGATATCGGAAATCGTTCATGATATTAAAGTTTAAATTGACATTTAATCGAGATTAAATATTTATGGCCTGGATTATAGAGGTGATGGAAAAAGTTTATATTACATACATACACACTCACGCCTGTAATCCCCGAAGGGGTAGGCAGAGGCGCAACTAGTGCACCCACTTTTCGCCGTTATTCCGTCCCATGATGTGATAGGGGGCGAGCCTATCGCCATATCGGGCACAAATTCCAGCCTCCGAGCTGATACTGAATAGAAAAACTCAATATCACTTTGCCCGACCCGGGAATCGAACCCGAGACCCCAGCTTTGCAGTCGTACTGTAATACAACTACGCCACCGAGGCAGTCAAACCGAGCAAAGTTGATATTGTTTTTAAATAGCATCAAAAATACTAATTAATTGGTTAACCGTTTAAGGAAGCTTAAAATGTGCATAGATGCTTTGATAAGGTGTCAGAAATTGGCCTACATATAGTGACTACTAGTTATCGCACACGGCTCTACGCGCGTGAATATCCCCCTGTATACTTTTCCGGGATAAAATTAGGCTATGTCCTTTCCAGGGTATCAATCTATCTCCACATAAAATTTCAAGATGCAGTGAAAGCGTAAAAGACAGAGTTACTGTCACATAAGTGTGAATAAACTGAGATTTGTATTAACTCATTGCTAAAATAACAGTTCAGTATTGACAGATCGACGGGTCCGTAGAACAAAGTCGTATATGCAAAATGAAGCTTTTCAGTAGAACGCTTTGAAAGTCTAAGTTAATTGTGAAAATCACAAGTTATAGTGAACAAAACATTATATTCTATAGGGTTCAGTAACAACTTTGAACTTAATGTGTGAAAATAGCACTAATTCGCACATGAATACAAACTAACGACTTTCAAAGCGCTCTACTGAAAAGCTAACATTTTGCATATACGAATTTGTTCTACGGACCCGTCGAGATGCTTCAACTATATTTTTTTTGCAAGTTGGCAGCATATGAAATACGCCATTATCATTTCCTAGAGCTCTAGACAAGATGCCTACAATAGTTAAAGTTAACTAAAAAACAAAATAATTTATAGGAATGACACCCTAGCGATAGACTCAAGCGTTAGGATGTCATTCCCCTACATTTATCTAAACATCTTTTGCAACGTCTAAATAAATACTTCTAAAACATCGCAAACAAGTGAATCATTTATATTCCCTTTAAATGAGATTATTGCTTTTGTTAAAACTCTTGTTTTTAAGCTACTATTGTTCTACGTCGCTTGCGCGCGGGAATAAATTTACATAATGCATGCAACTTTCGACATTCCACAAACATCATTACCATTCCTTTGAATTCAGAGACGTAGTGAGAATAGATCAATAGTAATATGGTTAAAAAACATTATATTTCTATTAAAAACCTGACTGCCTCAGTAGCGTTGTATTACGGTACGGCTGCAACGTCGAGGTCTCGGTTTCTATCTCCGGGTCATATTGGGTTTTTCTACACAGTATCAGCCCAGAATTTGTACAATTGGAATTTGTGCTTGATATGGCGATACGCTCGCCCTCTGTCAGATCGTGGGACGGAATATGCACGGCGAAATGTGGGTGCATTAGTTGCGTCTCTACGTAATTCTCCTAGCCAGTTTCGGCCACGGCGGCCACCCTAAACGGGGATTACCTAAGTACGTGGGAGATATTATAGTGCACAGGTGTGTGCGCAATGCACAGGTGCACTCGGTATTCCTTCACTCTCATAGCCCGGTGAGACGGCAATCCGACATGCCGGAGAGAGATCAGGCGCAGGACCAACGGCTTTGTGTGTGTGTGTGTGTGTATGTGTGTGTATGTGCGTGTGTTTGTGTGTTTGACTTTGTTAACTCTCTATACATTTCACCAAATAAACATATATAGATAGCTAATAGCTATCATCCCTTAGTGTTTGTAACCAGCTCTACACCTTGATGACGGCTAATGCAGTTAGTATTCCGAGAATACAGATAGAATCGAATTAAGGCGTTCATACACGATGTAACCCTTAGTGTCTGTAACCAGCTCTACACTTTGATGACGGTTAATGCAATTAGTATTCCGATAATCCAGACAGAATCAATTTAAGGCGGTCATACACGATGTAAGCATGAGGATACATCCATTTAATTAGTCACTGTTTGAAGTAATGAAGCGGTACTATGAGTTCTCGTTTTTGTCTCTCTTCTGTTTTTTTTCTATATCAGCCCATCACCACCTGGGATCCATATAATCAACACCTATGTCTAATAGACAAAATAAAAATGCGGGCGTTATATTCAACTGTATTTCTTTAAGAGTCAGAGTGTTAGCCTCAGAGTGTCGTAGGATACACTTTCTGTTTCAATGTTTGACATGTAACACGTAGTCAATCGCACGCCAGTATTACATTCCTGGTATATTGACGTATCGACAGGTACACTCAGCAGCATAAATATCTGTACAAAATCAAAATTTCAAATCGCCTATATACGCGTTAAGTTAAACTGAATAAATGTTTTCTTCGTATGAAGTAAAACAAATTTCTTTTATTTTATTTTTGTGAAGAGAAAAAAAGATTAGTAAGAACACAAAAGTATGTAATCTTTTTTTCTTTTCACAAAAATAAAATAAAAGAGATTGGCTTTACTGCATACGAAGATTTTTTTTCAGTTTAACTTAACGCGTGTATAGGCGATTTGAAAATTTAATTTTGTACAGATATTTATGCTGCTGACTGTACAGGGTTGGTCGTCCACCTGCAAAGTAGAAGGACGACTTGACGAAGGTCTCAGGGACATACTGGATGCAGGTCGCTTTCCATCTGGAAACTTTTAGGGGTCTATGACCAACAGTGGACTTCACGTGGCTTTTGATGATGACCATGATGATTCAATATTCATATTTCCACATCTCATCGTCATCATCAGCCATATGACGTCACTGCTGAACCTATGTTCATTATAGGCCTCCCCTTAAGATTTCCAGATGGACCTGTCAAAAGCGGCCTGCATCCAGCGCGTTCCTGCGAGCTTTACCAAGTCATCCACCTTGCGGGTGGACGGTCGACGCTGCGCTTGCCAGTACGTGTTCTCCACTCGAGAACTTTTTTATTAATCTCCGCTCGCAAGAATTCAACCGAACAAAGGCTGCATTACGTCGGAGTTAAAAATGTAAACAAATAGTAAGGGTCCGAGTAAAAATAATCAGTTTTCGCAAATGAGCGCTTCGTCTCAAGTTCGTATCGACAGCATCTGCTAAAAATATTCTTACGCCAAATTACTTGTTCTGCTGCACGTTCTATTACGTTTCAAATTACTCAGAATTTACATAGAATGTTGATTAAGAAAACACGCGATGTTCTATGTAGACAAAAGGCAAAAGTTATTCAAACAATTTTTTTAACGAAGGGTACTTTAACAAATTTACACTTTTATTATGAAATACCATTCAAAGTAGTATATACAAGATCGTCTCAAGCTCGGTTTGGTGATACATACAACTGTGTTAAAATACTCTCTATGAAAAAACATGTTATAAAAAGCTTACCTTTTTTTAGGTATGTTTTAGTTTCATACTATACCTTTCGGTTATTTATTTCTATATCGATATATATGCTAAGTTAGGACGTTCAAACGGTCTTGGGTTGGGAGATAGAACAATATTCAAATAAATCCTACTAATATTATAAATGCGAATGTTTGTATGGATATATGGATGTTTGTTACTCTTTCATGCAAAAGCTACTAAACGGATTTCGATGAAATTTGGCACACGAGTAGATCATATCCTGGATTAACACATAAACAACTTTTTAACCCGGAAAATATAAAGCGGAACTTTTATCCCGGAAAAACTTTTTAACGTGGGCGGAGTCGCATGCATTAGCTAGTACTCCATACAGCATATGTTTCATACTTTAGTGTTTCTCAGTTATATACTCCGCCGCTCATAACAACGAGCGAGGACATTTTTTTTTAATTTAAAGCATTTTGTGTTATGGAAAGAATTTTCATTATTTTAATGCGTATGTTTAAGCAAATTGAAATTATTTGTTTTGGGAAGATTTTGGTAACCAGCGTCCAGCGGTTAAGCAGAATTAAGCGTACTACTAGGAGGTACAATGTTCGATTCAGGATTCAGCATCTATACATCCTGATCTCGTATCTTGTTCATTCGTTGTCATCAGTACATCACTACATAATGATAAAATGCTCTAAAAAGTGGAAAAATAACGTGTATTTGTTGGTCATTTAAGTATCTGAAAACATTTTGACCCAAACGTCGTCGCGTTGGAGAACGGCTAAAGAAGTATTTCCATCTCCCTGGGCCGGAGTTTAGTAGCTATAGCTACGAAGTACGAACCATCTAATTGACGTCAGCTTTCAAAGGAAAAAAACCGCATCAAAATCGGTACATTCGTTTGAGAGCTACGATGCAACAGGCAGACATATAGATCTATCTATACACACCCTAAATATATAACACCCCTCTGTTTCTCCCGGGGGTTAAAAACAAAGTCCTCACCGCGTCCGTCTGAACGCGATAATTTAAAAAACTACCGAACGGATTTTCATAAGATTTTCATAAATGGACGAAGTGATTCAAGAGCGAGGGTTATATGTATAATTATTTTGTCACAGACCGAATGCAACACGGGCGAAGCGGCAAACAAAAGGTAGTTATTACTAATTCATAAAAGATGCAAAAGTCTATAAAAGTGTTTGAGTTCTGAATGTTTAAAAATAATTGATAAAAAGAACCCAACCGTTGAATAGAATTTGATGGAAGTCGGCATCAGATAAACCAACTTTTGGATTATTAAGATACAATTTCTTGCTGCGTGAAGTGCACAATGACAGGCGTCATTGCGCACTTTTTGCAACAAGAAATTAGATCAATATGTCGCAGGAATAAAGTTTTATTTCTGCGAGAACTTGATCTAGTCAAAATAAATGTTTTACCTATTACGCACAACCAACATTAAAGCTTTAATATCTTATTCTTTAACAACGTGGCGTCGTCTGCAAAGATATCTTTTATGCTACATTCCTCGCAAGAAAATTATTTTCTCTGACAAAATCTAGAATCTTATTTTTTCCTTTTCCTAAATTAACAGACATAACAGACTTTCTGTTCCATAAAAGGCAGGTAAAAGAATGAGAGGTTTGTTCAGATTATTCGGAGGCAAGTAATTACCCTCCCGACTGACTTACGACTTTATTTCAATTTTCTTTGATGGAAACAAAAATATTAGTCTTGAATATTTTAGGAGTTATTTTACGAGTTTCTTGTTTGTGTCTATTCCGTTTTTACGGGTTGGTTGATGATTATACACGAACTAGAATACATGGTAACAATAATGATTTTCATGGTATATAGATATAAGTACGGGCAGCCATCGATAGCAGTCCTCAGTTCAGTTTCTTCCCGAGGTATTTGAAGTCAGACAGACGGCCATTATAAACTTAACCATATCGCTTGAAATACGGTGTGCTGGCAGCAGTCGCCGATAATTTCTTTTTGATAAATTAACATTGGCTATCACATCATGGGCCGGAATAACGGCGAAAAGTGGGTGCACTAGTTGCGCCTCTGCCTACCCCTTCGGGGATAACAGGCGTGAGTGTATATGTATGTATGTATGTTAACATTGGCCTTAGGTTTTTTATATTCACCATTTGATATTTTATACTTAAAACTAGTAGTGCTCGCGGCTCCGCCCGCGTGAAAAAGTTTTTCCGGGATAAAAAGTAGCCTATAGCACTCAGGAGTAAAGTAGCTTCCTATTAGTGAAAAAAATTTCAAAATCGGTTCAGTAGTTCTTGAGATTAGCGCGTTCAAACAAACAAACTCTTTAGCTTTATAATATTAGTATAGATGAGGAGCAGGAGCTTATCTAGGTACAACCAATCCATTTCGCCCACCGAGAAGCGATGTGTAAGCATTCTTACCTTCTTAAGGATATTGTAATTAATACCCAAAATCAATCAATTAATTAGCCTGTCGCCGTTCACTCCTGATCGTAGGCCTCCCCAAGTGATTGCAAACCAACCCGCTCTTGAGCAGTCCTAAATAGTCGAAGATGATTACTGGATATAATAAGAGAACTTCATAACCAAGATGACAAATACCAGTTCATATCGTCTTGGCAAAATATTTCTATTTGGACGCGCTCAAGCGAAAATAACCCTTAACGACAGTACTTAAAATATACATAAGTTACAAACCGCGAGTCGAATAAATGTTATACGCTAAAAGGCTTAATTTAGTTCATGCAAATTACATACCAAGTTAACTCGTATGAGGACTTGTTCAAAGATCTCAGTTTGGAATTATGAGCTACGAGATGAGATTTATTTACGTATAGTATGCGAAGGAAGTTTCAAATGAGCTTTAAGGAGGATGGTAGGTGGATTAATTTGTGATTCGAATTTACATATTACATGCTGGTTGTAAGATATTTTTTGTAAAGTGATCCTCATAGTCAGTTTCAGCCACGGCGGCCAATCTCAACGGAGATCAGCGAGGTACGCAGGAGATATTATAGTGCACAAGTGTGTGCGCAATACACAGGTGCATTCGCTATTCCTTCACTCTCATAGTCCGGTGAGACGGCAACCGACATGACCGGAGAGAGATCAGGCGCAGGACCAACGACTTTACATGCTTTCTGAGGCACGGGGGTATCACACCGCCAACATCCTGACTCCGAGCTGCGACTGAGTATTTTTTTTAATGGAAAAACCCAGTCACAATATTATTATATATTTTGTATCCGGAGAACGACCACGGTTCAAGGTGTTCAAAACCCGCCACAGTGTCTCAAGTAAGCTTGACGCCCTTCCGTGTATACCAGAGTCAAACAGGCCGACATAACTGTGACTACTGGCGACGGATAATCATTTTGTCAGTCGACACTACCTGGATCCCACTCCGCTTAACATCAGGTGTATTGAGGTCAATTGGAATGGACTGATTAAACAAAAATCAATTTCTAAACACAGAATCAAGCGTGCTACCTTTTTCCTTTTCAGTGATTCCAATAAAATATATTTCCAATAATGAGGGGCATGTCTTTATATTATTACATTTCTGTTTAGTGGTACTGTTTGGATAATTAGGATCAGTTTTGACTTCATCCATGTTACTAATGACCGCTGTTATACCCCTCAGGACTTTAACGGTTAAATCCTACTATCCTACTAACATTATAAAGGCGAAAGTTTGTAAGAATGTATGGATGTTTGGATGTTTAGATGTTTGGATGTATGGATGTAAGGATGTTTGTTCCTCTTTCACGCAAAAACTACTGAACGGATTTCGATGAAATTTGGCACACGGGTAGATCATGTCTTGGATTAACATATAGGCTACTTTTTATCCCGGGAAAATATAAACCGGGACTTTTATCGCGGAAAAACTTTTTAATGCGGACGGAGCCGCGGGCAAAAGCTAGTATTATATAACATTATTGTAAGAAAACAACATCTGTACTTACTTGAGTAATATTCTTTAATTAAGAAAATCTAATGACAAAAATTGCGTCTAGGACGATGTCTAGACAGGACATTTCATTGACCTGAATTTTACTTACAAAGCACTGCGTAGTGCCGCGTTGCGATCGTCGCCATTAGACATTCATTTTTAAGTCTTGTGATATATCACAATTATTCATCACAAACTTTAACAACCACAATAATAATTATAATAATGTTGCCTAAAATGTCTTTCCAACCGGAACACAACAATTCCGCTTGGCAGTATATATCTCAAGGGTCACAAATGGCATAGCGTTTTTTTTGCCGCCCGGGGCGGACCCAAAATTTACCGGCCCAAGGTCATGAAGGAAAAAAAAAACAAGAGTCACACACAGCGGGGATAGTCGCTAGTTACATGTGCCTACCCTCACCCCCAATCTGCTGGTACTTGAGACGCTTTAATTTGTAAAAGGTTTTGTTTTACGCATTTTGCCGCCCCCAAATTTTCCGCCCGGGGCGGAACGCTACACCATTGGTAACAATGTGTCTCTACCTTTTTATACTAGAAAAGAAGTGGAACGTCTTCACGCAGGCGAAGTCACTTGCAACACCGATATAAATAAAGTATTAACTACATTTACGTCTTACAATACCCACTCAGTCCAATGGGAGTATCGGATTATTTATTATTTAAGTGTAAGTTTGGAATTTGATCGAAACGAGAGCGGCCCACGGGAGGCGGCCCGCAGGTCTGCCCACTCACCACACACATACTCAGGCTTTTTGTCCCTGTTAGGGTAGGCAGAGGCGCAACTAGTGCATCCACCATCATCACGCGTATTCCGTCGCATAATGTGAACCCTTGTCACCATATCGTCAAAGTAAGAATATACAATATAAATATGCAGAAGCAAATGGCATTTACAAAACGTGAAGATTTTGAAGTCATATGAAATATTTTGGACGCAATCAGTAAATTGCTGCTATATATTATATCGGGTCGCTTTCGGTCATAATATTGTATATACTTTCCCACTGCTGGGCAAGAATATCCTAATGTCACGTGGTTGTGACGCGTTGGTTATGCCTTCTAAATTACTATTTGTTTAATTTATAAAGTGCCGTAAGTATTTAAGGCGCAGGATATATTATATGAGACCCCGGAAGAACATAAAGGCAATGATTTGTAAAGTGGGTTCCACGGGAACTAAAAGTTCCGCGGTAAATTCACCAATTAACTTTATTAACCATCTTATGCCGAGTTCCATAAAGTATAATGCCTTTTTGACTAATCCGTAGCCTCAAAAGTTTAAGAGCTGCTGGTCTACTAACTAGGTCATAGACAATAAAAATAATTCATGCGACCCAGCCCCATTGATTGTCTTATTGACGGAAAAATAAAAAAATAATATTATCGTGACTTATGCAGACCTTATCTCTTATTGTCAAGGAAGGCTGAATCATTTATTGAAATGATATTGAAATATGTACGACTTTCATTGTTATAATTACTATTTCATCACCCAACGCACTTTTATAAGGAATAATTAGTTTTTATTCAAAATTAAATTACATAAATCTCTTAATCGGAGGACTTTAAAATTAAACGATTTACTGCAAAGGCCTTATCTTTGAGCATGTGCTTAACTTTTGATTTGTTTATTAAATGAAAGTAGGCATTACTAAGTTACTCTTGTTTCAATAAAATATGATGTACAGAACAAACAAACACACATTACGTTTTTTATCCCCGAAGGGGTAGGCAGACGTGCAAATAAGGCATCCACTGTTTGTCGTGTGTTCCGTCGCATGATATAATAGGCTGATACTCATAATGTATTATTACTGATACTAAGCAGAAAACTCAATATCACTTGGCCAAACCAGGGATTCGAAACCGGGACCTCAGGGCGGTGGTCGGACCGTGCACGCGGTACAACTACGCCACCGAGGCAGATGAAAATATGATGCAACAAGTAAAGAAGAGTACCACCATACCAGCCCTGTATTATATACTGCCCATTGCTGAGCACGGGCCTCCTCTACAACTGAGAGGGTTTAGGCGTTAGTCTAAATAAGTTTGAAATTCTTATATAGAACTTCTCAGGTATACAGGTTTACTCACGATGTTTAGCCTTCACCGTTAAAGCGAGCGATAATTCACATAACTTTTTAGAAAAGTCAGAGGTGCGTGCCCTTGGGTTTTGAACCTGCGTACATTCGTCTAGACAGTCCGTTCCCTATCGCCCCCATAAGAGGAAGGAACGTACATTAAAAAATACAGTCAACTATAAAACCTTAAAATCTTAATAAACATCCTACTAATATTATAAAGGCGAAAGTTTGTAAGAATGTATGGATGTTTGTTACTCTTTCACGCAAAAACTACTGAACGGATTTCGATGAAATTTGGCACACGGGTAGATTATGTCCTGGATTAACACATAGGCTACTTTTTATCCCGGGAAAATATAAAGCGGGAATTTTATCCCGGAAAAACTTTTTAAAGCGGGCGAAGCCGCGAGCAAAAGCTAGTAAAATATATACCAAACAAATCTTACATACCATAGATTTATAATTTAAACAATTATTTAGAAGTGCGCGTAATAAATAGAATGAGGAAAAATTACAATTGACCAACAATTATACAAGGACTTTACTTTTATATAAAAGGAGAGCGATATTAGAACCATGGCATTAAGTCTTCAAGTGCCGTGAAGTTCTTTGATAATATTTAATTGAAGATCTCAAGGTTAGTTCGTTTTATAAAGGAGTTACTATTAAGAGCTGCGAAGTGGTCTTGGAATATTTAGTAAGCTTTTGCACGTGGAATTAGTTTTTAAATAAAAGTGGATTATCGGACTAGAGATGTTTGGAAAATTAACCACGGTGGTTGAAAATTAAATTCCCTCGGTGTCGTAGTTGTATTGCATGCGCTGTACCACCGCCCTTAGGTCCTGGGTTCGTATCCTGGATCGAACAATGTTATTGGTTTTCCTGCTCACTGTCATCCTGGAGTCCGGAATTTATGCCCGGTATGGCGATAGGCTCGCCGTGTATCACGTCATAGGACGGAATACGCACGGCGAAATCGGGTGCACCAGTTATGCTCTGCCTACCCCTTCGGGGGTAAAGGCGTGTATAAAGGTTATATGAAAATTAGAGTACTGAGAGTACCGGAGTTTATCTCCTGTTCAAACTCGTCTTCCTAAGTAGGTAACGACTCTACAATTTTATTAGAACGCTATAATCATGGACCGAATAATACATTCAGTGTGAACACACACATACTCACGCCTTTTTTCCGCGAAGGGGTAGGCAGAGGCGCAACTAGTGCACCTACTTTTCGCCGTTATTTCGTTCCATGATGTGATAGGGGGCGAGCATATCGCCATATCACAAATTCCTGACCCCGAGCTGATACTGAATAGAAAAACTCAATATCATTTTGCCCGACCCGTAGATCGAACCCGAGACCTCAGCATTGCAGTCGTACTATATACAACTACGTCACCGACGCAGTAATTCATTCAGTGTAAAATGTAATCGAAATATGGATTAACAAAACGTCATTTAAAAATACCAAGTATTACTGTCGTCGATCTCTATGAGTACGGTTACTATACATCTATACTATCTATGCTAATATTATAAAGCTGAAGAGTTTGTTTGTTTGAACGCGCTAATCTCAGGAACTACTGAACCGATTTTGAAAATTCTTCACTAATAGGAAGCTACATAACTCCTGAGTGCTATAGACTACTTTTTGTCCCGGGAAAATATTTTTGTCCCGGAAAAACTTTTTCACGCGGGCGGAGCCGCGAGCACTACTAGTTCAAAATATGCCTGGCGCCACCTGCCCATACAAGACCAATCCATAATTTAATTAAAACTCATTGACCAGCTGCATTCATTATATTAACAAGTATTGTTGGAATTTGCACATAAGGGTTGATTGGACCCATAAAATAATATAGTCTCATAAAGCCCAATATTTGCATATAAAAGGATCGCTAGAATATGTTTTACTCTTTGAGTGTTTGATATCATTCGAATTTCAATGAATTTCAATATAAATGAGACTTTTATCTTACGTGAAATTTAAAGGGTATTTATTGTACGCAATTTAAAAATACATTTTGCATGACATTTTTTACAATAGAAAATGTATTTACATTTTTACAAAAATATAAAAACCGTTCTTATTTCAAAATGATAAAACATTTTATCTAAGAAATAACCGTGAAAAATATGTTCGTGGATCAATAAAACATATTTTCGATGGCGTTCCGTGCATTCCCCGTACACATTTTGGCCGATCGTCATGGGAGGCATTATGCTACCCACGTAGGGATAACCTCCCATTACCAACCTAATAAATAACAAAATTGAATATGGCTTCCTTTCACGAAAAAATATATTTGCAACACGCAAGGAAACGATTCTGATACACAAAGAAAGACCCATCAGCCAGATATATTGGCGTACAGCGATTATTGATATTTTAACGATCATACTCTAAAAAGAAAATATTTTTATAACTAAAACACACATCGTCATCCTCAAAAGGATAAGCAGAAATGGAACCAGGGCACCCATTTTCTCCATTTGTGTACCGTTGCCATTGGGGCGAGCCTATCGCCATTTGGGCACAAATTTTGAACTCTGGGATGATACTGCGCTAAAAAGTCATTATTCCCACATTTTTGTCCGATCCTTAAAGGTCTATATATTTTAAAAATATAAATGAATTCATAGAATGTTGCTTTGGAGCATGTTAACAAATAAGAAAGGCAAAAAATGATGACCTGTACGAAATCCAATATCCAAATCAATCAAAATCACGTAAAATTCGCATTTAGCTGGTATTTTTTAGAACTAGCACTCTTCTGGATAGTGGCTATAAGTACTTACTATTACTTCTCACAATACTTATTTTGATCTCCTGCACTTACCTATAACAAAAATTAAATAAAACACGTTTAAATCTCCATTCTATGAGTACCTAATATAAATTATAATCTTAAATCCTCGGCTGAGTACCATTAAAGTATTATGAATACATTAATAAAAATTGTTTTAAATTCAATGTCAATCCATTGTTATTTTTTATTGACTACAATTGTTCTCTCCACTAGTCATATTTATTTATCTTAGGACCAGTTTCAACTGTTCTTGATAAGATCCAGTTAACTATAACTATCTGACATATAACGCTATCTAACAAATAATATAGGTGACTTTTACTAGCAGATTGTATTTCAGATCTATGAACGCAAATGTTGTAGTTTAGGGGCGGTTGCAGACGACAACTTAGACGTGAGTCGGAGGAAGCCCGCAGCCGTCCCTAATGCGCCGAAGATGGCCACCGCGGAGTTTTAGTTGGTATGCCGTGCGGTGTACATAGGTTAGGGACTCGGCCCGGCGGTCGCCCGACGTTTTCCATCTTTCCGGGCGGCTCAACGTCGGGTCGTAAGGCAAGGTGAACCCAACATAACCGCCCAGTCGTTCCCCTTGAACACTGGGCGGTAGTAATAAGTCACTTTCTCCGCGTCAAAAAAAAAAAAATGTTGTAGTTTATTGGGCGGATATGTACCGAATAAGCTATCAAAAACTTTATCCCCTGGGAATGGGCCCTTATTAATCTATATTCAATTATTGTTCTAGTATGAAGCCGTTGACAGCAGCCATCTTGATTTCGCTCGCCGTCATGGTGAAGTGTGGAAAGGACACGTACACAAACAGATATGACAGTATGAATGTGAACGATGTTATAGGGAACCATAGACTCCTGCATGCCTACATAAAGTGCATGCTTGATGAAGGACGCTGTACTGCCGAAGGACGGGAATTGAAGAGTAAGTAATTTTTTTAATAAGGCTACGTTTCCACCCAAAATTTTATAGCGTAACGAGGCCTTCAAATGTAGATTTCTATTAAACCTTTTCCGCTAGAGCTTCGCTAATCGTGGCTAAGAAAGTAAAGTGACTGTTCGTGGAATTTCCTAGCGTACCGATTACCTCCTCGTACATATCTGGTAGATACGCAAACAAAGTACAATGTATTTATACTCTAAAATACTCATTTTGGTAGCGCAAATATTTCCTTAATTAGATTTTTCTTATATTTTTTTTAGCCATAAAATATTTCTTATCATCTTGCTATGATAAAATTATTCCATGCAAAGATAGACAAATCAATGATTAGTTACTCATTAATCACTTTGTTGCAAGTAGGTAGTTCTACAAAGTGATAAAACACTCTTCCGAATTTGTGCTTGGGATGTTTGTTAATTCAAAGCAAATATTTGTTCAAAGCTCGTGTCAGGCTGTTTGCGATGTTGCGACGAAACATGTTTGTGTTAACCGGCGTACATTACAATTATCAGGAAGGAGAGGTATTACCTTTTTCGTCGAGTAGCCGCTTTGGACTGGAATGTTGTTGACTCGAATTCTAGGTTTTTTTATGGAATGACGAGACGAGCATGCCATTCACCTGATGGAAAGCGATACAACCACACATAAACAGTAGCAAAACCATCCAGTGCCTTTAGTTACAAAGTGCTGTGTGGCATTCCATTGCGCTTGTCATCCTGAGACATAAGATGTTAAGTCTCATTATGTCCAGTAGTTACACTGGCTAGAATGTCCTTCAAACTGAAACACAATAGTGCAACTGCTGCTTAGCGGTAGAAATTGGACCGAACTGTCGTCTGAAGCCATTTAATGATTTATCCGACGTTGAAATACTAAATGAAGAAGTAAACGTCATATTGTGAAAAATATGGCAGGATATATTTATTCACCCGGATAACGACCACCTATGGTGTTAAAGCCCATAGTGGTTTACGTAAGTGTGCCGCGTTCCAGAATCAGCCTGGGTATATGCGCTTCAAACAGGCCGGCATATTTGTGCCAACTGACAAGGGATAATCATCGCTCATCAGTAGGCACTATCTAGACCCCTTTCGCCTTATCTTCAGGTTCAGTGGGGTCAATATGCCGCGCCCGTAAAAAAATTACTCATTCTGAAATATGCGTAAGAAAGTGAAGCGCCGAGTTCACATAATGGGATAAGGACAAGAGATTGGTTATAAAAATATACCGAACATGCTAAAGCCCATTGTAATGACAAAGAAAGACAAATATTCCTTTTCGCTATTTAGTCTTGAGTCAATCGAGCTCGAATTCCAAAGCCTATACATTTCTGTACATCAAATATTTGATCCACATTAATATCCAATTAATTACATTCCAATCCATGACGCGTTGACATTTAGATATGTAGGTACATCTTGACGTTTCGCGCATTCCTTAACTACAGACGCCGAAGGCTGTAATATAATCCCACTTATCGGATACATAGTAATCTCAGTAACCTCCCACGTAGAAACCGTTCGACTTTACGAGAGTGCTAATATAGGATTTTGTTAGGTAAGTCTTGAGTTTTGTTTATCATAAAACGAGTACCACTATTGAATTGATTCATTAATTCCTTGTAAAAAACTGTGTATCTAAAACTCCTTTATGATTTTGAAGGTATGTGTAGTCTAGACACTCTAGGATAGTGCGATGGGTTAATAAAGCCTTAACTCTCTCAATAGTACAGGGCAATCTTGTGCCGGGACCATTATATTAAAAAAACGCTATATTCATACTGTTTTGAATTCAACCAAAGAATTTGGATATTAAATGAAAATATATTACGGTAATACAGGCTGGAAGTGATTTCGCTTACATTGTGCAGGCATAAGCCCTCCAACATGGTCACCCAAAATTGACTTTTAGCTTTAACTTTCAGAATTGCGCATTACTTCAATGACTACTGCTGCTAATGACTTCTTTTCACATTTTACATATTCTTCATCAATCTGTTGTAAATTTCTATTGTAACAAATACCTACTTCAAAACTAATCCAATAAGAGATTGGAATTTAAAAGCGAATTCAGTTCGTCGCGAGCGTGTTATGGAACGACTTCCCTTTGAATATAAGCTCTATATTATTATGTGATAGCAAAATAAAAGTTTATTTTTGTTTTGTTTTTAAGAATCTTTTTAGATGGTAGATAAAAGTTTTCAGTTCTAAAACAATTTTGAGTTGGTCTATTGTATAAAAAAATTATATTATATTATGATATTTAGTTTATACCTACTTTATCATTCGTATTACCAGTAACTAGGGTAAATCCAAAGTTTAAATAAATACAAAACTACTTCCATTTCATTCGAACTGAATAAGTCTCTTCAATCTTGTCTGACCTAAGACACAACGCGTTTGGATTCAAAAACAAAACATATTTCAAAGGGAATACGGTTTGAGATTTTCAATTCAAAGCACACATGCATTTTCTTTGAGTTACACTCCAGCGTATTGGAAAAGTAGAAATCTCTAGCATACGTAAAGTTCAGTTGCAGTGAAAATATATTTATAGATTGGTAAAGCTTTAAAAACGTTATATATATATTTATAAATTGTTAAAGACTAGCTAAAAATCTGTTAATCCTTTTATCTATCAATAAACAGATAAATTTTGCTTAAAGATAACGAAACAATGAAGCATGTAAATTACTACGACAAATTCATAAACAATTCGAGTGCCAACTTCCGATTCCGATAAAATGGTATTTTTTTTCCAGACCACATCACCGACGCTCTCCAGACAGGCTGCAGCAGATGCACTGATGCTCAGAGGAAAGCCATACGTCAAGTGATCAAGCATTTGATAGAACACGAACAAGGTTACTGGATACTACTCGTAGACAAATATGACCCTCACAAGACTTACACCACCAAATACGAGGCAGAAATGAAAGGGATAACAGATATGAAAAGGACGTCAAGGTCAAACGAACAAATGACAGAAGCTGGGCCAGGATATAGAAAAGAAGGTATGGAAATGACAGGGATGGAGGGAACAAAGAAATAAATAAGAAAGATCGGCTATTTAAATATAGATAAGAAATCGAATTCTTGATTCAATCAAAGTTAATATTCTTTATAATTTATTTTATTAGATTAGGTTTTGTTATTTACTGTTACGAGGTGTTATTTTACCCTCTACCGAGAAGAGGGGTGTTATTTATTACATTTGTTGTATTGAGCAGTACGTATTATTGGTGTAATTTATTTATGAGATTAATAACAATTTAGGTTATATCGTTTCGGTCGTGTATTCAGCAAGTTTTATTAATGTAAATAATTATTAATTAGATGTTTCATAAATTATTTATTATTGTTGTTTATCATAAGTTATGTTAATTAATTAAAGAGCAAATTTAAAAATGATTTTTTGTTTCCTTTTTTGTATATTCAATTACCGTTCTATGACTTTAACATAATTTTTTTTTATTCAAAAGACGGCATAAATGTAAATTCAGTGTCAGCACTTAAATCTAGAAATAGCAATAACAAACTGTTTAAGACTGGCAACATTGTAAGAACCGTTAGGGAATGAAATTGGATGGTTTTTTCCCTAAAATATTGCCCGTAAATTCCAATATCTTGATTCAAGCAACTTTGAACTCTGTTCATCGGAAATACAATTGCAAATGTAATACTGTAACTCGTTTACAATTTTATAGTAATTAACAATGCCTGGCGTTTGCTACCGAGCGTGGCACTTGCCTGCTTATTGCTTTGCTTTTATTTGTTGTGAAATGTTTTCTTCTGGTAATTACGAATAAAACGGCTTTAAATGTATGAATTTGAGGGTCTTGATAATAATTTTAAACTTGTAATTATTTTTTTTTTCTGCAGAAATATACTGTCTTTTTAATATTGCTAACTAGCCAGTGTAACTAGGGCAACTACTGGACATAATGAGCCTAAATATCTAATGTCTCAAGATGACGAGCGCAATGGAATGCCACTCAGTACTTTGCACCTCAAGGTGTTGGATGGTGTTCCTACTTTTATGGATAGTCGTATCGCTTACCATCAGGCGAACGGCATGCTCGTCTCGTCATTCAAGGTCATAAATAAGAATATTGCTAGAATTATTAAACAGGCTGTGGCAACACTGCAAAACATTTTTTTTTATATAGAAATAATTTACTATCATTGAAATTATTTACTAATAATTACTGTACTACATATTGAATAGGTATTTTAGAGGATGAACAATGCCTGCAAGCGAAGTGCCTTTCATTCCAAAACAACAGTGAACTATTGACTCCTCGCAGTCATCAATCAAACTCGGGTACGGGTCAATCCAGATGTAGGATATAGCTTGCAGTCATAACTGACGCTATTTTTACAAACGGTAGGTAGAAGCCTAAATAGTTCACTTCGAACTTACGTATAGAATAGTCGGTTCTATGTATAGTAGTATTTTGAACTGTAAGGTGATGTCAGATGTACAGGTGATCAATGTATCATGGTCACCTAAATTCGACGTAAATAAGCAGATATATCAATATACTAGTTGCCCGATGCAACTTTTTTATTAGGGGTCGGCAAAACTACCCTCTGTACCTGATAGTTAGCGTAGTTGGGTCCAGATAGAGTGTAGACTTACGTTTATTCCTCGGCAGTCGCCATAATTACTGGTCTCTTTGAACCGGATATACCGCTCTCTTAGTAAAACAATGACCTAATCCAAAATTTTGGCTAGATTAATGGACCGTAAAGGGCAAGCTGCATTGACTAAGAAAAAAATGCGTCTTTTCAACATTGTAAATAATCAATGCTTTGAATTTATGTTCGTTCGCCGCCCAACTTAAAAAAAATGTTTTATACAGTTAGTTTTTCTGACGATTCACACAAGTCAATTATTATATTATAATCTTCTTGCAAGTCAACGATTTTGGATTATGTCATTGTTTTATTAAGATAGCGATACCCAGGCTGATCACGGGACGCGGCATACCTTCGTGCGTTAGGCGCGTGTTTTAACGTCTTATAAACGATGGTCGCTATGTGAACGGATACAAGATAATCTTTAGAATGAAAACGACACAATTAAAAAAAAACAACATTGCGTTATCGTCATAAAATAACTTGAACGCAATTCTCAATGCAATAGTTCAAACACAGCCATATTCATGCGGGAACAGGACAAAACTATTATATCGGTCGCTTTTTTGTTATACTTTTATAAAAAAGGGACCTGTTTTAAGTCATTTTGTGAGGATGACTCAATAAAAAACAATCGAATTTAGACACATTTCAAAAAATTTAATTTTGAATTGTGTCGTTTTCATTCTAAAGGTGCGAATTATATATCCTACTAACAGCAGCCCTATCTACGTCGCAAAAAAGAGTTGGCTTACGTATATCGTAATAAAAAAGCATAATTAGTAGTGCGTTATATCGTACAGCAATACTACACCCACATAATCATCCGCTAATAAGAAAACTATTAGATCTAAACTGCCTTAATACCAAATGGACTTTTCCGTCCGCCTCCGCGTCTCCAAGATATACGACGTTGAGAAGCAATAAACTGAGGAAGAGGCCTCACGCGGCCTATTCCACGAATAAACGAGCGCACTGAGGGAATAAATACGTACTCAACTTTTATACAGTTTAGAAAGTATAGACAAGTTTCTTAATTTTAGGTTTGATGGAATGTATGTCTTTGCTAAGTGATGTATTTCTGCTGCTAAGCATTATATAGTTGTTCTTTGATGTAGATTTACACCTATACCTTACTAACACAATAGGTATTGCTAAAATTTTATATACGGTACAAAGAAAAAAGTCAAGTTTTACGAGCTGTAGCTATACGTAAAAGAAGTATTTAGCCATTAATAAAATAATATCAACAATTCAACCCTGTTCCTTATTTCATTTTTACCTCATTTTCAGGTAATTTCCTTATTTTTCGGGTAATTAATAAAGCAAATAGCCCTACCCGTTTCACGTCAATTTGCGTGAATATTTGTAATAAAGTAATGTCCCATAAAGTATATCATTTAAATTTCCGTGTTGACCCGACCTTTTTGTTGTGAAAATAATATTTTTCAAGTAAGTAGTCACGCTAATGTAACGAAAGAGTAGGTAGAAATGCAAATAGAGATTTGTCAGCAAAATTATATGTTCTGATTTATGAATTATGATAAAGCATTCCTTAAATAAAAAAAATGTAGTTGTCGTGTTTACTTGGCCGGGATATCGAACCTCATACCCGTATTAATTTATAACCCTTAAAATTTATTAGCGTAGTCGATGAAGCAGTGAGTTTTTAGTTAAGATTCTAGGAATGGGTGGCCAAAAAATAGTGTCAACTTTGCTACTCGAGACTGCTTGTTGGAACCCCTGTAGGTTTTTTTACTGCTAGAAAAAGTATTGCGCCAACCCTACATTTGCATTGGTGTCAAATTTTTTAATAAGAGCAATTGAAGAAGCGTGTATTTCATGTGATACGTATGTACAGTACCTATAAAACATTGCCAATTTTTTATTAAAGAAACCCTAAACACACAAAGAAGAGTTTTCAATACGGGCCAAAGGGCGCGTATAAAGCCTTTCAGTAAATAACAAACCTCGACAAATAAATATCAAATCGTTTTTATAAATCATTGTCAACTCGGAAAATTATATTTATTTTAAAGCTTTTATTGTCACGCACAGCAAAGTGACTACAGTACTCGGCAACAAATACACATCGAGGCATAGAAAGACTGCCTCAATGCCTTAGTTGTTTTACGGCACGACTGCAAAGCTGAGGTCTCGGGTTCGATCCCCGGGTCTGGCAAAGTGATATTGAGTTTTCTTTTCAGTATCAGCCCGGAGTCTGGAATTTGTGCCCAATATGGCGATAAGTTCGCCCCGTATCACATCATGGGACTGAATACGCAGCGCAAACAGTAGGTGCACTAGTTGCGCCTCTGCCTACCCCTTTGGGGATATAATGCGTGAGTATGCATGCGTAATTTATTGCACTAACAACGTTTACTTTCAAACGAAAAAGCACGTGGCACTCTTAAAGCATTTAGTTTTGTCAGGTAATAAAAGACAATAACAATATTCACCACATCAAGTATGAGAGCCAATTTTACAGCTTGGCGATAAATGCTACTCACAAAAATATTTAAGCCGACTAATTATAAAAATCACACTATAATCTATGCTCCCATAAATGGTAATAATAGTTATACATGAGTTTTTTAATACGATAATGAAACTTGAAACTCATAAAACAGGCCCCTTGGTAGATGACTTCGCGCTTTAGGAGAATCGTGCGTATCGGTAAACATACTAGCATATTATTTCTAGATTTTTTCCGTCTTAACCAGGTTTTGGATCAGGCCTAAGTGTCCCTAATGTAAACGAGTACACAGATTACGCAGAGTGTTTAGGGTTAAGTAGCTTTTCGCGTGTCTACTCGGTAAAAATCGGCACGGATATGTAGTAAATGTGTTGGATTGGGAAACTTATCGTATTTTTATGTTAAAATTTCTTTACCGACCTTTTTAGGGTTACTTTGGGAAACCGTTTATTGTTAACTTGAAACTGGTAATGTATTATGATGTCGTGACTTTATGGATCTAAACGATAATTGGAAATATAAATTATTGTAATTTTGTATTGTAACTTTGTGAAAGGATACATTTTTTATACATTTATATTATACTTATACATTTATATTATACTAGGTGATACATTCGGCTCCACCCGCGTGAAAGTTTTGCCGGGATAAAAAGTAGCTCAGCACTCAAGAGTAATGTAGCTTCCTATTAGTGAAAGAATTTTCAAAATCGGTTCAGTAGTTCCAAAGATTAACTCGTTCAACCAAACAAAGAAACAAACAAACTTTTCAGCTTTATAATATTACTATAGATTAGCTTTTATCCGCGGCTCCACCCGCGTGAGAAAGTTATCCCGGGATAAAAAATTGGATTTGTTTTTAGCTAATAATGTAACTTTATATAGGTGAATGTTTTTTAAATCGGTCCAGTTAGTTGTTTCAGAGTTTATTCGTTGCAAACAAACAAAAACAATGGATGTCTGGATGTATGGATGTCTGTTCCTCTTTCACGCAAAAACTACTGAACGGATTTCGATGAAATTTGGCACATGGGTAGATCATGTCTTGGATTAACACATAGGCTACGTTTTATCTCGCGGAAATATAAACCGGGACTTTTATCCCGGAAAAACTTTTAAATGCGGGCGGAGCTGCGGCCAAAAGCTAGTACTAATATAATAAAGAGAAAATGTCTATAGCTTTGTATAGAAGGTCTTTTAACCCAAAAAATATTTTTCATGCGGGCGGATTCACTGGCAAAAGCTAGTATCTTATATTTTCACTAGTAGTGCTCGCGGCTCCGCCCGCGTGAAAAAGTTTTTCCGGGACAAAAATATTTTCTCGGGATAAAAAGTAGCCTATAGCAATCAGGAGTTATGTAGCTTCCTATTAGTGAAAGAATTTTCAAAATCGGTTCAATAGTTGATGAGATTAGCGCATTCAAACTAACAAACAAACTCTTCAGCTTTATAATATTAGTATAGATAATTCCACTAAGACCCACGCCTAAATGCCTCAACGTAAAATCCAGAAAAGTCAAACGATATTTACAGACGCTGAAAAAACATAAAGCGCTGACTGAAAAATCCTTGAGTACATTTCGGGTGAAGTCAAGCGTATGCCAAGCCATTTCACAACAAGCCAAATCAATTTCCCACACGGTCGAAGCGATCTGTAATTGAATGTATATATTTGAACGTTGTCATCGGTTTCGTTGGAAGTATACAAGTTGATAAAAGGTACTTTAAAACATTGTAAAATAACGAAATATGGGTAGATTGGAAAGAAAATACACTTATATAGATTATCTGTTACAACTGCCTTAAGAGAAGCCGAAAACTGGAATGGAATTATTCATGGTTTCAAGAATAACACATGAAGCCATGAAGGCCATTCAGGGACCCGAACTTCAGCAATGAAGTTCGCGACCAAGAAGAAGAAAAGAAATAAAACATGCTTGTCTTTTGATGTTGCGCATGAACGTCAGCCATGCAAGAGACGCAAGTCGCTCCTTACCGTAAAGGACGTCTTCTAAACTCCAGAAGCACAATAAACGTAATAGTTTATTTTTGTTTATCTATTGATGACGTGAACCATAATTACATAAGTAATAAAAACTACTTCACTTTTTTTTTTTCGCTACGATTTGTGGGTTACGGGGCAGATTTCTCCAAAGTCTTCAAAACATCTGGAGTACTTAAAAAAACCGAAAAAAATCTGTTGAGTAGTTTTATTTCAATGTACAGCATTCCTATAAATATAATACATCATTATGATAAATTAAATAATAGAAATTTTAAACGAGTAATTAATGAATAAGGACAACGGAAATACATACTTCGTTTGCAGTCGCGTACGAAGTGACGTCATTTATTCGAATCCTTAAAATATTAAACATTACTTAGATTCAGTCAATATTAACTCTACCACCAGTTCGGAAAGCAGTTTCCAGCAGAGAGGAACGGACAAGAAACTCTAGGGTTGCTCTTTTCAAAATCAGTTCAAAAGTATACATTAGTTACAGTGCATGCAAAAAACAACATAATATATGCTTTTATTTTAGAGCAGTTCATTTATCAATTTACTTGCATAATAATATTTTTTCAATTGCCATCTGTGAACACAACCTAGGCTAGAACATTCTCCCAGTCTGTCACTTCCATAACCCTGAACTAGTGTCGTATAAAATATTGCAACAATTTTATATTGCTCCCGTTGCCAAAAGCTGGACAGGGTTATTGCGAGAATTCTGGAATGCTATTTCATAGGTGTCGACGTAAAATATACAATTTCTTGAAACATTTTATAGTAGATATTCAAGTCGGTGTTAATTTTAATATTGTTGTGAATTTCTTTATATTATGAATTTTGTTGTGAACGACATTTACTTGTGGGTTTTGAGATAAAAATGCGGGAACAGAGATTTTTTTTATACATGAACTGGCCGTAACTCTTATTAATCTATTGCAACTTGAATTACAACTTGGTACAACTTTCATATCAAAAACATAGACTTCGATCTTTTAATTATAATTAGTCGTATTTACTCATGCTGAAGTCCCAAGTTCAAACCCCAGTAAGTAATATTAAGTTAGTCAGCTCTATAAGAATTCAGTCTGGAATTCTGTCTAAATAGAAATAGACTCGCCGCTATTATGCTTACCCTGTCAAAATGTATCTACTCGCACTTGAAAAAGAAGACGTGATACAATGTTGGAGAATGTAAGCCTAACATCATTGACCTGTTGCATCTATCGTAGATGCAGGGGCGGTTGCGGACGACAACTTAGACGCGAGTCGGAGGAAGCCCGCAGCCGTCCCTAATGCGCCGAAGATGGCCGTATAAAAAAAAAAATCGTAGATGATTTAGACAGCATCAACTGTTGGAGGTGGTTTTGAGATGCTTAGATAGCTATAGAAACCAATATGGGAAAAGCAAATCCAGCCACACGAAACCATCATACATCGATTAATCATTTTAAACGGTGACCTGCCTGAGACGTCGATTTAATAATTAAACGCTTGATTGATTACACGAGAGCTGAAGTCCGTTACACGGCTTATAGTAACGAGAAATGAAATTGATTTTGTGTTTGCGTTACACCAGATTCAAGTTTGATTGAGTTGAGGCTTATTTTCAAAGCCGGTGATGTCAGACTCGTAAGAAAAGGTATTATACATGCTTAGTAAAAAAAATAACTGGTTCTTTTTGGTTCGTTACTTTAGGATATAAGCATGCACGGCGTCACGACACGGCGCATTTTGAACGTTATACAAATTTATTTACTGTAAAAGAAGTCCCATAGAAATTTGCATGCCAGCAATATCATTTATTAAAAGTTTGATGCTACAGATTTTAGTATTCGGTATTTCACCTAATGATAACAAGTCCTCCATAGGAGAACATCAAGTAATGCAGAAACAAGGAAAGACAAAGAACTCAAAATCCTTACAAGACCATATATTTCGTTTTTATCGTAAAAAACAGAACTCTAATAAATTGACGGTTGCACGAGAAAGTCCCTTCCATTAAATCCTGATCCGCGGATAAGCCAGACTTAAGACTTAACGAAGTAATCCGTAAAAAGTATAACAAAAAACATGGGAATTAAGGAGGCAACTGAATGAGGTTTCATTTCGTAATCAACGCCATTCATTCACTCTTTGATGCGACAATTGGAAAGAATTTCCTTTTTTCACGAAAATTGCCTTATGTTTACACTTGTGTTACTAGATCTATTTTCGTCTCCCTATTTCTGATTATAATTTACTCCGATCTATTTTTGGGAAGATTTTTATATCGTTCTCTTCAAACTCATAATAAACATGTTTATATACCCAGGGAAGATAATTCAATTTCACATTTAGTATAACAGAAATTGATTAATAAAAGTACATCAATAGTGGATACAATAATGTGAAATGAATGTAGGGATCCCGAGGAATCTTCACAATAAGTTTATTTTGTTTAGAATTAAGTCTTTCTTATCTTCCTTCTCGCTCGCAGATATTGTCTCATTCATGCATCCGGTTTACAGTCTATCATTAATGATCTTATTAATAAACAGTTTATAAACCTACTTTAGTTTATAAAAACATTTGTCTTCTTTACAGACGAATAAACCAGGTCTTCTTCCTTTAAACTCAATTCAAAATTCGTTTGAAGAAGACAACGCATACGCATACTCACGCCTTTTATACTCGAAGGGGCAGACAGAGACGCAACTAGTGCACCCACTTTTCGCTGTACGTAATTCCGTCCCATGATGTGATAGGTGGTGCAATATCCGGCACAAATTCCAGCTCCGGACTGATACTGAATAGAAAAATCCAATATCACTTTGCCCTGGGATCGAACCCGAGACCTCAACATTGCAGTCGTACCGTAATACAACTACGCCACCGAGGCAGTCAAAGAAGACACATCATTCGATAACTAAAATAGATTTATATACTACTTATGAATGAGGACGTAAGTCTTTTCATCTATATAAAGATACGTATAGAATACTGAAATACCCAAGTTAGCCGTTATTTTATTAAAATTTTGATTTTCGCTATGTATTTTTTTTTTGTTTGTTATTTTATGTTAATTATTCAGTTTGTGTTGTGACTGTGACAAATTAATTGTTTGTCTTTCTTTCTATAAGTACAGTAAGTAAATATTGTATTTTTGTATCGGTTATGCCAACAAATTCAGCATCAGCTTTAAAAATTAAATCTCGGTAAACTAGAAGTTTCGATTTAGGTAAATCCGGTTCTGTCCGGTTCTATCCGGTTGTTGGTACAGCTAGAAGGCTAAACAATACACTGCCCTTGATTTTACCTCTACAAACGTCCTAAGAGGTCGCCAAATAGAAATGTTTGTTGATGGCGTAGAAGTCTAGTCTCGTTTTGTAAACGGTAAAAGTATTTAGCTAACCGATAAAGGAAAGAGCCTTTGACTGCCTCGGTGGCGTAGTTGTATTGCGTACGCGTTACGAGTACGATTTGCGCGCTGAGGTCCTGGGTTCGAATCCCGGGTCGGGGCAAAAAACTTTGTGACTGGGTTTTTCCATCTTAAAAAAAATACTCAGTTGCAGCTCGGAGTCAGGAAGTTGGCGGTGTGATACCCCCGTGCCTCGGAAAGCACGTAAAGCCGTTGGTCCTGCGCCTGATCTCTCTCCGATCATGTCGGATTGCCGTCTCACCGGACTATGAGAGTGAAGGAATAGCGAGTGCACCAGTGTATTGCGCACACACTTGTACACTATAATATCTCCTGCGTAGCTGGCTGATCTCCGTTGAGATTGGCCGCCGTGGCCGAAACTGGCTAGGAGGATTTCAAAGGAAAGAGCTTCAAGATTAAACGAAGGATAAAGGAAACTTTTGCAAGGTGGACGGACGACCTCGTAAAGGTCGTTGGAAACCGTTGGATGCATGCCGCTTCCAACAGGTTGGAAATCTTTGGGGGAGGTCTATGTTCAGCAGTGGAATTTTAAATGCTGAAGAAGAAGATGAAGAAGGTAAACTTTTTAGCAAAAAGATACCTACATAGCCATTGCATTTTCGACATACTAAGAAGATATGTGTGGAATGTGGGGGTAAATATATTCTTTAGTAAGCATTAGGGAGACCTAATCTAGCATGGTAAATAATAAAACGGATAGATTTTTAGGCTAAATCTACTGGGTGTTGCCACTGCTTATTAGCACGTCATGTTAAAAAATAGCGGCTTTTTTTAATGAATAACGAGCAAGCCGCGGCTTTTTAATACATCAATGATTACAAAGCACTGCGTGGCATTCAAATCAAATGGAATATCTCTTTATTCAAGTTGACTTTTTACAAGATTTTTAAATCGTCATGAATCTATCAAGGCTTCGGAACGTAATATCTCTGTGAAGAATAAGCGCAAGAAACTCCTTCAGCAACATGATCTGTCAAAATAATCTTCGACATATCGTGTTGCTGCATTACACAGCCCTCGTCACCTAGAGAAAATATATCCCGTGATTACACAGGCATTTTTATTGCATTTAAATGACGAGATGAGCTTGCCGCTCGCCTGATGGTAAGCGATACGACCGTCCATAAACAGTAGCAACGTCTCACAGAATTCTGAGTTACAACGTACTGCGTGGCATTCCACTATGCCTGTCACCCTGATACAACCCAATAATTACGTCGCGCTAGCTACAACTGCCCTTGAAACTGGAACAAAACAGTCGTTACATGTGCGTAGAAACGGTAGAAACCACGACCCTTAAATGCGCCATTCATTGAGACATATGGCGCAATATACTTACGAAAATCGATATCCCACACATGCAACGCATCATTGTAAGTTCGGAAAAATACGGCTCTATGGTATACTGAACTATCGGTTGAGTTGGCCTATCAAAATAATATAGTATTATCCTTTGAATATAGACCAACTGCTATATACCAGTCTGTATTGAGGGGTTAACTCACACACACACACACACACACGTCTTTTATCCCCGAAAGGGTAGGCAGAGGAGCAACTAGTATACCCATTTTGCGCCAATTGTATTCCGTTCCGTGTTGGAGATAGGGGGCGAGCCAATGGCTATATTGAGCACAAATTCTAAACTTCGGTTTGATACTGAGTTGAGGTTTGGGGGGAGGGGGGTGGCTAATAGAGAAAATTCTCTCAAATGGATAAACACACTTAAAGTTATATTAAGTTGGTACGCAATTACAAATGGCTTGTTGCGTTGCTTATTATTTAAGTAAAATATAGTTTCTTGGAATTATTAATGTCACTACGTAGTATGACATGAACTGACCCCTTGAGCCAATCTAGACGTGATCTGGTTGAACACTGATGGTAGATAGAACGGGGTTAGTAGGGATAGGGAACGTTTTCGGGATTCTTTCTAAAGCCGAAAATATATCCACTATCGCATGCCAAATTGATTTGTATGGAAAATGTTTATAGCGATTTTTAGTGTTTAAATCACTCAAACCAAATAATTTCATACTCTTTGATCCTTATAAATAAAAAATGTACAAGTATTAAAAAAAGTATGCAATGTTCATTGCCTTGCTGATTAAACATTTTTCTAAAATTTCTGAATATATACTAATATTATAAAGCTGAAGAGTTTGTTTGGTTAAACGCGCTAATCTCAGAACTACTGAATCGGTTTTTCGAAATTCTATCACTAATAGGAAGCTACATTACTCTTGAGTGTTATAGGCTACTGTTTATGCCGGGAAAATAATTTTATCTTGGAAAAGCTTATTCAAACGGGCGCAGCCGCGAGCATCACTTAGTATCCAAATATTTTTAAATGATGGAAAGTCTCTACGAAATAGTTTTTGTTGTTACTTAAGGAAGTTACCCTTACGTAGGTACTGTTCCATCGCAAATAAACAATATAATAACGACCGAACTTTATGCCACTGTTTATTATCTACAAACATATCTTCTAATGAATAAATAAAACCATCAAATACCTGGGATTCAACACATAACTTCCGTAATAACAGAAACGCTTAGACGACAGAAGGTAACTATTATATCAGTATAAATAGAACGAGTCACAAGCGTCTATTTACCTTTGTCGTATAAACACATCATGGCGTAAAACTAATCTGTTACGTTTACAAAGGCTTTATTGTGTTGTAAAATTAATTTTAGGGGCGCAGTTGGAAGTGTAATGGTTGTGAATTCGATTTATTGTAAAATAAATATTGCCAATTGTCAGCGTAGTGAATTAAAAACCTGAAATATTTAATATATGACGATAGGCTCGCCCCCTATCACATCATGGGACGGAATAACGGCGAAAAGTGGGTGCACTAGTTGCGCCTTCCCCAACTCCCCCCTTTCGGGTACGCCTTTCAATCCTTATATGTATACTTAAATAATTACCCAAATTCCGTTTCGGTCACGGTGCCCGAAAACATTGACCATCACATCTCTACTACAACGTGCTTACGGTGGATTTATAGCTAATAAAATTGTACTAACGAGATGAGTCGAAACAAGATGCACCCATGACTCAGATACATACTTTCCTCTACTAAAAATGGAACATAAATATCATACATACATATACACTCACGCCTGTTATCCCCGAAGGGGTAGGCAGAGGCGCAACTAGTGCACCCACTTTTCGCCGACATTCCGTCCCATGATGTGTTAGGGGGCGAGCCTATCGCCATAAATATGGAATACGTTAATACCGCGTTACTAAAAATAGTTTGTGTATTGTCACCCCTGATTTAAATACTTGTCGAGTACAAAGTCACGAATAAGAGCGTAAACAGCTTATTTAGGTGTATTCATTTCTCAAATTTATAGCCATATTTATTCGCTAAGTTATTCGGCGAATGATATGCTAATAGTTTAAATGAAGCGTGATACTTAAGGCACACTAACAAAAGAGGTAAAAAATATACAGCCTATAACCATGGCATAATAAAACACGAATCGATAGACACCTCATTTGTCAAAATCGGTTAAATAGGAGCGACGCTAGAGTGGAACATATAAGTATTTTTTCCAGTGATTAAGGCTTGATAGGCTTCTCAGTACGTAAGCATAGGAGCGATGTGACTTATACTGGGATACAAATTTAATTTGGCTGTCAGAAAAAAAGCTGAACAAAGTTAAAGAAACTATGAAATTGCCAACACTACGCGTTTGGGCGCACTGAGCGTCCTCGTAATATTGTTTGTAAATACGAGTGTAAATTTCAATATAAAACTTTACAGACAAATTATTTCAAGATACCATTATGGATGCTTACATTCGGCAAGTCTTCAGGTTTAGAACCTATTACATCCACCCCGTATTATGGAATTTATCCCTAAACACATATTAAATAACTACAAACCCTACTACAAAGACATACGATCCAATTTATCGTAGCGAAAAACCTTGCAAAAATTACGAGCTTTTTCTCGGAAATATTATGCCGGCTTACTTTACCTTTCCGCCGCTTCGTTTTGAAAGTGTTTTCACGTCATAAAATAATAAGATTTTTTATAACACTGAACGACGATGAATTCCTATGGGTCGCCTGAGGGTACTCACGGTTGCCCATTACCTACCTTTATACAATTTTTTACTCATTTGCTTTGCCTTGCGGCACCACGTTCAAATCCCTTGATTCCAACCATTGATGTATTAAAAACCCTACATCAATGATTCCAACATGAAAAATTACTCTAGGGGTCCATTTCTGGTGTCAATTATACCGATAATTTATTGAAATCGATACACTTTACTTGCTGTCAGATTGTTTGACCGTTAGTATGACACGGAATCGCTATAAATCACGTGAAACGAAACGCATGAGTTAAGGTGATTTCAGATTACACTTCAGCACAGCATTGAATATAATTGCACCTGTAATCAGACTTAGTTCGTGTTGTTTCATCCCTGGTGAGGTAAAGTGAAGGATCTCATCACTCTGGTGAATTTATATGCCAATTCACAGTGAGGCGAAGGCGCGATCGTCCAGTGTAATAAGACCGTTAACTTTACTCGACATGGATAAATCAATCGGGCCTTAATAAAATCAATACTATTATTTAAAGCTAAAGAGATGATTGGTTTGAACGAATAATGTCCGATATATAAAATTCTTTCATTACAAGCATGGCCTCCTTTAACCACAGAACGGTCTTAAACGCGGAGGGAGCTGCGAGCTAGTATTTTTTTATGAATTACGAGACAAGCATATTCTCGCCTGAAGAAGCCCTGAGTGCCCATAAACAGTACCTAACATCGAAACTGAATTACCGAGCTCTATACGGCGCACGCGTAAGCTCATTATGCTGGAACATAAATTGTGTCTTCAAACCTAGTAATTACTGGGTAAAATATTCTTGAAAACGCAAAAACGTTGCACCAAAACCTGGCGATAGATAGATAAATAGAAGACCATTAACACTAAGCTACATACAGATAGAAATATCTTTTTTTATTACTAATCATTGCACCTATGTTACATGAAATGATTCAAGTAAGAGATGATGGACTTATGCTCAATGCATCTGTTTCTAGTCGGCAAAATTATACCGGTCTGCCGAAATGCTTTTTCCTAACCTCAAGATTCGAAAAACTGTAACCGCTGGTTAACTAGTTTTTAATTCGAGACCACAACTCGCAAAGCGCAAAGTAAAACGCCCTCCAGTTAGACGGAGTGACGATTTTCGAAAGGTTATTGGCTGGATTCGACGAGCCGAAGACAAGGTAAAACATCGCATATTGGGTGCCTTATTCCAGCGCGGACTACTATAAGCCGATGATAATGATGATGAACCTGAACAGAGACAGGTTTCAGCTAACCTCGATAGATCTATTACAGATCAAAATAAAGATATCGATAAATATACTAATATAAAGTCGCCTTTATCAGCTAACATAACTGCAACACGTGGGGGTATCGATTTTGGCAACGATACACGTTTTTGTTTGTAGCAACCTTGTTTTTTCAATGTGACCTAGTATCTTTTCACCTAGCTTATCTAAAAATTAGGCTTTCCACACCAATTACGCTTTCTACAATTTTGAGTGCGAATGGTTGGTTTGGCTATTCATTTGATAACATGAATTATTGTAAAACATCTTCGGTAACTAACTATTCCATCTCGGTTGTTATAAGTGACATACATAGCTATATAATTAACTTGATTGAGTATTTATTGTTGGCATTATCTCCCTAATTTCGAATTTTAATGTAACAATTAAAAAAAGAAATCGTTAATAGATAATAAGTATTATTTGTAAGGACCTATGTGTTATCAAGTTTTGGCAAAGTAAGACGTTGATGCAGTCATTTTATTAAGTCCAAAATAAAAATACATTGCGAAATTGAGGACCGCACGGCTGAAATTTCTTAATTTCCAAGTGAAACTTCGTAAACCGAAGGTTACGCCCTCGAAATTAGATTTCATTACTTTTCGGAAGATGAGGTTCAGAACTCAGATCTTACAACACAACAATGATAACTTTGCTGTGGTATTTATTTCAATTAGGAAGGATAAACCAATTCCACTAATAAGTTAATAACGAAACTACATATAAATTCTAACACAGAAAGAACAATTAAAATCTGATAAAAAATATAAGCTAGACACTGAAATTAAACAATTTTTACAGATTTTATCGCGGTTTTTTATTTAATTTTCTCCCAACGTTTCGAAAGCTTTGTAGCACGTGGTCACGGGGCGGACTGAGGTGTAGGTGGTCCGGAAAGTTAGTGTTACAAATCTAGCCTCAAATTGAAGGTAGATTTGCCTTAATATCTATTTACCATTCAAGAGTAATAGCTTCCTATTAGTGAAAGAACTTTCAAAATCTGTTGAGTAGGTCCTGAGATTAGCGCGTTCAACCAAATAAACCCACCAGGTTTATATTAGTATAGATTGCCGCAATGTAGATGTTTCGCTTTCTTTAAGTAAAACTGGGATTTGCTATTAAATTACCTTTAAAACTACAACCAACTTATCAATAAATTGACAGCGTCTGTGCGTCGCCTAAAATAAATTAAACTATGCAATCTCGACCATGCAGTTTGGATGGGAGAGTACACCTTAAACTAATACTGCCTGTGTGGGGATTAATTGGTCATTAATGTCATGAATGAATCACCTTGGGCCTTTCCTCATCCAAGAATCAAACCCAGGAGTAAACACAACTTCAAACAAATTAGTTTACTATAGGAAAACAATATCGAAACCCGAAGTGTCGTCACAGAGATTTATGGGCAATCTTATTTCCCGAACAGGGATTAATCTTTGTAAGGAATCTTTGGAACTTCCTTACAAAAGGAACGAAGTGCTAGCAATTGATTATAGAATAACTTTTAGCTTAATAATTGATACCATACCGTACCAGCCCTGTATTATATACTGCCCACTGCTGAGCACGGGCCTCCTCTACTACTGAGAGGGTTTTAAGCCTTAGTCCAACACGCTGGCCTAGTGCGGGTTGGCAGACTTCACACACCTCCGAAGTTCTTATAAAGAACTTCTCAGATATGCAGGTTTCCTCGCGATGTTTCCTTCACCGTTAAAGCAAGCTATAATTTACAAAGAATACACACATAACTTTTTTTAGAAAAGACAGAGGTGCGTGCCCTTAGATTTTGAACCTGCGGACATTCGTCTCGGCAGTCCGTTCCACTCCCAACTAGGCTGTCGCCGCTTCGTACTAATAATTGATATTTTCAAGAAACTTATTGTATGGTTTTTTTTTTATAAATATACATACGCACACACACACACTCACGCCTTTTATCACCGAAGGGGTAGGCAGAGGCGCAACTAGTGCACCCACTTTTCGCCGTGCGTAGTCCATCCCATGATGTGATAGGGGGCGAGCCTATCGCCATATCGGGAACAAATCCCAGACTCCGGGCTAATACAGAATTTAAAAACCCACTATCAATTTGTCAGCATTGCAGTCAAGCCGTAACACAACTACGCCACCAAGGCAGTCTGTGAGGCCGTTATTTCATCCGTGATTAGGTAAAATTAAGTCTTATTAAACTAGTCACAGACGACCTGATATGGTAGGGCCGCACAACGAACCTGGTGCACCACTGGACCATATGCGATCGTGTGGCGCGCGAACCGCCGTCAATTATTATCCCGTGGCGCACCAGGTTCGTGGTGCGGCCGCACCAAATCAGGTCGTCTGTGACTACCTTTACACTGAACGAGCGCGCAGAGCCTTTGTCTCGCTGTGAATTCTCTGGATATTCAACATTTTGTTAAGACCCTTAAGTATACTTGACCACGGTTACAACGGCCCCTAATTTACAGCTAGGGTGAAATAAATATGTTTTGTAAAATTGAAGGCCAGTGCTAGCAACCTGACTTAATGCAAGTGATATTTTCTTTAGTCTGGTAACCCCATTATTCACTTATCCTATACGTCCATTAAGGCTTAGTTTAAGATTAAAGATACGTGAGAGTTATCCAGTTTGGTAACTAAACTATTTGAACTATAAATAAGTGAATGGTCTTACATTTAAGAAATGACGAACTCATTTTTTGTTTAATTTACGAGACCATTAAAAGTTAGATAAATATGTACTTCTGTAACTCAAACGAAGAGAACAATGTACGAAAGGAAAGTTTTGCTTTTAAAGAAAAAGTTTTAGTCCTAACCCACGCAGTTGAGGCAATAATAGTTGTAACGATTCTAATTAGTTTTACGATGTGTGACCTTAGAAATTTTCTGAGGTATACAGTTCCGATAGAAAGGCAAAGAAGTCATCGTTGGAAATAAATTCCTATGTATACTCTATGTCTATCTACGCATAATATTTACACATGATAATTTTGATATTATGATATCTTCCAAATATTATAAAACGACTAGGTGCTGCTCGCGGCTCCGTCCGCGCGAAAAAGTTTTTCCGGGGATAAAAAGCTAGCTTATAGCTACTCAGGAGTGATGTAGCTTCCTATTAGTGGAACAATTTTAATAATTGGTTTAGCAGTTCCTGGTGTTAACGCGTTCAACCAAACAAACAAACATACAAACTCTTCAGCTTCAAAATCTTGGTATAGATATAATATCGTTCTAAACTGAAATTTTTAATTTACTATATTGTTTCAAATCAACTTTAACAGGTAATTTTAAATTTAGAATCCTACTAATATTATAAAGGCGAAAGTTTGTAAGAATGTCTGGATGTATGGATGTTTGTTACTCTTTCATGCAAAAACTACTGAACGGATTTCGATGAAAATTGGCACACGGGTAGATCATGTACTGGATTAACACATAGGCTACTTTTTATCCCGGGAAAATATAAAGCAGGACATCCATCCCGGAAAAACTCATTCACACGGGTGGAGCCGCGGGCAAAAGCTAGTATTATCATACTCTTTTAATATTTCGTAATCCTACCAGAATAAAAATTAACGTTAGTTACCAATTTCCATAAATTTTAGCCATAATCGTATTACAAATAATGAACTTTTGGGGTTTTCTAAACTTCATCTAGCAATCACCGTCTCAACGAAAAGAATCCATATTATCTCGCCACGACTGACTATTAAAGTGGTAAAACCGCAACGAGTAATTCTAGAACAATCTGCACCACATCGCGGTATGTAGGTACGCGAACTTAGCCCTTCATAATGCACTAGTTTAACAGCTGAACATTTTAGAGGTATTCCATAGATGTGTTTAACATTGCAAATAAATTAAATTGTGAACTATGTAGGTTGTTAGGAGTGGATTTTGTTGGTACTTGGATTGAATTAATTTAAACAAAGAGCAGTTTTTAGTAGATTCTAATAATGAAAGATGTTAACAGTATAAAAAATCCACTTTATATTTTTCCGGGCTAAAAGAAGTCTATTTTGTCAATCAACGTGGTCAGATCCTAAATAGCATGGTCTATCTATAGATTAAATTTCATCCAGACCCTCGGAGCGGTCACTAAGAAACATCCAAAGTCCAAATCTTTAAACATCTTCACATTTCTTGAATTTCTGAATTCTTACTGGTGGTAGGTTGTGCATTTCTTTTATTCCTCTTTTTTATGATGTCTCGGCGATATCACTCGAAATACTATGTATCGTTGCCAGCTTTCTTTTCTTTTATTGTATAAAGTCTCGAGGATAGTCACTTAAAATCGTGTAAATAAATAGTAAAAGAGTAATCTTACCATTCTACACGGCGTTAGTGAATGTCAATAAACATTAAACTTTGTAATGGTATAGTTACAGTATATGCATATCTACAATGGCTTTGGCGGTCCACTGCACTGCTGTAACGGTAGCATGCAGGGCATAAAATGTTACTGCATCGACTAATTGGGCTATTAACCGCTGATAAATACACCCACATGGGCAGTTTCAACAGCACGCGAATTCATTGAAGTTACTAAAGGCACGAATATTAGGGTTTTACTGATGGTGTGTAAAGAAATGAAAACCTCGATATAAATTCCAGTCGTTTTCCGATATAGTTGGTGTAAGTTGAGAAAGGCGAAAATCTGGCGACCTCTGTTGGACTCATGGATATTGTGGAGATACTCAAAATGGCCCTCGCATACTAGAGGCTTATTTCTAGTGATTTTTACCCGAGAATCAATTCCAGGGTCTCATTCTGCATAGTTGAACTTAATTCACTGTTTTCTCTGAACATATGTAGTCGGTAAATGATATAGAACAGTTATGTGGTACTTAAAATAAAAAAAATCATCAGTACAATTAGCGAAGTCAGACTAGGTAGAATCTTTTAGTAAAACAACATTGTTAAAAATGACGTGTAAAAGTGCCCTTAAGAGCCTAATTACTGAATAAATGATTTGAATTTGAATTTGACTTTGCTATGATATGAAAATGTCGACACATTTATTTATAATTTCTTTTTTTATTTTACATAGCAAAATAAAAAAAATATATAAATATACATATATGACTGCCTCGGTGGCGTAGTTGTATTACAGTACGATTGCAAAGCTGAGGTCTCGGGTTCGATCCCCGGGTCGGGCAAAGTGATATTGAGTTTTTCTATTCAGTATCAGCTCGGAGTCTGGAATTTGTGCCCGATATGGCGATAGGCTCGCCCCCTATCACATCATGGGACGGAATAATAGCGAAAAGTGGGTGCACTAGTTGCGCCTCTGCCTACCCCTTCAGGGATAACAGGCGTGAGTGTATATGTATGTATATGTATATTTACATAGTAGATTTATTGTATCTCGTTGACTGATTGCATACGTTTCGGAAAAAACTCTATTAAATTCCGCTCTGTATAATGATGGCCTTATAAACACTAAAAATTCTCGTATTCACCTACCTTTATGTATTTCACTACACAAGACATTCCTAACTAGTACGAAGCACAATTAATTTGATTAATTAGTCCAATTATGAACGCTCACACAATGCCACTAAATTGCTCACATATTCACTACTTCTATTATTATTTATTACACATAGTCTATTTACTAAAATCACTGTCAAAATAACTTTATTTGCGCAGTTAAATCAACTCACGCGCATGTCCGTCAAGTACTGACTAAACCAAAGCACTCCATCTCTTTCGCTCACTTACAAATCACAAAACAACTTATTCTGAATATCGCAAGCGTGCATTATTGTCTTTCTGCAACCTTTTCATTTTTGGCATTCGATTGTTTGTTGGAGTGAAAGGGACGGAGATATTCGACGAATACGAAATATAGAGCAGCAGACTGAATAGGTGTTGTTTATAAAACATATCAGGCGTAGATCCCTCGGGTTTAATATGTAGCACGATCTAAGTTTATCGATAGGAATTTGGGGATCAATGTGCATTTGCGATGCAAGTCGGTGGATATCGTAACATCTTCAACAATTGTACCGTTGGTTTTGAGTTATGGAAGAAGAAATGTAGAAAAGAAAAGCTTTTTGACAGCGTAAATTGACATTCAATTGTATTTATCTATAAGTTTTGATTTGTGATTGTAGAAATAATCTACAAACGAACTGTATCAAAAATATTTCTCTCGGAGGTATTGTACCAGTGATTTTGATCCCATGAACTTCAAAATCCTTTGTCCTGAGCTGTTTATAAAATTTACACAAAACTAACAACATTAACTTGAAAAGAAGTAAGCTTCGATTAATCGAGATAGAACTTATTAGTTGGTAGTATGGGTCCAGAATTTCAAACTATATTAATAAAATTGAAAATAAAAAATAAAGACATTGTTACTTAGGCCTGAATTGCATATTTGACATTTTATACCTCTAAAGTCATATATAGCAAAAACTATGTCGAATCTAGCACCTGAGCGACGTTTGATATTTTTGATATTCATATTTTTCTAACAAACTGTGCAGATTTAGTTTTATAATGTTGATCACCAACTTTACCTGTGACAAACTAATGAACTAACAAAAACCGATTAGGGCAATGAAAAGATATAATATATAAAAAAGTCACTGATCAATTTTTAGCGAGATGGAAGACAAAGAAAGTCCAGTCAAACGAAAAAGATCAGTGACGGCAAAGGGGAAAATGTACACATTACACATCTTAAATAATTTCAAACCAAGAACACGATATTGTTAAATGTTTACGAAGCGATAAATCCGCATTTATGATCGCGAATGCGGCACACAAACCTGCAATGGGGTTGGCAAAAAACCAAAAATAACTAAAGATGCAAACTTTGAAATGCTCAGCGGAGGAAATTGGACATTAAACTAATTTATTGTCCGTTCAAGTTTGCTGGTTAATCATAATGGACTTCATCTCAGCGAAATATGAATAGCTGAGGAGACAACGTAAACTTCGTCGATTACTGATTATAATATTAGTTATGAATTAATTTGTTGGTTAGTTTTTTTTATAAATATCGACAAGTAGGTCGCTCGCTTCATGATAAGCGTTTTGAATATGGCCACATCATCCAAAACTTTTAATCACCAAGCCCTGTGCGGCACTGCATTGCGCTTTCCACATCATATCAACATAGGTTGATAAGTGTCATAATACCCAGTATTTGCTGACTACAATTGCCCTTGAAACTGGAGATCGGTAGTATTTGCATAATGCTTGGCTGAAAGACATTGCGATAGTTACTCACACAGATGGGATCTTGCATAAGGAAAGAAGACGCATTTTATTCAAACGTTGAATCAAATCATTTATTTGGAAATGAATGTAGGTATCATACAATAGATGGTATAATTAATAAATGAAGTTAGCTACATTTTACTTACGAAATACTACAAAATATAACTTAACTCTTAACTTTCTCATCATTCGCATGAAGAAATTTCTTTTTGCATTTTCTCAAAAGATTCTTCTTTCAATTCTCTCCCAAATACTAATTTACAAATTGCGTAGCTTAAGAAAACATTTCTACTAACCCGAGTGGACACAAACCATAAACTTTCCGACCGGAAGACAACTAATAAAATACCTTTTCAAGTCAGGATAAACGCAGAGGCGTGAATAACTTTGATCAAATCAACTGAAGCGTTAACTCCTTTTAATTAGTTATGTACATCATTATGTATATTAGTGTATATCATTATGATGGTTATTTCTGACCCGTTCAATATGTCCAAGCAACGGGTCACGAGTTCATTCCAAATAATTCAATCGTATAAAATACTGGCTAAGGCGTGTTTCTTCATATTACAAGTGATATCATGAAGCACGTAGATTTTCTACATACAAAGAAACACCGATCTTTAGAAGACATACTGAGTAGTCTAAAGATTTATGCATACTGTTAAGGACGTCTAGAGTCTAGACAGGGCCATTCTGGAGGCGAAGGATGGCATACACATTCATTGTATAAAATACAAGAGTGAGTGCCTTTTACTATTTATCTTACTATTACAACCGAAGATATTTTAAGTCCTACTAATATTATAAAGGCGAAAGTTTGTAAGAATGTATGGATGTTTGGATGTTTGGATGTAAGGATGTTTGTTCCTCTTTCACGGAAAAACTACTGAACGGATTTCGATGAAATTTGGCACACGGATAGATCATGTCCTGGATTAACACATAGGCTACTTTTTATCCCGGGAAAATATAAACAGGGACTTTTATCCCGGAAAAACTTTTTAATGCGGGCGGAGCCGCGGGCAAAAGCTATAATAAATATTTTAAAAATCATTGATTATAAAAGCTTGCGAAGATGTTTCTTACTGTTTCACTTATAAACCGCTTAATAAATTGGAGTGAAAGGAGATGTCCGCTTTTTGTATGGATGCTCGACCTCTAAATCCAACCAGGCTCAAACTTTAGGGATATTAAAGGGGCAAAATATGGAACTCAGACCCATTAAAAATATTGTAGACCCCATCATTCATAACTAACTTTTTTTAAAGTTCTTATTAAGTGTAGTTTTCAAGATAAACAAAATTACATAAATCTCAAAATCAGTGGACTTTAAAATTCAACGATTTATTGCAAATTCTATCCAAATATATATAATCTGTCTTGGTTAGAATTTTAGGCCCAATTTTGGACATGTCTTTTAGACTTTTAGTGCATAGTCAAGCCCATTTTATGAGTTCTTGGAAAGTGCAACTCGTCATAAGACGGCCAAATACAAAAGTCATGGCAATAATGCTTCCAAATGTTAATAAAAGTGCATATGCAGCGAGTCTCCACTTTTTTTCGAAGCCAGATATAATATGTATGCTACTATTTATGTTAACGGATTAAACTGACAGATAATACAAAGCATTGTGTATCAGGTCCCAGGGTGTAGATTAACATAGGCGAGTTTTGCGTGTGTCGACGATAGACTTTTTTGCGAAGCAACAAAAGCTAGCTATTAAAAACAATATCGGCTTTTGGACACAAAGCGATGACGAAATAAATTTTCATACAATGTTTCAAATATTTCTCGTTCGACAACTGCTTTTGGGCTATTCCGAATATTGAAAACCATAGTTTTGAGCTTCGTTTTTTATAGCTAACTGCTTTTAGTTTGCGAATCTGAAAATTGATAGCAGTATATTTGTGACAGGCTTGTGTGTGACATATTACTGCAGTGGGCGAGTCTACTGTGAAACGAGCAGGTTAGATTCCCGATATCGGTTTTCATTATTTTTCATAAATTGTTTCGTGTTCGAAACAGACTGATATTGAACAAAAAAAAATTATTCAGACCGAGGATCCAAAGACAAGCAAAAGCAATCACAACATAACTTCGCCATCAAGCTACATAACTTCCCCAGGCAACGCGTAAGCAAAAGCTTGTTAAATCGTAACAGAAAGAACCATTGGCCGGAGTGTATAATTGGCGCACTTCCGTAAGCCCTGACCGCGGCCCAATCGACGCCAAGGACGCAGTTAGCACGCCATTTTCATAGCCAATACTCCTTCTAAGTATTACTGTAAAAGTTTCATAAAAAGGAGGTTAAACTTCACCCATTTAATTCTAACTTTTGCGGATGGAAGGGCTCAGTATTAGAAAGGTAAGATTAAAAAAATGAGTAAAGGTTAAAAATTTAAAGTAAACAATTATTGCCAGATGGGGGGTTTCTTCCCATTTTTTTTTTCATGGAGGAATGTTAGGGAGTAAAATATTTGGTGGTACTTTTAGAGGGAAGAATTTGATTCGATCCATTGCAAAATATCAGTGTATTTCTTGCCAAAATAGTCATTTTTAACAGCGAAAAGCATGTAGACCCTTTTTAGAGTAGGTACTATTAAATTTTTTGGTCAAAAAATTACTTTTGATACCTCTTCACTTACTTTTGGAAAGATTTCTTAAGAGTCATCTAGACCCAGTGATCTAAACAATTAGAAATCTCTTGTTAATCGATTCTCATGTGTACGCTGGTTTGCGATGGCCTTATAATACCATGGCCTTATGGATTAATACCCCTCTTTTTACGACGGGGGTTAATAGAAAATACAGAGTACAGTGGGAGATTGGTTTCAAGGAAGGACCTACAATAGGGTAGATTCCCGAGCAATATCTAGCGCATTATATTTTCCTCTGACACAGCACGGCCTCAGCAGTGACCGCACGGCTATGGTAAATCCCACCAAAACCCACCATGTAAAAAAGGAGAGCCAAGTTCAATACAAAAATTATGCTTGGCTGTGGGCTTCGCCGCAAAAAGAATGGAGATCTAAATGAGTGCCAAGTTCTATGCAAAATCCAAATATATATTTATAGGAACAAAATAATATTATGAAGAAGTATTAAACTCTTTTTCTTTGCTTTATTGGATACCTATAACCATTGCTGTTATTTCAAATGTGAGATCTTAAAGTAGGTTAGATTTGACTTTAGGAGGAGGAGGAGGAAGCTTAAGGAGGTTTAGAATAACAAAAACAGGTCAAAAAGCAAAGAAATTGTGAATTTCCTGAAATATTTACAACGAGCTTTTTGTTGTGGATTTTGAAGGCATTTATATTAGCATGAGGTCACTCGTTGGTATCTCTACATCTACTATAAAATAAACCCGCTTTCAAAATCTACAAATAATTTATCCAGGCTTTCATACAAAATGAAATAAATTTAACTAAAACTCGTTATATTTTATGGTATCCTCAGTCCCCGAATATTGCCAATTCAGTGACCCATAGCTATATTTTTCCAAGTTTCATGAACTGAAACTTTGCCGGACTGAACTTTGTCATCGTTAAGCCCGAAACAGTTCGACCCACGTGCTTCCTATAAACGAATAAGTTGTAATTACTTTTAATGATTTATTAAAACTTTGCGATTCCTGTTTATAAATTAAAATAAATAACAGTACGACTTTTCCGTTTTCAGGGGTAGGCTGTATTAATACATTCATATTTCACTCGCTATGTTATCTATGTGATAGAGGGCGAATCGCGAGTAGGCAAATTGTACTGAACATGATGACAGATGCTGAACTGGGCTGGTATTGAACAGAATCCTGATGTTACCGCACGATCCGAGAGTCAAACTTAGACTTAAGTAGGCACTGTCGCTCCGCGTACGAAGCACGCCACCGATGCATTAAAAAATGAAGTAGTATTATGTAATGTACAAAACAAAATTCAACTCATTGGGAAAATTCAATTGAATTTCCATTGTGTAAGTCTGTATTCTCCTTAGCATTTTAATTAACAGTGGAATTTTACATTGTATTATCTTGTTATGAAGTAATTATCAGATTAGATTGTGTTTCTCAGCTTAGTATTAGCCCGGAGTCTGGAATCGTTCTGGTAAATAGAAATGGCTTGCCGGCTTTTACATTAAGCCGCACATGGCTGGTAAAATGTGGGTGTCATATCTACAGCTCTGCATACCCCTGAAAAAGGGGAAAGAGCGCGTTGCTATTAATGTATGTACTAACAGATACGTAAGTATGAAATCTACGTGGTCAACAAAGCATTGCGGTCGTAGTATCTATTATACATTATATTTACTTGTATGATAAGCAAATCTTTTTTTTTTTGTGTGCTATCCTTTCTTTTGTTTGTTCTTCTTGTCACATTTTGCCGAATTGTAATAATAAAATTCCTTAAGATATTTGCTCCTCGTGGTCCAGGTTCCAATGGGGCCGCAGAGGATGCGGTTAAAAGAGTAAGAGGGGTTATCAAAAAGGCTGTTCATGAGGGGATAAATGTTGAATTGGCAATGTGAATTTTTGTTAGAATACCATAACACCTCTCACTGTACTACTGATGAGACTCCTGCAGTATCCACTATATACTAGCTATGTTGTCATAACACATTAATATTGTAGATACAATGTATATTCAGCCCCAAACAAATATACACGTCGAAATAAGTTCCATATTATGAACTTTGTAATTAATACATTAGGGTAGTTTCCTATGGTTGATTTGTACATTATTTTAAAAGCAACAGAAAATAATACGACAAAGAGATTCTTTTGTGAAATTAGCATCAAAATCGATTGAAAAATAAAGCAGTTATTCAATTTTGATATATTCTTGTGAGCAAAAGTGGGGCGTGACAGGTATATCTCTTTCGCACGCACGTAGCGTTATGGCCGACGACGCTTGGTGACGCCATAACCTAGTATTGCTGTTATTTGACAGCTACCCCTTCCACCAAATTTCAAAGCTTTATAACTTACTATTGCGGCAATATTAAAAATTCTTTTTCCATTAGATTTTGGATAGCATACAATTTTCATAAATGTATTTTAAAAAAAGTAGTCAACTACCCTTTTGTTCTTTATCCAGATTTACTTGATGCTGAATGTATATATCAAGACGAGCTTTACCAACAAACAACCTGAAAAATTATAAAAATTATAACCTAGCGAGCAAATTTTAGGTAGAATCAGAATTATAGCCTATGTTGGAATCAGGAATCTTAATAGATACTAAAATTCTGGCCTGCAGCCAACTGAGTCGTTCCAGTTAATTGGAGCGTGCTGTATAATTTCTACTAGTGACTATTAGAAATCTAGATCTAGGCTTTTCTCAGCAGATCTTTAGAAGCACAAAAGGTCAGGTCAGGTCACGTTACACTGGAGAAAAGTACGTTTTTAATGTTTTATTGCTAGGATATGACTGCCTCGATGGCATAGTTGTATTACGGTACGACTGCAATGCTGAGGTCTCGGATTTCGGCAAAGTGATATTGGGTTTTTCTAAACATTATCAGCCTGGGGTCTGGAATTTGTGCCTAATATGGCAATAGGCTCGTCCCCTATCACAGCATGGGACTAAATGCGCACGTCGCAAAGTGGGGGCACTAGTTGCTCCTCTGCATACCTCTTCGGGAATAAAAGGCGAAGTATGTATGTGTGTGTTGGTTGGATTACTTTAGCTTTTATATAGGTTGGTAAGTTTTGAAATTTCAGTGGGTTAAGTTTTATAGTAAAGGTCTGGCAAACTAAGTCTTATTATGTTAATTATTCGTACATATACACACACACCTGTTATCCCCGAAGGGGTAGGCAGAGGCGCAACTAGTGCACCCACTTTTTCGCCATTATTCCGTCCCGTGATGTGATAGGGGGCGAGCCTATCGCCATATCGGGCACAAATCCCAGACTCCGAGCTGATACTGAATAGAAAAACTCAATATCACTTTGCCCGCCCCGGGGATCGAACCCGAGACCTCAGCTTTGCAGTCGTACTGTAATACAACTACGCCACCGAGGCAGTCAATTATTCGTCACTGTGAATATATATGAATATACATCATGAACATAATGTTTTTAATATTTCTGTACAACAAAATTACCAAGTTATGTGTTACCAAAAACAATATTATTCTGTCGACCAAGATTACGACACTTGATAGTTACAAAAATAAAAAATAAAATAAAGGCGCTTGTGTTTAGGTAAATTGACTACATTTAGGAAAGGGTATATAGTATAGGAGCATGCTGGATACAGGCCGCTTTTCACAGGTTTGGGAATGTTTAGGGGAGGCTTATGTATCCAGTCCGCTTTTGATAGGTTTGGGAATATTTAAGGGAGCCCTATGTCCAGCAACGAATTTCATGTGGCTAATGATTTAATCTGACAATTTCCATCAGCGCAGTTACTTTTGGTTGTCTGCAATACTGGCACTACCCCAGTCGTGCACAGTCTTACTGCTGTGAACTGGCTACAACACAGCTTCATCACTTGTCTAAATATATTAATCTTTCATACCATTTTCCAATAATAATTAAAATAAAAAATAAAATATACCATTATCTAATGTAAGCAACTTTGATAAATGATTTCGCTTTATAAATTACAAGTGTATTTTTCCTTTGTGAACAATATAATACTTTCAATATGCATTATAGATACAATTTGCCTCAAATAGCTAAATGGAAAGCACTTATACTTACATAATAACATACACCAAAAACTACTTCCTTTCATAAAGCTGGATTGTACGATAAATATTGCTTTAATAAAATATGTTTTAAGTATTACACAGATTATGATTTTTTTCGTAATATTAGTATAGAAAAAGAGGTAATGTTTTCTATGTACCAAGCCGTGATTAATGGTAGAACGAGCTGAACACTTATCATTGCCTTGCCTTGTCTGTCTTGGATCAAATCAGTGGATTTGAATGTTATAAAGATCATGTTTGTACGTACTTATTATTAGTACTTCTTATGTTACGCTAACGTACACCAGCAATCTTTTGATAACTAGGTTTAAATATTGTTTCTTGAGTGGACAGCGTACTTACCTGAAACAAAAATATAAAAATGTAAATGATTATACAAATAATATTAGTTTAATAGTAAAATAATGAATAACGACTAAGTTAATTAACTAGTAAGTTGATATTTTATTATTTGGAATCTGAATATGGTATAGAATAAAACCTTCCCTGAAAAATATACATTTGAATAACAAAAATCCCATCCAAATAGGATCAGTAATTTTTGAGAAAATCGCGAACATACAAACGGCTCTAATACAGAACCTCCTTTTTTGAAGTCGGTTAAAATCAGAACTTTGCGACTTTATTTGCTAATAACTAATACTATCATACCAATCACACTAATATTTTGTTATTTACACACCTAGCATGAATAAGGTTCAAAATGATAGATTGTCCCTCCACACTCCGCAGATAAGTAATTAGTAGCCGAAACTACCAAGCACTTATATTAACAACGAGTAAGTCCTTTGATAAACTACAACAACTACCAAGGCTTAAGATTAGTTCGCCATTCATCATTTCAAATGCAAATAGAGGATACCTGCTATACTGCTGTACAATGCGTTACAAATAAGAATAGGATCTACTTTGCGCCATATTGTGACGTTTAAATATTATATCAAGCTAATTCAGCAATAACTTTTTGATTTAAATTTGATGTAAGAGTTAATTAGACAAAATAAAATAAACCGTTATTGATATGCTAATAAGTTTTCTGTGCAATTTTTGTACGTTCCAAGTGACATTTGACACATAAAGGTAGTTGACGTTCCTATTTTTATTTGAATCGCATTGTTATATAAATTAACGTAAATACAGTGACTGCCTTGGTGGTGTAATTGTATTATGGTACGACTGTAATGCTGAGGTCTCGGGTTCGATCCCCGGGTCGGGCAATGTGATATTGAGTTTTTCTATTCAGTATCAGCTCGAAGTCTGGAATTTGTGCCCGATATGGCGATAGGCTCGCCCTCTATCACATCGTGGAGGGGAATAATGGCGAAAAGTGGGTACACTAGTTGCGCCTCTGCCTACCCCTTCGGGGATAAAAGGCGTGAGTGTATATATCTATACTATTTAATATTATAAAGCTAAAGAGTTTGTTTGTTTGTTTGTTTGCTTGAACGCGCTAATCTCAGGAACTACTGAACCGATTTTAAAAATTCTTTCACTAATAGGAAACTACATAACTCCTGAGTGCTATAGGCTACTTTTTGTCCCGGGAAAATATTTTTGACCCGGAAAAACTTTTTCACGCGGGCGGAGCCGCGAGCACTACTAGTGTATAATATACTCCCCACCGTTGAACGCATCATCCCTCATCTACTACTCGGAGGGGACTCCACCAGTTCCACCAAGCTAGCTTAGTGCGGGTTGGCGGACTTCACATACCCTCGAAATTCTTAAGGAGAATTTTCAGATATGTAGGTTTTCTCATGATGTTTTTTGAAAATTCTATCACTAATAGGAAGCTACATTATTTAATATAAATACATAATATCTTCTCTGCTAATGCTTCAGTGGTGAAAATATAATAGTATTTTTAAAACGTAAACGCGTTGCGAGGTCATTTTTGGCGTACATTCCCATCAAAAAAGCAGTAACTACATTCGTAGCTACATCGCATGAATATAGACAACACAATTACAACAATATGGTAACGAAAAAGCAATGAAAGTTCGCGTAGCGTCACGGAATATGTCGTTTACATTTTGCAAATAAGGACAAAGTCGAAACTTTCCCTGACAGTACAGAAACTTCTAAAGTAATAGATACTTTTACTTTTATAAAGGCAACTGTGTTTGAAATTCCATTCTATGTTAATGGTCGCTTAGGTAGAGATCGAATCGTGGGAGACTGGGCGGTAGTGAAAATTACCCTTTCCAAACGCATTTTCCTATATCCTAATTCCAAGCAGTAAAATCCAAACATTGCTGTGTGCCACTTTGAAGTTTTATGACTTAGGTGACAATCACTATATAATGACTAATCATATCATTTCAAAACTTTGGGTGGAAAGAGAGATAGAAATAATTTATTTATATTGGATATAAAAAAAAGATCATAAGATAATTACAATATTTCCTGGTTCCGTTTCATACTGCAAGTGCAAAGTATTATTTAGTACATCATCTAGTAAACTTTACTGTTGATTAGTATAAATTATATTTTTATAAGTAGTCAAGCCATTGTACATTTATAATATATTTATATTTATAATGGTCTTTCTTATCTTCAAGCAAGTGAATTATTCTTATCGTCCTTAATATCTATAAAAAATAATAAAAACGCAGTTACCTAACGACCTATTTTAATCTCATATATAAACGTGATATTTGTAAATAATTTATACATGCATCTCATGTATTAATTATACACTTAATTGAATATTATTTTATTCATAAAGCATTGGACACATCTGATTATATTTCACTTCCCAAACATGCATACAGATTACAGACTGCCCGATTATAACGAAATTGCATAGTGGATTCGCATGACGTCACCCATCGTTATAGTCATTTGCAAACACTGACAAAATTAAAACTCTACCTGACGATAACTGTACATTAATTTAAACCATATATTTTTATGTTATTTTTATTGCGAAATTAATAATTAATCATAGTTTAAAATAAGTGTGTTTAATCTCTTCAAAACAGGGCAATTAGTATTCTTATTTCCAACCGATATCTGATCCGGACTAGGTTCAAGTAATTTCTATAACTGCTAAAACAGACCAGTTATTTGGAATCTCTTCGTCATTTTCTAAATTAACCTAAAAAGATTTAAGTCTTAAGCCATGTCCTCGGAAGAAAACCCGTATCCAGAAGTGTCTCAATATAATTAATGAAGTATAACAGATACGTAACACTAAACATAAAAATATGCCACGTATAAAAATAAAATAAATTACACACCATTTTCCACTTATCGCGCTTCTAGGTGTACATTGAGCCACATAAATATCTGGACAAATTCAAAATTTCAAATACGCGTTCAGTTCAATTAAAACATTGTTTTTTCTTTGTGTAAAGTAAATCCCTTTAATTTTACTTTTGTGAAGAGTAAACGAAAATTGGTAAGAACACAGAAGTGTAGAGGCGATTTGAAGTTTTGAATTTGTTCAGCTACTTATGGGGCTGACTGTACAATTATTTAAACAGCGTACAGATGTCACAAGTCGGACATATACTTGAAATATGTTTACCGTACCGTAGGCACGTAATTTAAGAAACTATTGTAGGCTAGCATTCTTAAAAAAAAAGACAACCAACAATATCACTTAAGACGAGGCCGTATGGGCTTGACCCCTTTGCCTTCCCTATAAGGGTAAAATTATAAAAATCAACTGTGAGAATTTTTTGTCACACATGCGCGCGCATAGTAAAATTTCAATCCCATCAATTTTTCATAACGCTCCTAAAGAAGTATAACTTCAAAAATGTGGTAATAATCACACACACACTCACGCACTTTATCCTCGAACGAGTCAGCAGAGGAGCAACTAGTGCACACACTTTTCGCCGTGCGTATTCCGTCCCATGATGTGATAGGGGGCGAGCCTATCGGGTACAAATTCTATACTCCAGGCTGATACTGAATAGAAAAACCCAATATCACTTTGCCCGACTCGGGGATCGAACTCGAGACCTCAGTTCTGCAGTCATACCGTAAAACAACTACGCCACCGAAGTAGTCAGTGGTAATAATGTAATGATAAATTCCGTAATTTTATTTCATTATAAGCCACCAAGCATTTGATCGACGTAAGAGGGATCGTTCCGGCATCAGCCTGTGAACTCCGGTATCATCTCCAGCATAATTGTATTGTCTGCCGAGAGCTGACCATCACTCGTCAATCTACACTCTGTCTAGAGACTGGACTCCGGTCGCCATTAGTTGCAGTGGTTTCACTTTGTCCTGCCCGCGTAAAATAATGTGGTACTTGTATGAAACCAAGACTATCTGTGAACTCAGATTCCAGAGCTAGACGAATTGTGGGTGCAGTATTGACCTTAATGCCTGCTAGAGTGGAATATAACCTCCTTAGTAGTTTAGGAAGCACGTGCCCAGCAATGGGTCGAAAATTTAATACAGGGTTGGTATTATAATTTAATGGGTTTTTGGGTTGGTATAATAATATAAATTATTATAATTTAATGCAATTCTCATTGACCGTACGTAACGCAACAACTACATATTTTCGCACAGATTTTCCTTTTTTTATTCAAATGAATGAACAGACAAAAAGCCGCTCGGCTAATGATAAGGATCACAACTGCAAAACACTGCATACAAATTAATAAAACAAAAAAAACGTCTCTTGACGCATTACGCCCATGGCAAAACCGACCTTACGCAATAACATAGTTGAAACTGATTTCGGTAAACAATACACTATAAAACATGAGGAGCATTGATTGAACACATATACGAGTAAATTACAACAATTCAAGATCAAGGTTTTATTGCGCAGCTGCGAACAAGGAAAAGTAAATACAGCCTTGCGTGTAAGGTCTATTCTCGTGTGAATTTGCATAGTTTTTAGGGGAGGGTTGGGATTAAGTTATTATGGATTTTGAGACTGGCGGAGTTAAAAGCAACAGAAGTCTGCTGTTGATAAATGCATTTGTGCAGAAGAGTGCAATAAAAACAACATTTCAAAACATAATAGTTCAAAAGATTAGCGCGTTCAAACATACTTCAGCGTATAATTAATTTACTGGTAGGTATCGCGTGAGACTTTATGCTAATTAGCTATATTCGCACATTGATAGCGGCATTGTTTATACACATGTAACTTTAAAGTCAAGGCTAACTCGATCGATGCTAGTTAAATAATATGTAGAGCTCTAATATTACTATTTTTAACAGAATATGCGTATTTAAAAATTTTAAAAAGTTTCTTATAATACCGTCGTACTCATGTTTGAAAGGGTCACCGCTACCGACATAGGTATCAATCACTGTTTCACTGAAAACCGTTGTGATGCTCGCTGGTGCCCAAACGAGAAACTGAGTGCTAAGAGATATCTTCTAAAAACAATCAAATTCCGAATAACTATTAGAAAGGAGAGCAATTTTTTTTGTGGCATTGAATGACAAGACGAGCATGCCGTTCGCCTGATGGTAAGCGATACGACCGCCCATAAACAGTAGTAATACCATACGACACCTTGGGTTACACACTTGGGTACTGTGTTGCATTCTACTGCGCTCGTCATCATGAGACATAAGATGTTAAGTCTCATTATGTTCAGTAGTTACACTGACTACAATGTCCTTCAAACCGAAACACAACAGTGCATGTACTCTGCTGCTTGGCGGTAGAAATAGACATTGCCGTGGTACCCACCCAGACGGACTCTTACATATGAGAGACCTACCACCAGCAAATTTGTTTGAATTAAACCGCTTACTGGGAAGGTTTTGGCAACTTTTTGTACCAATCTATACTAGTATTATAAAGCTGAAGAGTTTGTTTGTTTGTTTGTTTGTTTGTTTGTTTGTTTGTTTGAACGCGCTAATCTCAGGAACTACTAGTTCGAATTGAAAAATTCTTTTTGTGTTGAATAGACCATTTATCAAGGAAGGCTTTAGGTTATATAATATCACGATGCAACTATAAGGAGCGAAGAAATAATGGAAAATGTGAAAAAATGTCCGCGACAGTATGTGTCTATCTTTTAAGATTAACTCATTAGAACCGTTTTTATGGTAATCAAATTTGGTCGAATATAATGCATTATTTGTTAAGAGTTGTATCAACGTCATAATATTAATCTTTATCCAAATAAATGTGTTGGATAGAGTGATTCAACGCGAAGGTTTTTATGTACTTTTAGCCCGGAAAAACTTATTAACGCGGGCGAAGCCGTGGGCAAAAGCTAGTAAAATATATAACGGGACTTTTGTCCCGGAAAACCTTCAGGCGGGCAAAGCCGCGAGCATAACGTTAAAAACTTTATCTACAGTGTATCTACTGTTTCAAACCTGATGTGAAGAACTTTTCAATTTATTTTTATACCAAATGTTTTACGCCTAATCTTTATCGTCGTTAACAATCTTATCTTGTGACACAGATTCTTACATTCATTTTATCGAACCATGATTCCCCTAAAACAAGGTGGGTGACCGAAAAACAAACAATGTAGAGTTAGTTGTAACTCTACCGACCCTTTTACCAGTCATTAGGTTTACTATAATATAAGGTTGTCTGTAAGAAATTGCGGAATGCGATAAGACCGCCAATTGTACTTGTGTTTTTATAATTTTAGTTTTATTATATGTTTATACTACAACATATCGATGTACAATAAAGTGTTAAATAAATAAATAAATATAATCCAATTTCACAAAGTATGCGAGTATGTTTGTAAAATATTCACAAGAATGCCCGCAGACGGAACCGCGAGCTAAAATAGAGGTAGATAAATAAAAAGAAAATTCCACAGGGTAAGCATAAAGAACATCAAGCGCTACACGTCTTGTTATCATACAAACAATATTACGACTTACAATTATCCCAAATTCTAACATAAGCCAAACACCTACAGCAAGACATTAATCAAATTATGTAGACAAGTTGTACAGGTACTGTTGACTCATCATTTAAAAAACTATGACATCAGTGATAAAAGGTGCTCGCTAGCTATTCGGCCGGCAACAACCATGGCGGGCGGACGCGTGTTAAAAATTTGCGTGTTTTGTGCGGTGTTATCAAGTGCGCTTGCGCAGGAAATACGCGTGAATACCACTGAAGGTATCGTGGAGGGAGTGAGGGCGCCTGATGGGAACTACTTCGCGTTTTACGATGTACCGTATGCCGGGCCTACGTCTGGAGAAAATAGATTTAAGGTAAACATATTTTTGGAATAAACTGTGTAGCGTGAGTGTAAAATTGTATTTTACAATATAGCTTCTACTTGAAACGGAACAAAATGAATGTAAAATAAAATTAGATTTTATTCAGGCCTAGCAGCTTTCTCGGTGAAGTATTTTTAGTTTGTTCAATACTTCCACAGTTTACAGAATACAAACAAACTTTGTATGTATTTTAGATATCTAAAAACAAATTCAATTGACATCGTGACCTATTTAATAACTTCATATTGGCATTAATTCGATACAAGACCTTTCAATATAAAAAAATGTGTTGTAACATGTATAAGTTGTAACCTATTAAATTAGTTCGCAATTCCCTTGGGCAGGATGTTTGTAAAAAATGTTTTTTTACAATTTAAGCCAACAAGAGGGCTGTTTGAAAACCCAAAACACAAGTTAAAGGAAGAATTACGTCTTTTTAAATTCGAATTACGTAGACTTGAAAATTAAGAAGCTAAGTTTCTTACGAAACGAATACAAGATATTATAATTTTTAGTCTAGATTTCAAATTACCCAAACCAATTAACATAATATAAACATGCATGTTTTAGTTGACTGCCTCGATGGCATAGTTGTATTACGATACGACTGCAATGTTGAGGTCTTGGGTTCGATCCCCCAGGTCGGGCACAGTGGTATTGGATTTTTCGATTCAGTATCAGCCCGGTGTCTGGAATTTGTGCCCGATATGGCAATAGGCTCGCCCCCTATCATACGGGACGGAATATGCACGGCGAAATGTGGGTGCACTAGTTGCACCTCTGCCTACCCCTTCGGAGATAAAAGGCGTAAGTGTTAGTTGCGAGTTTGGCTATATGTAGGTATATCCAGTATCAACATTTGTGGAATAGTATCTAGCTTTTTCTGTTTTTATCTATACGACTGCCTCGGTGGCGTAGTTGTATTATGGTACGACTGCAATGCTGAGGTCTCGGGTTAGATTCCCGGGTCGGGCAAAGTGATATTGAGTTTTTCTATTCAGTATCAGCTCGGAGTCTGGAATTTGTGCCCGATATGGCGATAGGCTCGCCCCCTATCACATCGTGGGACGGAATAAAGGCGAAAAGTGGGTGCACTAGTTGCGCCTCTGCCTACCCCTTCGGGGATAACAGGCGTGAGTGTATATGTATGTATATGTATCTATACTGTGGTACTTCTTAAACGAAAGGATTTCTAAAGTTTTTGTAACGGTACGTCCACACAGACGGTTTTTTGTGGAGCTTTTTGTGTTAGTGAACAATGGATAACAAAAAGCTTACTATTGCCGTCCTTAGTACTTTTGTTTAACTTTTAGAAACTTTTTGAGACTTTCAGAACTTGCAGTAGTTATGAACTTGTACTAACATTTATTGGTTAAAAATTTGAGTGTCTTCTGTCTGTCTGTTTGTTCCGGCTAATCTCTGAAATGGCTGGACCGATTTTGACGGGACTTTTATTGGCAGGTAGCTGATGTAACGAAGGCTGCGTTTATTTTAGAAAAAATATTTTACTATAGAAAAATTAAGTAGGTATCAAAAAAAAATTAAACAATCGACTGTAAGCGGAACAAAGTTCACCGGGTCAGCTAGTAGTTTATATAAATAGTAGGTGTTGCTCGCGGCGTCGCCCGTGTGAAGAGCATTCTAGTTACAAAAGTCATCCCCGTGATGGACGGCAGCGTGTCTCACGCAGCCTCGGACGCCAAGGGCGTCCTTCGGTGTACGGGGGGCTTCTGAGCCCCCGCAACAACAGGAGAAGGACCGCAACCGCGGTACACGCAGGGGCGGTTGTGGACGATAACTTAGACGTGAGTCGGAGGAAGCCTGCAGCCGTCCCTAATGCGCCGAAGATGGCCATTATAAAAAAAAAAAAAAAAGCTACAAAAGTCCCTAAAATCTACCTACGACGTCAGCGCCATTTACTTAAATAATCAGATTAAAAATAGCCATTGTTTCCCATAGGATCAAATAACCGAGATAAAAAGTATGCCTATGTGTTAATCCAGAACATGATCTACTCGTTTGCCAAATTTCAAACAAATCAGTTTAGTTGATTCTGCGTTTACTTCTAACAAACGTACAAAAATAATTTATAATATTAAGGTTAGCTTTAGTTAGCGCCTTCAGCCGCTCTGCGTTTACTGCTAACAAACATACAAACATCCAAACACTTGTACAATCTATCGAATTTATAATATTAGTAATAATATTATTAAGATTAGCTTTAGTTAGCGCTTTCACCCGCGTGCTAAAGTTTTTCCAGGATAAAAGTCCCGCTATATATTTTCTCGGGATAAAAAGTTTTCGATGTGCTATTCCAGACTATAATCTAACTCTGTGCCAAATTTCATCTAGATCCGTGGAGCCGTTCTGGCGTGATTGAGTCACAAACCTCCATCCAAACTTTCGCATTTATACAGTAGTAATACATATCGGTATGACTGAAGCTGTGAGCAACATTCTATCTCTGTAACAAAGCGGCAATATTCCGTCTTGAAGGGCATTGTAGTCAATGTAATTAGCATGAGTCATACCACCTAATTTCTCAGGGTGATGAACGGTCTGTTCCAAACAGGCCGGTATAATTGAAATCCTCCTAGCCAGTTTCGGCCACGGCGGCCAATCTCAACGGTGATCAGCCAGGCACGCAGGAGATATTATAGTGCACAAGTGTGTGCGCAATACACAGGTGCACTCGCTATTCCTTCACTCTCATAGTCCGGTGAGACGGCAATCCGACATGACCGGAGAGATATCAGGCGCAGGACCAACGGCTTTACGTGCTTTCCGAGGCACGGGTGTATCACACCGCCAACTTCCTGACTCCGAGCTGCTACTGAGTATTTTTTTTAAGATGGAAAAACCCAGTCACAAAGTTTTTTGGCCCGACCCGGGATTCGAACCCAGGACCTCAGCGCGCAAATCGTACTCGTAACGCGTACGCAATACAACTACGCCACCGAGGCAGTCAACCGGTATAATTATGTCGACTAGCAAAGAAAATCGTCTCTCATCAGTCGACTCTCTTTGGACTCTACTCCACTTACCATCAAATGCAGTGGGGGTAACCAACATTTATTTTTACTGCATCGAATGACGAGACGAGCATGCCGTTCGCCTGATGATAAGGGATACGACCGCCCATAAACAGTAGGACCACATAGCACCTTGAGTTACAAAGTACTGTGTGGCATTCCACTGCGCTCGTTATTCTGAGACATAATATGTTAAGTCTCATTATGTCCAGTAGTTACACTCGCTACAATGTCCTTCAAACCGAAACACAACAGTGCATGCGCACTGCTGCTTGGCGGTAGAAATAGACATTGCGGTGGTACCCAACACCCACTCAGACGGACTCTTACATACCTACCACCAGTATTGACATTCCCGAATGAATGTGTTCCGAAGTAGAGACTTTGACTGCCGCTACTATAAATGATCAGATGATGCTTACCAACAGAGAGGCGGTTTATTCATCTCATAATTGTACAAAAAATTGCAAATACGATTAGATTTACTTCACCTCTACTCATTTGCTTATCAAATACGAAAACCCTTGATATTATATACGCGATCCGAGACGTCCTTAGCAGGCGCAAGGTATCGAGTAGGAGCAAGAAATAAACTCGATTTCGCCAATTCCGTTCGTAGATCACATAATAAAAAAACGTTCCTCGACTAAGATGCGCGTGAGGCCCTGGCGCTTGACCCATAAGGAAGCCCTGAAGCGATCTATGGTGTTTACGATTTATGTGTAAGAAAAGTAATATGTTAAGCCGCGTATCGACTTCGTGCTCCTTGCGCGAGGCAAATATTTTGACTGATATCAACTACAAACACAAACATTGGCGCGCGTTCCAAAATGGTAGCCATTTCGCGCGGCCGGATCGCGCGCCAAATGTTCGTCCTTTTGGAGCGCGAATTCGATACGCGTCTTTAGTCACATCATTTTGGAATATGAATAGAATAATTAAATCGTGAGATTTTTCGACTGACTGTGTATTACATGTCATACACTTGAAATGTAGATATGTCTGCAACGAGATGCTAAGTGGCAAAACGGTTTTTGTACCACACCAGCTTTTTACTATGATGTACTTCGTGAGAATTACCCTACTGGGAAGTGGTGCACTTCATTCTTCATTAGTTTTAAATGGGTGTCATTGAACCATCAAGGCAAACCTGAGACTGTCAAGGTAAAGTTAAACATAACAATAATGAGTTTGAAGATTAGAAATGAATTATGTAAGTGCGTCGTCCCTCTTTGATATTATCAATAAAAGCAATTTGATTTATAATTAACTATTTCTATATTTTCTGCAATTAAGATAAAAAAATAATTAAGAGTAACACACACACACACTTACGCCTTTTATCCCCGAATGGGTCGGCGGAGGCGCAACTAGTGCACCCACTTTTCGCCGTTATTCCGTCCCATGATGTGATAGGGGGCGATTGCCATATCGGGCACAAATTCCAGACTCCGAGCTGATACTGAATAGAAAAACTCAATATCACTGCCCGACCCGGGAATCGAACCCGAGACCTCAGAATTGCAGTGGTACCGTAATACAACTACGCCACCGAGGCAGTTTTAATTAAGAGTAAAAAAAAATTAAAAACAAGCTTTTATTTAAATGCTCTAAAAATAAACTTTAAATTGAATCAAACTTTGTTTAATACTATGTGTAGAGATAAAAGCTTGTCACGAGATTTACCTTTGTCAAGATCAAGTAATATAATCTTTATTATCTACACAAGTTAAAGTTTTAGAGCATTTGAATAAAAGATTGTTTTTAAAATTTTTATTTGGTCTTCGTTATAAAAAATGATTTCTCGAAATTTTTAAGTTAATTTTCGAGTTATTCTCAGCAAGCACTTTCATTTGATACCCATATTATAGGACTGCGTAAAAAATAACTAGTCCATCACCTTCGTCCGTCCGCCATATTGGATTCAGCACCACGTTAGCTTACGATAGATTGTCACCCAAAATAAACGTGTATGCAAAATTTCAACACAATCGGTTGAGGATAACTGCTCCAAAATTGACTTGCAAGATTCCACACAAACAAACATAGTTACATACGTACATAGATACATGGCAAGTTAAATAAAAGCTTTTAAAATAGGTTATTGTAGTCTTGAATTAAAGCGTGACAGTCTTTATACAATTTCAGCATAGCTAACAAATTGTCTATACTAATTTTGCATCAATGATACTAAATATTATAAAGACGAAATGTAGATTTTTTTTATTTGTTTGTTTGTAAAGGATAAACTCAAAACCTACTGGGCCGATTTTCTAAATTCTTTCACCGATATAAAGCCACATTATCAGCGAGTAACATAGGCTACTTTTTGTCCTGGGAAAAATATAAAGTCGGACTTTTATTCAGGAAAAACTTTTCACACACGCGAAGCTGTGAGCAAAGCTAGTATTGAATGAAGTACAAGTTCTAATAAATAATAAATACCAGCCCCGTATTATTATACTGCCCACTGCTAAGCACGGGCCTCCTCTACTTATGAGGTTTAGGCCTTAGTCCACCACGCTGGCCTAGTGCGGGTTAGTAGACTTCACAAACCTTCGAAATTCTTATAAGAAACTTCTTAGGTAAGCAGGTTTCCTCACGGTGTTTTCCTTCACCGTTAAAGTGAACGATAATTGATAAACAATACACACGTAACTTCGCAAAGTCAGAGGTGTGTGCCTTGGGTTTCGAACCTCCGGACATTGTCTCGGCAGACCGTTCCATTCCCAAATAGGCTATCGTCCACCACAAAGTTCTAATACCTAAACCAAAATGTGTAGATTCAATGATGGTGGTGAACAACATCTACAGAGGATGCCCTTTGGTTACCTTAAGTTAGTAAAATCAATAACCAGTGTCAAGATAGTACATACCTAGCCAAACCTAAAGATACCAGAATCATCGATAATATGTTTAAACGGTCATCATATCTTATCACATTGCAGGAAACTTGAGCAAACGTTATCCACGACTCGATATAAGAATATTTTTATAATCTTAATCAACACTTAGCAGAAGTTCAGTTACCTATTAATATAGGGAAAAAAAATTACTTTAAATCGTTGTAAAAATTAAGTTTTCTTTATCTAAAATAGAGTAAACCTATTTCAGTTTATTATTTAAGCGACAAAAATAATTGTTGATAAGATACTAAAGTACAGGCGATTGGCAATTTTTGGCTAACTATACGACGTAATCTTTCTAATAAAATTATATTTCAAAATTTCAGGCGCCAACACCCCCACCAGTTCACTCCCAGGTGTTCCAAGCGATCAACAGGAATACGATATGCGCCCAACCGACCTCCAGAGGTCTCGTAGGCACAGAAGACTGCTTGACCTTAAGCATCTTCACTCAAAACTTCACAACTCCAAAACCTGTACTCGTGTGGATCAACGCTGAAGAGTACACCAACACTCCCACTTCCACCATGTCCTACCGAAGACTCGTTGAAGAAGGACTAGTGTTCGTGACATTAAACTTCAGAGTATCCGTTTTCGGGTTCCTGTGTCTAGGTGTACCCGATGCCCCAGGCAACGCTGGTCTCCGCGATATTATCCAAGGACTGAAATGGGTGCAGGCAAATATCGCAAATTTTGGTGGGCAGCGTGACAACGTGATGTTGATAGGCCACGGTTCAGGAGCTGCCTTAGTTGATCTTATAACAATGTCTCCGCAAGCAAAGAACTTCGTACACAAAGCCATTGCCCTAAGCGGATCTGCTTTGGCACATACGGCTGTGGCTTACGATCCTGTAGGATATGCTGAACTTTTTGGCGCAAGTTTGAGTTACACCGATAACAGCAGAGAGAAATTGGCAAAACTTATCCAGACGACCAGAACCGACTTGTTAATAGGCGCTCTCAACAACTTCAAGTTCACAAATAATACGCCACTATTCGCTCCATGCATTGAAAATATCAATTTAAATCCAAATGACACAATAATTGCTGACGCTCCAATAAATCTTCTTAAGTCTGGCAAATATTTACAAATTCCGTATATAAGTGCGTATACAACAAGAGAAGGAACTCTTAGAGCTGCGCAAGCGGTGCAAAACAAGTGGTTAGAACAAATGGAGGCGAATTTCACAAACTTCCTGCCAGTGGATTTGAGTCCAGGGTCAAATTTGACAACGGTCGCTTCTAGCATACGTAGATTCTACTTCAGCGAATCACCTATCGATATGGCTACAATAGAGGATTACTTGGAATACCATGGAGACACGTTAGTTCTCGTTCCTGTTATCAGAGCAGCTAAGGAGCGTGGTCTTACTTCTAGCCAAAGTGTGAGACTTCTGGAATTTGCGCACAGAGGAACCTACAACTCTGACTGGCTTTTCCATCAAATACCCTTGTCGGGAGCCAGGCACGGAGCATTCTTGAATTACTTGTTTGACATTGACCTTAGACCAGGAGACGACGTAGTGAGGGTTGCGCTGGTGAGGCGCATATCACGCTTTGCTTATACTGGGTGAGTTCGATCCTAAACAGCATTACAAAATTTGCTATTTTTATTTGCCCGAGATTAGATTTTAAAGTCATGAGATTTTGAGGTCATGATGTTAAATACATTGTAGATCAAATATAGTAGCAACCAGTGAAGGATGTAGCGTCTTTGCACGTTCACCAAAATCTATCATCTACGAAATCTATATAGATACGAATCACATCAATCGACTTTGGAACGTGCCCCGACTTTGTAAAGTCCGGTTTCAAATAGGCTGGCAATTGTGTTGACAGGCAACGGGTCATCAGTCGTCAGTTGACGCTCTATCTGGACCCCACTCTAGTTACCATCAAATGCAGTGGGGTCATTTTGCCGAGACCGTATTGAAATTGTACCATGGACACTACCAGCAGTTTCTTTTTTAATTAATCTAATATTTGTTGAATCTAATCTCAATTATTATTTCCAGTGATCCAAACTCACCAGACGCCCCACAATGGAACGCTATCACCGTAAGCAATATGCACTACAACTACATCGAAGGCAACTCTCTCCTCAACGTCTCTGTTGTATACACGGAAAGCAGCAAGATGAACCCTCACGCCATCCGCATGAACTTCTGGAACGATACTTATACCAGATACTATGTCCCTCCACCCGCCTTCTCTTCTAGCAATGTTATTAGCTTCTCGATTGTTATATTGTTGTGTACGTTTATTTCTATGTTGTAAGTTTTGTTAATGTTGTATTATAATTTAAATGTGATTAGTATTTTATTTCAAGTTCAGTAGTAGAATTCTGATATTTTCAGCAATATCCGTTCTATGTGCTTAAAACATGATTACATGAATTGCTTTGGAAATATTATCTATATTATAATATTATAAAGCTGAAGAGTTTGTTTGTTTGTTTGTTTGAACGCGCTAATCTCAGGAACTACTGGTTCGAATTGAAAAATTCTTTTTGTGTAGAATAGACCATTTATCGAGGAAGGCTATAGGCTATATAACATCACGATGCAACTATTAGGAGCGAAGAAATAATGGAAAATGTGAAAAAAGCGGGGAAAATTATTCATCCTTGAGGGCTTCCATTGCGTGCCCTGCGAAAACGGTTCAAGATATCAAAAATATATGTATGAAAGAATTATTCCTCTTGAAATTATCTAAAAATATTTCCGCAACAGTATATGTCTATCTTTTAAGATTAACTTACTAGAACCGTTTTTATGGTAATGAAATTTGGTCGAAATTAATGCATTATTTGTTAAAAGTTGTATCAACGTCATAGTCATAGAGTGATTCAACGGGAAGGTTTTTATGTACTTTTAGCCCGGAAAAACTTATTAACGCGGGCGAAGCCGTGAGCAAAAGCTAGTAAAATATAATTGGGTGTGCTTAGTATTTTGTTTCAAGTCACGGGGGTGATAACAAATCAAATTGTCAATTTTGCGCAGACTATTTCATTGGAAATTATTTGATCTGTAAATTTATTTCACAAAGTTTATCAATTTATTTGGATATGATTAAAATATGAACAGAAGACACCAAGTATTGATGTCAATTTGTTGCCATTTTCAGCTATTACAAATCGGCTATTCACAGCTATTCTTATCTTGGTAATGATTATTACATATTGGTAAACATATTTTGCTGGCGAAATTGGAGTTAGAGATTCCAAAATTAACCAAATCACATAAAGATAAATTCGATATAAATTACATTGTTTTAAAACTATATAGACGAACCAATAAATTCAGACTTTTTATTGGTACTGAATAAAGAGATGATCATGTCGCTCGCCTTATATGAGATACGACTGACCATAAATAGCTGCGGGACACTCCACTGTGTTCGTTACCCTGAGTTGAGTTACTGTGGTCTCATACCGCCCAAAAATTACGCTGGTTTCAATGTCCTTCAAACCGGAACACAATTGCGAGCACACTGCTGCTTGACAGTAGAAATAGAGATTGCGGTGGTACCTACCCAGACGGTAACAAAGTACAAAAGTAATAACAAAATGGTGTGTGTTTTAATATACATACGTATGAAGTGAAACTTTTTCAATAATTTTTTTTTCACCGTTCTTATAATAGTCATCGTTTTTTTCTGTAGCATAGAATGACGAGACGAGCATGCCGTTCGCCTGATGGTAAGCGATACGACCACCCATAAAGAGTAGAAATACCATCCAGCACCTTGAGTTACAAAGGACTGTGTGTCATTCCACTGCGCTCGTCATCCTGAGACATAAGATGTTTAGTCTCATTGTGTCCTGTAGTTACACTGGCTACAATGCCCTTCATGCATGCACACTGCTGCTTGGCGGTAGAAATAGACATCGCCGTGGTACCCACCCAGACGAACTCACCCACTCGGACCAGTGAAGTATTAGTATTGTATTAGTACTTAGTATTGAGTGTATTCCATTAAATATTATTGTCTACTAAATTGACAGTCATGTTATTAATGATGATTAACTTCAATTAATTTATATAAATTTACTAATACTTACAATGAAAAGTGAGGTTAACATAAAAATAATACCAAAATCACAATCACGTCATGATTTTTCAAAACACTAAAAAATAATGTCTCACTATCACTATTTATTTAAATTGATTACAATAAGTATAGGAAACCATAATATTTAAACTGTTTACGCTTATCGACAATAGATAGCTCTGTACAGTTTGAATTAATTACTACATCGCGATATCAAGACTCTCTTCGAAATAATGGCCCTAGAAGACGGCGCTGTTACGGCCTAGGGACAGAAAATGTGACGACTATTGTGACGATCTAAAATGTGGCTATTGTGCATTACGACAATAATTGGTAATTATAAACGTAATCAAGATTCATGACTTTAATTTTGGTGGTGTTAAGACACCTTGATCTTGCATTTCAACTACATCTTGTCTTATAAAATACATTCTATTATCATAGTCTGTTTAATGTTCAATATTATAGAGTTAAAGCATTGCAATTTAAAATGCAAACAGCTCCGCTATCGAAGGAGATTGTTTATGAATAAAACAAATCGAAAACCAGCATGTTTTAAATACCAAATTCTGTATACATAATGTAATTAGATCTGACATTAACATAGTATAATGTAAACCACTTGAAAGATTAATTAATATTAGCTAAAATACAGATAAATTGTTTGCGATTAGTTGAAACAAGTTCCTGTAATTTACTGATTATGCACACAAAGCAATTCTGGGTTATAGCTAATAGGTTATTGATAAAAGGTATAACAAGGATACAACAAATTTCCATTTTTTTTTGCATAAGATGGCTGCATATTGCACTGTTACTTACACCCGCATTATTATAGCCATGACGTCACGTATTACTTATGCATCTCTCTTTTATTGTTTGACAACCTCTCCACCTATCAAAGGCGTACAATTGATTTAATTTTTAATCGTTTGAAAATCTTTTTCTAGTACAATATGGATGACAAAAATTTCTAATAAGAAAGTTAACTATTGCTTTATTGGAATAACGTCACACAAAATTTAAGTTTGTTGAACTCTATCTTCATATCAAAATGTGTATCGAATCCCTCGTATCCGCTGGAACGAGCTATCAGGAAAGTAAACAATGCCTGCTATAGATAAGCAGGATCATAGAAAATATAACAACCAACGTATAAGTAAAAAGGTTTATGATAAGCGATTTTATTACAAAATTCGATTCAAAGTGTAGGCATTAAATTATAATAATATAACATATATATACATACATATACACTCACGCCTTTTATCCCCGAAGGGGTAGGCAGAGGCGTAACTAGTGCACCCACTTTTCGCCGTTATTCCGTCCCATGATGTGATAGGGGGCGAGCCTATCGCCATATCGGACACAAATTCCAGACTCCGAGCTGATACTGAATAGAAAAACTCAATATCACTTTGCCCGACCCGGGAATCGAACCCGAGACCTCAGCATTGCATTCGCACCATAATACAACTACGCCACCGAGGCAGTCATGGATCAGTCATTCTTATGGAGAATTCTCAGGTACGTAGGTTTCCTCACGATGTTTTCCTTCACCGTTAAAGTGAACGATAACTGATAAACAATACACACATAACTTCGAAAAGTCAGAGGTCTGTGCCTTGGGTTTTGAACCTCCGGACATTGTCTCGGCAGACCGTTCCATTCCCAACTAGGCTATCGTCCGCATTGGCCTTAGATTAAAAAATTCAAAAAACGAAATAAAATGTTGGCTAATTCAGTTCAACTACGTCACAACACTGAACATGAAAAACCGTTAGTTTTAATTTTATACTACTCAGTTTTATCATGAGATAAATTCTTTCAAATATATTTGAGTAGGTTATAAATTAATATTCGGACTAGGTTTTGTATATTTTTACTATTATATCCAACAATTTTTTTTTCGCGGGAAAAAAACGCAGTATCGCTACCACCACTCGGCGGATGAGTGGAATGGTTATGTTGGTATCACACAGTCTTATAGCCCAATGTAGACACTCGGGAGTAGGGCATCATCTGAGCGAGCATTGGACCGAGTCCCTAACACTATGTACACCCTACCCTACACCGGCATACAAACCAAAACCCGCGGTGGCTTTCTTCGGCGCATACGAGACGGCCCCGGGGTATCTTGTTGCACTAAGATAGCTGCACGGGACCCGTCCCTGCGCAATGCCGTTACGGCCCCTCTCTATACAAGCGGGCTAAGATGCCCCCACATTCTAAAGGACACCTTTGGCGTCTACGACAGCGGGAGACCGACCACCCGCATTGTCAACCACCTCGGAGTCGCTTAAATTGGACTGAGCAGCCCCCCGCTGCTCGCGCGGCGAATCTCTAGAAGCCCCCTTTAGTCGCCTCTTACGACAGGCAGGGGATGCCGTGGTGGAACTCTCTATATGCCCCCGGATCACAGGGCACATATCCAACTATGTTTATCACTTTCTGTGTCTCTAACGTTCAAAATGATGAGACACTTTTGCATAATATTTGCTGTTATAAAAATACAATATAACTTCTGCCGCTGCAAAAATAATCCCCAATATTGTCCATATTCATTAATCCACGATGCTGGCGGAACACCAATTTCTGTTTCGCGGTCAAATCAACTTAATCCAGTGTTGGCAAAATACCACATGGGTTGGAAATGTTTAAAATCGAATGTTTGTGCAAAAAGGTTGATCGCTATGAATTTAGGCATTTGAATTATACATCAGAGTAAGTGGTTTTTAGACGTACTGGTGGAAGGTCTCGCACATGTTAGACTCCGTCTGGGTGGGTACCACCGCAATGTCTATTTCTACCGCCAAGCAGCAGTATGCATGCACTGTTGTGTTTCGGTTTGAAAGACATTGTAGACAGTGTAACTACTGAACATAATGAGACTTAACATTTTGTCTCAGGATGACGAGCGCAGTTGAATGCCAAACATTACATTGTAACTCAAGGTGCTGGATGGTGTTGCTACTGTTTATGGGTGGCCGTATCGCTTACCATCAGGCGAACGGCATGCTCGTCTCGTTGTACAATGCAAGAAAAAAAATATCGCAAAGTGTCCCTGCTGCATCTAATGGTAAGCGGACTAAAGTCCTGTTAGACCGGATTTTTATCAACTGTAGTTATCTTTTCGTCAGGGTATTATAAAGTTTAAAGCGCTTGCACCTGCAGCACTCGAAGCTCTGCGAGCGGGTCCAACCTTATAAGACCCTGACAAAAAAAACTACAATGTAGGAATCTAAATTTTAATGCGTGTATAATTTACTCACAATGCGAGTTTAATTACAGCACATAAGCTTATGTATAAGTTATTCTCTAGGGAAATCTTTAGAAGCAAACGAGGCTCGAATTTTCCTGACTGCAAGCTCGTTAAAAAGGTTTAGATTAAACCCAATTTCCTCGGCCATACTGCACTTGCCAGAAATAAGACATAAGCATGATGTCGTTAAGAAAATGACAGTCGAGCTAAGTTCGCCTATATATTGCACACTGTCAAGTAATAGACAAGAGAATGGCCAATTAACCCTCATTGCATAAGTAAATCTGGTTGGAAACCGATTAAAATGGGTCTTTCGACAATGGCACCACAGAACTTATCTTAAAATTTATTGAACGTTAAATCTTTTGGATTCGATTTACTACAAAACTCTCGCCAAACGGTTAAAGGGACTAAACTCAGATTTTTAATAATTTCCTTATCTGGTATTTTGACTTTTTTTTTTGTTTACGCGAAGAAAGTGACTTATTACTACCGCCCAGTGTTCAAGGGGAACGACTGAGCGGTTATGTTGGGTTCACCGTGCCTTACGACCCGACGTTGAGCCGCCCGGAGAGAGCGCTTTACTAAAATTGCCATGGCTGAGAAATGGCATAGCCGATGTCTGGGGACGATGATGGCCGTTCACTAAAAGACTAAAAGAAAGGTCGTGGTCATTTGACCAAAACGTACTATTTTTTGTCCTGGGAAATGATTGATTTTAATTCCAGAAAAAGGCAGTGTTTGGAGCCGCGTTTAAAACGTAACCCTTTAATAAAGAACTGGATGATTCGCGAAGCTTCTAGAGATCGCTTCATAAAACTTGGCTCGTCGCCTAGACATTTTAACGACAACAAACCAATAAAGATCGGTGTTGACCTTGAATCCTGTTTGTACAATATAGTCCTGAATCACCGGAGAGTCACAATCCTTAGGGACGGCTTTGCATACGCATCCGAGGAAACATTTGATTTTATCTTGTGCAACCGAATTTCAACCTTACTGTCATACTGTAGAACAGTATCTTCCGTGGAGGATAAATTAAATCAATCACAACGCAGGATATAAAGCCGATGACGCGTTCATTTATTGGTGCTTTTGAAAACAAAAAGGAGTTGAAAGAGCGTAATTTTGTAATCGACTCTATTCGCTCCTATGAGGTTTAGATGAATATGTCACTCGGCAGATGGCAAGCGCTATACTCGTGGTTTCATAGTAGTATCAGTCAAATATATCAGTATCAGTATAATAACGACCACCGTACAAGGTGGTCATGTGCCACTATGGTAAAGCCTGCCATAGTGGCATATGTATTTCAGGTTCACACACACACTCACGCCCTCTATCCCCAGGGTAGGCAGAGCCGCAACTAGTGCACCCACTTCTTACCATGCGTATTCCGTCACATGATGTGAGGGGGCGAGCCTATCGCCATATCAGACACAAATTCCAGACTCTGAACTGATATTGAGTAGAAAATCCCAATATAACTATCTGACCCGGGGATCGAATCCAAGACATCAGCATTGCAGTAGTAGCTTAATACAACTGCGCCACCGAGGCAGTCATATCCGATTTCAAACATCGACACAGTTGTGTGAACTTGCGAGGGTCACTTCTCGTCAGTCAACTCTATCTTTTTTTTTGTTTACGCGGAGAAAGTGACTTATTACTACCACCCAGTGTTCAAGGGGAACGACTGAGCGGTTATGTTGGGTTCACCGTGCCTTACGACCCGACGTTGAGCCGCCCGGAGAGATGGAAAACGTCGGGCGACCGCCGGGCCGAGTCCCTAACCTATGTCCCTAACCTCTACTTACCATCCGTTGAAATGAGGGCAATTTGCCGTGGCAGTCAAACCGCCAGATTTGTCCATAGACAATAAAAAAAAACCCGAGAAAACTATTAATTTGCCGAAACAATGCGTTCGGGCGCACAGTGCGTTTTCATAGTATTGTTTGTAGGTCATAAAGTCTGGTCTAGTATTTACACATTTCAACGTCCTTCATACGCATATTTACAGTCTCCTGGTTGGCGGCAAAAACAAAAAATTGGCATGTGGCCTTGCATGCTCCAACCTCTAATAAAATATTTCCAAAATTCATTCACATCATTTTTCTACTTTAGATATAGCTTTTTCACATTCAATTTGCTTATTAATGTATGTAAATAAATCTTTTATGAATATATTGACCTTTACCGACTAAAGAGTATTAAATAAGATTACAAGATCAATAGCTTTAAAGGTTACTATAACAAATTTAGGAGGCCATCTGACTACATAGGAAACTTAGCGCTTTTCCGGCCAAAGAATTAGGGCGAGACCGAAGAGAAGGTGGTACGATTACTAATCGACTGAGGGATATGAGCGAATGTCAGGTTTCCAAAGACTACATCATGGATAAAGCGAAGTGGAAGAGAAACCAAGGAAAGCTGTCCCTGCCACCATATGGGATCTATAGCTTGAAAGAGATTGCAACAGATTTGTATGTGTCAGCGTTATATAGTACTAGCTTTTGCCCACGGCTTCGCCCGCGTTAATAAGTTTTTCCGGGCAAAAAGTACATACATAAAAACCTTCCCGTTGAATCACTCTATCCAACACATTTATTTGTATAAAGATTAATATTATGACGTTGATACAACTCTTAACAAATAATGCATTAATTTCGACCAAATTTGATTACCATAAAAACGGTTCTAGAGAGTTTATTTTAAAAGATAGACATATATTGTCGCAGACTTTTTTTTAGATCATTTCAAGAGGAATAATTCTTTCATACATATATTTTTGGTATCTTGAACCGTTTTCGCAGCGCACGCAATGGAAGCCCTCAAGGATGAATAATTTTCCCCGCATTTTTCACATTTTCCATTATTTCTTCGCTCCTAATAGTTGCATCGTGATGTTATATAGCCTATAGCCTTCCTCGATAAATGGTCTATTCAACACAAAAAGAATTTTTCAATTCGCACCAGTAGTTCCTGAGATTAGCGCGTTCAAACAAACAAACAAACAAACAAACTCTTCAGCTTTATAATATTAGTATAGATTCGCCTCATTATCTTTGTATGAGTTGCCCTTGATCTAGTGAAAACGATAGGCTGTGGATCGTGAGAACCTGGGTCCAATTGTAAGGTCGAGCAATAGGGGCTTTCTGTCACAGTTTACACAAGACCGTTTAGAAGTTGCTGATATCAGCCAGAAGGCCATTTTATAACATGTAAAAAAAGGATGATGCACAAATCTTCTATTGGAAGGGGATATGGACAATAAAAAATAAGAAAGAAGAGAAAAATGACAACACTGAATATTATGATGACTGATATTTTACGAATACTTAAATATGTTAATAAATAGCCTCTACCACAAAATTAAAACTAAAATATTAATATAAAAAATGTAAAATTAAAAACCGTACTTACATTATATCTGGATATGATTATTATACGGGCCTTAACTTACCTGAAAATAAATAACAATTGTTAGAATACATTTTAAAAAACAAGTTTGTCGTCAAATTACCTCTATTTTACTATCTCATCCTTACTAGATTACTTTTTGATTTTAATTAATTCGATATCTCTTCAGCCATTTTTATTCAAAGAAACAAAAAGACTAAATATACTCAACTCTGTATATATACTTTAGGATATCTTTAATGTTTTTTATTTTGTATTCATTTTTTAGCCCTCCATTTCTCTTTCCTCAACCTACATCGTGCTTATTTTTAAGTTGTCAATTTTCGGTGCTAGATATTCCTATAACAAACAAAATATAAAAAGGTCTTGAGTACCAGTATACTGTTAGCTGGTCACCGTCTGGCTAACCAATGTGGACAAAAAAAACATAGAAATGAAAAAAAAATACCAGGTAAGATCCTCTCCGTCTAGATTCAACATGCTTTTCACCTTCAAGGGTATTATACCAATAATCGTAAAGTAGAAAATGAAAGTACTCACAGTCTGCAAAGGGCACGATGAAATCAATCAAAAAACCCTTGTGATTCGGGTCGGGAGTTTGTCGACCGAGCTTCAGATATGTAGTTATGATATAGTTATAAATATACATTTAATTATATTAGTAATACTGAAAAAGGGAATTTTGGTATTAGAAGTAAATCAAAAAAAGAAATTGGGAAAGGAAGAGAAGGAGGAGAAGGAGGTAAGGAAAAAGATTCAACTGCTTATAGTTAGGTGGTTGCCTAGAAATGTTAGTATCCGATATCACCCAGTATGGATGGTATGTGGCCCATTACAACAGTGCAAAGAAAATGTTGATGAGCATATGCCCATCAGTAAACGCTATAAACAAAATATCGATATGCTATAAAATGCAGAAACGACTAAACCCTTTAGGATGAACACACGGATAGTTTACATCCATGATTAGCTAAGAGGTTAGGTAATTAATTTTAACTAAAATAAGAGGGCTGTTATTCCAAAATTTATCGAAAAAAATACATACATATACACTCACGTCTTTTATCCCCGAACGGGTAGGTAGAGGCGCAACTACTGAACCCACATTTTTACCATTATTCCGTCCCTAGATGTGATAGAGGGCGAGCCTATCGCCATGAAAAATATTTTCAGAAAAATTCCTTGATTACGTTTTTATTTCTTACCAGAACATGATATAGTCGGATACAAAATAAGTACCGTATCCTCCCACTTAATATTTATGATGAACCAATATTTTATGCGCACACATTTCGTACGTCCTATCTTGTCAAAAAATTGTTCAATACAATGTAATAAAATATATTGTTTTCCTAGATACCTTGTGTCTAATAAAAAGTAATGAGGGACAGTATCATACAAACAATATCTCGGCATACTTTATATTTGCACTAGTTTTTGGCTTGTTACTTTATCCACGTAAAATTATCCGTAATGTTTCTTCTACCGTCAAACAGCATGCCCTTTCGCGTGTCGGTTTGATGGAGGTTGTAGCCAGTGTAATTACAGTTCGTTTAGGGACATAACATCTTATGCGTCAGGGGCTCGTGGAGTGTCAAGCAGTATTTTTTAATTAATGGTTCTGTATGCTGTTGCTACTGTTCGTATCGCTAACCATCAGGTGAATAGCATGCTTGTCTTATCACTTAACTAAACAAAAAAAAAACAATCTCACTGTACACTTTTCCACTATATAATGTACCTAAATGCTTTAAATGACTTGGTTTACTTTTGTACTAAACATTTTAACAATTTTCCGTCTTAATAATCAAATATCTCCACTAACTTGCACATTTATAAGTAGTAGAACTATTACAAAGCAAGAAACATTTATTGTAACAAGTTTGCTACAAACCGTATTCGTAACGATCATTATGCTTTTGTTTGTTATTCTCTTTTTAACAAATGGAGAGACATTAACACGAGGTTATTTGCAGTAAATTGTTTAAAGGAGTAGGTGCTGCATAGATAACTATTGAAAACGGTAGAATGAAGATTTATTGTAAAATATTTTAAATTGTCACATTTTAAAATAAGGCTGAGCGGTTCAAATAGGGGCAAATGACGTCATTATTAATTTCCCACTCAATTTTCACTCATGTTATTGACTAGGCGTTCCTCGCGGCTTCATCCGCATGAAAAGCCACCATTACGGTGCCAGCGCCATCCATCTAAAAAAAATCCATTATTTCTCAAGAGAACAAATTACCAGGATCAAAAGTAGATATCGATGAAATTTGGCACACCGATAGCTCATGACCTGGATTAACGTATAGGCTATTTTTCATCCCGGCAAAATATAAAGCGGGACTTTTATACCGGATTTTTTTAATGTGGGCAGAGCCGCGGGCAATAGCTAGTTTATAATATTAGTAAGCTGAACTAAGATACAGTAAAGCAACACTCGCTTCCCCTACTCTCTCGAAATCTAAACTAATATACAGAGAAAGAATTGATTGTTTGCTTGCATTGAATAGGCTCCGAAACTACTGGACCGATTTGAAAAATTCTTTCTCCAATATAAAGCTACATTATCAGGGAGTAACGTAGGCTACTTTTTGTCCCGTGGAAATATATAGCGGAACTTTTATCTCCTAAAAACTCCGAGCAAAAGTCTATCAAATATATGTATACGGCCATAAAGAAGATACTAAACATACTTCTTTATGACCTAACTGCACCATCAACGTGCCAAAGATGACTTCAAAAGCGATAAACTATGAAACGAGATTTTACAACGAAAAGCGAATTGTATTTGATAAATTGCTCCCTCAACCATTATACGAATAACGGCACTTCTACAGATTTGAATTTGAATTTCGTGTGTAGATTTCAAAATGACTTTTTAGTCTAACGAGTGTAGATTTTAATGTTTATTCCAGCTATAGTAATAGTGCAGGGTTTTGTACGCAAATAGTTCTTGTACTGTGGTTTTTAATATTAATTAATGAAACTCCAATGACAATAATATCTTTTCTTGTTATAAGCCTTTTGCTCGCTGCTACGGCGCATGATTTTTTCCGGGATAAAAAGTAGCTCACTCGCTCATAATGTAGCTTTGTGTTGGTGAAAGATTTCTTTAGGTCGGTCCAATAGTTTTTGAGTTTATTCGTTACAAACATACAAAAATACAAATCTTTCATCCCTATATTAGAATAGATATCGTATTCTTCTACCTGCCTTATCACACTGTAATTAGGGTCGACGCACAATGATTTTGACATGTGTTGGAGAAACCATTTCGCTCAGGTTTTAAAAGCAACAGCCTATTAGCGTCAGCTCCAGAAATCGACTTCCAGGCTAATCGTATTGGAAACGCCCATAGTGTCACCCGACCGACTTGAACCCTGTTCCACAGCTCATATAAGTAACGACTACACTGAAGAGACAAAAATAATTTAATAGTATAAAATATCCTTACATGTATATCAAACTAGGTTTCGCTGGCGGCTCCGCCCGCGTTAAAAAGTTAAAAGGATAAAAGTCCTGCTTTATATTTTCCCGGGATAAAAAGTAGCTTATCACGCTCGCGGATAATGTAGCTTTGTATTGTTGAAAGAATTTTTGAAATCAGTCCAGTCGTTTTGGAATTTATCTATTACAAACAAACAAACAAGAAATCTAAACATTCCTCTTTTTGTTAGTAGGTATAGACAGTATAGAAATCAATTTTCTCCGTCCCATCTGTCTGTCTTAAATGTGTAAGCTCGTAAACTACCGAATGAATTGCGATGGTCATGGACACAGATTGAGACCATGGGAAGGACATAGCGAGACTTTTATCCCAGAATAACAGCTGCTGAACGGACGAAGCTGCTAGCAAAAGCTACTAATGTGTAATATAAATGGAATAAAAACATTTATCAAGTATAAAACGTTAACGAGAATAGAATTTATATTTAGCTAAGCCGTTAAGCTATTAAATACAAGCTGCAAGCTATGAAATGCTTATAAAAGAGTTTATGAAGCCGCAACCCAGTTAATCAGCGCAAAAATATAAAGCGTATGAGATAATTCATTTTGTGAATAATGCGATTTTCATGAAAAGGTGAGCGAAGTTTTTATAAAACTCGCGTTTGGATTCAAATTTAGTTATTAGGTTTTTTGCGAGATGATGTTTGATTTAAAATGTTTGTATGTATATTTCAAGATTGGAAAGTTAAATGAGTTTTGGCCGCTATATTGGAAATTTTGTATTTGTGATATATTTTAAAAAGATTTTTTCAATATATGCCAGATTAGTTTTCTGATTTTTATTGAATAAAAAAGCTCGTTAGGAAAATGTAGGGCTAATAAATAATAATGTACAGTACCCAAAATTGCTCGAGTTAATTACCCGAGCTTTGTTTTTTAGCACGTTTTTATTAGCTTCAGACGTATGTATGTATGTATTTATGTACCTGACATTTTTTTAGTCACATCTGTTGGTCAGTAGTAGAACAGAACTTAAAAACGAAAATAAATATAAGTTTAAAAAACTAAAAAACACGCTTTATAGAAAATCCAACTAAAAAATAGAAAATTAATTTGAATTAAGAATAGCGCAAATAAGAAATAATTTATTTTATTGTAAAAGAAGTGGTATGCATGGTGTCAAAAGTTATAAATATTTTATTGACAGATAATACGAGTAGAAGGATTATAATATTGATAATATCTTAAAAAGCACCACACGTTTTTTTTGCAATAAAATACCTCTCTCTCTCTTCCCGACTATTCATCCCACATGATGGTGGGGTCAGCCTTCTTTACTTTTCTCTTCCACTTCGCTCTATCGATGTCGTCGTCATCGGAAACATTGCATGCTACCATGTCGCGTTGCAACACATTTGTCCAAGTAGTTTTTGGTCTCCCTCTTGGTCTTTTTCCGGGAATGGATAGTTGCAGTACTTGGTTCCCAACGTAGTCAGGTGGTCTTCTTTTGACATGTCCATACCACCTCAGCCTGTTTTCTTGCAGCTTGTCCGCGATATTTCGTATTCCGAGGCTTCCGCGCACATACTCGTTTCGGATCTTATCCATCTTTGTTATGCCACACATCCATCTCAACATCTTCATCTCGGCAACACTGATGGCATGGACATGCCCTTGTGTGATGGCCCAAGTCTCACTACCGTACATGAGGACAGGCCTTATGATGGTCTTATAAATGAGCCCTTTAAGTTTAGCCGGCATCTTTTTGTCACAAGTCACCCCTGTAACTTCTCGCCACTTGAGCCATGCTGCTGCTATCCGGTGCTGAATATTATGTTCTAGGTCTCCTGAACTATGCATCTTGCAATAAAATACCACTTTTTCTTATTTACACTATTCTTAATTCTAAATTATTTTCTATTTTTTCGTTGGATTTTATAACGCTACGCCCAAACACCATTTTAAAATCACAAACATATTTAACCCAACTACCCACTTTTGATTGATTGATATGTCATTTGTGTGAGCCGGAAAATTGTCGCGGCTGCCGATTGCTTGATCGATGACGTCACCGACAGCTTTGATTAATTGACAATCATACAACGCGATTGAAATAAGAATAGGATCGACTTTGCGCCATATTGTGACATTTAAATAATTAAATATTATATTAAGCTAATTTAGCAATAACTTTTTTATTTAAATTTTTGAAATTTGAATTGATCTGATTAGTTAATTACACAAGTAAAATAAACTGTTATTGATATACTTATAAGTTTTCCATGCAAATTTTATGCTTTCCAAGTGACATTTTACACGTAAAGGTCATTGACGTTCCTATTCTTATTTGAATCGCATTGTACGCATTCATTCGAGGAATAATGTTTATAAATCTAGAATAAAACATCGTATCTTATCTCACTAATATTATAATTGTGAAAGTTTTTGAAATTGTTTATATGTTTGTTACAATTAAATGCAGTAACTGCTGAACGGTTTTGGATGAAATTAAATTAAATGGCACACAGATAGATCATAGATCATGTCCTGGTTTAACTCATTGGCATTATCCCGATCATTTGGTCCGTCTATATTATCCGTATCAATTAATTGTGATGATTGTGATTCGTCGAGACCAACGCGTGGGTCACATACTTACTAGGTTTTAGTACCCTTACCCTTAAAAAATTACTAGGTTTTAGTACCCTTCGAAGCATATTAGCTTAGAAAGTTCTTAAATGAACAACACGGAATTTCTTGTCGTGTTTTGCCACATTCTAAAACCTGGTTTAGACTACGATACTACAGACCGTAGGTACACACCGAGTTTCTCACTCACGCTTTTTATCCCCGAAGGGGTAGGCAGAGGCACAACTAGTGGACCCACTTTTCGCCGTTATTCCGTCCCATGATGTAATAGGGGGCGAGCCTATCGCCATATCGGGCACAAATTCCAGACTCCGAGCTGATACTGAATAGAAAAACTCAATATCACTTTGCCCGACCCGGGAATCGAACCCGAGACCTCAGCATTGCAATCGTACCATAATACAACTACGCCACCGAGTTTCTATATGTATTTTTTTTTATGATATAGGGGGCAAACAAGCATACGGTTCACCTGATGGTAAGTGATCACCGCCGCCCATGAACATCTGCAACACCAGGCGGTACAGAGATGCATTGCCGGCCTTTTAGGTGGAAATACGCTCATTTATTGAAGGTCGCCAGGTAGTATCTGTCCGGAAATTCTGCTGGTGGCAATTGGTTCCATAGTTTAGTAGTACGTGGTAAAAAATGTCGGCTAAAACGTACAGTGGTGGATTGCCAACCTCCGAGGTGATGTGGATGGAATTTGGAGTTCTGCCGCGTTGTACGGTGATAGAACTCAGTAGCAGGGATAAGTTCGAACAATTCTTCAGAGCACTCCCCGTGGTAAACGCGATAGAGAATGCAGAGCGAATTTCCTGTTGAAATGTTCTTTATTGTGACATTTAGAGATACGCTTCAACAAAGACACTCGGTGTATACAATGAGTGTACGGTGTACCGTGTAAAGTGTCGTAATCTAAACCACGCTTAAGGGCTGTCTATAAGACGCTATAATCGTCTTGCACGTCACGTCATTCCGTGCCCATTACTTTTCAGGGATGGTGTTCGTAACACCATCCCTGAAAAGTAATGAATTCCGTTTGAGATGTGACGCGACGTTTTTCTAAAACATAATAAACACCAAATATCATAAATGTGTGCGAGATATGAATTCAAAGGTCAGCTTTTATTTGAAATCGTTTTGCTTGCAGATGCAGTGGTAATTTTCCGGACAAAAATGTAGCCTCAAAAATCAAAGAAATCTATCAATGTAAATTCCATGCAATCGGTTTAGCTTTTAGAAATTAGCTTGGACGATCGAACCCAGATGCAAAATTACTAGGTTTTAGTAACATTCGAAGCATATTATCTTAGAAAAGTTCGCGGGCTCAAATCCTGCTTTCGACTATTCCTTTTTCAATGTTTCCATTAAAAATAAAAAAATCATTATCCAGGCACTAACATAGCCCTTAACGTGTATAAAAATCATAATAAAGGATTAGAAAAGTTCTTCAATATCTCAGACGAACTTTATTTTTATAAATACAAGTAGAGCTGATACAATATCTATTTTTACTTTGAGTTTTGTCTGCGGGCTTAATGCCTTTAGAGATTACGCCGGCGTGCACGCTGGAAGGCGCCGGGAGGCGGCGTAGCGCAGAATAGCTTAGTAGCACAATGGAATATAGCTTGGGATATTTTGAGTATAAATTACATTTGATATTTCTGGTTTAAGCTGTTCTGTAACATTTATGCTTATTTGTAACTAGCTTTTGCCCGCGGCTCCGCCCGCGTTAAAAAGATTTTCCGGGATAAAAGTCCCGCGTTATGTTTTCCCGGGATAAAAAGTAGCCTATGTTTTAATCCAGGACATGATGTATCCGTGTGCCAAATTTCATCGTAATCCGTTCAGTAGTTTTTGCGTGAAAGAGGAACAAACATCCATACATCCAAACATCCATACATTCTTAGAAACTTTCGCCTTTATAATATTAGTTTGTAATGTTGAGACGAATTTTATGGATGATGTTAAAATTTCTTTGTGTGCAGGTTAGGGTTAGGCAATTAGGCGACCTAAAAATCATATTAATTGTACACCATCGAGTACGTGTTGTATTTGAACTAAACAGATCATTTTGCATAAATTATCTCCAGTTAAGGGGTGTCATGATTATCAATTAACAAAGTTTTATTATGTTTTCGTATTTTTTCAATTATGTTTCATGCCAAGGTCTAAAACATAGAAATTCTACAGAAAAAAGTATTCACAGAAATCTGTCTACAATTCTCAAAGTACCTAATCAGTGTAAATACATAAAAAAAACAAACACACGAATTGAGAACCTCCTTTCTTTGGAAGTTCATTAAAAAGAATAACAATCAAAGTAAAAATGACACGCAAAATTAAAATTAGCATAACTCATCAACAAAAAGCAATAGAACATTCCACGAAATCACACAATCAACATTGTAATTCCCCGGAAAACCGGAATCCCATTCAGAGATTTCCATTTGCATTCAGTCCAACGCGATTAGAAAAACTCCAGTGCCAAACAAATGGCTTGTTCAGTTTGCCATCTGACGAGTTAATGTAACTAGATGCGGCGGTATTTTGATAAAAGGATAAAGGAATCCTTTCCAATCAGCCAAAATAGTTTGAGACTAGTTGGATTATGTTGGAGCTCAAAATTGTATAATGCGGCTCGTCAGTTCTATAAATGAGGGCTGGTATTCAATCATAGCATACAATTATATCGGAGGAATTATTTTTTTTATAATTTTAGCATAACTATTTCATAAGCGGAACTCGTAAAAATTTGCCTTAGGTATTTCAATCCCTATGGATTATCAGGATCAGGAATCACAGAGGCGATATCTATTTATTCCCTCTGTGCTTGATAGATTATTATTCAATTTATTATATTATTTATCAATAACTTACAACGGTACAGGAGAACATCGTGAGGGAACCTAAATACCATAGAATTTTAAATTAGTATTTCGAAGGTGAAGTCAGCCAACCCGCACTAGACCTACGTGCTGGAGCTCTGTCAAGATAGCAGTAGCAACTTAGCAGAATTCAATCAAATATATTTTAGAATTTGTAGCTAATTTGTTGCTAATTAGTTACCACAATATCGATTTTGTTGCTGAAGCCGTTTAAAAAAAAAGCTGTTACTGCTATCTTGATATCAAGATAGCAGGAAACTAACGGAACTTATTGATATGTGATCAAATGTGGTATAGGAATTTGTAGCTAATTTGTTGCTAATAAGTTACCGCAAAAACAATTTTGAAGCTCAAGCCGTTTCCAAAAAAAAGCTGTTACTGCTATCTTGATATGAAGAAAGCAGGAAACTAACGAAACTTAGAGATATGTGATCAAATGTGGTATAGGAATTTGTAGCTAATTTGTTGCTAATAAGTTACCGCAAAAACAAGTTTGTAGCTCAAGCCGTTTCCAAAAAAAAGCTGTTACTGCTATCTTGATATGAAGATATCAGTAAACTAACGAAACTTAGAGATATGTGATCAAATGTGGCATAGGAATTTGTAGCTAATTTGTTGCTAATAAGTTACCGCAAAATCAATTTTGTAGCTCAAGCCGTTTCCAAAAAAAAGCTGTTACTGCTATCTTGATATGAAGATAGCAGGAAACTAACGAAACTTAGAGATATGTGATCAAATGTGGTATAGCAATTTGTAGCTAATTTGTTGCTAATAAGTTACCACAAAAACAATTTTTTAGCTCAAGCCATTCCCAAAAAAAAGCTGTTACTGCTATCTTGATATGAAGATAGCAAGAAACTAACGGAACTTATTGATATGTGATCAAATGTGGTATAGGAATTTGTAGCTAATTTGTTGCTAATAAGTTACCGCAAAAACAATTTTGTAGCTCAAGCCGTTTCCAAAAAAAAGCTGTTACTGCTATCTTGATATCAAGATAGCAGGAAACTAACGAAACTTAGAGATATGTGATCAAATGTGGTATAGGAATTTGTAGCTAATTTGTTGCTAATAAGTTACCGCAAAAACAATTTTGTAGCTCAAGCCGTTTCCAAAAAAAAGCTGTTACTGCTATCTTGATATGAAGATAGCAGGAAACTAACGAAACTTAGAGATATGTGATCAAATGTGGCATAGGAATTTGTAGCTAATTTGTTGATATGAAGATAGATAATCTTGATATGAAGATAGCAGTAACAGCTTTTTTTTGGAAACGGCTTGAGTTACAAAATTGTTTTTGCGGTAACTTATTAGCAACAAATTAGCTACAAATTCCTATGCCACATTTGATCACATATCTCTAAGTTTCGTTAGTTTACTGCTATCTTCATATCAAGATAGCAGTAACACCTTTTTTTTGGAAACGGCTTGAGCTACAAAATTGTTTTCGCGGTAACTTATTAGCAACAAATTAGCTACAAATTCCTATACCACATTTGATTACTTTTCTCTAATTTTCATTAGTTTCCTGCTATCTTCATATCAAGATAGCAGTAACAGCTTTTTTTTGGAAACGGCTTGAGCTACAAAATTGTTTTAGCGGTAACTTATTAGCAACAAATTAGCTACAAATTCCTATACCACATTTGATCACATATCTCTAAGTTTCGTAAGTTTCATGCTACCTTGATATCAAGATAGCAGTAACAGCTTTTTTTTTTTAAACGGCTTGAGCTACAAAATTGTTTTTGCGGTAACTCATTAGCAACAAATTAGCTACAAATTCCTATACCACATTTGATCACATATCTCTAAGTTTCGTAAGTTTCATGCTACCTTGATATCAAGATAGCAGTAACAGCTTTTTTTTGGAAACGGCTTGAGCTACAAAATTGTTTTTGCGGTAACTTATTAGCAACAAATTAGCTACAAATTCCTATACCACATTTGATTACTTTTCTCTAAGTTTCATTAGTTTCCTGCTATCTTCATATCAAGATAGCAGTAACAGCTTTTTTTTGGAAACGGCTTGAGCTACAAAATTGTTTTTGCGGTAAGTTATTAGCAACAAATTAGCTACAAATTCCTATACCACATTTGATCACATATCTCTAAGTTTCGTTAGTTTACTGATATCTTGATATCAAGATAGCAGTAACAGCTTTTTTTTGGAAACGGCTTGAGCTACAAAATTGTTTTCGCGGTAACTTATTAGCAACAAATTAGCTACAAATTCCTATACCACATTTGATTACTTTTCTCTAATTTTCATTAGTTTCCTGCTATCTTCATATCAAGATAGCAGTAACAGCTTTTTTTTGGAAACGGCTTGAGCTACAAAATTGTTTTAGCGGTAACTTATTAGCAACAAATTAGCTACAAATTCCTATACCACATTTGATCACATATCTCTAAGTTTCGTAAGTTTCATGCTACCTTGATATCAAGATAGCAGTAACAGCTTTTTTTTTTTAAACGGCTTGAGCTACAAAATTGTTTTTGCGGTAACTCATTAGCAACAAATTAGCTACAAATTCCTATACCACATTTGATCACATATCTCTAAGTTTCGTAAGTTTCATGCTACCTTGATATCAAGATAGCAGTAACAGCTTTTTTTTGGAAACGGCTTGAGCTACAAAATTGTTTTTGCGGTAACTTATTAGCAACAAATTAGCTACAAATTCCTATACCACATTTGATTACTTTTCTCTAAGTTTCATTAGTTTCCTGCTATCTTCATATCAAGATAGCAGTAACAGCTTTTTTTTGGAAACGGCTTGAGCTACAAAATTGTTTTTGCGGTAAGTTATTAGCAACAAATTAGCTACAAATTCCTATACCACATTTGATCACATATCTCTAAGTTTCATTAGTTTCCTGCTATCTTCATATCAAGATAGCAGTAACAGCTTTTTTGGAAACGGCTTGAACTACAAAATTGTTTTTGCGGTAACTTATTAGCAACAAATTAGCTACAAATTCCTATACCACATTTGATCACATATCTCTAAGTTTCGTTAGTTTACTGATATCTTGATATCAAGATAGCAGTAACAGCTTTTTTTTGGAAACGGCTTGAGCTACAAAATTGTTTTCGCGGTAACTTATTAGCAACAAATTAGCTACAAATTCCTATACCACATTTGATTACTTTTCTCTAGGTTTCATTAGTTTCCTGCTATCTTCATATCAAGATAGCAGTAACAGCTTTTTTTTGGAAACGGCTTGAGCTACAAAATTGTTTTTGCGGTAACTTATTAGCAACAAATTAGCTACAAATTCCTATACCACATTTGATCACATATCTCTAAGTTTCGTAAGTTCCCTGCTATCTTGATATCAAGATAGCAGTGACAGCTTTTTTTTTTAAACGGCTTGAGCAACAAAATCGATATTGTGGTAACTAATTAGCAACAAATTAGCTACAAATTCTAAAATGTATTTGATTTGATTCTGCTAAGTTGCTACTGTTATCTTGACAGAGCTACGTGCTGGACTAAAGCCACCCTTTTCAGTAATGTGGAAACCCGTGCCCAGCAGTGGGACAGTATATAATACAGGACTGATATTTATTCACTTTAACTAGCGCTATTGATTTTAAAAACCTATTAGTAGTATTGTAATTTATGCAAAGCATACAGACCTAATTTTCTCCTTTGCCACCGCCCATCAATTTGCCGTTTCACAAACAATGAATGGACTGATAACAATAATAGTGCCATTCAACACATTACTCGTGTTTGGTTCTACCCGATAACAACACTACTGCAGTTGAGATGGAGTCTACGCGCAGGGGCGGTTGCGGACGACAGCTTAGACGTGAGTCGGAGGAAGCCCGCAGCCGTACCTAATGCGCCGAAGATGGCCACCGCGTAGTTTTGGTTGGTATGCCGTGCGGTGTACATAGGTTAGGCACTCGGCCCGGCGGTCGCCCGACGTTTTCCATCTCTTCGGGCGGCTCAACGTCGGGTCGTAAGGCACGGTGAACCCAACATAACCGCTCAGTCGTTCCCCTTGAACACTGGGCGGTAGTAATAAGTCACGTTCTCCGCGTAAACAAAAAAAAAGTTGAGATGGAGTAGTTTAGCGGATTACTATTCTTGTAGAAACATAGATGATGAAATAATAATACAAACAGAGATAGTAGACTGCCTCGGTGGCGTAGTTGTCTGCTAAAGTCTCGGGTTCGATTTCGGCGTCGGGCAAAGTGAAATTGGATTTTTCTATTCAGTAGTTGCCGTGCTGACACGGGGTCTGGAACTTGTTCCTGACATGGTGATAAGCTCGCCATGATGTGATAGGGGTAATATCATGGGATATGCACGGCGAAAAGTGGGTGCACTAGTTGCACTTCTGCCTACCACTTCGGGGATAATAGGCGTGAGTGTGTGTGTCAATTTATATCAAACTATTTTAAAACGTTTATTTTAAGTGAAGTTTTTAACCAAAATAAAATTATACAATCTGAAAATCAAAAGGATTTAGACATGTCCTTTCTTACACGTGCTCTTAAGTTAATTCCGGAACCGAACTTGCGAAGTGGGACACATTTTATCTGCTTTGGAGCTCAGCCCTCTTTAGGAAGTATTTATTATGAAACCTTTCACATAAGCGTGTTTGATCGTATTTTTCCTCATCCTCACAACACTATTTTGCACGGAAATACACGCACGTCTTATCATTTCTACAAATATAGATGTTAAGTGTGTAGACATGTTTGGATACTTGAATGTTATGAGACACAGAAACTTTGGGATGAAAATTGAGCCACGAATTGACTAGGTCCTGGATTAAAATTGGCATTTTGAACACAATAAATAAATGGTAGATTTAATTAACACTGTTGCCTAATTACACCCTAAAGGCCACGGACAACATAATGGAATAGAGCCCTTCCAAAAACTTTTTTGGCCCCAACACACAAAATACACGAAAAAATAGTAAATTTTACAACATTTTGGGGCTTACTGTTCATCATGTCACCGTATGGTTGCGCCACTGCGAATGGTCTACGTGGTCAAATCCGCGAATAAAACATAGTATCAATTCTTTAACTTTTCAAAACATAATCTAAATGAAGTCTCTTGGCTGCCTTATTAAATGTTTTCATTTGGATTCATAAATATTGCAATATGTTGTGTAGTTACCTAATATATATTACACGTGTTAATTTGCTAATTGCTTTCTAGGGAATACAAGTTCCATTAATATTAATTATAAAGTGCTTAGTACCTTTGTTACTGGAATATGTTGCTAATTATGATGAGTATTGTAATGGCTGTAAGCTTTATTTATGTTTGAGAGCAAAGATCTTATGTTTTCTTTTTACTTAGAATTATCATAGTATTGGTATGAAACTATGTTCGATAAAAAAGGAGATTAAATGCAATGCTGCAATGCTGAGGTCTCGGGTTCGATTCCCGGGTCGGGCAAAGTGATATTGAGTTTTTCTATTCAATATCAGCTCGAAGTCTGGCATTTGTGCCCGATATGGCGATAGGCTCGCCCCCTATCACATCATGGGACGGAATAATGGCGAAAAGTGGGTGCATTAGTTGCGCCTCTGCCTACCCCTTCGGGGATAAAAGGCGTGAGTGTATATGTATGTATGTATGTAAAAAAGGAGGTTCTAAAGGTCGAGATTTTATCCCAAAAGCTATAGTGGCGCATCTAGTGCACATTTTACAGAGCTCACATAAGTCCCAAATAGTGATAGAAAAAAGATATAAATGATTCGCACAATATACTGGGACGGGAAAATTATAACAACGTACAAAAATAATATAAAATAAAAGTGCGGGCAACGAGCAGGGTTTGAGTCTATCACCATATCAAAATCCAGTCGCGAGAAACTTTGCGCTATTGAAATCGAGAAACAATCTCGCCTGATCTCGAAAAAACTTCCCCGAATCCCACAATGAAAAGATATGAGTAGTTAGAGTTCAATTTGGAAGATCTGAAGCATTCCACCAAAAAAGTTTGTTAATAAAACAAGGACACCAAAGCGAGATAATGGCACATGTGTTACTTTGAGCCTTAGTTTCAGGCTTCATAAGCCTTAAAGTAGCAAACCTATTCCCAGATGCCACATTTTTTAAGGCTAGTTGCTCTCCGTATGAGCTATGTGAAATATATTATGCAGTATAAAGTCTTGCTAAGTTCTTTTACGATTAAAGTAGCTAGTATGTTAATCCAGGGCATGGACTATTTGTATGGTAAATTTCATGCAAATCTGTTCAGGATTTCGGAGTTTATTTCTAACTAAGATCTAAACATCTTTACAAACGTTCGCATATATATCAGTAAGATCATTTAAAATAAAAATACATTTAGAGAAATATTTCAAACACCTGTTGTAAAGACAATGACAAAAAAACAGCTAAAATATCTTTATCTCCCTTAAAATTCAATCCACACATCAGGGCTTTTACAAGAAAATCTAGACAAAGCATTTCTTAAACGGCCACTTGTTGCGAACGTAAATGTATAGACTTAGTATAAGTACTTATACGAAAGATAAAAACCTTGCTAAATACTGACATTTTAGGATTATTTAACTAGCTTTTACTTGCGACGTCGCTCACGTGGATGTCTTCTTGACATATACGCGATTTTACCGAAATGAGAGTACTTTTTTAATCGACTTCAAAAAGGAGGTTCTGTATTCGATCCGTATGTATGCATGTATGTATGTTTGTATGTATGTATATTTGTATGTATGTATGTAAATTTGTATAGCCGCGAGTTTCACAAAAACTACTGATCCGATTTGGATGTGGTTTTCGATATTCAAATGTATAGTTTTCAGGGAAGGTTTTAGTATATACTTTATGAAGATCTGATGAAGATCCTCCTTTTTGAAGTCGGTTAATGAAGTCGGTTAAAAAGGTGTGCATATCGAAATCCATTTGAGTAAAATTATAAAGTATTTGCGCGACATGTCGTGATTACACATTGACAGAACTTTCTCGTAATCTCCGAGGGTTCCAGATATAGAAGCAATATTAGACGTAGCGTCAGCAAAGCAATTACTGCAAAAAAATATTTATATACACTGTGTACACATTTCTTATTAACATTTTGTACCTGTAATACGTGATTTCTATACTCTGTATGTAACGCTCGAATAAATCTTGCATAAAATTTTCATATTATAACACACGCTCACGCCTGTTATCCCCGAAGGGGTAGGCAGAGGCGCAACTAGTGCACCCACTTTTAGCCGTTATTCCGTCCCATGATGTGATATGGGGCGAGCCTATCGCCATATCGGGCACAAATTCCAGACTACGGGCTGATACTGAATAGAAAAACTCGATATCACTTTGCCTGACTCGGATATCAAACCCAAGACCTCAGCTTTGCAGTCGTACTATAATACAACTACGCCACCGAGGCAGTCAGATTTCATATTATAATTGTTTTTAAATTCTGTGGTAATCTTCTCGCATGGAAGTTCTATGCTATATTTAATGTCCAGTGCTTTTTTATAGTATAAGCTATAGGTATATTGCTGGTGATTGTAACTGATCTTTACCACAAACACCCATATTACCAGAAGCATTTTGGAGGCATCAGCAATAAGAAATTGTCACGAAAGGGAATCTTTGGAGATGCATATTATTATGTCAATTTATTTATTTGTTGATAGTTATACGACCAAACTATATTAACCATCGAGTGGCATGAGATTACCATATGCTGCCATTCAATACTCTATCTGGACGGCATCGTGCTTACCATCAAGTGATGGTAAGCGCGTGTGTGTGTACCGTCACTTAAAAAGAAAACAAAGATACGAACTTTAAAGTCTTAAGGCTTGTACGCTTATCAATTATAGGTGACTATCGAACTATATATTATTATGAAGTCTGAAATACATCTTATTTATTTTCTTTGCTGTCGGTACAATACAATGATTCGAATGCAACTCTCATCTGTATGTAACTGTACATAACAGGGCAATAGAATCTCTTACAGTCGGATCCAGCACCGAGATACCGTCATCTCCTATCTGCATATTTATTCAGTACAAGAGAGAGGGATACAATATTATCCATTAACGTACGATAGGTAACAAAAAAATATATTTAGAAAACATTCTACGAAGACATGTATGAGATGAACATTTTGAAGAGTTAACATTAGTGCCTTAAAGAGACTTATTTTTTATCCTATAGTATATCTTATATTATTTTAGACAGTGTTTGTTGTGAAAGGAACGGTCTGCCGAGACAATGTCCGTGGGTTCAAACCCAAGGCCTCTGACTTTTCGAAGTTATGTGTGTATTGTTTTTCAACTATCGTTTGCTTTAAGGGTAAAGGAAAACATCGTGAAGAAACCTACATATCTGAGAATTCACGATAAGGATTTCGAGGGTATGTGAAGTCTGCCAACCCGCACTAGGCCAGCGTGGTGGACTAAGGCCTAAACCCTCTTATTAGTAGAGGAGGCTCGTGCTCAGTAGTGGGCAGTATACAATACAGAGCTGATTGCATTGCATTGTATACAACCACAGTCTGAAATAGTGATTGTTTGTGGACAGACTGCCTGGCTGTTTTAAACAAGTGCATGAAGCACATAAGCTGTTGCCGAGTTCCTCAGCCTACCCCTGAAAATCAATAGCCGTAAATACTCAAAAATCAAACTGAGCTGAATGCATAGGAATGTGAACCCGAACGACCCACGCACTCTGAACGTTTGGCTTAGTCATTCATAACACAAAATACCAGCTTTTGTTTTAAATTCATTATTGCAATTCTCCGAACGGTCTAGATGCCGTCAGTTCCTTCTATTCTATTCCTAATTTTTCTGTATAGAGTACTTGACCGTATCCTATTTACTGGTGGTAGGTCTCTCATATGTAAGAGTCCGTCTGGGTGGATACCACCGCAAAGTCTATTTCTACCGCCAAGCAGCATTGTTCATGCACTGTTGTGTTTCGGTTTGAAGGACTTTGTAGCCAGTGTAACTACTGGCCATATGTCTCAGGATAACGAGCGCAGTGGAATACCACACAGTAGGTGCTTTGTAAGTCATGGTGTTTGTTGCTTTGTTTATGGGTGGTCGCATCGCTTACCATCAGGTGAATGTCATGCTCATCTCGTCATACAATGCAATAGACAAAACTTCCTCATAGTTCCTTATCCTTGCATAGTAAAAAGCAGTCTCCCGTGTCCTCTGTACGCGATAAACTCAAAACTACCGAACGTATTTCGATGAAATTTTGTATGGAAATAATTTGAGACCCTGAAAATTTGAGACTTTGGTTAGATTTTGAGGTTCAGCAACCATATAAAAAGTGGATATCTCTTTTACCGAAGATTTTTTTACATGACAACCCGACTCATTAGTTATCAAAGCATGCTCTCAATTATTTAATATCACACCCCTCATTGTTCATAATGCGTTGAAAACTGTAAAATAGTGCAACCACGACGCAATATGCTGTGATAATTAGATCTGCTACTGTATTTCACACGTAGCATATTGAATGTAATTTTATGCGTATTATGATTTATGACACGCGGAATGGAGGAAAATTCAGTTACGTACTCTTTATAGATAACGAGTCGAGCAAGCCGCTTACCAACGTAGACATGACGTAAGGCGCAAACGCTGCTAAAGTCAAAAACTTCATCAATTGTTAGTTTCATAATAATGTAGAGTATTTCTTCATAAGTTGATAAGAGTTTGTACGAAGCCTAAATACGATAGTGAAATTGAATTATTTCATGCCGTTTCACACTCATTGACATGCGATGATAACGTCTTATAATAAAAGTAGCATTGTGCACTTTTTCCGATATCTATACAATTTACATATGGACCGCTACAGCACGTTTTAACGAAGCCTATAGCCCTAAAGTGAGATCCAACTCTTTATAGGCATAGATGGAGGTATTGCACGTTTCATTAGTATACAATAATAACTGGCTGACACTGGACTTCAAGGAATTATTTCTCACAAAAGAAAAAAACAGCACACGGAACTCTCACTGCCCCACCCCGCATGCGTGTGCTGTTTAGCATGAAAGGCCTTCCTTACAACTGTTATTATCATAATCAGCACATGAAGCGCACATAGGGTTGCCAGATGGTCGGAAATCGTCTGGATTTTCCCGATGTTTCATGTGATGTCCCGACAAATAACAAAACCTCCCGACAAACCCCCTATCATCATGTTCTACTACAAAAAAACTTACGATGCAATCTTATTAACATGGGAAGAGCTCTCCGATTCTCCCAACGAACTTAATGTTTCAAAGATGATAATTATGCCTTTAGCGCATTTCTCCAAACAATGCGTCCATCCCGCTTAATCTATAGTTTACTTCAACTTTGCTTAACAAAGTCTAAAAAGAAATATGATATTTTCTAGATTCAGAACGCGAATGATTCTGAGTGGTGATGTAATGGCGGAAAATACGTGGTAACAACTGTTATAAAGTAGCACAGCAGATAACGTTGCATGAAAAGGTATAATAAACACCGACTTAATGTTACGGTATTTTATAATTAAATTATTCAAGCAATAACAAGAAAAATATATTGTCTAGGTAAAAAATTATACTTAATTCAAATTTATAAAAACACATTTGAAAAATGTATTAAATGACATCAATTTTAATTGAAATACCTTTCTATCTAAAACGTTCTTAAAATATTGAATCATTATTAAAAATCGATGGCAAAGAATATTTTCAAAAAAATCAAACAAATACCTTGATATTAGGGTTCAAATCGATGTGCTGCCGCAGAACAGGGTCCAACACATACTTCAACATATTTAAAACAATACACAAACCATACATTTGTCTACCCACATTTTACATTCTTTATTTTTCCCATAAAATAAAACACAAGAGCTCGACGTGCGCGCGCGCCGACGCGAGATGACGGAAAAATTTAACCTATTTTAAAAATATAAAAAACAACTGAACGGCGATCAGCAAAGGTGAGCGCACTTACTAAATATTTACTTTATTGTCTTATATGCGTACAGGCCGAGCAATATATCTTGCGGGAGCCAGCGGTTTCAAGAGATTATTTATCAAAAACGAACGTGGCTGTTAGATGGGTTCCTTTTATTATACTTTGTAAGTAATAAATCTTACGCGTGTGTAAGCCATTATATATTGTATTAAGTACTAGGAAATGTGTAGTCTTGTATTATTGTATTCATTCGTCTTATTTCATAATGACGTCATTATATCCGTAATGATCATTATGGTGTCCTTTACTTCAAAACTATAATTCTCTCATTCTACTATTGGCGGCATAAGATATATCTCTTAGGATGACGACCGCAGTGGAATGCCACACAGTACTTTGTAACTCAAGGTGCTGGATGGTGTTGCTACTGTTTATGGGCGGTCGTATCACTTACCATCAGGAGAACGGCATGTTCGTCTAGTCATTCAATGCAATAAAAAAAAGACTTAGTAGATAATACCTACGCATGGCAAACGAGGGAAAAACTGTAATCATGCGAAAATCTCAACCATTTTCGAACATAGAAGAACTGTTTGAACTATAAATCTAATCCAGATTTATCTCCAAATCCACTACTGTTCGCTACACCTCGAGAAAAAATAAGATAATAGTTTCTCGTTTCATTTATTTTAGTTCAAACAATTAAAACAACAAATAGGCGTAGATTTTACATGTATCTCACAGGTCTGCTGTCCGTCAATCTATTTATATAACACCAACAGATTTGTATGTCGGACTGTACGTGAAATTCTGTGAATTGATCAACCTTGTACTTGATTCCGCTATAAAATTTTAAAGGGGTTAAGTTATGAGTTATGGGCGTGATTTGCCTTTTTTTTCTTTTATGGCGTCCCCGCACACGCGATGATTGTGCCAATGTCGGTGAAGTTTATTCTGCAGTGCACAGACAAAAAAACAATTTGCCAAAATATACTGGTTTAAAAGGTATAGCTGCCTCGTTTACGGCGTTATAGCACGTCAATTTACAAGCATTCTTCATTATGAGATAGGTGGTACTCATAAGCCAATATACTCGGCTTTGTGACGTTTACCTTCTTGGGATGTTGAATACTATTCAGTATCACGCAAACCTTGCAATACAAAATCCAGGATGCAATGCAAGTGGCTTGTTTGTCCCAGAAAAAAAAATACAACACGCTCCCTCTTATAATCTACAGCAACAGCCGTTGCGTGTTTAAAATAGCCATAGCGTTTTCTCGACTCTTTGGCGAATACTCCATAACAAGTGCCATGGACACGAAGGCGAAACTTTAATTATATATATTCAGATAATTATTTCTTTATTAATAACTAGACTTCCGCTCGCGGCTTCACCCGCGTGAATGAGTTTTTCCGGGATAAAAGTCCCGTTTTACATTTCCCCGGGATAAATTATTACACATAAACCTTCCTCTTGAATCACTCTATCTATTAAAGAAAGTTGCATCAAAATCCGTTGCGTAGTTATAAAGATATAAGCATACATAGGGACAGACAGCGGGCAGCGACTTTGTTTTATACTATGTTAAGAAAATCATGCCTGCTTAGCATATTTGGTTTATTTCTTTATGGCATTGAATGACGAGACGAGCATGGCGTTCGCCTGATGGTATGCGATACGACCACTCATAAATAGTAGTAACACCATACACCACCTAGAGTTACAAAGTGCTGTGTGGCATTCCACTGCGCTCCTATCCTGTGACATAAGAATAAGTTAAGAATAAGTTTAGTCGGCTTATACATTTATGTGACGAATAGTGTTAATAACGAACGGTGAAATCAGCCCTTAATTAGTTATGATAATGGTTGGTACTTGGTACACGTGAATTGTTTTAACGAATAATTCAAAGTAAAATATGTAGTTTGAAACCAGTGGGCCCAAAATGTTCAGATATTTTATACTTTATGAATTTATTGTTGTTTATTAAAACTCGCTTTACATTATACTTACGAACGTAATGTAATAAGCCATATTTAGTTCAACATGTTTTTTTCATAGCCCCTTTACTTAGTGGGAAAAAGTTTGGTTATAAACACAGTTTTTGAAGTAGAGTGGAAAATGGTTTGCAAAAATATATGAATTTACTCAAGTTATGCAAGCAAGGTCTCAAGTTCAATGCCTTGGTAATATTAAAATTATTTGTCTATTTCTTTTCGTGAAACAGTATTAGTTGCACAAAACTCAGGCATTTGGTATTAGGTGGTGATCGCATAAAAGACACATAATTTAGTCATTTTATATTAGTATTTCTCACTGCTTTGCTCGCGTAGACTAAAGACCTTTCCCAAACTACCCAGTACTGCGTATTTATCCAAAATTAAAAAAATATATTGTATTTGTTAATTAATTAATGAGATTTTCCGGCTTAAAATTTTCGCTTTACATTTTCCCGGAATAAAAAGTAACCTATATTACTAGCTGATAATGTGGCTTTTCTTGCTGAAAGAATTTTTATAATCTGTCTAGTAGTTTTTGAGCTTATTCGTTACAAACATACAGAAATACTAATCGTTCCTCTTTAATATTAGTTTAGACAAGTACCTCAACAGCTTCAAAAACTTTTGCATTATCCTTGCCATTGAAAAAAGAAATAATGTATACAACTAAGTAAGATGAGTAACAAAGACAGAAGTAAATAGTGAACGTTCGCCTGAACACAGGGGATCTCATAATTGATTACTTTTGGAAGTTTTAGTACCGTAATTTATTAGTTCTATTTGTTTTCTTAGTTCCGGGAAGTACAATTCCTTCGTCGTTGTATGGTATACGTCAATTTAGCAATGTATAACTATTTTAACTATGTTATCTAACTTCAATTGGTTTCTCAAGATACAGGCCTCGCCTAGTTTGGGGACCCCTGGTAATTTCCGACGTTTGCAATAATTTCCTGTAATTATATATATTTTGTAATTTTAAGCTTCTATATAAGTCCGATTTTAATAAATATTTTTATTAGTTGGATGCTGTAGCTATTGTCCACTCCATACCCTATCTTACTGTTTTAAAGGCGCCATTAATAAAAAATAAAAATACAAGATGCCTACTAAGAATGAGCGATGCAAATATAAAGAAATTATATTTTACATAATCAAAGCCATTTTGGAGTACCTAGTAGTGAAACGGCTGTGGACTGTGAGGTTAGAGGTTTGATTCTCAGTTCGGGCGTCTTTTATGGAACTGACACCACCGTTTGAAAACAGCCAATGGTAATGGACGGCCGCGGGCTGCTCAAGACCAGGATGTTTGGCGCTCACTTACGGAGCCCTTGCTGAATACAGCAGTGGCGCCAATTGGCTAGTTAATATAATTTGAAATGGATAGGTATATTCTACTGGAGTATTACTGTGTAATTAATAAAATAAAATAAATAGATTGAAACCAACATGATTGTCAGCGCGCTGTTTACATTGCACAAAGAGAAAAGAGAGAGAAAGAGATACATGGAAGCTCAATTACCTCCTTTATGTCTAATCCTTTCCTTTAAGACCGTCATTCAATTCTCGTCGCCAAAATTCTTCAATATTTATGGCCAGCCATCAAGTAACTTATTTGCTTAGCCAACTATAAAAAAATTCTATAAATGTCATCTTAACTCACAAGTTATTTTAATAAAGTGTTTGAAATGCTCTCTCCCATGCGGGGATTATTTTGAGATTTGTTGCATGTGGTTGATGGGTACAGCAGATTGGTTTAATTTTATTAACATCCTTATTTTTATATCCTTAATTTGGATATTTCTTTGCATTGAAAACTCGAGTCTTTACACAGATAACGCCCGTTCAAAACAAAAGAAACTGACTTATGAATATTACAGTAAGGCATAACCTCTATACTCTAAAATTTTAATAAATTACAATGGCAGTAAATTGCTTTTATACCAGCCATCTTTAAACTGTGTAATTACGAAAAAATTGCTTAAAAAATTTCATAATAAGTCTGCGGATGGAGTATTCAACCTTGATATTTATTTTAACAGTACCTAAGCGCATTTGGCCTTTAAACTGAAGACGCGCGTTCCAATACGCACGCTACTTCTGCGTCCTTAACGTCTGTAATTTTTATGGCGCCAAATAAGTGATGCAGGCGCCTCATCATGGATATCCCTTAATAAAACGATATTAACATATTATTGGTGTATTCATAGGTAATATTAATACTAGTGGAAGCCAGGTATCGGCAAAGCGTAGCGTCAGACATCCACCTGCAAGGTGGCCGGACGACTTGATGAAGGTCGCAGGGACACGCGTTAATAAGTGTAATTTTTTTCAATGCATATTCCATATTAGAATATTATGCATTGAAAATTACTAATTTAATATCCTTAGACCTAGCTTATACTAAAACTGAATGTCCAATCAAATGTCCATCGTCCATAACCACCCAATATACATAAACAATCTTAGGCTGCCACATGGCTACTAAACTAATAATTCAACTTCATCTAGACGAAGAATCGTCACAATTCACGGTTACCCGTACTTCCAACTTGATATTAATATTGGAACTAAGTTATCTGCAAACATAATGTAAATCGCTTGGCGGGTTGTCGCGCTAACACTCCTAATCAATCTGCCAAGTTAGTACTAGAGCTTTGGAAGACAAGCGTTGGGCTTAGAAGATAGTTTTTAATACATTTAGGACCTGTTTCATTTAGGACCTGATTCTATTTTGTCATTAATCAACTAATGTAGATAATACTCATTTTACTACCATTTATTTGGGAGCATAGATTAGTGACTTTGTAATTGGTCGGCTTATATGTATAAGCCAGTAAATATTTACTCAGTTTACAGTCAAGCTAGTAAATGTTTACTAGCTTTTGCTCGTGGCTCTGCCCAAAGTTTTCCGGGATAAAAAGTAGCATATAGCACTCAGGAATACTGTAGCTTCCTATGAGTGAAAGAATTTTCAAAATCGCTTCAGTAGTTACTGAGATTAGCGCGATCAGCCAAAGAAACTCTTCAGCTTTAAAATATTAGTATAGATGGGACGAGTAGCATTTACTCAAAATTTGGAACTATCTAAGCCAAGACCAATAGTTGCTACTACACTATCAAGCCTAAATAAATAAATAGAGGAGACTATAAAGTCTGACCCCAACATAAGCCCTAAGCTCTCGATTCCGTTTATGAAACCATCAAGGAAAACATCAAACAACAGAATACAAAGAAACTCTTGTAAAACAATAAAACTTAATCTGGCAAGGTCATAATTAACGTTGTCCATCGCGAATGTCCACAAATCTGCGATAGAGTAATTACCGGCAATACTAAGTAAGTACACTTGCCACTATTACGTCAACACCATGAAAATAGCCATATTGGATCATACGTCACCACCATGGAAAAACAAATCAACTCCTTGTACACTTCAATGGAATATACACTCTAAACACCTACACATGGAATTCATATTTACAAACATTGTACGTAAATTATTTTTATACGTCCAACGACATAAATTTCCAATCGTTCAACTGATTTTACACCTTGATATTAATACGATAAAGTATGAATTTCAAATGGTGATTTAAAACCAGCTCTATCATTAAACTATAGAACCTTTGTTGATGTACGCAAGATACATGATCAATTTACTGACGCCATAAAAAGGGCAATAAAGTGGCATGCTTGGGGAATGTCTCTCAAGGTCGCTGATGGAAGCTGAAACGCTTCTACAACGGATACGTGAGCCGGCGCCGTAAAAATAGAAATCAATTTAAATCATATGAAGGACAAGGTTAATATTCAGTTATATTCCTTTCTGCTACTAGCTTATAGGTTCTTATATTTTATTTTTAATAGGTTCACAAACATTTGCTACACAAAAACTTGCAGTACATAATTAAATGAAACTAAGCACATAACGTAAAAAAGTAAACACTTCATAGAATATATCAAGAGCACAGTGTCTAGAAAGGGAAAAAATACAGTAATTAATTAATAACAACATGCTTAGTATTTGATATTAATTTTACGATATCAGTAAACGTTTCCAATAACGCTTAAACACTCTTATCCACATTCAATAAGATATTAATACAAATTCATATAAAATACTTATTCTAGGTTTACAGAGAGTAAAATAGATACCACTTATGAAAGAATTGAGATAAGAACTTACCTACCCAATCATAGAAATCGAAAACACTAGACTTAACTTCGTTACACAACTACATGCGTCACACAAATTAATGCTTTTATCATGAAAAACAATTTGACTCCATTGCAAATATAGATTTTTATATGAACGTAATGGAAATTATTGTCAACTCTTATGAGGTCGTATGACAAACTCTCGTGCGGACAGAACTTTACTTTTCAGTTTATTATTTACCATTTCATACTAACCATGTTTTATATACTGCCCACTGCTGAGCACGGGCCTCCTCTACTACTGAGAGGGTTAAAGCCTCAGTCCACCACGCGGGCCTAGTACGGGTTGGCAGACTTTACATACCTCCGAAATTCAGAGAACTTCTCAGGTATACAGGTTTCCTCACGATGTTTTCCTTCACCGTTAAAGCGAGCGATAATTCACAAAGAATACACACACACATTTTTAGAAATGTCAGAGGTGTGTGCCCTTGGGTTTTGAACCTGCGGACATTCGTGTCGACAGAACAAGGCTATCGCTGCTTATAATCTTGTTAAGTTATAAATGCTTACAATTTTGTTAATGCGAGAATAAAGATGTTTGATTGAAATATGTTCTTGGAAATGAATGCAAGTGTACGTTACAGTGCTCCAACATCTGAGTAGGATAAAGGCCAATGCAAAAGTATAAACTTAGTAGCGGAGCGTGGTTGGGCCTGCGGGGAGGGGAGCGTTACTTTTAGGGGCAGCAAAATGCGTAAAATAAAACCTTTTAAAATTTAAAATTTTCTGTGACGGGGAGAGGGGCTTTGCACGCGTGATTTGTTTGTTGAAATGCCTTTTTTATGTTGCCCAGGGGCGGCAAGATTCTACGCTACGCCATTGTATAAACTACTAGCGACCCCCCCCCCCCGTATAACACTAATTATAATCTGTAATTAGTGTTATACAGATTATAATTAGTGTACGCACGTATAACACTAATCATAATCTGCAACTAGATGCCAATGATAACCCAAAAATGCCAAAATGGTAAAACAAACATGATCAGTTTTTACACCTATATCGAGACACGCGGCAGCGTGTCAAGCCAAGCAAAAAAAAAATCGAAGCTGCCTAGTGTAGTTTCACCCGAACCATTTGGAGCGACTTTTGACGCCTCTATAACTCAAAATCTATTTAACGTAAATACCTGAGATTTGGTTTATGTATTAAACCCCCTCAAGTTAACTAGAATCCCAAATTTCATAAATGTAGCTCAAACGGTCATTGAGATACTAACATCTAAAAATCGGCATTTTTATCACTGACTGACATATAGATCAAAAACCTAACCCACTTCCAGATGACCTAGAAAGTTGAAATTTGGTGTCCAGGTAGGTAATTGTATGTATACAAAGGAAAAAATCTGAAAACAGTGTATTTTTAAGATTTGAAACATTTTCCAAGCAATCGGAAAATTTGCATACTATCTATAAATTATCTTTAGAATAATGAACGTTTAGGCGTACACGTCCATTGATGCTTTATTTTACTTTAAATACTATTTACCTTGATCCGTTAATTACGTTCCCTCCGTATTAGGGCACCACTTTTGCTTGAGTTTTTCTATAAATTTTCCGACTTTAAACAGAGCTGTTGTGGGACGCGGCGGTAGGTTCCTATAGATACGTTATAGGCATCAGCAACTCGTGCCCACTCTTTAGTCTTTTATATTATATATTAACTTCTGTTTCGAGCTCAAATTAAAAATTTCTTATTTCTTCAATGTTTATTTACATCTTAAGACGTTTATTATTTTGACATGAGATGACATTAGACGTTCTATCATAATACTTGCGAATCATAGAGTTTAAGTAATTATTAAATAGAGGTTTTTATACCAAGAGGACTTCATCGCGTGCACATAGCAGAACGACGAAGCGGTTTACGGCTTTTAATACATTGTTTATATTGTTTCTAAAATAAGTAACTTCATAAATATTGATCACAGGTAACTTCTTACGTAATTGTTTTGTAGTGTGGTGTGTGTCAATCCTTCAACATTACAGTTTCAATTACTTAACTCAATATTTTAATAAATATTATCTTTACAAAAAGTAATGATATCCCATCAAAAACATAAATGTGAAATGTGGAAGCCAAGTCTAATATTAAGAATATGCGTGCCGGTCGACTTCACCGACAAAAGAATTGAAATCTTAATGGTTGCCAAGCCCTGTAGATAATCCTGAAAATTATTTATAAGAACACAATCCATTCTAAAATAAATTTAAACTAATATTTCTTTGTTTTTCTACTACGACAATGTATGATATTTAAAAATATAGTTTTTTAAATTTGAATAGTCGAATTATTTACACAAAGTAGATAACTTAGTATAAATTTAACCTCAATATTTGACTTGGCTAGTCTTTACATAAAATTTTTCTTATATTTGGATAATAAACTTATCTTTATATTACTGTTTTTATATTGTAAATTCAACATATCCTACTCTTCGAAGAAAATGTTTTTTGATAAAACTAGCCAAGACAAATCTTGAGGTTAAATTTATACTAAGTTATCTACTTTGTGTAAATAATTCGACTATTCAAATTTAAAAAACTATATTTTTAAATATCATACATTGTCGTAGTAGAAAAACAAAGAAATATTAGTTTAAATTTATTTTAGAATGGATTGTGTTCTTATAAATAATTTTCAGGATTATCTACAGGGCTTGGCAACCATTAAGATTTCAATTCTTTTGTCGGTGAAGTCGACCGGCACGCATATTCTTAATATTAGACTTGGCTTCCACATTTCACATTTATGTTTTTGATGGGATTAATTATTACAAGATCTTACGTACTTAAGATTACCTAAAAAAATCATTAAAGTCGGCCCAGCCGTTACGGAGTCCATATGAAACTTACATACTCACATATATTTCTATATAGATAGATATATAGCTAAAAATAAAATATTACTTTTGACGTCTCGTTTTAGGAAAATTCTGTTACGACACTGATTAACGCGACGTCTACAGGCACAACTTCATTATTATTTTACACAAAGATCGATAGAAGATCGCGTCACTATTCAGTACACGTCGAACGAGAACGATATAAACCAAGACCGCATAAGTAATGAAGACAGCCTAAGAAACTGCTTGGAAAATACATGTGTTATTAAAACCCATGGTGGTATATTTGTATTTGCCTAGAAAGCTACCACCGTACGCAATATGTTTAAGAAATTTATTTTCGTCAAGAATTACATTCACATACTTAGACAAATACAATAAAATTACCTTTGTCAGAAACAATAATATATTGCGCGTACGAGAAGTCGATAGAGCTAAATACGTAATGTTTCGTAAGTACTTGTAATATACACTTTAATCTAATGTTATTTATAAAACTGTTATAATAGCGGGACCGCTAAAGATGTATTTTCATCTCCCTGGTCCTGAGTTCGGTCCCCCGACGCGAGGACGCTTGGGTCAAAATATTAATAGGTACTTAAATGAGAAAGAGACTTATATTATTTTACTTTTTAGAGATTTTTGTGTCGGGGGTTATTTAAATTTCAAACTTTTTAAATTACTTTATTCTCTATCATGGGACCTTGATAATCAACTATCTACTCGTTGAGACCATCCTTATGAGCCCAAACACGCTATATATGCTAAAAGTTCCTAAGGAGTTGGGTATCCCGCAGACTATTTGATGCTGCAGCATCAGCTCTCATTGAAAAATATTGCCGAACTCACAGTACCCTAAATTTAAAACCAATCGGACTTTTTAAGTTGGAAATGAGATGATAATCTTCAAACGCCTGAACAGATCTTAAAAAATTATAGCTAAGAACCATCTCGATTACACCAGCTTTCAAACAAAAAAAAACGAGTCAAAAGCGGTCCATTCGTTTAAAAGATACGATGCCACAGACAGACATACAGATACACAGATACACGCCCTAAACTCATAACTTTCCTCTTTTTTGTCGGGGGTTAAAATGTAATTTTATCCAGTGTAACAAATATATACGCGAACTAGAGAATTAGTTCAGCTGTTTTTGTAGCCGACCGTACACACGACATTACACAATCGATTGTCTGTCTGAACCGATTAAGGACAAATCGTTTGTGAAGACTTCACCGCATGACGTCTTAAGTCTTAACCCCACGTAGACTTCGAAATTAGTTAAGTTTCGTCACGCGCGTACATACTCTGAATTGAGGTTTCTTTGATCTTTTAAGATTTCGTTAAGATGTTTGAGATGAATGAAAGTTACATTAAATGTTAGGAAGTGTTTTTTAACGAGTTTGAGATGAACGTCCCTTATACGCGCGCTCCTTAAATGTCTCCAACACGCAAATATTTATGCAAAAATACACAGTACCGGACTGTATCGCGTTTACTGCAAACATTGACAATCATAATCTACTATGGAACGAAACGGCCAATTTAAAAATCTTGAAGAATTATTTTTAAAATTGGAAAGGGTTTTCTTCTATGTCAATGATTGGAAATATATAAATCACAGGCTCTTATAAATTATTGTTTCAGAGCTTGTAATTTATACCGTTCCAATTTTAAAACCAACGTACATAAGAACATTTTCAATAGTGCCAAAAAACATAAAGTTTTAAAGATTTTTCATATCAACGAAAATACCTTCTTGACAACAATCTTCACCGGTTTCTGCGTGTACGCCGATGTGAACAGTATAGTGTGGACCGGCGCCTCCGTCGGGATGCCTAGTGACGTCATCGTTCATTACAACTGTCACAACGTACGTTGAAACACAATTCTTTTTTCAAATGTCCATTGTTAAAATGTATCAGATTTGATTCTAATGACTTATAATTGAGTTTTCGTATGTAAAACTGCATATATACAAATATGATGAATCTGACACAGCGAAGGCTGTGGAGTTAGGAATGGTTTCGACAGCGATTCCGGAAAAATATATTTGATTCAGGTCTGGGTTTTAGTTTATAAAAAGAATGTCATATCCATTATTATATAGCCAGGGACTATTATAATAGTATAATTTATACTGCGTATTTTTTTGTAGGAATTTGAAATAGCTTTCGATCTGTATGTTGTTAATTGTCATGTTTGTTGGAATAACATTATTATGAGTTAATATTTATACTCAGATTAGTGAGGTTTGGTAACATTTGCGACTTACATTAGATATCATCAAAAAGTTCAAATGTAAAATAGCGAATATTAAAGTTACAGCTAAAATGGCTGCAATAACATTAAATTATGTTTTAAAATTAAATATGATATGATTTGTAGATCACGAAGCATTTTAATAGCCCATGAATAAACAATATAAAGATACGAATGTTTTGACTGCCTCGGTGGCGTAGTTGTATAAGGTACGACTACAATGCTGAGGTCTCGGGTTCGATTCCCGGGTCGGGCAAAGTGATATTGAGTTTTTCTATTCAGTATCAGCTCGGAGTCTGGAATTTGTGCCCGATATGGCGATAGGCTCGCCCCCTATCACATCATGGGACGGAATAACGGCGAAAAATGGGTGCACTAGTTGCGCCTCTGCCTACCCCTTCGGGGATAACAGGCGTGAGTGTATGTGTATGTGTGTGTGTGAATGTTTTGTCTTTCAGTAACGTGCATCAGCAAATAACAAATCACATACAGATTTTAAACGTTATAAACCTCTATGGATACGGCAAACAATAAAATTATATTACACTACTGCAAAGATTTTTTTTCAACAAAAACTTACTATAGTTGGCGTTTTTACATTTTGGAAATAATTCGGAATTAATATTTATTTTATTGGGATATTATTGTAACTTAAAAATAATAAACAGGCAAAATAAGAATAATAAGCTGGCAACATTATGACAGCTAATAGCGGCCAACGGACGGGCGTTCATTCGAATTAAGAGAGTTTTCACGAGAGGTCGGCAGAGAGATCTTTGTACCTAGATTTTAAGAATAAAGTCAATAAATCAGAACAAGTACCTATTGCATCTTTATTTCAAGAGTGGTTGAGAGCCGTTAACACTATATTACAGATAGGAAATATACTAAAGAAGCATGTTTTAGTAAACACCTAAGTGAATCATGCACGCTATTCGTCTATTAGGTTTACACACCATAAACACTGGTTCATTTAAAAGAAAAAATCCAAAAAGAAATGTTTGATATCCCATGGTCTTAATATTTCAAACTCATATCTTTTTATTTGAATATTTTCTTTGTGGATTAAGACAGATTAATGTCCCTTGAGACTCGCCGAGCCTCACCGCTCAGTGGCATAAAATGCGTGCCACTGCTGATCCTTACAGGAGTTGCAGTGGCGGGTGTGAGGGCGCGATAATCTTTTAAAATTCTACAGTCTCTTTACCAAAGAGTCAGCGAATTTCCATGCACATTTAAAATAATGTCAACATTTTTAAAATGTGGTATAATTTTATATTTTTAAATATAAAAGTATTCATGGAACATCTTTACCTACTTAATTTGATCACGAAAGACACATTAGGCGTACGGACGTATAAAGGTATGCATTTGGTTGAGACCCACTTCAGTCCTCCTAAATATTCCTATTTGTTAACAATGCCTCCACAATTCTTTTGGCCCGAGTGTGCCTCCATAACTCTTTTGTCCCGAGTGTGACAATTATTTTCACCACAACATCAAATTAGAGACAGAATTAAGAATTCTAAAACACCAGACCAGAATCAAAGTAATTATGTTTTATTAAAACACTAAACAACCCTAACAACTAAAAACACTATAGTTCACATTTAACACAATCACCATCACAAATAAATGTACCTAAAGTTCTAAAGTACCCAAAGTCTTTAAAAGACTCAATTAGTCCTCACTTTATAAAGTCTTTGTTTTAGACTCACATTGTCCTTAGTGTATAAAGTATATAAAATTTAGACTCATTTAGTCTCCACCGTACAATATTTGAAATTTAGAGTCACGTACTCTTTAGTACTTTTAAATAAAGACTCACACCCTTATCAGCTCAATGCCACACTGGTGTGAAGTGGAAATGTCCCGCATCGTCTCGCTGCCGTTAGCAAACAAATGACGCCGGGCGACATGTCCTTGTTCCGAGGTACTTTATTAACTAGTACTTTCGTGTGGTTTGTGCGTATTTAATAATGAAAAAGACTATTTTACTATAAAAATTCCCAAAGATATACACATCTTTGGGAATATTTATAGAATATTTTTTTTAATTTATGTACTTTTATCCAACTTATTAAATGCGAGGATTGTATTTCGGAGGCTAACCCATAAACCAATGAATGGATTTGGATAAAATTTGACACAACTATAGTCTTTTTTTTTTTTTTTTTTTTATATATGGCCATCTTCGGCTCATTAGGGACGGCTGCGGGCTTCCTCCGACTCACGTCTAAGTTGTCGTCCGCAACCGCCCCACACAACTATAGTCTAAGTCTCAGATTAACAACTTTTTACTTCTTAAAAGTGCACAAACTTTTATACTAAGAATAGGCACTTACGCAGGCTGGGTCGTTAACAAAACCTAGCATCTATCATAATTTAACAAATTATCCTTACTCTGCCAAATAGAATCAGCAGAGTGTGTATTTGACAATATTCAGCATATCTACGCCTATTGTATGTTTAAATTTATTGCTGCAATGTGCATGCTCTAAAGTCTAAACACGATCTGTAGCACGCTTTTAGTCCAGCTGATCATGCATACCAGACTTATTAGTTTATCAATATAGTTGAAGCAACTGTCACTTGAAAGTAAAAAACTAACACACAAAGCCTTTATCCCCTCTTTACTGGTGGGACTCTCATATGTAAGAGTCCGTCTGGGTGGGTATCACTGCAATGTCTATTTCTACCGCCAAGCAGCAGTGTGAATGTACTGTTGTGTTTCGGTTTGAAGGACATTGTAGCCAGAGTAACTACAGGACATAATGAGACTTAACATCTTATGTCTCAGGATGACGAGCGCAGTTACTTTGTAACTCAAGGTGCTGGATGGTGTTTCTACTGTTTATGGGTGGTTGTATCGTTATTTGATGCAATAAAAAAATCTATCGAAGGGGTAGGCAGAGGTGCAACCAAGGCACCCACATTTTGCCAAGTGTGTTCCGTTCCATGATGTGATAGGAGCATGCCTATTACACAAATTCCAGATTCCGGGCTGCTATTGATCTAAAAACCTCAATAACATTTTGCCTGACCTGGTATAGGAATCTAAAACTACAAAGTGATGGTCGTACCGCATACCGGTAGAAAAAAAATCAAATCATACCCGTTAAGTTTTATAGATTTTTTGTCCAAAGTGAATTAACTCTTTGAAGTTAAAGCGACTTCACATAGCATGTACGAAAACAGGATATTCAAGCTCATTGCTACCATTTTGTGTCGTGAGTCTTGTACCGACAATTAGAAAGCATCTACGCAATTCTTTACCAAATACAAAGATATAGAAAAAGAACTAATATTCTAACATATCGATTACATACATTAGACTTTGTATTTCAACTTAATTATCATTGTTCTGAGGTTACGATAAAAGCACAAGTATCGATTTCACATTTGAGGACGCCACCACTGACACGTTTACACCTTTACATGTATTTATAATATAAAAGGGCTCATTGAAGCATGCGCTACTAAAACATAACGAGATAAAAGATACGTCAAGCCTTGAGAGAAAATAATGTGGGGTTAATGTTATAAAAACTCTTTGAAATATCACAGAATTTGCTCTCTGGATTTGATAATAGCCCAAATGGACCTTTTAAGCTGATATAATCCTAGGACTTTTCTAGTCTTATTTCTAAACAAAATATCAAATGAAAAGAAAGTTATTATCGTTGATTTTGGTTTGGATTTTTCGGGGCAAACAAACTCTACTTTAATTTGAACATTTTTCATATAAAGTAAGCATATCGTGAGGGTGAATTTACAAATACTATATTATAATAAGTTTTATTATCCCCAGGTACCTCAACCAAACTACAAAAGAGCAATAAAACCATAAAAAAATATAGGAGAGTAAATCTAAAATGTAATATTTTGTTTCTATATCACCTATACTTTATAAGTCTATCGCTGAATACCGGGGTTAAAATAACGTTATTGACCTCTTCCATATAAACCAGAAAGACGATTCATTTTCTCAGCCACCACTCGTAACTATAAAAAAATAACTTTCATCCAGAGAATCGATCTTAAAGGAACATCTTTATTACCGTTATTTTTTTAACGTAAACTATTACCCGATAATACTTTGCAAAACAAACCAATATAAATTAAACATACATTAACATTAAGGCTGCCTCGGTGGCGTAGTTGTATTATGGTACGACTACAATGCTGAAGTCTCAGGTTCAATTCCCGGGTTGGGCAAAGTGATATTGAGTTTTACTATTCAGTATCAGCTCGGAGTCTGGAATTTGTACCCGATATGGCGATAGGCTCGCCCCATATCACATCATGGGACGGCATAACGGCGAAAAGTGGGTGCACTAGTTGCGCCTCTGCCTACCCCTTCGGGGATAACAGGCGTGAGTAAGTATGTGTGTGTGTAACATTAAGGCGCACGCAGGCACCCGATTTTTATCGTACCGATTGTCATCTGACAGACTTTTTTCAGTGAGATTTGGCGTTCCATTCATCCATACCATTACTCCTAGACTAATAACTAAATTCAGCACTAACTAACGTAAATCACACGTCTGCTACCGATTTTTGCAGTGCGCTTTAAATATCGGATGTCATGTTTTATACTACAGGTCCGATTATTTACGGCGGTCTGCGTTTCGTATTATTCCTTAGTTTCCAATTCCAAACAGTTTACATTAAATTGGCACGAACAAAGCGTTTGATGATATTTATATGAAAGGGTATACATTTCAAACGCCAGTATTAATGGTTTCTCCAATCATAAACATTTACTAACAAAGAGTATTGAAAATAAATTAAAATTATTGAGGTTTTTGACCCGCGAGATATAATTAATGGGGTGAAATTAACCTAGTTTTACAGATTATATCGCGGGTAAATTTTATTTTCTACTCTTTTTATAGAGCGGCGATAGCCTAGTTGGGAGTGGAACGGACTGTCGAGACGAATGTCCGCAGGTTCAAAACTCAAGGGCGCACACCTCTGACATTTTTGAAAATTTATGTGTGTATGTGTGATGTATCGCTCGTTTTAACGGTGAAGGAAAACATCGTTAGGAAACTTGCATACCTGAGAAGTTCTCTGAATTTCGAAGGTATGTGAAGTCTGCCAACCCGCACTAGGTAAGCGTGGTGGACTAAGGCCTTAATCCTCTCAGTTGTAGAGGAGGCCCGTGCTCATCATACTATATACTCTTTTTATATTTTTGACATTCGCGTAAACGTAAGAAAACATTACATAAAATCTTTTCAATTCACATTCTTTTTTTAAATTATATCAACGCATCCACAATTTATTAAGTCATGTTGGCGTTTATAGAGGGTGGTGACCTTTTTTAATGTATAATAGAGGGGGTTCATGAGGTAATAAGTAATAACTAGCATGACCCTGAAAAAAGTTGACGGAATGGACTGGGCAAATGAGAATCTCACTGGCCATACGAAACAGCACCAATATTTGGCAATCTTGCTACGCTTGTAGTTTCTATGTAACCTCTCCGATAAGAAACAGTGGATCTTTAAACTGGTTGAGTCAATCCAATCCAATCATTAACTTAACTATATAGAGCTCTACCCTGACTTGACCTAGGCTTATAACACTAATCAAATATACATACATATATATACACTCACGCCTGTTATCCCCGAAGGGGTAGGCAGAGACGCAACTAGTGCACCCACTTTTCGCCATTATTCCGTCCCATGATGTGATAGGGGGCGAGCCTATCGCCATATCGGGCACAAATTCCAGACTCCGAGCTGATACTGAATAGAAAAATTCAATACCACTTTGCCGGACCCGGAAATTGAACCCGAGACCTCAGCTTTGAAGTCGTACTGTAATACAACTACGCCACCGAGGCAGTCTCACACTAATCAAATATAACAAGTAAAAAACATTCGAGATGGTGCTATTATCTTTGCATCAGTATAAAGGCTATAATTTAAATACAGTTTAATATTTCTTTGAAGTCAAGGGCGTTTAACTAATTTACTTTTAAGTTATTCGTTTTTGTTGCCATTTCTTAAAACTAAACAAAGATAAAACAATCTTGATTAATTTAATTAAAATAAATTTTCTTTTTATAGTTTTTCATTATTCGATAGTATTCTACGAATACGCTTAAATGGAGCTTATCTACAGAAACTAGAAAGTATCTTAAAACAAGACATTATTTGTTAGGATAAAATCTTTGTAATTATAGTTTGCAAATACTCTATGCACTATTTTATGGCTCTCTATTAAAAAGTTTTTTTAAATATTTCTAGAGGTGTTAAACCAAATTAGTATTCTTTCGTAGCAATTATGTTAGAGAACTTAATTATCCAGTTTCAGTGCACGATGGCATCTTTAATGATCTTAATTTGCACGTAAAATTAAAGAACGCAATATTGTGGCTTAAAAATCTCTTGAAAATACATAATGAGATTTTCTATATCACTAATAATCCTACTAATAATATTATAAAGGCGAAAGTTTGTAAGAATGTCTGGATGTATGGATGTTTGTTACTCTTTCGCGCAAAGACTACTGAACGGATTTCGATGAAATTTGGCACACGGGTAGATCATGTTTTGGATATACACATAGGCTACTTTTTATCCCGGGAAAATATAAAGCGGGACTTTCATCCCGGAAAAACTCATTCACGCGGGCGGAGCCGCGGGCAAAAGCTAGTTTATAATACATAGATGATCATAACATTGTTTTTTCTTGCAGTCTTACTTTGGGAGTATAATTCTAACACAAACTTCTTTTGATCCGACTTTCAAAAAAGGAGGAATTCTCAATTCGTGTTTGTATTTTTTGTATGTATTTACACGGATTTCTCTGAGAATCGTGTGCCAATATCCTTGATTCCTTTTTTAGTAAAGAAGGTTCTCGAAATGTTCCCATTACTATATTATATATATCTTAGTTTTTAGGTTTATCATTTCATTTATATTTACATGAAACAATAGCGTTATTTACCCCTACGAACATAAATAACTTGCAAAACAATTATATTTTTAAATGCTGTCTTCTATTAAGGTCGTGTTCAAATATAAGCTAACTAAGCGATACTCGCAAACTTGATTCATCAGTATGAAAAAGCCTTTCAACATTTTTTTTTTAAATAAAACCGACTCTAAACCACTAGAAACCAAAAAAAATTAAGTTCATATACGTACAACGTATAAATTAGGCACCGACTTCAATCGTACGTATGTCAAGTTAAATTATTTTTTGGTTTCTATTGGTTTTGAAGTGGGTTTTATTTTCTTTAAAATGTTTTTATTTGTTGCTTTTTTGTTAGTTAATTATGGAATGGTGTAAACACATCATGGATATACTATTGCAGCATTCGCGGGTCATCTGCTGTAAGTTCTTGAAGAGTTCCGTTGTCTATCTCCGAAGATCTTCATCAGTTCCTAATAAGTTATATACTAAAACCTTCCCTGAATAATCTGAATAACGAAAACCCCATCCAAACCGAATTAGTAGAGTTTTGAGAAAATCGCGGCCATATAAACTTACAGAAATACATACGGGTCGAATACAGAACCTCCTTTTTTGAAGTGGGTTACAAAAGAGGTTTTGCACTAAACGGTTAACGATTAGCAACTTACAAACATGAGTTGCTGTTAAATTTAACTTAATTACCTTCATGAATTGTGATTGCGACGATGATTGATGAGCGAAACACTTAGGGAGATATATAGACACTAGCTTTTGCCCACGGCTTCGCCCGCGTTAATTAGTTTTTCCGGGCTAAAAGTACAAACCTTCCCGTTGAATCACTCTATCCAACACATTTATTTGGATAAAGATTAATATTATTACGTTGATACAACTCTTAACAAATAATGCATTAATTTCGACCAAATTTGATTACCATAAAAACGGTTCTAGTGAGTTAATCTTAAAAGATAGACATATACTATCCCGGACATTTTTTTATATCATTTTTTTACAAGAGCAATAATTCTTTCATACATATATTTTTAGTATCTTGAACCGTTTTAGTAGCGCACGCAATGGAAGCCCTCAAGGATTTTCCCCGTTTTTTTTCACATTTTCCATTATTTCTTCGTTCCTAATAGTTGCATCGTGATGTTATATAGCCTAAAGCCTTCCTCGATAAATGGTCTATTCAACACAATAAGAATTTTTCAATTCGAACCAGTAGTTCCTGAGATTAGCGCGTTCAAACAAACAAATAAACAAACAAACTCTTCAGCTTTATAATATTAGTATAGATAACTACATGTACGAAATAGCTGAGATCAATTTGTTTAAATTATTCCCATTATGTATAACATGATTAATTTAAGCAGACATTTTCTAGACTGGGCTTTGATCCGCTACATTTTTGAAGCTTGTATATCTTTATACAGGGTCATTTTGTAACCGAATACATAAATTTAACTGCGATAAAATCAATTTGAAAGAAACACCTTGCAGTTAATTAATTTAACCATAAGTGTAAAAGAAAGAAGTACATTTTTCAAACAAAATAAATAACAAAAAAGGTCTTTTAATTTTAGACATCCTATTGCCACTACTAGTATACGAGAAATCGTCGAAGCGTCAACATCGCACTGAGGTATGTGTGTTTCATTGATGATATGCTCACGCACACGCGAACAAGAGATGCACACACGGAGCGCAACGATAAGCTGTCACATCGCGCCATCGTAACCAAGAAGCTTTATTCCAAACCGACAAGATGAGGTCGCTATTATTACCAATGCTTCTGTGTCAGGTCACATAGGTCAATCTAAACAACAGTCACTTACTAGATTCTGTAAGAGCCAGTTATGTCTCCTTTAGAAGACTGAAATCATTGCGGCATCTTCGATAATATTCACAGTCCATACACCGCACGTAGCTTATCAAAAAGCTTCACAACCCTAAGATTCCATCAACTATCACACGATACTTCAGCAAGAATCGCACGCTCAAGCCGTCAAATTCGTCGATCGATTTACTCAGTAATCCCTAAAAGTACAAAAGACATTTCAACGACCTTCTCGGAAACATTAACACTTTATTCACGAGCTTTGTAAATGTAAATCATAGTTTACCACAACAAAAACTTAAAAATTAACACAATAGAATAATAATTACAATTAGAGAACATTTGATCGTGTGCGAATAAAAGCCGACAAAGGACTAACTAAACTAAAAACCTACACATGGCTCGCGTCTCCCGAAGCGATGTCAAAGGCAAGGTCACTCAGATCGATACAAAACGATTTAATAATAAAATTACAATAGGTACCTGTAAATACATAGGGAGCATCGGCCTAACATTCAGTACGTAAATCGACATACGCCACATCGTGTTGCTGCTCGGCGAGCGCCGAGTGGCGACTGGCGGGCAACGCGCGCGCAGGCCCCCGCGCCTCACGGCGCATGCGCCTGGAGGAGCCAGTGCGGGGCCATATTTTAGGCCGCGCGGGATAGGCATAAAGTCCGCGAATCCCGGACCGCGAATCTCGATGTATTTCGACACGTTACACATTTTGATAAATATCACTTGTACTTATTGCTATTACCTGGAATTGTCGTAATTTACTAGTAGGGTAAAAAACGTTTAATTTTTAGCACTTCGTAGAATACACGCACACTTTTGTCAAGAATAAGTAACATTTACGTAAGTAAATAGTGAGTAATGACTGAACTTAATTTAAGATAACCAGGATATTCAATTGACCAATGACCAAAATTATTGTAAGTAGGTAAAACATGGGTATTAAGAAGGATTTTTGTGCACTTGGTCGAGTCACTTTATAAGTGGTTAGTAAATAACGCCCGTTTTAGGTATTATTACATAGGCAGGAACTATTAAAAATTACGATTGTTATTGCGGTGCGGAGATACTGGGGTACTCTGTCAGAGGTGTCCGGGAATAAACCCATATTTCGCCCAAATGTCCGGGATTCTTGCCGTGTTTGTCCGGCGTCGGCAATTTAGGTAATGGCAGCCCTATACAAAGAACATGCCGACAAGTGCGCCGTGCGCCCGCTGGCGCGCGCGATCGTTGGCCTCGCCAGCTGATGTTCGTGTTACACGTGCTCCCACAGGGATACCAAGCTTTGGTACTATTACCTTATTCTGCAATATCTTGCAATTTTAGTTTTACATTGTTCTATGCTATTTAAACCGTACCACAATGCATATTGAAATTAAATGATGTTAGAGCTCTGGTATGTTTTATTGCTTAAAATAATGTTATTTTTACAATACAAAGATATTGCTGCGTATTCGTTTAAGTAGACTTTTCATTAGCATAATTACCCTAGTTATTTTATTATTTAATACACTTATTTAAGTGTGTTTAGAAATCCATGTGATAAATAAACTAATATCCGATTCTTTGAAAAGCTGTGTCATTTTAGCAAACTTGTCGGTTAAAATGTTTATACTGGCAACACAGCGTGTTTGAGTGCGTGTTTGTAATGAATGGCGTGCGAAAGAGACATAACATGTTGGTATCTGCACATTAGTTTCAATGTGTTAGTAACAAGATCAACGACTCTGACGCGATACAAAATGTAGCTAGAGATTAGAAGGTACAGAAGGCATAATAAGGCGATTGGTAGTATAAAGTATTTACGTAAGCCTATTTTAGGCATGACGTCCAGAAATATTGATGTTAAAATTAAAATAAACGTTGAAATATCATACGGAATCTAAAAAATGTGATATCAATAGATTAAAATCCTGTAACTTTTTTAATAACCCGACTGCGAGTTGTTTAGTACCTACCTATTTCGGTAGGTAAACTTATTTATTAACGAAAACAAAGTTTAGTATTAAAGAATTAATACTTTTCTTTACAGCATAACACTTAAAAAATAATTAGTTCCTTTTCATACAATAACATGACAATTTTTTATTTCATGTTGATATTTATAACGTATTAGTTAGGGAGTAGGGACTGCTCTAGTAGCAATTTAATTATTTTATTTCAAATTCCACGTCTCAAGCGGTACTGCTGCAGCTATGTGAGTGAATGTATTGCAAGTGAATTTGTGAGTTGCCCTTCTTAATCCTATAGGTTTTGTAATAACATCGTCAGCTGTGACGTGATTCACTGAATAAAGTAAAGCGCGCTAAAACACAGCGTGATCAAAAAACTATAAAACTATAATCGGGATTATTGGCGAAAGTATGCGTTACCCATGGATAATATTTTGCACGATGTTAGCAGAGGTCACGCTGAATATGTGGTTTCATTTAGTAACGCAATGTTGAAATGACACTGTATATGTTATTCTTCGGTGCGTGTGTAACACTAATCTCCTCCTAGACGGCTGGAACGATTTTAATGATTTTTTTTTATGTCTTCAGATGGACTCTAGAATGGTTTAGATTAAAAATCGTATTCGATAGGTGGCGCTGTCCTCGGATTCTAGGATTTTCTTTCCTCTTTAAGAACAGGACACTCATACCATAATACCTGCGCCACCAAGGTAGTCCAAAGTCACAAAGTTTGATGAATCAAAGTATTATTCTAACCATATTAAAAAACGCCGTTACAAGATCACGTCGCTACGAAACGAAGTTATCAAGGTAAATAAGTTTACTACAATCAAACAATTTGTGTAATCACAGTGACAGTCGTAGGCGTTGGCTGTTTGTTCGCATTATCACACTAACATTGGACGGGAAATTCAATTTTTAAACGTAGGTAAGTTGATCTAGTTTACAATTTAAAATTTACTTAATTTGATTAGACACACGTGTAGAGAATGAATGAATGAACGAACGAATGAATACTCATTAAATAGATCACTATAATATAGAAAGAAAAAAACGACCGTAGGAACATCGTTTGTCGGCTTATGCTATAATTTTTTTTATACTGGTGGTAGGACTCTCATATGTAAGAGTCGGTCTGGGTGGGTACCACCGCAATGTCTATTTCTCCCGCCAAGCAACAGTGTGCATGCGCTGTTGTGTTTCTGTTTGAAGGGCATTGTAGCCAGTGTAACTACAGGATATAATGAGACTTAACATTTTATGTCTCAGGATGACGAGAGCAGTGGAATACCACACAATACTTTCTAACTCAAGGTGCTGAATGGTGTTGCTACTGTTTATGGGTGGTCGTATCACTTACCATCAGGCGAACGGCATGCTCGTTTCGTCATTCGCTGCCATAAATAAAATTCTTATCATGTATTATTTCACTGACATCAACCCGCATCGAGATCCATCAAAGGGGGAGACTGTCTTTAATAACTCTCATAGGAGGACAATAAAACATTACCGCGCGTAATAAAGTTAGAAGTGGCGTGTTTCACCCGTGAAGAGCACACGTTCCTTGCGCCAGAGTAATACCATATGTCGCTAACTCCAGGTATATCACGGACAGTTAATACAGACAGACAATACATACGTCCACTAAATATGCGTGTTTAAATCTGCACAAAATATATTATAATTTAATAAAATGTTGGTGAGATGCTGATGGGAAGGTGATCTACTCATCCCATATCATCTTTTCCTATCATACCTTACTTCTTACTTATAGTATGTATAAATAATAATACTCCATTATATTAAATGCTAAATTTTTGCAAGGGTATTTGTTAGAAATAAACTCAGAAATAGCTGAACGTATTTGGATGAAATTTGGCCCACGCATGGACCATGTCCTGGATTAGCACGTAGGCTACTTTTTATCCCGGTAACTTGTTCCCGTAGGAAATAATTAATTAAATTATCGCTGTGAGTCGGCACAGTGATTTAGGGACTTTTGTAACACCGAGTATTATTATAAAATCTAGTATTACTATAAAACCTACTTGCCAACTTCATACATTAAAAAATTCAGATGTGTGGATGTTTGTAAGAAATAAACACAAAAACGGCTACATGGATATTAATGAATTTTATCCCATGATTCCTGGATATCATATAAGCTTTTTAGTCTAATAGAAGTTGTAATGGATTAATATTCTAGAAAGATTTTTACGCAACCTGAAACACGAGCAAAAACTAACTGGATATATTTTGGAAATATCGATGTATTTTTTGTTCCAGAGATCTTCCTTTACAAACTTGACAAACCTTCGATACCGCTTTATAGTATAACTAGCTGTTGCCTGCGGCTCCGCCCGCGTTAAAAAGTTTTTCCGGGGAAAAGTCCCGCTTTATACTTTTCCGGAATAAAACGTAGCCTAAGTTACTCCTTATTACATCAGCTAACTCCCAATAAAAGTCCCGTCAAAATCGGTCCAGCCATTTCAGTGATTAGCCGGAACAGACAGACAAAAATTGAAAAAAAATATATATATTTTGGTGTATATACCGTATATACATTCATTGGATAAAGATTAATATTATTGCGTTGATACAACTCTTAACAAATAATGCATTAATTTCGACCAAATTTGATTACCATAAAAACGGTTCTAGTGAGTTAATCCTTAAAGATATACACAAACTGTCGCGGACATTTTTTAGATCATTTCAAGAGGAATAATTGTTTCATACATATATTTTTGGTATCTTGAACCGTTTTCGCAGCGCACGCAATGGAAGCCCTCAAGGATGAATAATTTTCCCCGCTTTTTTCACATTTTCCATTATTTCTTCGCTCCTAATAGTAGCATCGTGATGTTATATAGCCTATAGCCTTCCTCGATAAATGGTCTATTCAACACAAAAAGAATTTTTCAATTCGCACCAGTAGTTCCTGAGATTAGCGCGTTCAAACAAACAAACAAACAAACAAACAAACTCTTCAGCTTTATAATATTAGTATAGATTTATTTTATGTTATTAGGACACCCAGTGGTAACTACAATAAGATTTATTACTAAATAAATAATTGAAATAAAACACGTTTTAAAGGCATTACGTCACAGTATGCACTGAATGGAACTACTTATTTAGTAGATACTTAACAAATAGGAACATCAAAGTATGTAACAATAACAAGTGCGTGAATATTTTTTTATTAAAACGAAGGAACGCTGTTTGTCTTGCCCCACTGGCAGTATGACATGTTCAAATATTTACCGAGACACAAATAAGTATATTCGACAGGTGGCACTCGTGTTTCATACAATATTAAACAGCCTGTGAAGTAGATCGCGTGTCTGGGAATATTTGTGTTATAAGCAGATGCAAAGTTTCTTCTTAGATCTTATTTTATGAAGAAAAAAAACCTATGATTTTTTTCTCAATTCTTGTATAATTGTAAAGTGTGCCAACAACTCAGTCCACCCCGTGACCACGAAGGCTACAGACTTCAAAACGTCTGGAAAATAATAGAAAACTTAAAAACTATCAAATCCGAAATCTAGTTTTATTTCAATATCCAGTATATGACACACACACACATACACTCACGCCTGTTATCCCCGAAGGGGTAGGCAGAGACGCAACTAGTGCACCCACTTTTTGCCATTATTCCGTCCCATGATGTGATAGGGGCGAGCCTATCACCATATCGGGCACAAATTCCTGACTCCAAGCTGATACTGAATATGTACGGGTGTATGCTTCCCTTACACTGGTAAAATGATAATTGATAAATAGTAATAGATGATAGACTGATATTATAACGGACAAGGAATGATATAAGAAATGAAACGCCCGGAGTGACTGCTGAATGCACACTGATTTAATATACGATGTTACATACAGTTATTAGGCATTAAACGAAAAGTGCTTAGTTGCAACAATATAATTTAACCTAATTACACTTGTACGTTATTCGTACAGAATAGAAAAACTCAATATCACTTTGCCCGACCCGGGAATCGAACCCGAGACCTCAGCATTGTAGTCGTACTTTATACAACTACGCCACCGAGGCAGTCATGTGAGTTAGACCAAATAATGTCTTTTTTTTTATTTATATTACACTGACAAATTTTAATACATAAAACATTAACGTACAGTTTTTAATTACATTCGTAAATACTTAAATAATAAAAGCATGTCATTACAAAACTAGTATAACCAAACAGCAAGGCGAACAATAAACTTCAAAAACATTTTCACAAACGTCAACTCAAAGTCGAAATCTAAAATTTTTACCCTTCTTATGCTAACACATAAACAAGGTAACAAAAATATACAACCTTCAAACTAAATTAGGTATACCCTAGTTTCACGGGATTGTCAGTAGGTCTCGCGCGAACAGACTTTTTTCGCGGGGAAAAAACACGTTACGGCTACTACCACTGGGAGGTGAGTGGATCGGTTATATTGTTTGAGTGACGTCTCTTGTCTTGCATCATCGTGGGTGTTAATGTATTACAATATCTATAAAAATATACATCTATTTAGTACAAGGAAATACATTTTTTCTGTGATAATTAATTCCATGAGAAACAGAAATGCTTTTGGACGCACTTATAAGTTATGTAGTACATAATGGTATAATCATTGTCAAAAACTTTGAAACAAAGAATTATAATGATAAATTTACAATAATACAAGCTAAGGAATTGAGCAAAAAAAATGTGTTTACTTATCAAGAAAATAATCTAGTTACCTATGTAATTATATTTTACTCATGTATTAAACAAATTTGATACCTAATTCCGTAAATATAAGTAATTGACTGTCTGACAAGCTTAATCTACATTAAGCCCTTTTAATCAAGTGTAATAGCCAGTGACGTTGTTTCATTCCCTAAAAATGAAGGACGAAAATAAAATACAAGGTTAGAAAAAAAATTAAAGCCAATGCTCGAATTGATTACCTCCGACCCTTATATACACAAATTTAAACCTTTAAAACTACATATAAACGAAGTCTAAAAATCTACCACATCCTTTTCCGATACTTTGATCTGCAGCCTTATTTTAATTCAGCTGAATTTTATATGGGTTTTTTGATACACTTTATAGTTTCTACCCAGTCAATGTTTTTGGGCCCTACTCGAGATTCGAACAAGGGAACTCAGTGCTGTTGTCGTACTCGTACCGTGTACTCAATAAAACCGTAGTGGTTATATTCTCTTTGAATAAAACTAAGCCACCGAGGCCCGCACTAGGCCAGCGTGGTGGACTAAGGCCTAAACCCTCTAAGTTGTAGAGGAGGCCCGAGCCCAGCAGTGGACAGTATATTATAATACAGGGCTGATATGGTATGGTATGGTAAGCCACCAAGGCAGTAAAGATGATAAAGTTTATCTTTTAAGAAGCCCTTACACTGACCTACGCATAGCTCTATACTCTTGAATAAAATTGTAATAAAAAAATATAGTACAAGTTTTATGTGTCTATAGAAAAAACATGGCATGAATCCAACAGTAATGGAAAAATATTCAAAATAGCACTCGTAATGAAATATAGGTTAACTTCCAAGGTCAATAATCATCATCACAAATAAATCATGTTCGCGTATTCAATTCCGAAATATGTGCTAACAAACAGGACTAGTAACTGCTATGCCGATTCAATTTGACAAATTTACATGAAGATGATAAAACGTACAAGAAATTCAATATTTAACTACGAATTTGGGAGGTATTGTTATACGGGCATTTTTTTTATGGCATTGAATAAGGAGACGAGTATGCCGTTCGCATGTTCGTTCGTTAGTAAGTGATACGACCACCCATAAACAATAGAAACACCATCCAGCACCTTAGTAACTCCAAGGACTGTGTGGCATTCCACTGCGCTCGTCATCCTGAGACATAAGATGTTCAGTCTCATTATGTCCAGTAGTTACACTGGCTATGTCCTTCAAACCGAAACACAACAGTGCATGCACACTGCTGCTTGGCGGTAGAAATAGACATTGCGATGGTACCCACCCAGACGGACTCTCACATATGAGAGACCTACCACCGGTTCAATGTTGCATGGCAAAGTTACTCCATTGCACTAGACGCTATGGGTAATAACGTCCTGCCCCCTTATTCTCTATGGCAATGTTAACTCGTAACGATGCCACGTTATGTTAATATCGTGTAATTAGCATTACATGGTATTCTGCTGCCTCTGTGGCGTAGTTGTATTACAGTACGACTGCAAAGCTGAGGCCTCGGGGTTCGATCCCCGGGTCGGGCATAGTGATATTGAGGTTTTCTATTCAGTATCAGCTCGGAGTCTGGAATTTGTGCCCGATATGGCGATAGGCTCGCCCCCTATCACATCATGGGACGGAATAATGGCGAAAAGTGGGTGCACTAGTTGCGCCTCTGCCTACCCCTTCGGGGATAAAAGGCGTGTGTATGTATGTATATGGTATTCTGTACGTCAATCTCCATAGTGATAAACGCCAATCTCCATAGTGATAAACGCGATGAGTTACGTTACACACTTGTTACGAGAGGTGAAAATAACCTGTCATAAAGGGGGCAGGTAGAGCGTTCGCGGACGGGAAGTGATTATCCCTCAACTCTAGACACTATTTCGCCAGCCTACCCATACAAACTGCGGCACAAAAGAACATGGAATATTCTTATTATTTAGAATTAGCATGATGTTTATTATCAAGACGACGATGGGTAAATTACTGTAATCGTGCGAGGAAATTAATTTCTATATTGTCATATTCAATCAATCAGCCTATCGCCGTCTAATGCAGATAGGTCTCCTCAAGTGAGCGCCAACCATCCCAGTCTTGATCAGCCTGCATCCCTCCGCTGCCCGGCGCCACCACTATTCTCCGATTATACAACTATAATTTTTTAATGAAGAAATATTAACTACTAGCTTTTGCTCGCGGCTCCGCCCGCATTATAAAGTTTTTCCGGGATAAAAGTCCCGGTTTATATTTTCCCGGGTTGAGAAGTAGCCTATGTGTTAATCCAGGACATGATCTACTCGTGTGCCAAATTTCATCGAAATCCGTTCAGTAGTTTTTGCATGAAAGAGGAACAAACATCCATACATCCATTCTTACAAATTTTCGCCTTTAAAATGTTAGTAGGATGCGCAAAGAAAGAAAGAAAAACTATAAGCAGTAATGAGAATCGTAGATAGGAAACAGGAATCACCTTAATGCCATTACCATAGTGCTTTAAAAGCTAGAAGACTATTACTGCCTTATTCAAAAACAGTTTTAAATCTATTTTAGTAATCAAATGTTTTGTCTTCTTCCTTCAAACTCAGTTCAAAATTCGTTCGAAGAAGACAAAACATTTGATTACTAAAATAGGTTTATAAACTGTTCATGAATAAGATCAGTAGTCGATAGCTCACAAAAATAAAAGGTTGTAAGCAAGATATTTGGCGAAATATTATAATGCATAAAATTTGAAACGTTGAGACTTTGATAGGAGGTTTCACACACACACACACACACACACACACACACACACACACTCACGCCTGTTATCCCGGAAGGGGTAGGCAGAGGCGCAACTAGTGCACCCACTTTTCGCCGTTATTCTGTCCTATGATGTGATAGGGGCCGAGCCTATCGCCGTATCGGGCACAAATTCCAGACTCCGGGCTAATACTGAATAGAAAAACTCAATATCACTTTGCCCGACCCGGGGATCGAACCCGAGACCTCAGCATTGCAGTCGTACTGTAATACAACTACGTCACCGAGGCAGTGATAGTAGGTTTCGTTTAAAGTTATTTTGCCTTTATTCCATTAATTAGAAACGTAAACAATGCAATAACGTCACTAAAAGCAATTAAAGCTAAGAAACCAGACATCGTTATTAGAAAATATAGAGCACTAACCGTTGGTTCGTACATTATTAATTTTTAATCTAGTTCAAAAAAGGAGGTTTTACAGTAGTTTTTCAGAAAGTTTAAAATATATTTTTTTATCGCAATATACAATCCAATATTGTTTAAAAATGTTATAGAAGTAATATAACTAAGCCAAAGGCAAATAATTTGCAATTAAAAAACTCTCAGCGAATATTAAGCAACAAGTCCGTAATTGCTTCCACTAATCTTTTTTAACTAAACATTAAACAATTTACTTCTTTAGTTCCTGTCGTATTCATTTAAGATAACAATGAAAATTTATCTACAAGTCTACATATAGAACTTATATTGGAACGATTGGAGTATGTAGCACATGTGAGAAATAAAAGGCACGCATTTATTTATTATGGAATTCTTAGAAGAATGAAGAGTGATTCTTTAGCAAGGCGGATTATGAGGCGGATTATCGGCGGATGATCAGACCTTTATCTGGGTTTATGTTTGGAGTTGTAGGTTCGAATCTTGGGGTGCAAAGTCAGGAGGGGTGCAAAGTCAGGAGGGGTGCAAAGTCAGGAAACCTCCACGTGGTGCACCCTGGGCAACGGAGCGTCGGTCGAGTTGATCGGCGCAACGGCCAATATCCTGACAACAGTGGTCTCGGCGGTCGTCGCCGCTTTTTGCGGTGGCTGCCGCATTTTTAGACGGTGGGCCCGTTTATTCGGGCGGCTCCCGGTTCATCCGGGAGTGTCGACGGGCTCGGTGTGCGCTAACACCGCCCCGAGTAGGCAGCGGGGGGGAACCTTCCTCTCCGCTGTCACCGTTGCAGATCGTAATCTAGTATGGAGGTCCGTGGACATGTCTCGCGCTCCTGCTGGACCGAGGGTCTTGGCTTAATCGCCCGGACCACGAGGGAGAAAACCTCTATAAAAAGTTCCCCGAATCCCAAGCGGCGCCGGCGGCGCACCGTGAGGGGATGCATGGCCGATGGGTAGTTCGGTCACTAGTGCGACCCCCGCCAGAGTACCGGCCGACCCTCTTGGCGGGTTACGCTAGGCTTACCCAGGTACAGGGGGCACTGCCTGGGTGGACTCTTTATTTCCCCCACACCATCCGTGTCGACGATTCCGTCGACCAAAGAAAGAAAGCCAAGGCGCGCGATCTCCTGCAGCGCAGGGAGGCCCGCCAAAGGGCAAGGAGAGAGGAGAGCGAGGAGGGCATGGTCCTTCGCTCTGCCGCTAAGCAGAAGGTGCCCGCCGAGGAGGTGGCTGTCGCAGCGGCGGCGGAACCGGCACCGACCGCTCGCCCTAAAGGCGAGGCCAAGAAGTGGCGCGATAAATGCGCTAAACTAGAGGAGGTGGTGAAGGAGCTGAAGCGTGAAAACGCTTCTCTCCTTCGCCGTCTGGAGGAGCTGGCAGCAGTGGAGGCCAAGTGGCAGGCCAGAATGGAGTCGGTGCTCCTAGGGCCGGCCCAGAGGCCTCCGCTGGCCCACGAGAGAAGGTCCACCCCCGGGGACATACCACTCCCCGTCCAGGGTGGTTTCGTTGGAGGAGCTCCCCAGCCTTCCTCTAAGGGGAAGGGGAGGGGGAAGGGGAAAGGAGCAGTGCAGCCTGCTCCTCCTCTTAAGGCTCCTGCCATCGTGGCCGGGCCCTCCACCTCTGCTGCCGTGGCGGTCGCTGGACCGTCTGGGGTGCCTAAGAAAGGGAGGAGGAAAGCCGCCACTCCCGCTGCCCCCGTCGCAGTGACGACCGCTCCAAGGGAGCCTCGCCCACTGCCGCCGGCCCCAGCGTCCATGGACGCTGAATGGACGGTGGTAGTAGGGAAGAAGAAGCGGGGGAAGCCCACCCCCGCTGCGGCGCCTGCGGCGAAGCCGCAGCAGAGGAGGCAGAGGCGCAAGGAGCCCAAGCTGCGCCAGCCACGCTCGGCGGCCATAGTACTGTCACTGACGCCGGCGGCGGTGGCCAAGGGGCTCACCTATGCGAAGGTGCTGACGCACGCTCAGCACCGCGTGGACCTCGGCGGCCTCGGCATAGACAGGCTGAGGCCCAAGGTGGCAGCCACGGGTGCCATGCTGTATGAGGTGCCCGGGGCTGAGTCGGAGCGGAAGGCGGACTCCCTCGCCGCAAGGCTGAGGGAATGCTTTGGCGGGTCGGAGGATGTCCAAATCTCCCGGCCCACCAAGTGCACGGAGCTGCGGCTGTCGGAGTTGGATCCGGCAGCCACTTCCGAGACGGTCGCAGCGGCACTCAGCGTTGCTGGCGAGTGCGCAGTCGACGCTGTCAAGGTCGGACAGATCCGGTCTGACCGCTCCGGCCTGGGCGCAGTTTGGGCCAAGGTGCCAACAAAAGTGGCACAAAAAATAAAGGCGGGCCGCCTGATGGTGGGGTGGACAGTGGCCCGGGTGACGGTGCTAGGGGCGCGCCCGATGCGCTGTTTCCGTTGCCTTGAGCACGGACACACGCAGAGCACCTGCACCGGAGGACTGGACCGCAGCGATCTCTGTTATCGCTGCGGCAAACCGGGCCACAAAGCCCGCGGATGCGAGGCCGCGCCGAACTGCGCAGTCTGCGCGGCCGCAGGGAGGCCCGCCGAGCATCCGGTGGGCGGGAAGGCGTGTCCCGCCCCCTCCCGTCGCGATAGGCGCCGCGACGGGATACGAAGTGCTGCTGCCGCTGCGGCTACGACCCAGCCGCAGTCAGCGAGCCCACCGCAAGGGGCCGCGATGGATGTGGTAGAGATCGCCCAATAATGGATTTAAATTTCCTCCAGGCGAACATCAACCACTGTGCCAGTGCCCAGGACCTGTTGTCCCAAAGCCTGGCGCAGTGGTCGGTGCAAGTGGCCGTGGTCGCTGAGCCGTATTTTGTGCCCCCCCGGGATAACTGGGCGGGGGACCTTGACGGCTTGGTGGCCATCATCAGCCGGGGCGCCGCTGGCTCCCCACCCTTCGAAAAAGTAGCGAAGGACAGGGGATGCGTGGCGGTTCTGTTGGGAGACATCTGGATAGTAGGAGTGTACTTTTCTCCCAACAGACCCCTCGCCGAATTTGAGTCTTTCCTCGTTCGGCTGGGGGCCTTGGTGGAACAAGGCCAACCTCACCCGGCGGTCGTCGCCGGCGACTTCAACGCCAAGTCCGTGGCTTGGGGTTCGCCGGCGACGAACGGTCGTGGTCGGGTCCTGGAGGAATGGGCGATCTCTGTCGGCCTGGTCGTCCTGAACAGGGGGTCGGTGGACACGTGCGTGCGGCACAACGGCGGGTCAATTATAGACCTGTCGTTTGCGAGTGCCGCCGTCGCACGCCGTGTCCGGGACTGGAGAGTCCTCGTGGGCGTGGAGACGTTGTCGGACCATCGTTACATCAGGTTCGGCGTCTCCGCGTCCCCGAGTGTCCAGTCCGGTGGTGTACCGAGTGCCCCAAATCAGGACGGCCCGCGGTGGGCGCTTCGTCGCCTCGATGGGGAGGCCCTAGTGCTGGCCGCTCTGGTCATGTCGTGGCTCCCCGTGCCGGACGGGCCGGTACGGGTTGAGCAGGAGGCGGAGTGGTTCGGGGTGGCAATGTCGGATGTCTGCGACGCCGGCATGCCCCGAGCTCTCCGCCGTTCGCCGGTGCGACAGGTGTACTGGTGGTCGGCGGAGCTAGCGCAGTTGCGCGCGTCGTGCGTTGCTGCGCGCCGCCGATACGCCAGGTATCGTCGTCGCCGGCTCCGAGACGAAAACCACGCAGACCAGGAGCGGCGGCTCTATGGCCTCTACAAAGAGGCAAAGAGAGCGCTGCGGGTGGCCATTCATGGGGCCAAGGTTGCGGCACGTAAGGCGTTCGTGGGGACTCTCGACAGGGACCCGTGGGGGCGCCCTTACCGGATGGTGATGAAGAAGCTTCGTCCAGCGGCGCCCCCGCTGTCGCAGAGTCTCCGGCCAGAATTACTGGCCAACGTCGTCGCGGCCTTGTTCCCGGCCACCGTGGAGTTCACTCCTCCACCGATGGCGCCACCGGATGTGGCGTCATCGTCGAGTGAGAATCCGGCAAGGGATATCCCGGAGGTTTCGCCCGCTGAAATGCGGGCGGCAGTGCTTCGGCTGCGGAGCAAAAACACGGCCCCAGGGCTCGATGGTATCCCCGGGAAAGCCTGGGTGCTAGCCCTCGAGTACCTGGGCCCGAGGCTCCGCAGCTTATTCACCGCCTGCTTGGAGCAGGGCGTCTTCCCGGTGCGTTGGAAAACCGGGAAGCTCGTCCTGCTGAAGAAGGGGGGACGACCCGCAGAGTCGCCGTCGGCCTACCGGCCCATCGTGTTGCTCGACGAGGTGGCAAAGCTCTTTGAGCACATCATTCATACCCGCCTCGTCGGGCACCTTGATAGGGTCGGACCAAATCTGGCCGACGAGCAGTTTGGATTTAGGAGGGGACGTTCCACTGTCCACGCGATTCTGCGGGTGAAGGCACAGGCGGAGGATGCAGTGGCCAGAGGCAGTGTAGTGATAGCGGTGTCGTTGGACATATCCAACGCATTCAACTCGCTGCCCTGACCCTGCATCCACGAGGCACTGCGGTACCACGTGGTGCCGCCCTATCTCCGGCGTCTGGTGCACGCGTACCTGTCTGACAGGCACGTGGTGTATCCGGGCGCCGATGGGTGGCACCGAAGAGCGATGTCATGCGGTGTTCCACAGGGCTTGGTTTTGGGCCCTCTCCTGTGGAACATCGGGTACGACTGGGTGCTCCGTGGTTCCAATCTCCGGGGCGTCGGCGTGACTTGTTACGCCGACGATACGTTAGTCACAGCGACTGCTGGGACCTTCCGGGACGCCGCAACTCTGGCGGCGGCGGGCACCGGCCAAGTAGTTGGAAGAATTCAACGTTTAGGTTTGAAGGTGGCCCTCGAGAAAACCGAGGCCGTGTGTTTTCACGGACCTCGGAGAGGGCCACCGGCCGGTGCCGGCATCGTCGTTGGGGGGGTGCGGATCCCCATCGGCTCTAGCATGAGGTATCTAGGTTTAGTCCTGGATAGCCGATGGCGATTCCGCACCCACTTCAAGGAGTTGAGGACGAAATTGTCCCGGGCAGCGGGCGCTCTTTCCCGCCTGCTGCCCAACCTGGAAGGTCCTGGCTTCCCTTGCCGGAGGCTGTATCACGGAGTCGTGCGGTCCATGGCCCTTTATGGCAGCCCCGTTTGGGCTGACTCCCTGGGCCGCCCCTGCGTCGCCCTTCTGCGCGCCCCGCAGAGAGCTTTAGCGCAGCGGGCGGTCAGGGCGTACCGCACGGTCTCTTTCGAGGCGGCTTGCCTATTGGCCGGATTTCTGCCCTGGGACCTGGACGCCAAATCCCTTGCCGATGTATTCCATTGGCGGGAGGAGGCGTTCAGTCGCGGGGAGCGTCCGGCCCTGAAGGAGGTGGAGGCCAAGAGGGCCGCCTTACGGCGAGCCGCCGTGGAGGAGTGGCGTCTCAGGCTGGAGGCCCCGTCGTGGGGGCACCGGGTCGTAGAGGTAGTGCGTCCTGTCTTTGCCGAATGGCTGGACAAGCGCCACGGAGCGGCAACATACCGCCTGACGCAGGTGCTCACCGGGCATGGCTGCTTCGGTGAGTTCCTGTTTCGGGTGGTAGGTGTAGAGGAGTCGGCCGTGTGTCACTATTGTGACAACTGCCCAATGGACACGGCCCAACATACGTTGGAGTGTTGTCCAGCCTGGGATGAGGAGCGCAGCGCTCTCAGAACAGTCGTCGGAGAAGACCTCTCGCTGCCGGCCGTGGTCGCTTCCATGGTCGGCGGCCGGGAGGCCTGGCAGGCGGTGGCCCACTTCTGCGAGGCGGTCCTCTCGCGGAAGGAGAGTGCCGAGAGGGATCGCCAGCGCAGTGGTGATCCCTCCCGCCGCCAGACGAGACGTAGGAGGCGTCGGGTGGACGACTGACCGACGTCTCCCGCCCTGTGGATTGGGGGCGTTTGGAGAATTCCACCACGGTATCCCCTGCCTGTCGTAAAAGGCGACTATTAGGGGCCTCCGGGGGTCACGGGTGGGCGGGACGTGCCGCCCACCCATTAGTCTAGCCAACTTCTGTGACCCCCGTGATGGACATGTCCGAGGCAGCGTGAGTCACGCTGCCTCGGACACCAAAAGGCGGACACGGTACGGTGTTTCGGGGGCTTCTGAGCCCCCGCAACAGGAAAAGGACCGCAACAGCGGTACGTGCAGGGGCGGTTGCGGACGACAACTTAGACGTGAGTCGGAGGAAGCCCGCAACCGTCCCTAATGCGCAGAAGATGGCCTTTTAAAAAAAAAAAAAAGGTTCGAATCTTATAATAATAGAGTTATTATAGGTAGAGCGAATCGTCGAGCTACCGCGATCGATAGAGAATACTTTGAAAGACAATTACATTCATTCCTCCACTAAAAACTTCAGCCATGGTCACAGCCATTGATATATTAAAAAACCCATCAATGGTCACAGCAGTTTGAGCGAGCCTATCGCCCCCTATCACATATACATATACATATACATATACACTCACGCCTGTTATCCCCGAAGGGGTAGGCAGAGGCGCAACTAGTGCACCCATTTTTCGCCGTTATTCCGTCCCATGATGTGATAGGGGGCGAGCCTATCGCCATATTGGGCACAAATTCCAGACTCCGGGCTGATACTGAATAGAAAAACTCAATATCACTTTGCCCGATCCGGGGATCGAACCCGAGACCTCAGCTTTGCAGTCGTACTGTAATACAACTACGCCACCGAGGCAGTCCCCCTATCACATTATATATATATTTATGTCAACATCATCGTCATAAGGTTTTCTACTTATGAATATAAGTCAAAAATTTACAGACCCAATTGGGAGCTCTCCATCAAAAATTTTGGAAGATCAACTCTCGTACTGTTCGACAAATTCCTCTAACTTAACATTAGACTACCTCGATGCCGTAGTTGTATTACGGTACGACTGCAATGCTGAGGTCTCGGGTTCGATTCCCAGGTCGGGCAAAGTGATATTGGGTTTTTCTACTCAGTATCAGCCGGGAGTCTGGAAATGTACCCAGTAAATGGCAATAGGCCTGCATATATTACATGGGACCTAACGTAGCTGTAAAAATTTGAATGTGATACACCTCCGCCTGCCCCTGAAAAGGGAAGAAGGCGTGATACTATGTACGTATGTATCTGATACAACTACGCCACCGAGGCAGTCAACGTTGCAGTTGCGTACGCGTGAGGTCCTGGGTTCGAATCCCGGGTCGGGCCAAAAAACGTTGTGGCTGGGTTTTTCCATCTTAAAAAATTACTCAGTCGTAACTCGGAGTCAGGAAGTTGGCGGTGAGACACCCCTGTGCCTCGGAAAGCACGTAAAGCCGTTGGTCCTGCGCCTGATCTCTCTTCGGTCATGTCGGATTGCCCTCTCACCGGACTATGAGAGTGAAGGAATAGCGAGTGCACTTGTGTATTGCGCACACACTTGTACACTATAATATCTCCTGCGTACCTGGCTGATCTCCGTTGAGATTGGCCACCGTGGCCGAAACTGGCTACGAGGATTTCATTTTTCATTCATGGATCTGATATAAAAACATCTTTCTTGATACAATAAGATCTATGGTCGACTTGTACGATACGAGAGCCATCTATTTAAAAAATCATTCAAATTTCAAATAATTCCTGCAGGAGCATTACCGGGATAAATTAGGGTAGTTGACTACTTTCTTTTACTTTTTCAAAAATCACGTTGGAATCACGTTGTAGCATCTGCATGTTATATGCTATGCTAATCACGTTGTCCCATACAAAATTTGCCTAGAATTTCAGAAAATCCTTTCTTATCGGATGCCAACATTACACAAAGAACACACCCTCCAAGTTTCAGGTCTCTACGATCAGCGGTTTAGGCTGTGCGTTGATCCGTCACTTAGTCATTCGGGACAAAGCATTTCATATGTATAGATTCTTTACAGTTTAATCTTATATCCAAAACTAAAAAAAACTGTTATACTTATTCAGACACACACATGGGGGCTGTAGAAAAACTAGAAACAACAATAAAAAAGAAAATAACTATAACCTTAAAGAAAGGAAAGCTACTGCTTTGTCTTTTGCTTTGCAAAACTGAAAGGTTATTACGTTCGTTGACATTTAAAAAGTTTATTGACCTAGTTTAAATACATTTACTTCCCTTGAATGTCTTTGCTCTTTGAAATAAGTTTACTTCATTAAAAACTTTTTATGATGTGATACATAATAATATACCATTTCATAAACGAATTGATAAAATTGTGACTACACTCGTTGGAGATAATTAAATGCATAAAGCATTATGGATCTCGAACCCGATTAACGAGGCAATACGTTACCAGGAATGAATTACGTAGAAAGTTGGCAACCAGGTGCAGTACATTATCGAATTTGAGCTGTCACTTTGTTTTGCTGAAGCTGCATTAGTAACATATGTTCAAGGTGAGTTTTCGTAAGACAATTCACTAAATTTTATTTAGAACTGTTCAGCGATTTCTGCGTTTGTAATAAACACCCAGAAATCTAAACACTCAAATACCTTCACTTTGTAAAATTAGTATAGTAATTTAGGCATAAACCAAAATACCTCAGTGTCTGAAAACCTTCGAACAATGTGTGTTACCAGCGATGACATACGGCACTGAGATGTGGCGTCTGATTATGGGCTGCCTAAGCCGGTTTAAGGTCACACAATGAGCTATGAAGAGGGCTATGCTCGGTGCTTCTTTACGCGCTCACATCGGTAATGAAGAGATCCGTAGAACGATAGTCAACGACATAGGTGAGCAGATTAACAAGCGCAAGTGGCAGTGGGTAGGGCACATAGCTCGCAGAACTGATAGCAGTTTGTCAAACATTATCAAGTAGAGACCATAAAGTTCCTGCAAACGCAGCGTTGGACGTCCACCTGCAAGGTACACAGACGACTTGATCGCAGGAACACGCTGGAAGCGGGTCGTTTTTGTGAGGTCCGTATAGAAATCTTCAAGGGAGACCTAAGTCTGGAAGTGAACGATGTGGAGTGGTGGATTCGTCATCATCATCATGTGCCTGATGATGATGATGAATTTAGTAATAAAACTATATATTTAATAGAATAGGAGCCACACAAGCTAAATACAATTTGCCTGCATGTGTAATGAATCTAATCGTATCTCAGAGTATGTTACATCAGTATTTTAAAGTAAAATAAACGTTTCACATCAACACTGGTTTTTAGAATTACGTAATAAGCAAATTTGCTATTGTATTAATTGATATCCAAATCAAACAGTATTAATCTCGCAATCTGCGAATCATGAAAACCAAATTCAATTAAGCCAATTACAAATTGTTAGTATACCTGTTAATTCTCAATACCATTCCATACCAGCCTTGTATTATATACTGCCCACTGCTGAGCACGGGCCTCCTTTACAACTGAGAGTATAAGACCATAGTCCACCACGCTGGCATAGTAATTTGGTTCATAATCCAAAAATGTTAAATGCCTTTTATCGTTTACTAAACATTGCTCGCGGCTTCATATGCTTGAAAGATTTTTTTCGGTGTATAAGATCCGCTATATATTTTCATCCAGCGCAGCGGATCGTTTATAGGAATCTGCCATAAATTAAAAACTAACTAACAACGCTATCAAGGCGGTCAAATCATCTTTTTTAGCTGTTCATAAACTGCAGTTCTTCGTAGCCCTTTTACTGTTCCAAGATAAAACCCATGCAATTAAAATTTCCAAACATTAGTATTTTCATGCAGGAATCAAACTACTGACTTTTTTGTCATACACGGGAACAGACAACGACAGCATCGCCAAGCCAACCTTTTTCAGACCGATATGCACGCCCTGTTGAGAATAAATGCATAAATATATTTGGATAAAATAGTCATATATAATACTAGTGGTGTGACGGTGATAGTTTTCTGAATCCTTGGTCACAATTTTTTCTTTTTATTACTATGTCACTAATAAATTGACTGATGTTTTCAACTATTTATTTAAGTTGTCAAGCAACTTAAATTAAAAATAAAAATAGTATAAAACACATTGATGCAAGGGGTTGCGAGCGCCTTCTGCGTTCACCCTAAAGATCGGTGAGGCCAGAAAAGCCGACTCGCGGCAGGCTACTGGCAGTAGGGCCATTAACAAAAAAAATTTATTAAAATACATCAATGATAAGACATGAATAAACCATAACTTGAATTAGATTACAATAAATTTACAAAGAACCATAATCATGATTCCCACAAGACAGGTTTGCATAAAATAATTTTAGCAAGCAAGCTAGTTTCACAAACTAGGTATCTATTGCTCACGACTTTACCCACTTGAAACACTTTTTCCGGAATAAAAGTAACCAACGGGCAAAAAAGCATGACACGACTCCGTTTCGTTTTATTGCGATTGGTTGAAACATTAACACGTGGCTGACGTATTGGTCTCTCGATCAATCACAAACATCAAAATTAAACGAAATCCACTTACAAGTTGCGTTTTTTGGAGGCATTCTAAGCCTTGTTCTTATTGGAAGTAGGCATACACTTTCTACATTTTTAAAAAGTGATTCATCAAAACAATTTTCGCGTTTATTTCTGTTTTTTTACCTTTGACGTCAACATAATACTTCATATAAACTTTAAGTCGTACTATTCCAGACTATAAATTATAGTTTAAATCCAGGCCATTTATAACGAAAACTACAATAAAAAGTGAGAAAAATTACTCCACAAAACCTGGTAAAGTAGTCAATAAATCACACTGTACGCTCAGTAAGTGGATATACAGAATTCATATGAGTTTCATAGACAATATTCAGTATCTACGTCAGACGGAAATTAGAAGCCGGCATAAATCCATCAGACACCCACTATTGTCATGGGAATTTTTCTGCATACGGTATTTCTTGAAATGTCTAGATTATTAAAAAAAATATTATTCTTAAAAAAAAATTATAGGCTATTTTATTGTGGATGTTTATGGGCGTCGGTAATTACTTACCATCAGGTAATGCGCTTGTTCGCTTGCCAACTCTACTAAGAAAAATAGTTGCTATTTTACTACAATGGGAGACGTCAAAGCATGTTGAATTTATTAAAAGCTCCATAGAGGACACTATCTCCTCCGTCTGGATTTATTCAATATACCATATCCAGTAAAATAAATCATATTGCGCACTACTATCGAAATACGAGTATACACCATTGCACAATTCCTAACCTATAAATCTTTGTTAAGGATGATGTATCGCATATAGCTCTCCGTATTCGCATCTTATGCTGCTTTTCCGCGTTTTTAGCTATTTAGTGCAGCAAAGGATTTACATATTTTATGGTAGACTGTATTCAATAATATCCATTCGCTTAAAAACGTAAAAAAAAACTCTTAACCTAAGGTAAGAGCTATACAGCCAACTACGGTTATCAACTATAACTATGGCTTCTACAACGAATTAATAAATTGACGTTTTCGATAAACAAATGGCTATATTGGACAACAAAATATTATATGATTCACATTAAAATGTCATTCCATAATTGGTTACCTGATTTCACAAAGCAAAACGCTGTCTTAAAAATGTATATCGGGTATCAAATAGGCCAGTATAATTGTGTCAACTGATGACAAATGGTTATCCCTCTTCCTTCGTACAATCAGGTCCAGTCGAGTCACTTTACCATGCCAGTAAAAAAAACAAGTAAACTAAGTTACTAGCTTTTGCTCGCAGCTCCGCCGGCGTGAAAAAGTTTTTCCGGGTCAAAAGTCCCACTTTGTATTTTCCCAGGATAAATAGCCTATGTGTTAATCCAGGACATAATCTACTGTTGTGCCAAATTTGAACGAAATCCATTCAGTAGTTTCGAAGATGTGCAGTAACAAATAAACAGAAAAACAGACAGAAAAGAATTATAAAAATCACCGATTTGTTTTCCATTACTCTTCTTTAGTCATGCCCTTTCTTTTTATCATATTTCTTTAAATGTACAGACACACCGGTTCTACTACTTTATTATATGTATAGATTAGCTCAAACTACATAGACCTAACAATGGTTTAATACGTTACCCGTTATCAAAACGAATTACCGTCGACAACTGCTATTTTCAGGCACTTTACAAAACAACCCATCGTGTATCTACAACGTGCATCGCGTACCGTAACATAAACAATGGGCAAGGTGCGCGCCACCTGCGCAGCGCAAACATTTGATATTCAAGCTTATTCTATTTTAAATATAAGCACTATTTTTAGTTAACCATTCTAAATATATTTCAAGGTCTTATTCACTAGGTTCTAAAATTAACAATTAGCTAATTTATATGTAAGAAATTCTGCGAGACCGGAATAAAAGCCTATGTGCCCGTTTCTAGAACAAAAAATAGCGTATATCAGGAATTCATTTTAAGTTCTAAATTCGATCTATTTAGCAGTTTCAGCGTTTACTTGCAACATATACACAGAGATTAGCTAGATTTTTTTACAAATAAAAACTAAATTCGCATGAATATTAGCATGTAAATAACTTGAGTAAACAAATATCGGCAATAAAGCAAACGAAAGCGTCACATTTGTCAACTGCACTACAGTCAACACCATAAGTAGCAGAACAAAATCAAAATTTTAAATCGCCTATGTACGCGTGATGTTGAAGTGAACTTTTTTTTCTTCGTTTGAAGTAAAGTAAACCTCTTTTATTTTTGTGAAGAGAAAAAAAAGATTAGTAAGAACACAAACGTATGTAGGCAATTTGAAATTTTGAATTTGTTCAGATACTTATGCTCCTGACTGTACATACACGCCGCAGTACGCATTGATTAAACGAAATGGCTTCGTGACGTGGACGAAGTTAGGAATTCGGGAAGGGGGTACTGCTGTCGTTCTTGCTAATATAAATACGAAAAATGGACAAGATGTTTGAGTGAAATTTATAACAAAAAGACAGTGTAGTGAAAGATAATATGCTTCTTTTTATACCTGGAATGTACATAGTAGGATTTTTATTGAGGGAAAAGTCTTAAACGAAGACAGCCTCAAAGCAACACCTTGTAAATAATACCTTCCTTTTTTCAGTTTGAAGCAAAACGCAACTTACGTACTGCCAAAATCTAGAACTGAGATTTTGTAATAAAATTTTATGAATGAAATAACCACACATTTTTATACAATCGGAATTTGACAAGAACCAGACAACTAAGGCAATAAAGAATAGGGATCTTCGTCGGACAGGGCTAGAAATTAGCTGTCAAATAGGTGATATGACAAATATTATTCCTTGAAATAGACTTGTATTCAATGTGAACGATCCCTGCTATAGACATATCCGTTCACAGAAGAATGGGCTGTCACGACCGGGGTTTCACCACTGTCTTACAGAGAACCAAAGAGACAGCTAGTATTTCTTGTAATAAGTGAGAATTCTGGACGCCGAAACATCCTCTTTACTATTTCTTTTATAGCCATGATTTTTCTGATATTTAGGTCGTTTATGGACAGTGGAGATCACACGGCTGCTTCGATAGCGTAGTATAACGTGCGCTGTATGACACGGCTATAAGTTCCCGGGATCGAATTCCGAGTCGGGCAGATATTAGCCTTTCAGTATTAGTCAGGAGTCTGGTATTTGTGCCTAATTTGGCGGTAGGCGCGCCCTTTATCACATCATGCGGATAGAATACATTTGGAGAAAAATGGCGACCCGGTTGCATATCTACCTATGTTGAAAGATCACTTTACATCAGACGACTCACTTGCTTGATTACCGACCTTTCTAAAAACTAATTACCCCCAAATACTTAATCTTCTATATCGCACACCTCGTGATTAATGCTTGTCTGAAGAACCCAACCCGTTGTAAGGTCGATGGCTTTACATAACACTAGCAGCAATAGTCCTTAACCCTAAGGCCAAGTATTCGCCCTCTATGCCTATAAAACTGTTTCCCTACTCCCATATAATTTTATGGACTCATTCGTCTATTAGCAGTGTATCGACAAACATTGGACTAATACAATTGCGTTTGAATTCTCTATTTTTAATATTCTACAACCAGACTATCTTATAGGTATCTCTAAGCAAACCACTGGATTATAATTTTGAATCACAACACTGCTAAGCGCAACAACTGAATGACAGTAGCAACATCAATAACTTTGAATTATTGAGTACTGCATGTTATGATTTAATTCCTCTAGTTTTCTCACAATAGGCTCCTTACAATTCCCTCTTTTCGACATTTTCAAATTCATATTTACCTACAAGTATTTATATGTTACCAGTTTTGCGGAATATAAACATTTGATACTTTTGTCACTAATTCTGTTGTTTTATCTAAGAATTTCATATTGACTTCGTCTGTTATTACTTATAGTTAACGCGAGTTATTTTCCACTTAATCCGGTGCCGGTAGCTAGAATTATTTCAATTTTTATCTATGGCCTTTATAGTCGTCCGAAGTTAATCCAAAAGACCATCAATCATTTTTCATTTCATGATTTGCTTTTTAAGCTATTGCATAGCTTCTATCGCGGTCCTTGAGCGTGGAGACCGAATCCAGAAATTCCGTAACGAAAAAACCTGTCACCCCTCACTCCGACCGGCACAGCGGTGATATTTTATTTTCAAGTCAACCATGTAGAGTGTAAAATTCCATAAGTAAATTTAATATCACAGTCTTGTAAGAATACAGTATGTAAGAGAATATGAGGTGAATGTTATATGATAAAAGGTCGAAATTACCGTATATTTAAAAATTGTTCCAGTCAGTGAAATGTATCGAAATGTCAAACGCGGCGGGATGACGTGATTCTAAGTTTGAATTTTTTAAAAGTTTCATTTTATATCTGTTCAAAGATGTTTTTCTTAATATTACGGCTCTGGAAACTAGTCCATTGAGCCGGTCTTTCATGTTCTTTTTTAGTTTTGCCATCTATCGATGAATATTTTATTTTATATCTGTTCAAAGAGGTTATAAATATTAGAATTTATGCAATAGCTTTACCGCGGCATTCTCCGAGTGCCACACGTCTTTTTTTTATTGTTAAATCTCGCTTATATTCTTAACTTTCATCTTGCAATGAATAGTTCTGTGATGTTATATGCTATTACTACTTAACTTAACATCATATATAATTTAAAAAAATATATAATTTTCATTAAGCACTTCAGGCCGAAACGATAGGAATATAGCCAAATTTGAAGTTATGTTTTTTGACTTTGGGTAGCACTATCTACATGAAGACATTGGAAAAATCACCGCTGTAACGGGGAACCATTAACCTAAAAGAAGAAGAAGAAGAGTACTGCATGAAACTTCTGAATGTCCAAACATAAAATCTGTTAATACCCAATTTAATTAGCACAAAGTCCCTTCTACCATTGAAGCATCCTACAATACCACCAACAAGGATTAAAGGGAGGTCACACCCCCATTTTAATACAAAATCCCCGTTACACATTCCGATGAACATTGACATAAACTTCAACAGGTCGGGTGTAAATTTAATCAAAATTGGTGGCAATACAAAGTTAAGGGACTCGCGGAAATACACGGGGCGAAGTAACGCCGGCAACAGCTACGTTTTAATCTGCAATTTTACGGCACAATTCTACTAGATAAAAAGATATAAACCCTGAGCGTAATTCATTTTGTCAGCAATCCAATTTGTTAGCAATCGGGTTATTGGTTTTCAATGTCTCTTTATAGATCAGAAACTATATTCTGATGTTAAAGTTTCCGTATGACTTTTTTCTTTTTTATTGCATTGTTTTTTTATGGCATTTAATGACAAGACGATCATGCCGTTCACCTGATGGTAAGCGATACGACCACCCATAAACAGTAGCAACACCATTCAGGACCTTGAGTTACAAAGTATTGTGTGGCATTCCACTGCGCTCGTTATCCTGAGACATGGGATGTTGAGTCTCATTATGTCCAGTAGTTACACTGGCTACAATGTCGTTCAAACCGAAACACAACAGTGCATTCACACTGCTGCTTGGCTGTAGAAATAAACATTGCGGTGGTGCCTACCCATCCAGACGGACTCTTACATATGAGAGACCTATCACCAGTAAAACTTCATACCCGTATTGGAGCTCTTTTATTCTGAAGAAATACAGAGAAGAAATTAATAAACAATGTTTGCCGACCTTATGTCTGTCAAATAATGGAATAGGGAGAACCAATCGCATTAACATATAAAAAATTCAATACTTTTAAATAAATATAATCCATAATTAGCGTTTCCCCGCACCGCCGTTCGCGTGAAATTGTTCCTGGAATAATAGTATTCAAATATAGTCAAGACTTTGTAACTTATACTGAAGTAATTTCAAGTATCGGTTCAATAACTCCTGAAATTAAACAACAAACACACAAACTTTATGTTTTGATTATATTAGAGTAGACATTTATCATTAATACAAAAAAAATCGTTTAGTCATCGCAATTATAAGTTATAACTAAAACGAACTGAATCATACGATCTGTTACATCTATTTTACCTAGAAGTACTAGTTTGCAAGAATTTGCAGCGAACAAAATTGCGACGCATTTTTTCCGCGGAAGTTAATTAAATTTTCGCTGTGTAGATTTTATTAAAGTTCACATATTTATGCAAGAAAAAGACGGGCCTCTCTCGTAATTAGCAGAAAATTGTACCTACTTTATTCGTTTGTAAGAGGCTAATAGGGTTTCTATTCCAACAAGTGTTTAGTTAGGAGTTTATTTAACTTGGTACAGTCTAGTAGACCGTAGAGAAAAGGTCAGAACAACAAGAGGCAAAATAAGCTAGTTTCTTTAATTTCTCTTGCAGTTAAAGATGGTTGTTAAACCTCTTAGTTAGGGAATGGTGAAATTATTTTAGCTAAACGTATTCCTTTCGAGCTATTACTATTTCATTACATTTTTGTAATGGAAAGACTGCAATAGTAAGATAATACGAACTCTACTACGACTGCCTTGGTGCCTTGTATTACGGTATGACTGCAATGCTGAGGTCTTGGGTTCGATTCCCGGGTCGGGCAAAGTGATATTGGGTTTTGAAATTCAGTATTAGCCCGCAGTTTGGAATTTGTGCCCGATATGGCGATAGGCTCGCCCCCTATCACATCATGGGACGGAATACGCACGGCGAAAAGTGGGTGCACTAGTTGTGCCTCTGCCCTACCCCTTCGGTGATAAAAGGCGTGAGTGTCTGTGTGTACACACACATACGTGTGTGTGTGGTAATACGAACTAATTACTAATATGAAAAATACTCAATAAATTATGAAATCCTCCTAGCCAGTTTCGGCCACGGCGGCCAATCTCAACGGAGATCAGCCAGGTACGCAGGAGATATTATAGTGCACAAGTGTGTGCGCAATACACAGGTGCACTCGCTATTCCTTCACTCTCATAGTCCGGTGAGACGGCAATCCGACATGACCGGAGAGAGATCAGGCGCAGGACCAACGGCTTTACGTGCTTTCCGAGGCACGGGGGTATCACACCGCCAACTTCCTGACTCCGAGCTGCGACTGAGTAAATTTTTAAGATGGAAAAACCCAGTCACAATTTTTTTTTTGGCTCGACCCGGGAATCGAACCCAGGACCTCAGCGCGCAAATCGTACTCGTAATGCGTACGCAATACCACTACGCCACCGAGGCAGTCAATAAATTATACAACCTACATAAATATGGGGATTTGAACCCAACAATCGGTGAATCTATGTCAAGGTCTTGACCTCCAGATACCATTAAAAATCCCAAGCGGACAAGCGTTTTCCCCCAATAACACTTCCATACATTTTCATTACCAGCTCCCAAGAGAATATAGCGTGCGTGCTACCATTTAATTATTAATTTTGAATACGTCAACTTCATCACACGCGATGGTATCTCATGAATATTATATCAGTGCCAAAAATGACAATATTAAGCCTAAGCCTCGTGGATTTACTATGCGTTGAGTTATAATGCGTGTTAAAAGTTGTTTAATGTGTCATGGGAGTATTTTATACTATATAAAATGGAATGCTTATAATATTTAGTGGTGGTATACTGGTAGGAGGTCTCTCGTATGCAAGAGACCGTCTGGGTAAGTACCATCGCAATGTGTTTTCTGCCGGCAATCATAGTCAGTTTCGGCCACGGTTGCCAATCTGAACGAAGATCAGCCAGGTACGCAGGAGATATTATAGTGCACAAGTGCGTGCGCAATACACAGGTGCACTCGCTATTCCTTCACTCTCATGGTCCGGTGATACGCAATCCGACATGACCGGAGAGAGATCAGGCGCAAGACTTAAGTGCTTTCCGAGGCACGGGGGTATCACACCGCCAACTTCCTGACTCCGAGCTGTAACTGAGTAATTTTTAAGATGGAAATACTCAGTCACAATATTTTTGGCTCGACCCGGGCTTCGATCCCAGGACCTCAGCGAGCCAATCGTAATCGTAACGCGTGTGCAATACAACTACGCCAACGAGGCAGTCACGGAAGTTAAATGACATTATAGGATCGTAATTACTAAGCATTATGAGATATAACATCTAATGTCTCAGCAAGACGAGCGCAGTGGAGTGCCACACAGTACTTTGTAATTCAAAGGTATGGATGGTGTTGCTACTGTTTATAGGCTGTTGTATCGCTTACCATGAAGCGAGTTCCATGCTCATCTCATTATTTAACTGCAATAAAAAAAATCGGTCCCTCATATGCGAAAGTCAGATTAACAGAATATCTTTCTGCCTTCTAGGATTATTATACAGTCACCAGCTAAGTATTTGAACTAATTCAAAATTTCAAATTGCCTGCATACTTTTGTGTTCTTACTAATATTTTTTTTCTCTTAACTAAAATAAAATAGATTTACTTTACTTCAAACGAAGAAAAAAAGTGTTTCAGTTTAAGTTAACGCGTGTATAGGCGATTTGAAATGTTTATTTTGTACAGATACTTATGCTGCTGACTGTACAAGCATTGTTCTTGTTTGAATGAAATTGTAGCCAGTATAATATTGGGCATTAACAAAATATTACTAGCCCCCAGAAAAAACTTTAGTTTTATTTATAACTTATATCATAGTAATTTAAAAAGACTATTTTAACTTTCAAATGGCTTTCAAATGGAATACACAAACCATTTAAACAAAATAAGGAAATTGTTTATGAAAACAAAAATATGGACGATAGCCTAGTATAGGAGCGATAGCCTAGTTGGGAATGAAACGGTCTGCCCGGAGTTTCAAAACCCAAGGCACACACCTCTGACTTTTCGAAGTTACGTGTGTATTGTTTATCAATTATCGTTCGCTTTAACGGTGAAGGAAAACATCGTGAGGAAACCTACATACCTGAGAATTCTCCATAAAAGTTCGAGGGTGTGTGAGGTCTGCCAACCCGCATTAGGCCCGCGTGGTGGACTAAGGCCTGAACCCTCTCAGTAGTAGAGGTGGCCCGTGCTCAGCAGTGGGCAGTATATAATACAGCGCTGATTGCATTGATTGCATTATGAAAATTCTGTTTGTAAGTATCACGGAAATTAAGTTACATAGAATTATATTTATGCATACTACATATTATTACTACTACATACTACAAATTAACACATTGTCATAAATAAAAAATAAGACACTCAATATTGTTCTAGGAATTTTAAAAATAAAACATATTTTTACATGAATCATAGCTAAATGGCGTATCCTTATCAGGTAAAACGATAATATGACGAGTTAAACTATAAAATAATGTTTATGTAATTTGTTTAGTAATTAATTCTGACCGGATTATGATCGTACCATTATAAATTAGTAGCTAATGGTAATATATAATATCCGCCCAGATACTTGCCATCATACACAAGGTGTTAAAAGTCGCCATAGCCCGTGTGTGTCGCGATCCGAAATCAGCCCTTGTATATCCGGTTCAAATGGGCCGGCATAATTTTATCGACTCACGACTGGCGAGGGTTCATCATCTATTGTCAATCAATGCTCCGTCTAGATAGAGATGACTGGTGGTAGGTATCTCATATGTAAGAGTCCGTCTGGGTGGGTACCACCGCAATGTCTATTTCTACCGCCAAGAGGTAGTGTGCATGCACTGTTGTGTGTCGGTTTGAAGGACATTGTAGCCAATGTCACTACTGGACATAATAAGACTAAACATCTTATGTCTCAGGATGACGAGCGCAGTTGAATGCTACACAGTACTTTGTAACTCAAGGTACTGAATGGTGTTGCTACTGTTTATGGGTGGTCGTATCGCTTACCATCAGAAGAACGGCATGCTCGTCTCGTCATTCAATACCATAAAAAAAAGATGCCAGTAAACATGAAGTGCAGCTAACCGTCTCCGGATTTTTTTTTCACTAAAGTACAATATAGTTATACTAAGTTGAATTCTCTGCAACTACTAGAAGAGAGATGCTGTGCCACAATACTCATAAATTTATATTTATGAGTCATGTAGTTTATTATTTCGCGTATCGAACTTGCGGTCTCACATTTCGCAGTCGGCTCATAATCATTGAACGCTATAAGCACGGGCATGTAGTATCACGGTGAGATTTAGAACTTTAGTAAATTTTGAAAGATAGTTACCATTTACAGAATATTGTGTTTCACATATCTCCTCACGAAGTTCGTGACAGAGTTACTTAACTCACTACGTAGAGAGAATGCTAATGTAAGGTAAATAGGTACCTTATATCACATTTGTCTGCAGCTAGCACTATTATACCTAAATATCACTTTAGCTTAAATTAAGAGCATTCATTCTTTCACTCAACTTTGCTCCGAATATTATAATAGGCGTTAGGTATGATAATTCTAGGTGAAATTATATTACTTATTTTCATTATATTTATTGGTTATAGGAGTAATTAAGATTTAAATTCGACATATCTAAATTATACTTACCTAAGTTCCTGTTATGAAATGTAGTAATAGCAAACCTGTGTTAAAACTTGAGAATAGGCCAAATTCACAAAAGATGTAAGAAAAACATACATAGGTAAATACAGTTATTACATTTTGGTACTTAGCTTATGGATAGTTTGACATCCCTTTGCAAGTTCAATTTGTTAAAGTTATTGTATGGTTTATCTAATTTTAATCAACACGTTATAATGAAAAACACTTATCTATACTCAACATCATAAAGAGGAAAGATTTTATTGCTTTCTTGTTTGTTTGTAATAGATAAACTCAAAAGTACTGTACCGATTTTCAGCGAGTAATATCGGCTACTTTTTATCCCGGGAAAATATAAGGCGGGACTTTCATCCTGGGAAAGCTTATTCACGCGGGCGGAGCTCGAGCAAAATCTGTTAAAAATATTTTTATAATTTATGTTCATTACACTTGTATCCATCGCACTAACACAATGACCGGAAACCGGATCCAAGATGCAATAACGTTATTCAATGAACAGTAATTAATCAGATAATGTAGTTTTGTCTTATTTTATTTGCCGTCATTTCGTGGGTCATGGCCGCTTCCCACAAATTTTAATTTTAATCATGATGCTCATTCTGTTTGTTCGCGCTTAATTTATAGATGAACGCGTGTGCGCGAAAGTTTACATTACTTACAGCTATATATCTTCATAATGAACACAGATAAAGACTATATAGAACACAGTAATTAACAATAATGATTTATGAGTACTGCAACTTGCAACAGACTTTCACTTATACCTAAGTATACAGGGTCATTTCGACATTGCGTTAATAAATGAAACCACGTACTTATCTCGTTGGAAATAACACATTCCATTAAGTTATTTTAAGCATAGATGTAAAATAAAAAAGTATAAGTTTCGAACAAAATAAATATCATTAAAATGTAACTTTAAGTTTACACGCCGTAATGCCACTATGACTGCTCTAGGAGAATTCCTCGCAGCAGCAACATTACACTTTCATTCAGAAATACACTCTCGCACACACCATATTAGCACTAAACTACAAAATGATAAACAAATTGGAATACTACAACCGGGATTTTTGGCGAAAGTATTCGTTTAACATTGATAATTTTTAGCACGATGTTAGCAGAGGTATATACGAATAGGTGGTTAAATTTAGTAACGAAAAGTGAAAATGACCCAGTATGGGCGACAGTAGGTGCAGTCAGCCTAAATAGCTTTACAAATTCGAAATAGCAAATCGCCTCTACACTTTTGCGTTCTTACCTATTCTCGTTTTCTCTACACAAAAATAAAACAAAGGTAATTTACTTTACTTCAGACAAAGAAAAACAATGTTTCAATTAAACTTAGAGCGTAGAGGCGATTTGATATTTTGAATTTTTTCAGCTACTTTTGTGGGTGGCTGTATATAAACTCTGACTATTCATATTGTTATGTATGTGCTTTACATAAATATTTGCAGTGCCGGATTAGCCCATAAGCAAATTAAGCAATTGATTAGGGCATCACGACTTGGTACCAGAAACAGCACAAAAAAAATGCTAGCACATAAAAGTAAAGCTGTTTGGAAATCCGCGCGGTTAAAGACTGATGTTAGTTTACTTATGGTAGAGGGACCCCACAGGCGTGAATTGCTTAGGGCATCAAGTTGTCTTAATCCGGCACTGAATATTGGTAATAAATATATTGAGGCTCCCACGTATAAAGTACATTACAATTGAAAGTTTATGATGAAACGAAAGAAGTACGGGTAGTAGATTTGTTAAGAACTGACTTTTTTTATGGTATTGAATGACGAGACGAGCAAGCCGTTCGCCTGATGGTAAGCGATACGACCACCCATAAACAGTAGCAACACCATCCAGCACTTCCATCTACAGAGTACTGTTTAGCATTTCACTGCGCTCGTCATCCTGAGACATAAGGTAATGTCCAGTAGTTACACTGGCTACAATGTCCTTCAAACCGAAACACAACAGTGCATGTACACTGCTGCTCGCCGGTAGAAATAGACATTGCGGTGGTGGTGGTGCTACCCATCCAGACGGATTCTTACACATGAGAGACCTACCACCAGTAAAACACCACTAGATGGCAAGCCCAAGCTTGCATAAACCACCAAATCTAATATCTTAAATGCGAAATTTTGTCAAAACGTTTGTATATTTCGCACCTTTAGGATGAAAACGACACAATTCAAAAAGATAGAGAACTGGGTTATCGTCATAAAATTACTTAAAACGAAGTACTCAATACAACAATAGTTCAAACACAGCCATATTCAAGCAGTAAAAGGACAAAACTGTTATATCGGCCCCTTTTGATTATATTTTTATAAATAAGGGACTAGTTTTTAGTCATTTAAAAATGGCAATTCAATTTTAATTTTTTTGAATTGTGACTTTTCGTTCTAAAGGTGCGATTTGTTGAAAGTAAACGTAGAAACGACTAAACAGATTTGGATGTACAAGAAGACCATGTCCTGGATTAATTTAAACGCTACTTTTTATCCTCTAAATGTACTCCCATGGCATTGATGTTTTATTAAATCTGAATTTTGAAATAGATGACACTGACGAAGTTATTTAGGGACTTTCGTAGCGGAAAGGGTTTTTAAGCGGGCAAAGCCCCAGCAACACCTAGTTTATTAAAGTATTATGGTTTTGATATGCTCTCTCTCATTACCCAGAGACATGCGATATCAAGTGACAATAGCTCTGGTCAATGCCCTATAAATGAGAACAGTACAATACTTGCAAGCTGTTTGACTCTTGCAAACGCAAAATGTACATTTAAGGCCGTCATTTCAAGTGTCTTGTAAGTTATCCATAAAATAAATGGTTTAAAATACTAACATCACTATATGTAGAAGACCATAGGACGAAACATGGATGAAGAGTAGCTGCCCTGATTGCACCGCTTGTCTCTACCTATCCCTTTTGAAATAAAGGCGTGATGAGTTTTTCCTTTTTAATATAGAACAAACAATCTACCTCAATAGAATATTGAACTGTTTTATTGGAATCATTGATGTTGTTTTTTAATACATCAATGATTGGAACTGACTTATAATTATTGGGTTTATATTTCATCTTATGAAAAGTGCGATTAAGTTAGTTTTGCTACTAGATTAGAGCGTGACATTTGTGTTTAGTTGGCTTATACATTTATGTAACAAATAGCGTTTATCAGCAAGCTGTAAAATCGGCCCTTAACCTCAGACAATACTAATCGTTTATTAGATCTTAACTCTAATTAAAGTGAATGCAAGTTCCAGTCTCAATAAAACCGCATTCTGATCTCTCCATCAAAGCTCCAACACACCGCAATAAAGTCGAAATTTTGCAAACAGCGTTGAATTATTTGTGAAGTTTACGTTCTTGCTGCGCCAACTATCTCTAAATACATAATTTTAGTGTTGCTAATGGGCGTAGCTACTGGAAAAACGATCCCGTTTAATTAGACTGACGGCAACAAACCAAATAATAAATTGTGATACACCGGGAATCTCAATAACACTAAAACTCTTTATTTTAGTATACGAGAAAACAATTATACAGTACATTGGTAGAGTTGGTAGTTGTATTGCGTGCGCGCTACGACTACCGCTCTGAGATCTCGGGTTTGAATCACAATATTAGGAGACAGACCGCAATAGCGGTACGCACAGGGGCGGTTGCGGACGACAAATTAGACGTGATTTGGAGGAAGCCCGTAGCCGTCCCTAATGCGCCGAAGATGGCCACCGCGGAGTTTTGGTTGGTATGCCGTGCGTTATATATAGGTTAGGGACTCGGCCCGGCGGTCGCCCGACTTTTTCATCTCTCCGGGCGTGTTTCGTAACCGTAGTTTCATTTTCATATAATATTTTGTAAGCATTGTCTATCCACAAATTCGCGTGATGGTGGATCTGTACGAGAGCGAAGGCGATTCAAATTCGCACACATTTGCCGCCAAACAAACGGGAGGCCGCGCACCCGCGCCATCGAGTGGATGGACTGAACTTAGTAACGAATGTCGACGCATCTAATGGCGTCACGTTTCTCGGCGCGCTTCATAATTAATCGAAAGACTATGTAAGTTGGGCTGTCTGAACACCCAAAATCCGTACACTTTGTAACCTAATTGTGTGGAGTGTTGTGCGATATAGGGACGGGTGCAGCAGCAGACCAAAGCAGTTTCCTGACCTCGTGTGGCAGACTGGCAGATAGTGAGTACTTGTGCATATTTTGATCATCACACGAGTTTCGACTTTGTCCCTATGTACCATCACGGTACCGGGCGGCTCAACGTCGGGTCGTAAGGCACGGTGAACCCAACATAACCGCTCAGTCGTTCCCCTTGAACGCTGGGCGGTAGTAATAAGTCACTTTCTCCGCGTAAAAAAAAAAGAAAAAAAAGCAAAATAATATTGGATTTTTCGCTCGATATCACCTCGGTGTCAGGAATATGTGCCCGATTTGGTGATAGGTTCGCCCTCCATCATCTCAGGGACGGAATACACGTGATAAAAACTGGATACAGTAGTTGCATACTTGCCTACCCTCTCGGGAATAAAATACGTAAGTGGGTGTGTTATTGTTAGAGTATTCCTGAGTGGTAGAGCTGGAAGGTAGAGATTCGCTGTAGACAAAGTTTGCAGCATGAATGGATCAGCTTAGCTGAGGCAGAACCACGGTCTTACATAAAAACTGTTTGAAGAGACAGACTGCCTCGGTGGCGTAGTTGTGTTACAGTACGACTGCAAAGCTGAGGTCTCGGGTTCGATCCCCGGGTCGGGCAAAGTGATATTGAATTTTTCTATTCAATATCAGCCCGGAGTGTGTAATTTGTGCCCGATATGCCCGGCGATTGTGTGAGTGTGTGTGTGTGTGTGCGTGTGCGTGTGCGTGTGCGTGTGCGTGTGCGTGTGCGTGTGCGTGTGCGCGTGTGTGTGTGTGTGAAGAGACAGTTTATTGTAGCGTTTCGTATGGTGATATATCTTGAACCCCAAATAAGCATGCCATTTGCTGTTTGCTATAGCCATTATACAAACAGAATATAAAGGCTATTCTAAAATCCTTTTAAAAGTTTCTTGGAAAGTCCTAATATTAATGTCCATTGTACAGACAAAAGCCTATCCCTTTTACAGAATTTCTAAACACATTTTAAAGAAAGTAATTATGAAGGCATTTAATGAAAGTTTGCAGTTATTTATTTAATCAAGACGACTGAAATTCAACTTATTGGCAGGATAGGTCTAAAGAAACGGAAAATAAAACCGGTAAAACATGTCTAAAAATTAACTTATAACTAAAAAAAATTACACCTTTTGAAGTCCTTTTTGAAGTCGCTTAATAAGGGCTTAATTATACGCATTAGAAAGGCGTTTATTAATTAGGATTATTTAGGCAAGTGCAGCGTTAAACGTCCACATACGAGGTAGGCAGATCACTTGATAAAAGTCACTGGATGCAGGCTGCTTTCTACAGGTCGGTCTGGATATCTTTATAGGAGCTCTAAGTCCAGCAATGAACGTCATGTGGCTGGTGATGATGATGACCAACTAGGAATTTTGGGTAGTTTCGAATATACATTCATATGTATATCAGATAAGCATCATATCAATCATATGCTTTGATAATAAAGGTAACAAAATACAAACATTATACAACATACATACATATACACTCACACCTTTTATCCCCGAAGGGGTAGGCAGAGGCGCAACTAGTGCACCCACTTTTCGCCGTTATTCCGTCCCATGATATGATAGGGGGCGAGCCAATCGCCATATAGGGCACAAGTTCCAGACTCCGAGCTCATACTGAATAGAAAAACTCAATATCACTTTGCCCGACCGGTGGATCGAACCCGAAACCTCAGCATTGCAGTCGTAGACATTATACAAACAAAATAAAAATATTCGTGCAGATCCATTGATGTATAGGGTTTTTAAAATAAGATTAAGATTAAGCATTGGTGATCAGTATAATTTGCCTAAAGATTTAAGATAACAGACGCAGCCTGTCTACGCGCATCTTTTTCAGTTGTTGGTTGCAATAATTATTCATGGAAGCTCCTTTATCAGTGGCGCTTACCATTTGACGAGCTATTTACTCGTATCGTCTATAATTGTAGACATAACTTAGTATCTTTATTACCCAATAAACTGACCATTCAATCGAATGGGTTCTAATATATTTCTCAGAAATACTAGCTACCTAATAAATCAGTAGGTTACAGAAACAGATCTACTGATCTACGACTAACATCTGTGTCTGAACAGAACACTAAACATCAATGTTAATACTGTACTAGAAACTCTGCCTGTGTGTTAATTCACGGTGAATATATGGAACATTTGCTCAGAGTAGGATGTATCCGCCCGGCTAGCGACCAGTGTAACCCCGCCTTAGTTGTCCACGTAGTGTCGCGTTCCAGGGTCTGCCTCGGTATGTTCAAGCAGATCGGCATAACAGGGGCATTTGCATTTTAACACGCTTTTCTTAGCTTCAGACGTATGTACGTATATAACTTACACTTTGAACATGATTTTGATCCACTTCAAAACGTCGGATTAAATCGAAATTTGTCATACTTATCAACCGAATGCAATACAACCGATGGCAATACAATATTTTAAACTAAAAAATACGTTTTTATAGAAATCAAACTAAATAAATAATACTTAAGTTTTCCTTGAGCTTCAATAGATGGCGTCACCGTAGAATTAGATCGCGCTATGGTTTACAAGCAAGCGAAACTATAATATAAGTCAGCATTTTTAAAAATCCTGCTTGTTTTTAGTGTAATCAGTAATAGCTTAAATAAGTAATAGTTTATAAAACCTATGAAATACGCTTTATAAAAATCCAAATAAAAATAGAAAATAATTTTTAATAAACTAAAACTGAGAATAATGTAAAAAAAACATGTATTTTATTATAAAAAAAAGTGTGGTGTCAATAGTTATAAATATTTTAGTGACTGATATTAAGTAGAAGAATTATCATTCTGATAATATCTTAAAAAGCACCCCGCGCTTTTATTTTACAATAAAATACATGTTTTTCTTATTTACACCATTCTCAATTCATAGCGTGTAGCGTAGGTCCTGATTGTTATAACCAGCTTACGAAACTTGTTTATAATTAGTGTATGTTATTAACAACATAACAAAATGCTGTGAACCTTGCCGTTCAAATTTTTAGTTACGAATTAATATAATCAATATTTATTATATTACGGTAGATTGATACCCAAATTTCCATGAAACCTTGCGTTCTGTGCGTACGAACTTTAAGTGTATATTTTGTACCCTTGACCTGCTAAGACCTGCTCGAATTTAGCAGGTTTTCTTGCCTTAACTACCGTCTGATTTTAGCATCATTGCTATCTGGTTAAGGCTCATGAGGCTCACCAACTCGTCTTGTCTATTAAATCAAGCGTCATGCATACAGAAAGCTTTCTCGAAATGCTTTGCCAGAATTGCGAAACCCTAAAACGTAGTTGTTGATTCATTTGCCCTCAACTTTTAAAACGCATTTGATCAGTTATAAAATTATTTTTGTTAAATATTCGTTCAGCGTCATAAATATAAAAAAATTAATGTAAACAAACTAACGGTCGACTGGTTGGCATCAACACGTTACCGATCTGCGAATTTAATTTACTTCTATAACAAGTAACAATCGTATTTAACAGTATATTTCCTTACACCTTTGCTATTCGAATAACAGTTAATAAAAAAACAATAAGAGTAAAAATATCCTGGTTATTTAATAGCTGTATTTAAAAAAAAAAACGGCGGGAACGTGGAAATGTCATGAGGAGCTCTTGTTTAAATTTAATTCATTATTTTTGTGATACTTAGTGTTATACAATTATGGTGGTATATTATCCAATATAGTAATTCTATTAAAGGTCTCAAATGAAGTGTATTGAAATAACTGTGCCAATCAAGTGTTTTTTCGTTGCCGCCAAAACTCCTCGATAAAGTCTTGGTAAAGTAGCCACTGCTTTACTACGACATAGTACATAGTTTAAAAAAAAGTGCAAAATATCACTTAAGACGAGGCTGTATGGGCTTGAACCCTCTGCCTTCCCTATAAGGGAAAACAATTAAAAAAGAAATGCAAAACGTTTTTGCAGAAACAGTTCTAACTTTAAACAACGCGATCAAGTATCTCGTATAATTTTTCCTAGTTTTGTTTTACATTAATCTGAATTAGAAACTCGCATTGAGCGAATGCTGTTCTAAGCTAGTGAATTAGGAAGTGTCATTGCTTAAATATTTGTAATGGTAATAGTATTAAATGCGATAACAAGTATGCAATTGCAGATAAGAATTACGCATTACCATGATTCAGTGTTTGTCAATCAAACATAACACTGTTTAGCAACATCTAAAACATGAAGATAAACGTACTCGATAAACGATTTCCTTCGATTTATATATGGCAGCTTCAATTATAATTAAAATATCAATTTACAGATTTGCAATCTGTTGAAACGTTCTGTGGTTGAAACTAAACAGTCAGATTTAATGATGCAATAAGGAGCAAGACATCGGTCAGATCTAATGAACTAAAATTCAAAAAGTTAGTAGCGAGTCACGAATCTAGTTGAAAAAAAAATATACCAAAAATACAAATAGCCAGAGCAGTAAACACAAACAGTACACAATCACGAATGTCCGTACCATTTCGTTTACGAAATACAATCACAACATTTTTGTAACAAAACTAATAACTCAGTTAATTTTAAATCCTAAATTTAAAACGGGTCCGTTCAATTTCCTAATTTAATATCAAGGAGTCAGCAAAGGAAAATAACCATCATAAACCATCGCACCATGAAATGGTTTTATACAGGAAAATAAATAGAGCTAGCCTTGACAACGCATGACCACACTACGTGACAAAATTAATATCAATAATAGATCGCGGAAAATACAATGTAGATTTTTAACAATTGGCAGAAATTTCTTTATAATATTATAAAAATAAATGTATGATGCATCGATGTGACATCCCTTAAAATTGGACTTATGGTGAACCTTCAAAACATTATCATACTTATAATGTGGGGAGATAGGTTTATTCCTTGATGTCGTTTATTATAACATATTAAACATTATATATAATTATTATACTGATTTCCTATCGTCTTTAGAATTCCATTTGCTATTTTAATTAATATTATACGTTATAGACATAGACAAATAATCAAATATGAATTGGTCATTCGAATGATAAATATTAATTCGTACGATGATTTCGATTATAATATAGGTTTAAACGATTTTTAGAATCGTAAACACCAGGTACCGAGATTTAAACCTTACCACTTCATTTTGACAGCTTGATAGAGACCTGTGTTTAGTTTTGGCTTAGTCAATCGAAACGTGACTCCGATTTGTTTGTGCAAACTGCCGAATGCATAAACAATGCTTTATGAATCTAAAGTGATTTAAACATCGAATACATCTCATGTCGTACCAGACATCAGTTAACCGTCTTCGATTTGTTGAATTAAAAGAGTATCTCGTGCAGCAAGAGCCAAAAATAGTTTTATGTAAGTACCACCTAACAATCTCAACCTAGATATGTCTGGGCTTTCATGACGCTAAGTTTGATAAAGCGTACTTGTTTGCTCTATTTGAACCCAACATTGTAATGCATTTACATAATTTACAGGCAAAACAATTCTAAAATTTTGTATTTTTGTATAATGTGTTATCAGGAATTTTATTAATGCATATTGCTGCTGGTGTGTCATTAAATAAAATAAATAAATTAATAAATAAAATTGTAAACCTTGGAACACGACGGTTGTCAACACAGAAATTACGTTAAAATTAAAAAAAAATATTAAAATGAAGAACGCGTCTTGTGTGACGGAAGCGCAATTCTAATATTTGGCAGATATTTATTTACCGTCAAAAATGTGGTACAAGCTTCAGCATATTAATGTGCAAACAACCAGCAGAAACGTTCTGTGACGTAATTACACTTGTATTATCGGATATATTGCAACAGTCAATACATTATTATTCGAACGTTTGCGCGTAAATTACCGGCTGCAGGAACTTAGTACGTTCCCTCACTTGTAGCAACATTCAGCCGTTTGCATCAATTTCGATGCGTTCTACTTAAAATAATGATTATATTTAGGTAAATGTATGCTGGCTGCAATAAAATATAGATTTTACTAGTAACTTGTTAATTTAATTATTTTATCAATAAGTTTGTACACTACTACTGTCTATAAGTTTTATAACTCTTTCTTAGTCATTTCATTTTTTTATTATGGCAACCCCAAAGAGTAATAATTATTTTAATTACTAACGTCTAATTGGTAATTCCGTCTATACCATCTCGATAAACTATGAAAGGTTATAAAAACTCTTCGATGCGTTTGCAAAGACTAACCTAAAACAACATTTCGTAAAAATTAACAAGGTTGCAACTGCGTCCGAACAAAACTTATGTGAGAACTTTGTTTGAAACTCACCGTTTTTGCCTCATTATTGTTGGATTTAGCCGTTGACATAGCTTTGATCATCCTGCTGGAGTTGTCCAAGAGGCACTTTTGGATACTCATGGCTCCCTTTTTTTACAACACAGCACACAATGCATTAAAATATTCACATGATTCGCACCGTGAACCGTAGCACGTCACTGTAAAACACTTACTTATGGCACGTCAACGGCTAATTACGAACGCGAAGACACAACAATATAACATTTTAATCGTTAATATCCGAAACGCGCGACGAGTTAGGTTATATCCATTGATTTGACGTAAGAAAGTTTTGGTGCGGGAACGTGGCGTGACGGCGTATAAATGCGGCCAGTGGCGGTCCCCGACTGCGGTGGGTGACCGAACGGCGGGCGAGCAGCGAGCGCTTGCGGAGCGGAGACAGCTGGCGACGTACGCAGCGCCCGCGCCCCGCGCCGCCGCGGCCGCGCCACGCCGCTAAACAAAGCCGGGCTCGGCCACTGCAGCCACACCTACCACAAAAACTATAATAAACCAACAAATCATTGAACTTGGCCCATGTGTATCGTTGACAGTTGGCTATCAACGCGTTGTATCCAAGCACCCCAATACGCAATTCAGTGTTCAACCCGCTCGACAGATACTAAATGTTCCTTGCATCAATAAACACCGGAGAACATTGTAAATTTCCCGTGAGTTTGTATTTATTGGACGTATTGCCATTTACGAGGAAACGCTATCGTTTATGTGTTCTCAATTAACAAGAAGCTTTAAGGCTCGCAATAAAATCGTTACGATGCTTTTACTTCTGTATTAATTGTACAATATATCTCTGTGTGCCAACATCAATTGACAAAATGTATTAGGAACGTGAAAGATGAAGATCAGAATTTAAAAATTCACAACCAATTGTGGGAAGAAAAGACAAAGATCTAGTGAACGGAACTAACTACCTAACATAAACAGTGTGCAACAAAGAATTAGAACGTCGTAAACTCTTAACTCCCACACCTAAAGCTTTAATAGAAAACGACAATAAAATCCAATAAAATGTTCTAAAAAACTTTAACAAAGTGATGATATACATACTAATCGCAGTATGATAATATATTTAATTATAATTTCTACATAAATATTATACTTTCAACACCGCAATTATAATCTATACATCTATACATATAAATTAAATTGGAGTGTCTGTTTGTAATATTGAAATAACCGTTTTTTACTACATGTATATGAGTACATATACGGTACATGCACCAAAATATTTTTTTTTACAATTTTTGTCTGTCTGTCTGTATTTCTGTCTGTCTGTTTGTTCCGGCTAATCTCTGAAACGGCTGGACCGATTTTGACGGGACTTTTATTGGCAGGTAGCTGATGCAATAAGGAGTAACTTAGGCTACGTTTTATCCCGGGAAAATATAAAGCTGGACTTTTGTCCTGGAAAAACTTTTTAGCGCGGGCGGAGCCGCGGGCATCAGCTAGTCTTATATAAATAGTAAAATATACCAGTGTTTAAGACAAATATCACGTGAAATACATTAACTCTAAAAGTTCCCATACTTCTGAACTCATTGGTCCTAACCAAGGAGTTTAGGTTGTGTTTTGAAATAAAAAAAACTTGCAATCCCACGAAACATTAAAGAAAAAAAAACAATTTTTTTATCAGCTCTACGTAGCGTAAGAGCAAATTGTCATCGTATAATTTTGGTTAAAAAGATTTAAAAAAATCAGTGTTTACAAAACAGATTGCTACAAAGTTAAATTACATCTTGTAATTGAATTGAACAAGAATTTTGTCGCAGGCTTTATGTGTAAAGTTTATCAATTGTACTTTTTTTAAATTGACTCGTTTTTTGTAGCGTCTCTACAAGGTATTAAACTTGATACATTCTGTATAAAACGGAACGCGGTCAACAAAAGGGGTCTCAATTCTCATTGATATCAATTATTTTGCCTCCTAATTAAAAAGCACGTAAGAAGTAAACGCAGACACAACTAAACGGATTTGAATTAAATTCTGCACACGTAGGTCATGTCCTGGATTAACACATAGGGTTCTTTTTATCCCGGTAATTTACTCCCACGGGAAATTATGGATATTTTTAATCTGATTCTATGAGTAGATGGCACTGGTGTCATATTTTTATTGTACAAAATTTAAAACAAATGTAAAAAAAGTATTACAATATCTTCACTAATTAATCGAAAAGAACTTCGTTCCATCCGGGTGTCCCTGGACACCTCTCAAGTTTTTTGGGATGTTATTCTTTTTATTTTATTTTTTTGGGCTTGTTTGTCCTATGCATGTCTGTCCGTGACTAATAAATTACTTTTCTTTCTTTCTTTCTTTCTTTCTATATTGTATTTTCAGGACTTTTGTAGCGGGAAAGGCTAATCACGCGGGCGAAGCCGTTACATTAACGCATTAACAATTATCTATATTTAATATCAGAATTAAAATATCATAGACGAACATATATAACTTACACCACTTATAAGTCTACAATGGGCGGTCTTAACGCAAAAGTGATTATTTCCAATCTTTGAGTAGACAGAAAATTAAGATAGCGTTCTATAATAAAGATAGAGATACAATGCATCGAGCATTGTATTTCTTGATTTTCTCTCTTTATCCAGACGATAAGTGAAGAATGATACTACAAAAAACATTCATAATATGATGATGAGGTAGCTCCTTTATAAATAAGTATCATCGTGATTTTATAAATAGCCGCTTTTTGATAAATGAAATTAAGATCTAGATGAGGAGTGGAGACCGCGATTAGGTAGGAAGGACTCCCTGCTGCACAATGGACCGACGGCCGACGCGGAATATACAGCTCATGACTGGGATGATTGGTGCTCATTTAGGAAGGCCAACGGTCAGCAGTGGACGGTGATAGGCTGATTGATTGATTTATGAAAGAAAGCTTAGGACTTAAGGCTTATTTTAATGTCTCTACAAATTTGTATTAAGTATGCTTTTGCCAACTTTCCTTAAAACACATGTCTTCTCTTTAAATAATAATAACTTTCTTACAAACTCATCCAAACTACTCTTTATGTTAAGCTAACATACATACACATACACTCACGCCTTTTATCCCTGAAGGGGTAAGGCAGAGGCCCAACTAGTGCACCCACTTTTCGCCATTATTCCGTCCCATGATGTGATAGGGGGCGAGCCTATCGTCATATTGGGCACAAATTCCAGACTACGAGCTGATACTGAATAGAAAAACTCAATATCACTTTGCCCGACCCGGGGATCGAACCCGAGACCACAGCATTGCAGTCGTACCATAATACAACTACGCCACCGAGGCAGTCCTATGTCGTATGTCAAGCTAAGCGCCACAAATTTTGAGTTACATCCTCCAATATGCGAGGTAGTAAACACGCTAGGATTTCGAGAGGTAATCTGTCTCCATGAGATCGTGAAGACCTCTATTAGAGGGACATATTGCTTGATAAACGTCGGAGAACCGTTGGATGCAGACGAGAGCTCTAAATCCCTATTATTTATAGCGGTCCGAAGATGTAGTCCTAAACATAATCAACGGAATTCATCCCTCGATTTATTATATTGGAAAGTAATAATTCGTGCCTCGGTGGTAGTTGTCTTGCAATAAGACGGGTTCTATTCTGAAGTCGAGTTAAGTGTTTTTGTGTATGGTATTGGGTGCAACCCAGCGTACGGTTCATCTGATAGTAAATGATCACCGCCGCCCATGAACATTTGCAATACTTGAGGACATAGATATGCGTTGCCGGCTTTTTAGGTGGGAATACGCTATGTTTGAAGGTCACTAGGTCGTATCTATCCGGAATTGCTGCTGGCGGTAATTGGTTCCATAGTACTAGCGATATAGGGTTCTTCAGCGCAGTATCAGGTTTTTTTCGCGTGGAAAATGCGACCGCTACCACCAAAACCCGCGGTGGCCTTCCACTAGAATTTCTGGTCTACATGACAATACGTTTTTTTCGAGCCAGTGAAACGCTGCAAATATTGGCTGCTCTGCTTTTGTCCGCCTTTTCGCGTGAAGCATGGTCTTATATCTACAATTTAATATCTTTTCGTGTGTATTTAACCATTTTGTTTGTTAAATTTACATAATTAAAAGAGCGCTACATAGAGGTAAGCTTTTTAATACAAGGAAAACATTATTTTATTAATGAATCAGTGTTTGCTCGCAGCTTCTCGGGATAAAAAGTATCCTAAAAACTTCACAGAGTTTCAAACTGTATTCATACTAAATTTAATTGAAATTCGTTTGGTAGTTTTTGAGTTTATCACGTACAGATGCGGCAGGCGACTTTTTTAAATACTGTGTAAGGATTTAGAAGACATTATAAATAATATGTAATAATACCAGCCCTGTATTATATACTGTCCCACTGCTGGGCATTGGCCTCCTCTACTTTGAGAGGGTTTAGACCTTAGTCCACCACGCTGGCCTAGTGTGGGTTGGTAGACTTCACATATCTTCGAAACTCTTATAAAGAACTTCTTAGGTATGCAGGTTTCCTCACGATGTTTTCCTTCACCGTTAAAGCGAACGATAATATTGACAAACAATACACACGTAACTTTGAAAATTTCAGAGGTGTGTGCCGTGGGTTTTGAACCTCCAGACATTGTCTCGGCAGACCCTTCCATTCCCAACTAGGCTATCGTCTACAGACACAGACAGAAAACATTAGGCAAGAATGTTCTTTATGTTTCACTATAATGATTTCTCTTTTTGCATTTAACATAGTCCTTTTTACCATAATTATGTTTCTTTCCTTGTAAGTAGAATCAATTAAAGTGGGAATATATTACAACCCTAGATTATTTTATTTCAGACGAATATTTCTTCAAAAAAGGAGAATCGATATATTTTTAGTATACTATTATGTTCAAGTTCTTTAATAAGCAAATCTTTAATCTGGAATTATTCTATTTTTGGGTATTTGTATTAAATTTACACTAAACAGGGATTTTGTAAATGCATAGTTGAGTAGAGACGTAAGCCGAATTGATGACAAAGATTACTAGAGAATCTGTTAGCTTTGAATATCACTGAGATTTAAATAGTGAAAACTTTTCTGACTGATAAGTACAAGAAACCTTATGCTAAATACACTATTCATTTTGACCTTCGATAACCAAAATTGTGCCGAATCTTATTGTTTGGACAACGCGTAATCATAAAACACAAATCGGCAGAATGAGTTACTAAAGCAAGCTTTTCAGCATGCATCCGGCAGTCTCTATACTGTCGAGCACAATATTTAAATACTTTGGTCCCTAAACCGTACCTCTACCTAAAAAAAAAACAAGTTATTAACCCAACGCACACGTGTAATAAATCTAAGGAATTAGAATCCTAATGTCTGGTAGAATAATGACTCGCTGTGAAATGTATGGCTCCTGCAAATTTGACTTTGACAAAGCGTGCAATATACAATAGTAGATGCTGCAACTTGTTTCTCATAAATTGTACCGTGCACCAACAAAGTTTAATACAATTTGACTATTTTGACGTGGTAACTAGTTTTATCGATTACAGCGTTTTACAGGACGTTATAGCTCGTCCTCTCTTGGAGAATGATTTATGGATTATTAAGTTACGGCTGCAGTGCTAAGGTATCGGGATCGATCCCCGGGTCAGGCAAAGTGATATTGTTTTTTTTTACTAAGAATCAGCCCGGGGTCTGGAATTTGTGCCCGATATGGCAAAAGGCTCACCATCACATCATAGGACGGAATACAAACGGCGAAAACTGGGTGCACTAGTTCAATTTTTGGCTACCCCTTTGGGGATCAAAAAGTGTGTGTGTGTTTATGTGTGTGTGTGTGAGACTGTAAGTTGGAATACTTACATAGTCAAACAAAGCAATAGATATTTTATTATAGTTATGTTCTTGAATCCGTCCATGTGACATGATTATTTCCATTAAAAAAATCCCGTATAAAAATACTTATACGTTAGTTAATTTAATTTAAGTATATCTGTACGTCAAATTTCCTCCTAATGGATTTAATTACTGGATATTCCTTATGTGTCACGATGACTCCACATATATGTAAATCAAAGTTCTAGAATGTGCTACATAAGATCATTCGTTTCCCTTTATAGAGCAAGGCATAAGTGTAATCAATCATCCACAAAAAAAATTGTTGAGCTATTTATAAAAAGGCATCGCTCTTATAATTTGAACATTACACTTGTCTGCTAAGATATCTGCCATGTAGACTACACAAACACGCCTTTTTTAAGGGGTAGACAGAGGTGCAACTACGATAACCACTTTTCGCAATATGTGTTCCGTCCCATGATGTGATAGGGCCTATCGCCATATTGTACACAAATTTCAGACTCCGGGCTGATACTGCGGTAGAAAAACCCAATATCACTTTGCCATCTAGAATGTAGTTAATTTCTACAAGAAAACTGTTTTATTATCTTTGTAGACAGCGACTAGCATGTTTATTCATAGTTCATGCGCATGCCATAAATAAGTTATGATACTTTTTTATATAACAGCAATTTAAACCAAGGTTACAAATTACAATCTAGACAACATCTAACGACTTTTTAAATGTAGTTTAACGTAGTGGATTATAAATTGTTTTAGGGTTGGATATTTATGGTAATTGAAAGTGATTGTTCGTTTGATTCTTTTTTATACGGGCAGGGCAAAGTGAGTCCGCTGCAACTGATCGTCAGGAGAGTCTGAGTGTGGATTGACGAGATGGTTATTCCTCGCCAGTTGACAAAATTATGTCGGCCTGTTTGAAACTGGATGTACAGTAAGCAGCATAAATATCTGAACAAATTCAAAATTTCAAACTGCCTACATGTTTTTGTATTCTTAGTAATCCTTTCTTCTCTTCACAAAAATAAAATCTCTCTACACCTTGTGTACGGTGGTAGGTATCCTGCCGAATACTAATACAATATCACTAGAAAGATTTGAAATAGTTAATGTTACCACTTCTCTTAATTTCTTTCTCACAAAACTAAGTACGCGGTAATCCTTCTTTTTTTACAATTTATTTTACCACTGTGGATACTAGTACTTTGAGCCAAATCAATCTGTATACTTAGCCCTTTATCTCGAGAGAGATAAGCCGTCATATTAAGCGTTATCGCTGATATCTAATTCAGGTCTCTTATACATATAATTGAAATTGAGCCGTGATCAGTTTCCACGTGTTTGTCTGACGACCCTTGTGTTGTAGTCGCAATGATCTTATTCAAGCTGAGAACCCCTATTTTAATCCACTCTCATGACAAAAGACCTTTTCTTATTACGAGGGTTCAAAATGCTTATTATACTTCTTTTCGTGAAATTGTTAGCCTACTCTCCATGACAACTCTAACGGGGTTGCCGACAATGATGTAGCTAATAGTATGTTGAGAGGCCGAGACCTATATATTATTTGAACACGGTTTGAATGTTAACAATAAATAAAGTGATAAAGGACGATATTTTTTGGACTACTGTATAAAGGGTTGTCTAAGTATATCTCCGAACATTTGGAAATAGATTTTTTCTCGTAGTACGTTCTACTGCAAATTACCTGTGATGTTAGGTTTGCTTAAAGTTTTCGTTTTAATTGCATTTTTACGCGCGTGGAATAGCAAGAAAGTGAATTCAACTGCTACAATAAACATTAAAGTTGGTAAAAATGTTTGATTGTTAGCATAACATACATGGACCACCAAACAGTAGAGATAAAATTTGGTCTATAATTGGCGTCCATCTATAGTCCAAATCGTAACACACACGCTACTTTTTTACAAAACTTGACCCAACACCGCCCAACTGACTAGGGAGTCAGATAATCACGAAACACATTGCTATCCCGTAAATTTAATAATTACGGTAGACGTGACAAGACATGTGATTTTATTTGAACAATAAATACGTTATTGGGTCGAACGTGTTAATCTGCAGAAATGCACAAAGGACTTTTCTTTCGTTAAAAAGACAGGTGGATATAGTTAGAAGCAGAAATGTTATGATTATATTTTTTATGTTCTTCTGTAATAGTGTACTATTAGGATTCGTCTAGGTGGAACGGTCTAAGACCAACAGGTCTTTTTCGAATCACCTGAGCTAATTAGTTCGCGTCCTACTTCGCTCTACTTACAGTTCAAACAATCCGTTTGGACTGATGTAAGTACTCGACGTCAGTACAGCTCCTGGTGTAACCAATAAAATAAACTACTTGAAAATACTTAAATGTTTTGTAATGTACAAAAATAAACATCTGACTCACATTTTTTTTATCTTTGCTTGAATATGCTATTTCTAAAACTCCAAGCACCTAAGTTTCAGCTAAATATGGCTGCTTCATAATTTAAAAAAACATTCAGTTTTGAGTGGAAATCTTTGGGGGAGACCACTGGCCCCAGTTCAGCGGTGGACTAGGAGATGCTGATGATGAAACATTTTTATTTTTTTATTTTATTATTGTAGGTTTACAAAACTAGTTACAACAAATAAACTTTCTTAAAGGTAAACATAAGATATATGGCAAGTGTATGCAACCTTATATGTATATGTAAACACAGCATGCTTAAATAAGGATGACATTTTTATTTAACTACTAACTATCACTTGGGAGACAAGTTACTGTAATTAAAACTACTCGATGGTTTTAAACAATCTGATCTTAGCCGAGTCCTTCGAACCATAAAAGATGTCAAACTTATTACAACTTCCATTATAATAAGAGCACATGCGATAAAGGGGTAAGCGTTGACCGAGATTTGACTTATATAAGGGAAGAGCAAACTTTTTACGGCTACTGGGACGGAATATGTTGTACTTTAAGCGTTGGAGCAAGTCTGGACATATAACAAGACCATGAATCACCTTATAAAGGAACATAATGCCAGCGACAGTTCTACGTTTCTGAAGTGCAGTGAGATTGTAGTGTTTTAAGCGAAGCTCATATGAAGGGAGTTTTTTACAATTAACGTCGTTATAAGCTAACATGTGCAAGAAACGCTTTTGAATTCTCTCTATCCTAGCGGAATGCACTTGGTACGACGGGTTCCAGATTGAACTACAGTATTCCAGAATACTTCGAACAAGACAGCAGTATATTATAATTGTTAATTTTGGATCACGAAAGAGCTTCATTTGTCTGGAAACAAAACCAGTTAATTGGGATGTTTTGTTGACAATATAGGTAATATGCTGCCTAAAAGATAAAGAGCTGTCTATTATGACTCCAAGATCTCGAATTTGCGGTACCTCCGCTAGAGGATTTTCCTTGATATAATAGCATGCTGCTAACGAATTTATTTTCCTACTAAATTTTATGTGATAACATTTATCCGCGTTAAATATCATTCCGTTATCCTTGCATCAATCTGTCAACATCCTTTTAATCCTGGCAGGATAAAGCTACTACATCTGATGGTTAGTGCTAAATAAGTACCACATATATAGTGCAAATTTTATTCCTGGATAGCATTTTCACGGTGGTGACGCTGCGAACAGCCTAATATACCATAAACAACATAATTTACCTACTGCCGTTTAAATTCAAGGTGGTAAAACGTCTGCTGCTGGTTTAAGGGCGGCAGGCGCACCCATGATTCTTCTGCATTTTGATAGAGTTTATAGTTCAACAGATGCGGCAAAAGACTTGTCAAATTGAAACCACTGACCGGCACGTTGGATGTCCACCTACAAGGTTTTCCTTCCGCCACAACCTTGTGTGTAGTTAGCTGATTTTGCGCTGACATCATCCGTCTCACGTTATCTCATCCCGGTAAACAGTTTTATTATCAGTCCATATTTAATTTATGATAGTGTGATACCCCTCTCCACGAAAATCCAAATTAACGGTTATATTTATCAGCTCTGTATTATATTCACTGGTGGTAGGTCTCTCAAATGTCAGAGTCCTTCTGGGTGGGTACCATTGCAATGTCTATTTCTACCGCCAAGCAGCAGTGTGCATGCACTCTTGTGTTTCGGTTTGAAAGACATTGTAGCTAGTGTAACTACAGAACATATTAAGACTTAACGTCTTATGTCTCAGGATGACGAGCGCAGTGGAATGCCACACAGTAATTTGTAACTGAAGGTGCTGGATGGTGTTCCTACTGTTTATGGGTGGTCGTACCGCTTACCATCAGGCGAACGGCATGCTCATCTCGTAATTCAATGCCATAAAAAAAATACTGCCCACTGCTGAGCACGGACCTCTTTTACTGTGACGCTTTAGCTCAGTCTACCACGCTGTCATGTCTATTGGCAAACGTCATACACTTTCAAATTGATCTCATGGAGAATGTTTGCGCATGGAAGCTTCCTCGTAGTATTTTCCTTTCGAGCGAGCGTTAAAATGAACAAACAATACACGTGTAACTTCAAAATAAATAAAATAAAATTCTATTTCCTATTATCTTATATCTTATTAATTATCTTATTAATATTATAAAGGCGAAAATTTGTAAGAATGTATGGATGTTTGGATGTATGGATGTTTGGATGTTTGTTCCTCTTTCACGCAAAAACTACTGAACGGATTTCGATGAAATTTGGCACACGGGTAGATCATGTCCTGGATTAACACATAGGCTACTTTTATCCCGGGAAAACATAAAGCGGGACTTTTATCCCGGAAAAACTATTTAACGCGGGCGGAGCCGCGGGCAAAAGCTAGTCATTTATAAATCAAGTGGGCTTATAAAAAGCACTCATGATAAGGTTAAGATTTGAATAATTTAAAGTACCTACATTAAATAACAAACAACCAGCTCGGGTTGATAGGTGCAGAGGGCACGGACATGGGGGGCGGGAATAGGGCTAGGGAAGTGGAGCTGATATAAAAAAAAGGAAGAAGTATCTTAATATTATGAGGAAAGGAAGCGCCACGGTTCTCACGCCAGTATTGTTTAGTAGGAAGAATTTTACTTTGGTTTTCGCCATGTTAAAAGTAGATTATTTGCGGAAAAACAGTCTCAAATGAAATCAAACGTTTCATTAGGCTCTACAAAAGCCTCATCTTTCCTATTAATCTTGAAAATAAATGAGATATCGTCAGCAAATACTGCTTTGTTATTTATCATGTAAGACAAGTCATTTATATACACTAGGAATAAAAACGGTCCCAATATGGAACCCTGAGGTACCCCTATGCTAACTGGAGATCCCGTAGAATTAATATTATCGGTGTATACTTTTTGATGCCGATCCGAAAGATACGCTACTACCAATTTAAGTGCTTGTCCCCGAATACCATAGAAATTAAGTTTCAAAATGAGTGTTCTGTGGTCAACGCAGTCGAATGCCTTGGAGATATCACAAAAGACCCCCAAGGCATCCTATGAACTCTCCCAGGACTCGAGTACAGTTCTAAAAGCCATGACCGGCATCGTGTGTAGACCGGCCCTGGGTAAACCAAAATTTCTGACTCAAAAAATCAGAGGCCTAAGTTTGATTACGTCTGTCGTTTCAGTCTGTTTCACCAACTAGTTTATCACCACTTATATTAAATCATAATTTTCAATTGCAAATTCTTCGGTGAGACTATGGTTGTCGCGAGTTTACTTAGCGATACAGTGATAAGTTAGTTAGCTATCACGCCTAACACTGATGTAGGTCAGGGCAACGTTATCATAGTTGGCAATCTTGGTGACACCAGTTAATACACAAGTGTCAGTATGGGTTTTTGGAATAAGTCAGCAAGCGATCAAGCATAAGTAGGAGATTTAAGAATTTAAACCTCAAAGGAAAGGAATAAGTATTAGAGAAGGGTGGGTTCGAGCCTTCGGAAACCTCGTGACCACAAAGGATTAAGTATATCAGATTTTTTGAAATCCTTACATCCTATAATATAAAAAACTACCCCACCGCGTCTGTCTGTATGTCTGAACACGATAAACAAGTACCGAACGGATTCTCGATGTTTGGTGTGGAGATAGTTTGGCCCACTGGGAATGACAAATGCTTTTTATCCCGAGTAAATATACTGCAGGACTTTTATACCTAATAACACTAATACGCGGGCGGATCCGCGAGCAAAAGCTAGTCATAACTTAAATATAGTATAATGATTTGTTTTAAGTAAAAAATATATTGAATCAGTACCTAATTCTATAACTTACCTCTCATATACAAACTCACAAACTCCCTTTTTATAATCAATAAATATAATATCTTCCACAACAATGAATATAATCTAACATTGTCATCAGGAAAACGCCCGACGATATTATTAGTAAGCACTAATAATATCGTCTCGTATTACGTAGCACGTTTGTTTATATTGCTTGCTAAGCGTTTTCTCAATGGTTACGCATTGTTACTACACGGCCGCAGCTCCAAGTGCATTTTGAGTGCGTGCACTTAACCCGTTGTCCTATGTGAGCGATGTGACGCGACACGTAGCGACGCGACGTAATATTACAGCGCTCGGTTTCCGCTTCCAACATATAGTATAAATAAGTATTATATTCTCAGCCAGTATTTAATACTTTATGATATAGAATGTTTTGATCTTAATGTGACGTTGTCTAGTAGAAAACATAAAAGAAAGGAAGGTGGACAGACAACAAGATTCTCTTTATGTGTTTGAAGATTGGAATAAAAATTATAAATACTAATAAATACTGGGCCTATTAGTTTACTCCACCAACAATATCCAGCAGTCTTTCTGCGTATCCCGCTTCGTATTTCAGTAATGCGACCAATACTTCACACTGACTAAGGCGACAACGTAGGTGTTAGTCTAAGAACGTAGGCCACAAGTACATATACAACGACTATTTGATATATTTAATATTTTCGCGTCGCGTCGCGTCGCATTACTACGTTTGTCGTTCACCTAGGACAAGGGGTTAGACTTGTCATACGATCTATACACAACGTGCTTATTTCAGGAGGTATTATGTGACGAAAGTATTAATGTTTTTGTTACTAAAATGAGATCATATTGAACATATTTATTATAGAGATAAGATAGTGGGTGCATTATATATTTAAAAAAATAAGCACTGGTGGAACGTCTCTCTTATGCGAAAAGCTCTCTGGGTACTTACCACTGCAATGTCTATTTCTACCGCCAAACAGCAGTGTGTATACGTTATTATGCGCTATAATCTCAGCTGTAGATGAGGCCTGGGCTCGGCAGTGGGCACGATATAATACGACCAAGACGACGGCATAAGATAGAAGAAAAAGAATCTTTGTTATCATCGGCATCACTTCGTGCAAATCGGAAAACCTAATTATGTGTCGTTGATACGACATTAGCAACGTTGTTTTAATAGTGATTGACATGTCGGCAATTGTAATAGAGGTACACTAATTTTCAGAAATCTCGCACCACGCGGTATTGTGCTCAAATTGCTTGCCGGCTACTACAGCACACGCAGGACGGAGTCAGCGTGACAACGTGGTGTGTTTATACGAACAACATGCGTGTTTGAGACTACACTATATTGTTGTGACTGGTTATGACTTTGCGTGTAATTAGATTCTTGGTTTTTGCTTATCTGAAAAGGCCCTAAGCAGCATTCAAAACCTTTGATTTCGCTTATCACTAGGGTCGAATCTAGATGGAGGAATCTTTTTTTTTTCTGGCATTGAATGACGAAACGAGCAAGCTGTTCGTCTGATGGTAAGTGATACGACTACCCATAAACAGTAGCAACACCATTCAGCACCTTGAGTTACAAAGTACTGTGTGGCATTCCACTGCGCTCGTCATCCTGAGACATAAGATGTTAAGTCTCATTATATACAGTAGTTACATGCGGCAATACTCCCGGGTCTCAAGACAAAGCACCATTTCGTTGTTTAATCATCCATCGTTTTCATAAATGTTGACTCTTATCAAACAATAACACTGTTAAGTATAAATTATATTAAATCTGTCTCTTGCAAATAAATTTCATTCAACTTTAATATGCGGCGATTTCAAGTTGTTCAAAATAAAATCCATCTCTGGAATAAGCCCCGGTTAATTACGCTTCGATCTCTGATAACGGATTTCACCTCAGAGCGGGATAACGCGACTAAGCCTCCGGATTTACCTGTAATAAGGTCAAACGCGTGTTTGTGTTACTACATCGCATTAAATCTATATAGCCACGAGAAATAGCAAGGATAGGATTATATTTCTATACAAAACTTTCCTATGGTTTGAATGTGAGGCAATAGGGTACAATACAATAATTACTTTTAATACATTTTATCAAAAACGTATGCCATCCAAACTCTAACGGAAAAAACAAACAACAAAATTGAGGCAATAATTAGTAAGTTATAAAGCTTTGAAATTTGGTGGAAGGATTAGTTGTCAAATAACAGTAATATTACCCTGTGACGTCGAGGAGAGTCGCCGGCTATAACGCTTCGTGCGTGCGAAAGAGATAGCGCGATATCCCCTCCCCTCCCAACTTTTGCTCACAACAACATTTCAAATATAAATTTTCAAACTAACACCATTATCCTATATATATTATTTATTAAGTAGATATATTATAAACAAAATTATATCGTTCCAAAAAATTCCTACTAAAACAAGACTCTTGAATAATGAGCGACAAGAATAAATATTTGAATAATTAAATGGGAAATCCAGAAAACTCGCTAACTACTGAATGGTGTTTTGAATATAGGTAGTAATATGAGTAGGTAAATGCTCATTTTATGGTGTCCATCCCACTCTTGCTTCAAACAAAAATGTCTAAACCATGACTCTACTACTTCTCTAAATAAAGTAGAAAAAAATGTGACGCCAGGCAACTGAAAGAAAACAGGAGCTAGCAGACTTTAGTTGGTGTGTTTAAAAATTTTAAGCGTAAAATTAGAATATCTTTCAATTTATAAAAATCAATAACACGTAAGACAAACGTAACTTTGTAAAATATACTCTGACCAACATGGCACACATTGAAAATGCTTAATTCGCTCGATACGTTACAAAAGATATAATGTACGGGCTCATGCATGCATGCCTTTTTTACCAGTTTAATCAGAATAATTCAGTATAAACATTATCGTAAGTGGTTTGTTTACTTTGTTATTTATTTTCACGCGCAAAACGTTTATTTATAAAAGCGCCATCTATGAAGGAAGGAAAAAGAAATGATAATATTCATACGGCCAGTATGTAAATATTTTTATAGTACAGAGAATAATTAAAAGATGTCGCTAGCATCAAATAATGCACGTTTTGTTTTGGTTATGTTCAATGTTGAGACATTCGTCGTGTTTTATCTCTCTTCAAGCTATGTCATTATATTATTATATCTTTTAGATTATGACGCAGTGTAGTTATAGTACTGATATAAGATTGTAGTCAATTTGGTACGTATTTAACACGTTTTTGTTGAAATATAGTAACAGTTGTATAATTACGTACTTATGACATTTTGGTTATGTTGATTTATATTATGTTTTCGACCATCAGATTTTCTGGAACTACGTAATATTTTTAAATTGTTTATTCCCTGTTAAAGAGTGTCTTTTTATTGGCATAAGTGCTTTTGTTTTTTTTTGTGATGATTTTGTCATTGTTAATGTTTTGGTCAAGCTCGAGCTGTCCATGAAAATAACTAAAAGTGATTTTAAAATCCAAATGTTTTAGAAAATTATCTTACTAAATCAAACGTAACAAAGAGAAATTATAATATATTTTTATTTAATTTAACCTTTTTATGGTTGTTTTTTATTTATTTTTTTGTCCAAAAACGGGCTTAAGATTCTAACCAAGATACTTTAAATTAAATATACTTGGATAATACTCCCAAAAATTAAGCCTTAGCAATAAAGCGTATAATTTTTAGTTAATTTTAAATAATTATGAGCACCTATAAAACACAATACGCGCTAATTAAAATTAAATTATTCGGTTTTCGACTTCCAAATGTGATACGATCACTCTACTTTTACAGAGAAAACAAAAATAAACATAATTTAAATATAAGAAATATCTTGTTTGTTACTTGTATTATGTATATAAATACTAACAATCAATTTCACAAATATAACACTTATTTCTGGAGATTTAGGTATTTATTTGACCTTCGTTCCAGGTTATCAAAATGGGACCTATTAAACCTAACGCGGCCAAAGCGCTGCTACGCAACGATGTAGCGTCACGTATCGCCGCATTGACGACTGAAGAGAAACAGCGCCAGTCCAAGATTGTTTATGAAAAGGTTTAACGTTTTTGATTGTTAAACTTTATGGTATAAATTGATAAAGTTCGATGAGGAGTGGGTTGTTATAATAATGAACTGTAAATCGTATTGATAGACGAGTGAGTGCAGGTAATAGGGTGAATGAAGCGTTGCACACCTTTATGGGTAGCCGGAAGGTGTCCAAAAGAGCATGACTGGTAGTCATAGAGGAATGTTACTGCCTAATCTGATGTACAGTAGTGAAAGCTGGGTATGGCAGAAAAAGTATGAAAGTAAAATTAAAGCAGTGGAAAGGAGAACGTTAAGAATCATGTGTGGGGTGAATGTGTGTGATAGAGTGCGGGATCCTATGGTGATGGACATGTGTGAAGTGACAGAGGATGTAGTGACCAAAATTTACAAGGGCATATAAGGTGGTTAGGAAAGGATGAATAATAGAAGATTGACAAGCGAATAGCAAATGTGGATGTAAGAGCCGGTAGGAGTCACCGCACCCAACCTTCGAATGTCAAATATCTAACATTCTTTGTAAAGGCCAGGTCAAAAGTACCTACCCGGAACCGGCGAGAATGCGAGAGAAGTATGTCAGAATCGAAAGTGGCAATCCATAATATCTGCCTACCCCTATGGGATAGAGGCGTGATACTTTGTATGTAAATCGTATTCAGGAAAGGGAAAATAAATTTAAAGAATTGACCACTAAGTACAAAGGCTTATGTACTGCATTTTTAGATTTTATTGTTGATAAAACTTAAACAACTTTATAATAGAATTTCAAAAATTTGTTCACTGTATTCGGGGACGGAAAAGAAAACAGTATAAAACTATATTAACCCGTCAAACCCCGCTTATATATATAGATGTATGGCGAAACCCTATATACTCGGACGCCGGCGTCCGTAGCGGGGCTTGAGTCAATCCAAGCATGGTCCATTTTAGGTAATCAACCACCCCTGGTACAAATCTGCGAACAGGATATCTCTCTACATGAGCACTGACCAGGAGGTCGACACAGCTCCTATCATCAAGCACATACAGGATAGGGGGGCGGCAGCGTTCGTCCCACAGTATGCTGGGGGGATAATGAGGATGCTGAAATTGGAGAACGGGGATGAGAGGACCATGCCATTGACGAAGCACGGCATAGCTCAGCATTCAAATGACCAGATTAGAGAAGACGCTTTGCAGACAGGTTTGATATTGTTATTGCTATTTATTTTATCTAAGGATTGCTAATAGAAGATGCACAGTGACAAAATAAACATATAAAAAAAAATCTTATCAGTGTGATCTAGATAGGAAATAATCTTCCCATTAATGTTGAATTTGTTTTCTTTCTCTGTTTTTGTTTGTTTTTCTTCTTATTCTTTTCTTTCTCTCTTGTTATTTAGACTTCTCTCTGAGTCGTATTATAGAATTGAATTCGAATAGGAGAGAGGGAAAGGGATTGGTAAGGAGAAAAACTTAGATATTACTTTAGTTTATTAAAAATGTTGTACATATCTGTCAAAAATGTAAGCACTAGTTAATTTATATTATGTTTGTGTTCACATTGTTGATGTGCCTTAATAAATAAAATAAATAAATATAAATTGTGTGCTCCTTAAGTAGGCAACCACAATTTACAACTTACGTATAGAAGGTTACATCACTTCATAGTTTACAACAAAGTATCTAATGATAGTAACGACAAACATTAACCATTATGTTAACTAGATTTTAAAATAGTCACATAGTCAAGATAGCCAGTTAATTTTTCATCGTCGAATGCAAATTTACAACGAACAGGTACATTCCGTTTTACAAAGACCTAACGGCTGGCAAAACATGGATTTGTTACAATTCTGTCTACCCGTGATAGACGAAAAGAGCGTCATGATATAGGACTGCGAAAATAATCAATAATCTTTATTTATTACCACGGAAATTACATCATTGTACGAAACACTTAAAGATAAAAATAATTCTTCAGGAGGTCTAGACCTTGTAATCGCGCCAGGAGTGGCGTTCTCGAAATCAGGCAGGAGACTCGGCCACGGCGGCGGGTACTACGATAAATTCATCACCAACCTCAGGAAAACACCAGAAACTGCGCCAAAGGTAATCCCAGCTTATACATAAACAGGGTTTTAGAATCTTTACCCTTTACAGATCCCTGGAATGTGGCATGAAACACAAGTGCATCCCGGCATCCATGTCATTTTACTGACGGAGCCGTCTAAACCATATTGAGCAGGAGGGTGCTAAAATCCAAGACCCAAATTCTAGTGTGACAAGAATGATGAACGCTATAGTAAGCCCGATTGGGATCAAATTCGCTAGCACCAAAAATTTTAAATTTTAATCTTAATTAGCATGCCGGTTGGCAAGTAGTGCGTCAATATTGTATACAGCGTGGATTTTAGAGACGAGACAGCAAGGGTTAACCGCTGTAGCTACAAAAAAACTTTCTTAGAATAGAAGACTGTCCATCATTTCTGAAAACATTATGATCTACATTTACAGATTTTGAAGAATATGTAGTCGGCAAGAAAATGGACTATTTATCTATTATATATTATCTATCTCACTATAGGTACTAGATTAACTTTGAACGTAAATTAACATTCGTTTTTTTTTCAGGTAATAGCAGTAGCGTTTGATGTGCAAGTACAAGATGAAGTGCCGATAAATGAACAAGATCAACTCGTAGATGATGTTATATTCGCTGAATAGTTCATCAGTCGATTATCGATACAGTCTATTCGAATTTTACTGTCGTCTCGTGCAATGAGCACATTTCCCTAGATTTATAAAAATATTACAATAAAACCTATTTTTTAAACTTACTCTATGTTTTCTAAATAACTGCTTATAGTCCTTATTCTGAGGTCCTTATTCTGAGTAAATAACAACCCAAAATGGCATCCTTAGCTTAACTGTTGTTCATGTTCCAAATTCAAAAACTCAAATCGGCCAGTCACAGGCATAGTTATTATTAAAAAAGGTTTTATTCAAGCTCTTATTTCGAAGAGTTTGTCATAATACAGTTGTCTGCGTTCTCCGTTATTGCCCCACACGTTTTCACACATTACGTAAAACTATGCCTAATCTTATATCAACAAAACAAGATATTACTTTGCGAAATATGACAAAGCTTGCAAACCCGTTTTATAACTAGGGTACCTAGATTTAATGACCACTTTCATACGTATTAAATCTTATTACTTACGTTTTCGCTATCTATGATCATAGCGAGAAAGTTCTTTTTTACTATAACACGGCATAGTAATTATATTCAGGGAAGGAAAATATAAAACGTAAACAAACAGTGCTTAGATCTGTAAATTTAAGGAAATGTATAATAGAAATTATTGAAAAGTTTTTTTTTATTAATTTTTCGTTAGATAACTATAGACTAGGCCAGCGTGGTGGACTAAGGCCTAACCCCTCTCACTAAAGAAGGCCCGTGCTCAGAGTGAGCAGATAATACAGGGCTGATTGAATTGCAACTATGGTATACGTCGTTGAATGTTCATAGTGTGTAAAATACACCTTTGCAACACGTTGTAACCCTCAACGGTTTGCAATTATGCAAATTACAGGCCTATGTCACTGGATGTACAAGCTGACCTCGGAACATGAGTCTACGAAACGAGTCATTATGATGCGCTTAGTATAGTAGTCGTTATTCAGCCGTCTTTAAAATAATATCCGTGTCCTCAAAGCCACAAAAAAGACTGCGCGGTCCTGGACAGCTATCAAGTGAATATTTAAGGGGAATAGACGAGTCTGAAATTTTTGTACGATAGTGCGATAGACTCGCCCCCTATCATCTCGTTAGACGCAATACACTTGGCGAAAAATGGGTACCATGGCTGCAACTCTGCCTACTCCTTCGGGGATAAGGGCGTGATATCTTTGTTTGTTTTGAGATAGAGATAACCTGGAGCTGTCTTATTATACTAGCTGTTGCTTGCGGCATCGCCCGCGTGTAGAGCATTTTCCGCTACAAAAAGCCCTAAATTACTGTAGCAATCAATTGCGCCAACTGTACGACGCCAACGTCACGTGGTAGGTCTCTCATATGTGAGAGTCCGTCTAGGTGGGTACCACCACAATGTCTATTTCTACCGCCAATCAACAGTGTGCATGTATTAGTCTAAGTGTGCATGTACTGTTGTGTTTCAGTTTAAAGGAAATTGTAGCCAGTGCAACTACTGTATTTAATGAGACTGAACATCTTATGTCTCAGAATGACTTGCGCAGTGGAATGCCTACTTTGTAACTCAAAGTGCTGGATGGTGTTGCTACTGTTTATGGGTGGTCGTATCGCTTACCATCAGGCGACGGCATGCTCGTCTCATCATTCAATGTCATAAAAAATCTAATTAAAAATCTAGTTAAGTATTTTTTCCCAAGGGAGCAAATTACCGGGATAAAAGGTACCCTATTTGTTAATCCAGGACAAGGCCTAACCGTGTGCCAAGTTCCGTTCAGCTGTTTCTCAGTGTACTTACAAGCATTTCAATATTTTCACAAGCTTTCGCATTAAAAATATAAAATAAAATAGTAATTTATATGAGAATAAGATCCAGATTTCATTTCATGCAGATTCGCAGGACCACGCTGGATGCAGGTCGCACTTGACAGTTCCGTCTTGAACTCTTTAGGAGAGGCCTATGTTCAGCAGTGGAGATCATGTGATGATGATGATAAAGATTCGTATTGATCCACGTGCCGCTTCGCAGAGAGATTTGTCCTGCAAAAGCATCTTAACCAACAGGACTCAGGAGTACAGAGAACTTATATTGACCGCACATTCACAATGTCTCTATCTATAGAGTAATCAATATATTGCTTGGTCCATTTTTTTTTGCTATGAGTACTCTACCATCTTCTTGCCGTTCATGATTTCTAATTGATAGAGTTATTGAGGGCGTAAACGAGCGCGTTGAAGATTATTACGTGAACGTTTGATCACGCCTGTTTAAGGTTATTTTTATTTTATTAAACTCTTAAAATAATAAAACGCGTTATCACACATAAAATACTTTATTAGTGTAAAAGGCACTTTAAACATGAAATATAATTAATTACACAATTTTTTTTCATAAATCACAATTTCGATATACATGATAAACGATGTATTATCTACGTAATATTGTTTATGCAATGAGTGTTTATTTATTGGAATTATTCAAAAATCTTTAAGGACGTGGTGGTAAAAAAAGCCACGGTGTTGTTATATATATTTTTCAACTTATCTTAGTAGTTCAAATAAAGATCTCGGGTATTAGAGTATACCCTTTAGTAAAGAAATAAAATTAGATCTTTTAAATTTCTAAAATGAATATAAGCAGCTCGTACTTAGAGAATCAGTACGATGAAGAGACAAGATTTCAGCAATTTTCAATACCCACACGTTTTTGAAAATATTCAAATACAAGACGTCATTTATTTCTTATCGTAAAAAATAAAGGTGGATATGAACTAAAACACTCAATTGCATAAACTTGATATAATAAATTCGAAATTTACAAACGTCTTATTGCCAAGTAATCACAAAATGTTTTTATACTTAATCTAAATAATTTACCAGTTTAAGTACTAACGACAGGAAATCACATACTACTCTTTCGCGTTAATAAATCTGTGACTACAGTGTGTGATTTCCTTGGTTAGATGGAAAGTGAGTAGTCATCCACTTTCCATTTTACTACTTTAGTACACACTCACGCCTTTTATCCCCGAAGGGGTAGGCAGAGGCGCAACTAGTGCATCCACTTTTCGCCGTGCGTATTCCGTCCCATGATGTGATAGGGGGCGAGCCTATCACCATGTCGGGCACAAATTCCAGACTTCGGGTTGATACTGAATAGAAAAACCCAATATCACTTTTGGATCGAACTCGAGATCTCAGCACTGTTGTCGTACATTCAAAGTTAATCAAGATTTTCAAAAAATAACCAAATATTGAATGGAATATTGTGTCCGTTTCTCGGCGAGGTTTTAAAGACTTCGAAAAATATACAAAACTAAGCATTATGGAATATAAAATGGATCCCATTATCAAATTCTATGACATAAAATTATCTACATTCTATAATCTACATACATATCACATTATTTATGCTAATAAGTATGATTAATTTTTAATATATTTATAACTAAGATAAGAGAATTATAAAATATTTCCTGTTTCATAATTTTGAGTAATAATTCTAAAAATCAATATAATTTATAAAATTAAATATTTCAGGAGTATAAATGAAACATTAATATAATATATTTTGCGTTTAACTATAAAAGAAATATAAGAAATAACTGAATTCACATAAAATACGCATAAATAAAAAGTAGTTTGAGAAACTCTATCTGTAATTCCGTACAAAAGCAATATCAATTATTGAAAATGAAATCTCAATGTGTAGACATGAAGTAAAATTTTTTGAATATTTATTGCTCAACATAGTAAATAAAGTAAGCCTTTGTTAAGCTATATTCATTAAGAACACTAATTAAGTACTGAAAGTAATTACTTATAACGAGCCTGGATAACATCATTTCGATAATGGAATCCAATTCACACTGGTATACAATATTCTAAGCTTAAATATAAAAAATATAATATCCTTTAAAAATCGTACTATGATACCTGAATTTTCTATGACAACAAAAATGATTGCAGTTTTTTTTATTAAACAAAATAATTAATGTTGCTATTTTTATAGTTCTAGAAATAGGTTCTTAATTGGTTGTTTTATAAATGTTTATTCTTATATTGAAAGCATTTATAATAAATTCGTTTTTAAATATGCTCCCTCAATTCGGAATAGAAGAATATAGGCTTTATCTAAGAGATGCAAAATTTAATGTACTCTTGTCTAAACATGATTTTATGCATAAAATTTGACGGAGACTTTGTGTTTCTTTGTTCTTTAAGAAACACAAAGTTGTAGTTATGTAGTTCTAATATACGTTTGCCATAAATAAAATCGCATATCCGCAATATAATTAAATTGCAAATAGTTCAGTGCATAAAAATGTTTCCACATTCTGATTTTTTAACCTTAGATAATTATGTAGTTATATTAACATTTAAAATAACTTAAAACTATCCTTCCGTTCATTTTGTTCATTGTGGCAGTCGGTATCATTTTTTTTCATGCAAAAATAATAAATATCCTCTGCATTCGTGGAACAATGCCAGGCAGTGTCAGAAAAACTATTAATGTCCTGTTTCACAAGTTCCATGTTTTATTTGACAGTTATCTTGTTAGTAGCTTATGTAGATAGTAATCATTTTAATGCCCTTTATTTGAGAGCGTAGAGTATAACACTTGTATCTGGTCGGCTTATACGACGAACATTTACTCAAAAGTTATGAAACAGGCCCTAAGTATTATTATCTTCAAATATTATACAATTCAAAAATACATTTCCTATTAAGATTTATTAACTACCTATTCAACCAATCGAAAATGGCGTGGAAAATAATATCTTATTACAAAAATAATAAATTCGATTGAATATTCATTGAAACTTAAAAAACTACTATCAAGTACGGTTTCATCGGCAAGGATTACTCCCAGGATGCCAAATTAGACCAGCTTGGCGAACTAGCTTACTGGAGGCGATTGACCCCCAAATTCGTTGAAACTTAAAAACTACTATCAAATACTATCTACAATCATTATAAAAATACAAGTTACAGCCAATTACCTAATCGTAGCAAACTATGCAATAACAGTTCTAAGGAAACTAGAACGAAAAGTTAAATAAGCATATTTACTTTTTTAAATCCGTCGCTACATCTTTAGTCTAGCCACTAGTATTAATTATATCGCTCCTTGATTTCAAAACCGTTTCCATAGATCGAAATTTAAGCGAAAATATCAACAGACACGTAGACTAAAATTGGTCCAACATGTGAATACAATTTCAATATGTGCATAAAATTGCTTTTTAGTTTCTACCTACTGTTTTATGTATACAATCGTTAACTCACACCATACCAAGCCTCTATTATATACTGCCCACTGCTGAGCACAGGCCTCCTCTACTACTGAGACGGGTTAGGCCTTGGGATGTCTCACTCTTCTCGGGAAGTGGTACGAAGGAAATGAATGCTATATCCGAGACAGCACGAAGAGTGATCAACTCACATACTCTAAGATAATCCATAGGTCGTATTGCACCAATTCCGTGAGCTTCATTACCGTAAAACCGTACCAAAAACCCTCTGCCCTCTCGACATGAGGAGCTCCACTGCCCCCACAGAAGCCAGAAGTAGTAGTAAGGCGAGTACTGCGAGGACTGCCCTGCATCGTCTGCGGCGGCGCTCGCCTCGCGCCAGGCGCCGGGAGAGTGCCTCACTTCGCGCGCCATCTAATGTGAAGAGGGCACTGGCTGCCTGTAAAACAATATTTAAGTAAGTTTTAATGTATTGCTGCTGACTGCCTCGGTGGCGTAGTTATATTACAGTACGACTGCAAAGCTGAGGTCTCGGGTTCGATTCCCGGGTCGGGCAAAGTGATATTGAGTGTTTATATTCAATATCAGCCCGGAGTCTGGAATTTGTGCCCGATATGGCGATAGGCTCGCCCCCTATCACATCATGGGACGGAATAACGGCGAAAAGTGGGTGCACTAGTTGCGCCTCTGCCTACCCCTTGTATGTGTGTGTTTTAATGTAAATTGTAAAAAAGAATGTATTTTATTTTTATTTGCTTCAATTTAATTAGGACTATGCACTAAATTGTTCACATAACAAAAATAATATTTTTTTTGTTCTGGATTGATGTATATTATGTAGGTATGGACGCATATTAGGTATACTGCCAGCCACATGATGATGATGCAGCTGAACAAATTAAAATATTTAAATACAATATTGAAGGCTGAAATATAAGACTCTTTTGTAAAGTAACTTTAAATTAAAATAATATTATGTAAGAGTTTTTTATAACTAGAAATAAATGTAACCCTGGATGCAGCGGCTCCTTAAAAAAAACATTCAAAACCAGCGTAACATTGTTTTGGCGCCAACAATGCACTAAAATGTAAACTGTAGTTAACAACTAAGCCGAAGGTTTACACTTTCACCAAAGTCCTTACGCCGTATAATTTTACTGTTAATCATAAAACGTTCATTAAACATAAATAAACTCAATTTTTTTATTGTTAACCCTCGTGGAAATATTTCCATGAGGTCATGTGATAGTACTAAACCTTAATGTCTACTAATAATAAAAAGGGAGTTTGTTTGTTATTACTTATTACCATGTCACGCCCGCACCGTAATTTTTAAACGATTTCCAAAAAACGACGTTCTCATTTCGTTTTTTCTATGGCATCGAATGACGAGATGAGCATGCCGTTCGCCTGATGGTAAGCGATACAACCACCCATAAACAGTAGTAACACCATAAAACACATTGGGTTACAAAGTACTGTGTGGCATTCCACTGCGCTCGTCATCCTGAGACATAAGATGTTAAGTCTCATTATGTTCAGTAGTTACACTGGCTACAATGCCCTTCAGACCGAAACACAACAGTGCATGCACACTCTGCTTTGCGGTAAAAATAGTCATTGCGGTGGTACCCACCCAGACGGACTCTTACATATAAGAGAGCTACCACCAGTTTTGTTAAATGTTTACATAATAATTTACACTAAAATAATTAAGTTTTTAGTCCTCGGTTAACACGCCAAATAACGAACAAAGAACTTCATTGCTTTAACAAACCTTAAAAACCGAAACCCAGCAGCGCGATAACATGAGTTAATTTTTTACAATATTGCAAAATAACAATAACGTTTAATTTTTATAAATGCAAATAACATCATTGTAACCGTTAAAATATTAATTAACATAAATAAATAAACGTGACACACTGTTGGCAACATTGACACGCATGTTGGGTTAGGTACATGTTAGCCTGAATTTGTTATTATATAAACTTTTACAGAGCACTTGATATTTTTTTATAATAATTATATGATTTATACAATGTTAATTACATATATTTAACAGATAGAAAAATATGTAGCGTATTTTAAAAATGTAGAATTATTATCATCAACATGGATTCAAATATTTTAATGGATGTTCACGATGTTCAAGTAATAAACATACCTACTTGAAATACCTCATCGAGAGAATTCTTATAGCCATAATATACATGCGGCATGTTTTTTATAAGTAAAATTGTTTAAATATTATGAAATATCATAAGTTCTTTAAATTAATACTAATAATTTTAAATAATTTTAACGTCATGTTTCGGGTTTAAATACGTTGTAATTACTAATTCACCCAGCAAACTATTTTAGCTCTTAATTCTTTTGGACAGTGCGTATCATAAATAATTAATTCAATCATTATTTATGGTCGAAATAAAAAAAAAAACAATTACGCAACAATTAAACTGATCGGAACGCGATCGAGACCGCGTAAAATACTTATGAAAGTGCGGTTATTACATAACTATAGTATACTAGCACGCTGTGATGGCTGCTTTGACGTTTGTCTGCTCATCAAATTTCGTATTCATCCAAAACTACGTTGAAGGAGCTAATTGTTGTACATTATTGTCAATAGTGCCGTACAATTTTATGGAATGTATAATTTTAACGGGACAACTCAGCATTTCTATTTCGAAATTCGAAATTTAAAAAATGAGATTTTATCTCACTTTTGTAATATTTCAAACCGGCCAACGTAGCGTGCCGGTACTATAATTGCATTTAGTAATAAACATCAGTCTACGCATTGCTATTTACATTGTAATGTTTTGTTGCAGATACTGCGTGAATTGTGTGATAGAAAGTAAAGAAAATCTCATTACCTCTGCTTAACGCTTGTTTATAGTTTTATTTTGTACCGTCAGTTACCTAATGCCTCTTCTAAGATATACGAATACAATAAAGCGAATCGTGACAGAAAAATAACCCTTCACAGAGTATTGCCCAATCTGGAAATGGAAGCCAGGATCCGCCAGGCTACACACCTTGTATATGCTGCCAATGGATCAAGGAAAACAATGTTAGCAAATACATCATATGTATTACTTTGCGATCTTTTTCGTTACTAATTAAACCATTCAATAATAGTCATTAAATAAATATTCATACGTAACGGTAAACGCACGCGACGTGAATTGGACACAAAAGTTGACAAATAAAACATATATGACACGACAAAATATTGCTGGTTTTTCTTATGTCTGGTATCCACCGCTTCTATTTACTAAGGAGCAGTGTAAAACGCTGTTCCTACTCTGCAATTTAGGAGAACACTAGCTTTCGGTCGCAGCTTCGCTTGCATGAAAGTTTTTCCAAGATAAAGCTCCCTATGTTCTATTCCAGACTATAATCTATCTCTGTACCAAATTTTATCCAGATCCGTTCAGCCGTTGGCGAGTTTAATTAACAAACATCCATGCAAACTTTCGCATTTATAATAGACATTAAGAGGTCGATATATGCCCGGGGGTAACGAGCCCAGCGTAGAGCCAAGCCAGTTTTATATAAACAAATACTTAAGGAACGCTGCTAGTGGGAAAACCAAACAATCATGAATATAAATCAGAAAACGAAAAATCACCAAGTAAAAATATCGGTAACTGACAAAAATCGGAGGTGTGCGTCCTACGTAGGGCTGCCATCCGTCTGGATTTCCCCGGATTTGTCCTAGTTTGAAGGGCGTCCGGGGGCCGTCCGGCAGGGGTTTTAAAAATTGTCCGGGCAAAACCCGGACACTTTCGTTGTCAGGGGAAATCCATTTTTTTAAAGATGAGCGACAAATTCAAATAGATCTTAGTTAAAAATTCATGCATTTCCCCGCGTTCAAGACAACATATTTTTTCAGAGGTGTCCGGGGAAAGACCCATATTTTGCCCAAATGTCCGGGATTTTTGCCGTGTTTATCCGGCGTCGGCAATTTAGATGATGGCAGCCCTAGTCCTACGAAACATAGCGAGGTCAACGCACACCTAACGATATTCGCGCGAGGTCTCGTGCTATCTCTAATTAATAATTGTTTCTCTTATCTCTTTTGTAATTGCGCGGTTTAATACTTGACATAGTGAATAATGGAGCAAGGCTATACAGCGCTTGGTTTAGTTAATTTGACAGGTAACATTATTATTATTTTGTAAGAAGGTAGAGAAATGCACGACATATTTCATCATACAATTAAATGAAGAGAGGAACAATCCAATTATCTGGTGATAATTGCCTACAACAATGTAATCAGCCTTTATTACGCAGGCCTAGTGCGGGTTGGCATTCATTGCTTACCTAAGAAAGCCAAGATCTTTTGTATAACAGCTGATACTCCATTAGATAAACGAGGCAATTAATAGAAATAAAGTTACTTTGTCAACACCTACGTAAACAATAAACTCTTAAACAATTAAAACAACATTCAATAAAGACAAATGCGCCAATATGTCAACGTACAGATAGGCGTGGGTAATAGACCCTGGACAATGGACAGTATAAATTAGACAATATATTAAGTTTTCGACTACACTGACAAATTAGTTTTCAGTGCCTTGAGAATTCAATCAGATAGCATTTTGACCAAATCCCTTCCAGTTACCAGTATGTATTCAATTGACGGTGTCTCCTGAGTCCTGAAGCTTACAAGTTACACGTAAACACTATGAAATTTGTCTGTTTTGCGACTCATCGTTGCACTACTTTGTTCTGTTGAATTTAGGAAGAAATTTAAGCAAAGGCAAGTGAACTAGACCTGATCGAGGTAAAAGAGAGTACAAAAATATATATATATATTTTTTTTGTTAATTCTTATTGGTCACTGCGATACAGGCTTAGAGCCTAGTGCAGCGGCCGCCGTGAATTGCTGGAATTATATCATTGTAATTGTAATAATAAATAAATAAATTAAAAAAAAATACGCCTCCAAAAATCATTAACAATAATTACAATCCCATAATTACTTTTATATCTATTGACTCATTAATAATTCTAAGAGCATTACAATATTATTTCTGTGCCAAGACATAAAATACTCAGTAACTTCAGAACAATATTGGCTTCTATAAATCTATGCATCTTTATTACCACATTTGAACTCTCGGCATCAGAGGTCGTAAAACAGTGCCTTCTAGGCATATTCTAATGACGCAACATAACTCATCAAATTCTAATCAGTCTTATGTCCCACGGCATTTAGATTCTAATCGGAGTGGCCTAAACTTTCTCATAATGTCAAGCTTTGTTCTCTGACGTAACCGACACGAGCGTACATTTTAAATTAACCCTAGTGTCAAATGTCATAATGATAGCCCCGTAGTTTGGAATTTGTGCCCGATATGGCGATAGACTCACCCCATATCACATCATGGGACGAAATACGGGCGGCGAAAAGTACCCACTTTTCGCCGCCCGTATTTCGTCCCATGATGTGATTGTGCATTAATTGCGCCTCTGCCTACCCCTTCGGGGATAAAAGGGGTGTGTGTGTATGTGTGTGTGTGTACATATCCTCTTCTTTACATGTTTTGTTTTGTCGAACATAAGCTTGCGCCTCTAACTTGCAACTATGCCATTTAGGTTCCTAGTAACTGCATGAAAGCTGAACCTTTAAGTTACTTTTCCTACTATGACGTAATTTTGACCATCTCTGCGATAGAACTAGGCCAAGGTTTTTCTCCAACAGTCTCACATCGTACAGTATTGACACTAGATTATTTGTACACAAATTAAGCAGCATTTAAATACAAACACTAAAGAAGTTTCCGAAATAATGATCAAATTAATTTGCAAATGCCAAGAGGCCCTTAAACGGCAGTGACCTCAGCTGACGTTAACAGTATTATCTTCCGAGGTCCGAGGGTATGACCGGAAACAAGATATCTAAAATTAAACCGCGATACGTCGGGTCCTGTAGGCTGTTTGCAGCAAATTCCAAGCTTTTATTTTCATTTTACGAAAACTGTTTTTATGACTGAGTAGGTTCTGGTCGCGACTCCACTCCTGTAGAATAATTTCGGGGTAAAAGTACTAATTTAGTATTTCAAGAAATAACATCCAAATAATATTTGTGTACACTATACGCGAATATTATTTACTTAGGTAATTTTTAACAGTTTGTTTTATTATTTCAAATAAAAATCTCAATTAGGGTATGTAATTATGGAAGTCAATCTCAATTAAAATTAGTAAAATATCTATGATGATATTGTTTAAGTTCGATTGAATTCTGGGTAGAAATAAATTTAAATACCTATATCATCCAATTCCATAAAGCAGTTTCATCGTTTGCTTCTAACAAACATCCAAACATCTTTATAAACTTTATCATATCTATACTAATATTATTACGCTGAAGAGTTTGTTTGTTTGAACGCGCTAATCTCAGGAACTACTGAACCGATTTTGAAAATTCTTTCACTAATAGGAAGCTACATAATTCCTGAGTGCTATAGTTTACTTTTTGTCCCGGGAAAATATTTTTGTCCCGGAAAAAGATTTTCACGCGGGCGGAGCCGCGAGCACTACTAGTTTATAATATTAAGATTATCAAGTATCTGAATCATATTAAAAAAAAAACATTACGTACTATAATATTCACGGGCATACAAATATTGGCGGGAGAGGGGATACTTATTTCATGGAGATTACGTAGGCAGGATTGGTTCATCCCTGGTCTGACTAAGGCTCTTATCACACTGGCATCAGCAAGCGAATTCACAGCGAGGCGAAAGCTCTAGGCGCTCGTCCAGTGTAATAAGGCCTTTAACTTTACTCGAGCATGGATGACACAACGCGGGCAAAATGTAACTGATACTAAGTTTAAGTTCCCAATATTAATAAATGGAATGCAGTAGAATATACTGATGCAGCTGATGCAGTCGTAAAAATTTTTATGTCGTTTCCTTACAGATGACCGAAACACATTTGTATTTTTACTAGATCGTTTTTAGAAGGCATTAATATTTTTTTGTAATGCTGCATAATTTTCAGTGCATTCACCCCAATTCAACTTCTCTTACGTCAATTCCTAATAAATTACGGTCAAATTTCATTCATTGTCTCCAACGCTTTGGTGTTAGATAGATTTCACTAACATCAATAATTTTATTGGAACAGTAAAATAGAAGAATAAAAAGGCACACAACCTATGACTTCAACTTCATGTCCGGAAGACGGTAATTAAAACACTTTAAATCTTCGTTCAAAAACAAAAAAACATGTATCTCACCTTTATTTCCAAAGAGGTAGATAGAGGTACAACAGGGCATCCACTTTTTCTCCAAGTAAGTTCCGTCCCATGATATGATAGGGTGCGAGTCTCTGGGCTGTTACTGAGTAAAAAAACCAATATCGCGTTGCCTGACCCAGGATTCAAACCCGGGACATCAGTGAGGTGTCGTACCGCCACCAAGGATAGATACGTTCATAACCACAGGTTCATAACTCATTTATAAATTCATTTCCGACGCCACAATATAGAAGCTGAATGTAGGTAGTTGTAAATAAACAGTGTGATGTCGCGTGCGGGAATGCGTCGGCTATTAATTAAGGATTGCGAAAACCGGCGACCACGACCGAAAGACGCCGTGTCAAGAGCACCACAACGATGGCGCAATCGAATCGCTTTCACACCATCCATACGACTCACGATACGATAAAGTCGTTGGATATAATAATATTATCTGGACTTCATGATGACGTTTGAAACGATTATATTATTAGACATAGCTTTTTCCCGCGGCTCCACTCGCGTTAAAAAGTTTTTCCGGGATAAAAGTCATCATTCATCATTTCATTCATTATTTTCCCGGGATAAAAAGTGGCCTATGTGTTAATCCAGGTCATGATCTACCCGTGTGCCAAATTGCATCAAAATCCGTTCAGTAGTTTTTGCGTGAAAGAGGAACAAACATCCATACATCCAGACATCCATACATCCATACATCCATACATCCATACATCCATACATCCATACATCCATACATCCATACATCCATACATCCATACATACTTACAAACTTTCGCCTTTATAATATTGGTAGGAAGTAGGATATCAAAAGTACGACTTTTTTTTTTATTAATGGTCCTACTGCCAGTAGCCTGACGCGAGTCGTCTTTTCTGGCCACACCGGTCTTTAGGGTGAACGCAGAAGGCGCTCGCAACCCTTTAAATTAGTGACCATGCTGAGGGCCACCCACTAATGGGTTACGAACCTCGGCCGGAACTGCTAGGAGGGTCGGGGGGCGACGGGGAACGCAGCGAGGTCCTCGACGGCGAGGACGGAACTGCGGTCTTGTGGAGTGTTGGAGTTTCAAGAACTCGTTCTTATGGCGGATGACCAGAGTGATTTCGTCCTCTGGATCGGTTAATACGGAACGCGGCCGTCTCCATTTGGCGCGGTCGAATGGAGTATATATTGACGCTTTACGAACTAACGTGTTTGGGTGATTTACCGCCCGATCGAAGTAGAGTCTGCTGGCCATATGCATGAAATGCCTGATGGTCGGCATGTTGGTGTCCACGTGGAGGTTGCGGTTGCGAACGTACCACGGGGCACCAAGAGCATGTCTGAGCATTCTATTTTGTAAGACCTTCATACGCTGAAAACGAGCAGGCGGTAAATGGGCGAATACGGGCGATGCGTACGTCATGATAGGTTGAATGCAATTCGTAAAGATCCTAATCTTGTTACGGATTGACATTTTACTTTTCCTGTTTAAGCGCCAATGCAATTGGCCCATCGCGAATGCGGCTCGCGCGCGTACCGCGTTTATATGTGGGATGAAGGTCAACCTCTGATCAAGGGTAACTCCTAGATATTTGTCTGTGTCCGTCCAGGGGATGACCTGGTTGGACATGCGGACTGAGGTAAAAGTACGACAGATACAGAGAATGTACTATGACATTCTAGTGAGGTCCTTAGATACGTAGTCTATTGTTCTTTTAAAGTGGACTTCAAAGTCTTGTATACTAATAAAATAATAGTTCTAAGCATGACAATTGACAGTAGTCATTTGATAGACTTTTATATCCATAACATATGTCTAGGTAGGTCTCTTATTGAATCTAGTAAGAAGAAACGTCACAAGGAATTTAAATTGATTGTATGTAGAATTACATACATGTATAAATCGTGTCGGATAGTTTAAATTTTGAATGCGTTAACTGACTTGATAATATTTCTATATATCATTTGATCTTCACAAAAAAATATTTTATTGTAGTGTTTGACCAATAATATTGTCACTAAAGGTTAAACTTAACGGCTGTATTAATATTAAAGTGTTTAAATATTGCGAATTCGAAGGTCTTAACGCATACCTCGTTTAGTTACGTAAATGTTTTTTATCTAACTTTTGCCCATCACTTTTGTGAAATTATTTATGTGAAAATGATAAATTAATCTACGACTAACTTCTCTAGCTCACGGTGTTAGGTCTCTCGTATGCGAGAGACCGTCTAGGTAGGTACCACTGGAATGTCTATTTCCACCGCTAAGCGCTAAATCAGAAAATGAAATGCTGCGTCCAATCATAAAAAGTTTTCAGTTCATAAATTGATGTAGATTTGGATTATTTAAAAACGATGCGAACAGTTGTTAATATGGTAAATTTTTTGTACGTATCATCTACTTCCGACGCCAAGCTGCAAAATATATACTGAAATAATATATTACAAGAATATTGCAGCTACTGTAAATTGTATATTATATCTAGAGCGTAGTTTGTTATCTGAATTAAACAGTGAACATTAAACTATCATTAGATACTTGTTCAACTTATTTATTTTATGATTTTGACATGTAAGTACTTAATCTTGTCACACACGTAAAAAAAATATCAAAGCTTTTAATGGGTTGTGTTCCACTTTCTCCCGTGCGATTGAGCCCATAAGTACATGTTACGTCATAACACGTTTTCACAGGAAATGTCAATGCGGAATGCGGACGTGTACTCACGATATCAACAGAAATTGAGATTACTATTACACTTATAATATTACAGTTGTGGGTACATAGTGCCTGCTTGGTCTAGTAGCATTTATAGACTGGACTGAGTGGTCTCGGATTCGATTTTAAGGTGTTCAAAAATGTGTGATGGTTTTTATAACGTTATTATAGCAACGTCTTTTTTAAATAATATATTAAAGATAGTTATGATTATATAATTCTCTAGTTTTCGAAGTTACGTGTGTACTCTATATCAATTATCGTTCACTTTAACGGTGAAGGAAAACATCGTGAGGGAACCTACATACGTGAGAATTCTCCATAAGAATTTCGATGGTATGTGAAGTCTGCCAACCCGTACTAGGCCAGCGTGGTGGACTAAGGCCTAACCCCTCTCGGTAGTAGGGGAGGCCCGTGCTTAGCAGTGGGCTGTATTTAACACAGGGCTTATTACATTGCATTGCATGGTTATATAAATAGTAGATCAGTTTGCAGCATATACTTCAAATTTGAGTTATTTTGTACTAGCTTTTGCCCGCGGCTCCGCCCGTGTTAATAAGTTTTTTCGGAATATAAATCCCGCTTTATATTTTCCCGGGATAAAGGGTACAACTTTTACAAACTTTGAATTTCATATTTAATTATATCGAATCAACATCCTAAAAAGTAAGTTTCAAGTTTCTAACTCTAAAAATGATGATACTGCCATACAACTTCTCATCCCCCATCAACTCCTTACCCCCTATGTCCTTTCTCAGGGTCAGGACTATCTATGTACCAAATTTCATTTAATTCGGTTCAGTAGTTTCGGCGTGAAAGCGCGACAGTCAGAGTTACTTTCGCATTTATAATATTAGTAAGGAAGTATGGATAGGTAGTCATATCGCTTACTATCAGGCAAATGACATGTATAAAATGTATAAATAAAATTGCAATGCACTTACCATACCATACCATATCATATCCGCCCTGCATTATATACTGCCCACTGCTGAGCACGAGCCTCCTCTACAACTTAGAGGGTTTAGGCCTTAGTCCACCACGCTGGCCTAGTGCGGGTTGGCAGACTTCACATACCTTCGAAATTCAAATGACTTCTCAGGTATGCAATACACCCCCGTGATGGACGGCAGCGTGGCGGTTAGGCCTCACGCTGCCTTTGACGCCGAGGGCGTCGTTCGGTGTACGGGGGCTTCTGAGCCCCCCCAACAACAGGAGACGGACCGCAATAGCAGTACGCGCAGGGGCGGTTGCGGACGACAACTTAGACGTGAGTCGGAGGAAGCCCGCAGCCATCCCTAATGCGCCGAAGATGGCCACCGCGGAGTTTTGGTTGGTATGCCGTGCGGTGTACATAGGTTAGGGACTCGGCCCGGCGGTCGCCCGACGTTTTCCATCTTTCCGGGCGGCTCAACGTCGGGTCGTATGGCACGGTGAACCCAACATAACCGCTCAGTCGTTCCCCTTGAACACTGGGCGGTAGTAATAATTCACGTTCTCCGCGTAAACAAAAAAAAAAAAACAAAAGGTATGCAATGCATTTATCATTTTTAAAATATCAATAGGAATTGAAACACGTAACTGCTGAATAAACGGCAGTACTCTGAGAATATTTGCATATGCGTCAATGGACGGGTCAGCTGGTCGCAAGTGGCACACACCCAAAATGATCGTCATGAGCTTATGTCACTTGGTTTCCGTCATTTCCTTTACAAAGTGTATTGTGAAGTAATCTATACTATAATAAAGAGGAAAAGTTTGTTTCTTTGTAGGAGCTAATCTCTGGAACTACTGAAGCGGTTTTGATGTAATTTGGTATGGAAATATTTTGAGATACTACGAAGGATATTTTTCTACATACTAAAAAATTGCGCCTCATTTTATTATTACACTAATTAATTAAGACTTCATCGATAGGTCAGTTATATTGCGTGCGCAGTACGAGTATCGCGCTGAGGTTTCGGATTCGAATCCCGGATGGGGCAGTGAAATTGGCTTCTTTTTACTCAGTATTAGCACAAAATCCGAAAAAGTGCACGATAAATAGCAATTTGGCTGCCCCCTATTACATGGACCAATCTAATCTGGAAAAATATGGGTGTGTTACACCTGTGCGTACTCTTGAAAAGGGAATGGTTTGATGCTATGTATTTATGTACTAATTAAATGATCAAATGCGTGATAATATGGCTGGAGACTTAGGCCATACTATGTTTAATGCAGCTTTACTCATTAAAAACAAATTAGAAAGTAACTCTTGTTTTTACCCCTTTTCAATCAGATTTGCATGTTGTTAACACAGTATGCTTCTTTACTACCTATTTTTTCATAGAGTCAGTTTTAAAAGTGCAATTTAGGAATAATTCACTATTATCAGACGAGACAAATGGGACATGAACCATGCTACTCACGACTCGTTTGCGGTCACTAAGCTAACGAGGCTTAACTGTAATGTTAAATACTGAATTAAACCTAATCTAATGATTAAATAACCCGATTTATACGACGTAACAGTTCTAAACTTCTAAAGCTGTGATTCCGCAGAACGCGGCAGACGGCAGACGGCAACAGCATGTGCCGCGACGGCAGACGGCAAATGACGCCCGCAGCCCGGCAAGTGACGTCCTGCCGGGCGTCATTTGACGTCGTGTGCGGAATCGGTCTCATACAATTTAATAGTGCACAGTAGTGCCGTCTGCCGTCGCGGCACATGCCGTCTGCCGTCTGCCATTGCCGCGTCCTGCGGAATCACAGCTTAAGAGTTGTCTCGTGGTTTCATAAGCGTGGTCATTCAGTGTGGCCGGCGCACGGTTTGCAATGTTCCCCGATCACAAGTAATCTGCATCTAATTATATTCCAAATGTAATCTCGTATGATATATGCAATAGTCGTATTACCAAATAGCACGCAGTTCGCAAATTCAATTGAAAGTAAAGAGAATAATTCTTGAAAATTATGTAATTGACCACAACATAATTTTCAATTTTCGACTGCCTCGGTGGCGTAATTGTATTACGGTACGACTGCAATACGGGTCACGGGTTCGATCCCCTGGTCGCGCAAACTGATATTGGATTTTCCTATTCAGTATCGGCCTGGAGTCTGGTGTTTGTGCCCGATATTGCGATAGGCTCGGCCTCTATCACATCATGGGACGGAATACGCACGGCGAAAAGTGGGACATTAGTTGCGTCTCTGCCTACCCTTTCGGGGATAAAAGGCGTGAGTGAATGTGTGTGTGTTTGTGTGTGCTCCAATTTCCAAGTCATCTTTCTGCATTTCTAAATAAGTTAATAATGATAGAAATAACACGCCTTGATTACAAATTCTATAAGCCTATTAATGTTATAAAATGGATGCTAAAAAAAATCAAGTGGTCATTGATAACAACAATTCGTAACTATACGCAAAGATTTTGCGGGATGAAAGTCGCACAATATTTTCTTGGGATAAAAAGGATCCTACATCCTTTCCAGGTTCCCAAACTATTTCCATAGCAAATTTCATAGAAATCCGTTCGAACGTTTTTGAGTTTATTGCATTCAGACAGACGTTGCGGGGGAACTTATATGTAAGGATAATATAATAATAATGGAAAATGGCCAAAAAGTAACTTGAATATTGAATGCGTTAACTAAACTTAGCGCAAATTTCGTACACTATTATTACAGTGGATATCCCCAGTAATTACTATGGATAAGTCTTGAAAGAATCGTCGTAATTCTAGGTTACTAATAAGTACATACACATCCGACTATTTTGAAATATATTAGCCAATTCTTTGTGCAGTAATTGGGAGTCAAGCAATAGTCATGTCGGATAGATATTAATTTATTGCATTCACAAAAGACTAACGTATTCCTTTTATAGCGACATTAACGTGGGAAAGGTTAACAAAATTAATTTTGCACGATGACAAACAAGTTGCTTGGTGACGAAATTGTTGTTATTTTTATCGTTAGTAATATAATAATAAGCCCGCAGGGGCGGCTTTGTGGCGAGCCGACGGTGAGTGGCGACACTGCGTACCCCGATTCCGTGGGGGCTAAATGAGAACCCTGACCCTTGGCTTGTTTTAACTGGCCGGCTATAGGTGGAAGTCACAAGAGCTAAGAACCTGAGCTCCAGGGTGGAAGTGCTCAAGCTGCGTAATAGCGAGGAAACCCGCTCTGGGACGCGTTAGCGACCCGCGATGGTAAAATCGGTGCACAGCTCTCGACACTCTTTAGCCACCCACACCGATGTTGCGTCCTTGGCATGCGCCACTTTTTGGGATGCCCATCTAGTGGGGGGCAAGTCACCGTCTGCCTTGAATACAAATGATTGAGACATATTTCTTGGTAGGCGTCCCGTTGTCTCCTTTAATAGCACAGCAACCAGTCCAGCTAGATCCTATGCGTTATAATATTATAAAGCTGAAGAGTTTGTTTGTTTGTTTGTTTGTTTGAACGCGCTAATCTCAGGAACTACTGGTTCGAATAGAAAAAATATTTTTGTGTTGAATAGACCATTTATCGAGGAAGGCTTTAGGCTATATAACATCACGATGCAACTATTAGGAGCGAAGAAATAATGGAAAATGTGAAAAAAACGGGGAAAATTATTCATCCTTGAGGGCTTCCATTGCGTGCGCTGCAAAAACGGCTCAAGATACCAAAAATATATGTATGAAAGAATTATTCCTCTTGAAATGATCTAAAAAAAAGTCCATGACAGCATATGCCTATCTTTTAAGATTAACTCTCTTGAACCGTTTTTACGTTAATCAAATTTGGTCGAAATTAATGCATTATTTGTTAAGAGTTGTATCAACGTCATAATATTAATCTTTATCCAAATAAATGTGTTGGATAGAGTGATTCAACGGGAAGGTTTTTATGTATGTACTTTTAGTCCGGAAAAACTTAGTAACGCGGGCGAAGCCGTGGGCAAAAGCTAGTGCGTTATAATTCCCATCTTCTCTGCAATAGTCCTTACACCTTATGGGCGCTGTCTTTGGCTGTATTTCCTCCCTAAGTACAGACAAAGAGAGTACCTGCAAGGTGTACACATCCCAACTAGAGTAATGTATTTTAAAGGGGCCTCTACGTGCTGGATACATATCCCCACGCAAGCCTTCCAAAAGGATCGGCCTTCGTGCAGTGATTTCCAGCAGGCAAGATACAACATAATAATAACAATAATACCAGCCCTGTATTATATACTGTCCCACAGCTGGGCACGGGCCTCCTCTACTACTGAGAGGGTTAAGGCCTTAGTCCACCACGCTGTCCTAGTGCGGGTTGATAGATTTCACATATCTTCGTAATTCTTATAAAGAACTTCTTAGGTATGCAGGTTTCCTCACGATGTTTTTTTTGTCTCTCTCTCTCTCCATCTTAGTTCGATTGGCTCTCTATTTGACTTCAGCTCTTTCTGAGTTTAACTCTAAGAGAAGAATATTCTGATTTCTGAGCACATCTATATATCATTTTCAAGCGATGCAGTCTTCATGGAGTTCACTTCATCCAATAACTCTTCGAACATTTTCTTACAAATGTAAAATAGAATTTCACGATACGACAGCATCAGGGTAATCCGTAAATGAAACAATCTCCCTAACCTAACCTGATATTCCAATTCTAAAACGGCAAAAAATACCCAATATTAACCCGAAAAAGTCCAAGAAATGTCTACCAGTGAAACACGTTTTTCAAAATGATTGAACCCAATATTGCAAAAGCTAAATACATGTATCAGCCAAACTGTTCTCCAGCTTAATGCTGTAGGTCTTTCAAACCATCCGGTTGGAGTCGAGATGGAAGACACAAAGATATGATTCCTCAATCCAGAGCAAACGATAGCGAGGAGATGCTGCAATACGTAAATTATACAGTTGTAAACGGCCTTCGTTCGTTTGTCAAATGCATCCGTTCTCCAGGCGATTGTCTAGCAATTTGCAACCAGCTGTCAGTACTTAAGTGTTTCGAAACAGAACCTAAATTACTAGACGATCGTAAGTAGCTGTTTCGTGGAGTTCGATTGTCGCTTTGCATGACTGCGGTGTAATTATTGTCGTGATGTGTAATCAGCGATACGTGGTTCATTTACAACAATATAACTAGGTGGACTTCCTTCGTGAAATAGTTGCATTACGACTGCAGAGCTGAGGTCCTGGATTCGAATCCCAGTATCAGCTTGGAGTTTTGAATTTGATATGGAGATAGACCTATCACATAATGGGACGGAACACATGGTGAAAAATGGCTAGTTGCACCAGTGCACCTTTGGGGATAAAGGCGTGATGCGTTTACTAGGTTTTATTAGATGATAACTAATAGGTCTATGTAAGGGTACGTCTAGGAGGGTACCACCGTAAAGATTTTATTACCAAGTATTATGCATGGATTTTTCTGTCCCTATAAATTGGGCTGAGTCGTTTGACAGATCCACAAGAAGTACAGTAAGCAGCATAAGTAGTTGAACAAATTCAAATTTCAAATTGCCTACATACTTTTGTGTTCTTACTAATCTTTTTTTCTCTTCACAAAAAAAAGTAAAAGAGATTTACTTTACTTCAAACGAAGAAAACATATGTTTCAGTTTAACTTACGCGTGTATAGGCGATTTGAAACATTGATTTTGTCCACATACTTATGATGCTGACAGACAGTAATTATATTGTACAGTAAATATATTTCTAACTCCTCCCTATTCCTCAATTTGATTAACTTCTTTGCGGGTTAAAAGTAATTAGTGCTCCCAGAGACTCGCCGAGCTTCACCGGTCGGTGGCATTAAATGCGTGCCACTGGCGATCCTGGGTTACTGGAGGTGCAGTGGCGCGTGTGAGGGCGGGATATACATTGTACAGTCATTTTACAGTCCCCAGCCTCGCACCAGCATATTCAGCACCTCCCAATAACAACTGTGGATGACTGATCCGTCTTAAACCATCATCTGTTACCACGACCTCTATGTTAATTCTCTAGCCGCATACCGAAGCTGCTGTTGCGCATGTTTGTACAAGCTTCAACCTTAACAGGTTACACAAAAATAATTTCACCATTACAACAATCACGATACTATACCTGTTTGTAAAAACACACACATTAAAATATTTTGGCACTTACACTCGGTACATGCACTTGCCTGCTTAATTAATATAAGTACTGTTGACGGCACAAGGCTTTGATATAATATTTTTTAATATGTATGTCAGTGGGTAGTTTTTTCACTGAGTTATTATATTTATATAACCAGTTACTGATTACTAAGCACACAAAGATAGAGAATGTTGGAAAGAATATAATTAATTGAATCGAGGGGATCGAGCTTACTTTGTGGATACTAAATTTATAATCAGTGCCGTAGTATACCGTGAAAGGGTAACAGACAGAAGAAATATTCTGGGCAAGTCGCTATTAAGGTTATGTCCAAGTAATGTCCAAAACTTCCCTCCGAAATAACCAGTCTACCCGGACACAAATTCAAATGTTACGTTAAGCGCCACTTAATGTCTAAGGGGTATTATAATGTATCGGATTATCTTGATGATCAGACAGTTTGGAAAATTAGTCCTGCACACAATACCGAATCATGTTAACACATATTAGATGTTGATTGCATTAAATATGTTAGGTGTATCCATCTACAATATTGACATTATAATTAATATTAAATTATTATTTGACATTTTATAATCATTATTTTATCATTTTGTTAATGACAACCGACCGATCATTGTGTTGCGCTTGCCTGTTATTAAACTTATAAATTATTTTAATTGTGCGTATTGATGTTTAAATTCAGATAATAAATCAACAAAATTTATGTTTGTAAATGTAGGCGTATGTACGTTTTACACCGTTTAATTATAATTATTTATTTGTGGTCTCTCATTTTATTATGAAGGTATAGTGTTTTGTGTTTGTAAATTTCCTTCAATTGTATTTTATCCTTATTTAACGGTGATGTGTGTGCATGAGCTTATATAACTAATCTGACTTTGTATGCAAAAGACTTGGAAAAAAAAAGATTAAAAAAAATATTATATAAAGATTCAATGGACAATTGATGACAAAAAATTAAGCCCGGAGTTTCTTTCTGCCTTTCTTCTTCGGGTAGTCATCGCTTAGGTAGCTAGTGAAAGGCTGGTAGGTTAGCTAGGCTAGGGCCTGTAGTGTCCTCACCGGTGAGGATCGCGACGCGTGCCTCCCATTAATTTTAATAAAAAATATTCTTTTTTTATCTCTTTCCTGCCAGCCCGAGCTTGGCTTCTTTATATTTACATTGATTTTGCTCCCTTTAAATATGTCTTTAGTTATATAAGTGACTATTTGTAATAATAATTATTAATTGAATGTATCTTGACATATCATAAGTGCAACTATGTTCGCCTACGTGATGAATAAAGTATTTTATTTTATTTTAATTTTTTTGTAGAATTTGCACCAATAATAGTATGTTGATAATTTTCTTGATCAATAATATCAGTAAAATCTCTCCAAAAATCGTATTTTTAACACGGACACGGTACAATGACCCCAATGCCTCTGTTAATAAGTGGAGTAGCGTCCAGTGCTCCTCGCACGAGTTTACGTATTATCATTTAGTATTCGAATCGAGTAGGATTAGACGGTACCATACGTCAAAAATAAAGCGCGTGCTGCCATTCTCCACTCAGAATAACTAAAGCCGTTACCATGTTTACTCGATTTCCTATTCGAAGTTTACACCCGCGCAATGTTCACGCTGTCGTATTTTAATTCTCAATACGCTCACCGTGGCGCTGTTCAAATTTCCATACAAACATATCGTACCTTTAGAACGAAAACGACACAATTCAAAAAATAGAAAATTGAGTTGTCATTTTTAAATGACTAAAAACTAGACCCTCATTTATAAAAGTATAATAAAAAAGGGACCGATATAACAGCTTCTTCCTTTTCCTGCTCGAATATGGCTGTGTTTGAACTATTATTGTATTGAGAACTTCGTTTCAAGTAATTTTATGACGATAACTCAATTTTCTGTCTTTTTGAATTGTGTCGTTTTCATCCTAAAGGTGCGATATACTTAGTCGAACCCATTACACACAGGCAAATCCTGGAACGCACCGTGAGCTAGTTTTTTTTTATGTTTTACACTTTATACGACGAAATACAAATATCCTACAACGCGTATGAGTATTGTTTTGGCATCGCCAGTACCCAGCGACCGGCGCCTGTCGCAAGCGACACCGCCGGCGGCAAGGCAGCTGCCGGTCAGTGATCACCTCCACGCGGAACAACTGATCGCAATCTGCCTCACATATCGTTTTCGCAATCGGTAAGCCATTTTTCTTGCGAGTTGAAGTGCTCAGATAACGATTGATGTATGAGTGTTTGCTTCAGGTTCTGGACTACTGGTATAGTACTATTTTATAGTTATACTATTTATTTATTTATTTATTTAACACTTTGTACAAGAGTATAGTACATGCGGACTTAATGCCTAAAGGCATTTTCTCCCAGTCGACCTTAAGGTGGTACAGAGAGACGGAGGCAGGTGTAAATTATAAATAATCAGAAGAAAATGAAATACAATGATAATTAATTATTAAACATAATACATGTATACTTAACATTTGCTACATATACAAATGCGTACATAAATAATTATTTAAAATATATACATAAACAATTACATAAATAAATAAATACATACATACATAAATACATATCTAATAAGCTAATGATGGGACTCTGCTACTTCGGCGAGGAATAATTGCCGAACTCTGATTTTAAATGCCAGCCGTGTTGTACATGACCTGATTTCGAATGGGAGTGCGTTCCAGAGAAGGATGGACTGCTATGAGGAGGACACTTAAGAAGGAGGTTGCTAGACGAACGCAGGTTTCTATCATGGGCATCACAACGGTAAATGAAGTTGGAAGACAGGTAAGGAGGGGTAGGAGAGGTAAGAATAGAAAAAAGAGTAGTGAGCGCACGCAACGAACGGCGCTGACGTATGGGAAGCCAATTTAACTGCGATCGGTAAAAAGACATGTGGTCAAACTTGCGAAGATTGTAAACGAATCGAATGCAGTTATTAAGAAGACAGTCGAGTTTGTTGAGTAAATCTGCATTCAGATCAAAATAGCACACATCACCATAGTTGATAACCGGGAGGATTAAGGTTTGCATAAGCATAGTCTTGGTTTTGGACGGAAGGTAATTCTTCAGACGATACAGAGAGCGAAGAGTACCGATGACTTTCTGACTAACCGAGGTCACCTGGGATCGCCAGCTCGGAGTGGCGTCGATTTGAAGCCCGAGGTCCTTAAGTATAAACGCCATGGAATGACGAATGATGGAATGAATATTTAGCTACACTGCAGGCCATTTCAGACAGGTAGAGAGGTAGAGCGGCACCAAAAGCTGTTTCAGATTGCCATTTGTGGTACACACAAGCAACACAATCTCGGCAATGTTTTGATCAACTGCCGGCCGTAAAAATAAATAAATATAATCACAGAGGCGGTTACAACTTTCCTCCAGGACGACCTAAAGCTGAGTCATAAGACTGGTATGGCCAATATTTCCCCACGGACTGGACGGCATCGAATATCTCGTTTTCCTCCCGAAAAAAAAGGTACTGGACTAAGTAAAAAATATTGTTATCTAACCTCACATGAGGTACCTAAATTGGCTCACACAACCTAAATTGGTTCAAAACAAGATTGTTTATGAAGAAACAGATTCACGATACCATTTCAAAACATTACCCAACGTAGCCCACGGCAAGACATCGCGCATGCTCAAAACGCCAGGTCTTTGCGATTGAGAAAGTTATTTGATGTCTTTTTCCTAAATCTTATTACTAAAATACCATCCTACTAATATTATAAAGGCGAAAGTTTGTAAGAATGTATGGATGTTTGGATGTAAGAATGTTTGTTCCTCTTTCACGCAAAAACTACTGAACGGATTTCGATGAAATTTGGCACACGGGTAGATCATGTCCTGGATTAACACATAGGCTACTTTTTATCCCGGGAAAATATAAAGCGGGACTTTTATCCCGGAAAAACTTTTTAAAGCGGGCGGAGCCGCGGGCAAAAGCTAGTAGTAAATAGTTGTATACGAAGCAGTTATACTTTTTATCCTATTTCTACAATGAAATACAAGCCATAAATAATGACTAGCAAGGCCCGCAATCTGCATTCCAATGTATATTATTTTCATGAGGAGTTTTTGTGACGCGCATAAAATTAAATTTAGATGTCATAAATAACAATTTGTAATCAGGTTTCAGAACTAATCTTTACAACCCTTTGCGTCTACCGCTGCCTTTACCATTACATGTGACTGAATTATGGATTAAGGAGCCGATTCAAAAGGGTAGTAAACCAGGGGGTTTACTAGGAGGTATAGGGAGGGCCCTATACCTCCTTTAGCTGTTACTAATGAATACTGTAACCAAAGAGATCTAAGATTATATAGAGTAGACATTGGGAAAATTTTCATACAAAAATTTTGAGCCTGTTCTTCACTCTACCGTGAAATAGCATAACACTTATTTAAAATGCATTAGAACATACTTTGACATGATCTTAATACACAAATTGGCATATTCCTTCACAAATATTGCTTTCTTTACAAAATTTGCACATACCGAAACGTCTTGTCAGATGGATGTGTCAGATAAGACAGCAACATATTGGCAATTGGTAACAGGCCCGCCGCTAGCTGTTTGTTCGCCCGCGTGCAAAACCGATTATGCCGCCCTACGACTATATATTATGCTGGGTTTTGTCAAAAAAAGGCTTTTTCATCATGGAAAGTAAAAGAAAAATTCGCAATGATTATAAAATATTTATTTTAAGTAGGTACATTAATTATATTTGTTTACTGAAGTGTAAAACTAAGCCATACAATTACAAAAACTTAACTCTTCTTGCCTTTATATTTGCGAAATCTTCAATCAACTTTCTTGTATCCAAGCTGTCTAAAATTTCATGTTCAATTGAAACTATAGCTAAATTACTTAGTCTCTGCTGGAACATTGTTGATCTTAAATAGTTTTTAATAATTTTTAATTTTGAAAATGATCTTTCACCAGATGCAACTGAAACCGGCAGTGTAAGTAATATTCTTAGCGCTATTGCTATGTTCGGAAATGTTGAAATTAAGTCATTGGTAAAAATACATTGTAATATGGTTCGTGGATCCTTAGACTGGTTTGCTGAAAAATGCAACTTTAATGCAATGATTTAATTAAACAAATCAATACTGTCAATGTCTGAATCACTACTTGAATCATCTTTAAGCTTCAGATTTAAATCTTTACAATGTTTCATTAACTCATCATTAGAGTAATTAAATAAATTATCGCTAAAAAAGCCAAATACGTCGATAAATGTTTGTAACTCTTCGAATCTATCCTTTAAAGAAGTTATTGTCTGATCTAAAATTCTAAAATAAAACTCTACTCTATATTTGATTTTGGGGTCTACTAAAACTTCATCATGGTGTTCATATTGAAATTGAGTTGTTTTTTTTCTTGGACGAATGGTATTTATTGGTGGGAAATTTGTTTCAACATTGACTTCGTGAGCCATTTGGAAGCTTCTGCTATCACAATTTCAAAGTGTTCATCCGTGTGATATTCTGTGAACTTTTCGATCAATTTATTTATTAAATTTATGCAGATTTGAGTATTCATCGTGGAGCTCTGCATCATTTTGCTCAAAGCATTAATTTCGTTTAAAATATCGAACCAAATTACTACCGAGCAAATAAATCTAAAATTTCGAATATTCAAAGCAAGCGAATGAGTTTTGTGAGATGTAGTACCATCCCATTCCGACGAATTAACAGATATTTCCAGCAAAGCGTCAAATATTTTTTCGAGGTGATATCGTAATGGCTTAACTGCATCGATTCTGCTAGACCATCGCGTGGCACTTAAAGCTTTTAATTTTAAATCTGCAAATGTTTGCAAATTATAGACCACCTTTTTGTGGATGATGAAAAGAAAACGTAAATTTCTTGAATTATATTAAAGAAATTTACAGTTTCGTGCGTAATATTTGCTGCATCGTTCACTACCAAATTAAGACTATGAGCCGAGCACGGAACGTAAAATGCGCGGTTATTGATGCCCAAAATTTTTTTTGTAGTCCATTGTGTTTTCCACGCATATTAGAACCGTTATCATAGCCTTGACCGCGTAAGTTTTGAATGTTGAGATTTAATTGTGAAAATAAATCTAAAACAAAATTTAATAGACCTTCACCTGTAGAGCTGGTGATCGGACAGAAACCAACAAAATTTTCACATATCTCAACATTATTGGTTTTGTTATTTAAAAGAACATGCCTGAGTACAACTGTAATTTGTTCTGTGTGACTTACATCTGGTGTGCAATCCAATATTATGGAGAAATATTCTGATTCTCTCACTTTGTTCAATATATATTTTTTTGTAGTTGTACCGAGCATGTCAATTATTTCATTCTGAATTTGATCTCCTAAATAGTGAGTCACACGACTTGAATCTGATTTTGAGGATTGAATTCTGTGAACATGTTCCCGCATGACTGTATCAAAGGATGCTATCATTTCGATTGCTTTTAGAAAATTACCATTATCATGTTCATATAATATTTTTGACGACCCCCGGAATGCCAGACACTGACTAGATAAAAACTTGATAACAGCTATGATTCTTTCTAGTACATCACACCATTGCTTTTTTTCCGATTCTAATAGTCGCAGTTGCATTTGATTTACAGTAGTCTTATTTTTTAACATATTATTCAACTGTACCCACGATTACACATTTTCACTGTGGTAAGCGCTTGTTTCATGTCTTTTTAAGGTTAATGATAAATGCTGCCAATCGGAAAAACCGTTCAAAGCAGACAAATTACTAACAGATTTACCAAATATTTTACAACAAAAACAATAGACTGAATCTTTTGAAGTGGAGTAAACAAGCCATTCTCTTTTAATTTTTTCTCCATTGGGAAGATTTCTATAATAATAATTGTCTGAAAATTTTCTTCCATCGTCATTTATAGGAAAGTTACAGTTTGACACCTGTATGGAACCACGACTAACCAAAATATTAACAAGATCATTAGTCATACTGGCAGGCCACAAACCGGGATCATCACCACAATCTAAATTGCTACATATTACTGATGATGACGATAAACTGCTTACAGGTTCTTCAGTAGTTCTTTTTCTTGTTTTACTGGACTCTCCTTCTGAAGAACATACATCTTTTTGTTCAGATACGTCCATAGCTTCTTGATTTAAATCTGTTCTTGTTAAAGCTACGTTAACATTTTCTTGACATTCCGTTTCCTTATTTTCTAGTTTGCTTAAAAATTTAATTATAGAACCCGCCAATTTTTCTTTCTGTTCCTCTTTTTCTCGTTTTTGCTGTCTAAATTGCGCTCCTGAAAGTTTTTTCCTTTTCTGCGCTTCCTGAAATTTATACATATATTAAGTATATATTTTTAATTTAAGTTTTTTTGTTACAATAATATTAGACAAAAAAACCGGCCAAGTGCGAGTCGGACTCGCGCACGATGGGTTCCGTACTATCATCTATTTAATATTGAGCAAAAAAATACGAAAAGAACAAGTTTATTGTATATAATATATTTTTTTTAATTTTTAGTATTTGTTGTTATAGCGGCAACGGAAATACATCATTTGTGAAAATTTCAGCTTTCTAGCTATCACGGTTTATGAGATACAGCCTGGAGACCGACAGACAGACAGCGGAGGCTTAGTAATAGGGTCCCGTTTTACCCTTTGGGTACGGAACCCTAAAAAGAATAGAAAAGTTCAGACAAATTGGATTTGATCACACTTAACATTTTCTACACTAAGTTACTGCATAATCCGGTAGTTTAAATATGAAACTTATCAATATAAAAAATGGCTAACTGAGAGTACGACTCGTGCACGAAGGGTTCGATACCATTATCTATAAAAACGGCAAAAAAATAGAGTCTATTGTATGGGAGCATTGGGACTCCCTCTTAAATATTTGTTACATTTTAATTTAATTAATAGGTATTATATAATAATTTATTTAAAGGTACTTATAACAGAAACTTTCATAGTAGGTACTTAAAATAATAATAAATGGGTAGTCACTATAGCATCATCATTCAAACCATATATTTTTCTCTATTCACTCTATTGTAAAATATAAAATACTGAGTTACGCCCCTTCGTGATTTGACCGACGAATATTATTAAAAAATTTAAGTACTTTGCGGCAAAGTCTTTGCGCACATATCTTGTTAGTAATAGTAATTGTTAAAAAAGTAAAAAAGTACTCACCATAACGACAATTCCTTTGCACGTCGGTTTTGCGCTGACAGGTGATACTTTTTATTATTCTTACACTTAAAAAGTTTAATTATCATGAATTATTCCTAAACACACCTCAGAAGAACTATTAACAACTTAATTGCAATTTAATGTGCGATCGTGACTGTTTATCCAGCATGCGAATTACGTACTAGTTACCTTACTAACCTACCAACTGAGAAATAAGTTTTCAGGGGATTCCCTTAACTTTACCAGTCCTGTCTTTCATAGAGTTCATAGAGTGACACTATCACTATGAATGGATACTTCTATCGATTTTGGGGCGGCCACCAAGCGGCGATAGGCGGTTGCATCTTCTAAGAGACGACGGTAAGCATTGCATCTTAGTCTTAACGGTTGCCAATAGATGGCGATGGTAACGTAAAGATTGCGCCACGCGCCAGTCGGGTTTATTGTTTTTTTTTTTTAATATTACGTGATAAGTCGCTCGATTTGCCGCCCCCTAGGACATGCCGCCCGCGTGCGGTGCACGCCTTGCACGCCCGCTTACGGCGGGCCTGATTGGTAATACGAAAAATTTGGGCCGTGTCCGGTATAGGTATAACTATACTGTTGAATGTCTGTGACTGTAACGGACTCTTCCAGTTCGGTCCGTTTAAGAAATAGTGACAAGGTAAGAAAAGAGGGATAATTTAAGCTTCTGGACTTCCACATGAATTTAGACAACTCATAGAAGCTGTCTATACAAAATGTCAGTGTAATGTAGAATAACACGAGCTAGCAGCACGCGCGTTATATAACAGTGTGGCAACGTTAGCTCATGATAAGTTATCCAATACGTTGCACAAGCTGCTCTTCGCTCAACATCGACGGCTGATCAGTTTGTGAATATTGGTTTACCCGTAGGCAGAAAAAGTAGTAACTACTGCCCGTAAGTAGTTCATATTTCACATACGTGTATGGCGATAAGTATATTTTTCTCAGTAGAGATGTTTTTCACTTAACTTGCTATTTTCCCTAAATTGAAATAGGCATAAAAAAAATGTGAGCCGTCACGGGACGCCTGGCAGATGTAAAACATCGACATTATTTTGTAAAAGTAATTTGCAGAAAAGAACAGATTGTGATAGGAACTAAATATGTCATAATGATAAAATAAAATATTATTTTTACGGCACGTTTAACTGATCTTGGTGATGTCCAGTTTCAATAATAATATTTTGTGACCCCTGTGATGATTGTTGGGTTCTGAGATATTTATAAAAAATATGTTATTAAAATATACAGAAAAATTTAAATTGGCTTCAATATATTAGTAAACTCAAGAATCTTAGCTAGTTATTTCAATATATTACTAAAGATCGTAAATTATAAATATCAATAATGAATGTTTCACTATAAATTCCACTATGATTAGAAAAAATAATTAATTTTGCGCATGGCGACGCGTCGCCACACCGTACACACTACCTACTGCATATAGACTGCATATAGACATATATATACCATCATTACGTGCGGCTATAGATGTTTCATATTAATTATTTTAATAAATGTGTTATTTAAAAATCACCTTTTTTGTTTTCGCGGAGAAAGTGACTTATTACTACCGCCCAGCCTTCAAGGGGGGCGACTAAGCGGTTTTGTTGGGTTCACCGTGCCTTATGACCCAGCGTTGAGCCGCCGGGCCGAGGCCCTAACCTATGTACACCGCACGGCATACCAACTAAAACTCCGCGGTGGCCTTCTTCGGCGCATTAGGGACGGCTGCGGGTTTCGACATTCCAATTTCAAAACGAAAGATAGGGGAGCAAGAAGTGCACATGGGAGTTTTGGCGGGAACGTGGAAGTGTCATGAGGTGCTCTTGTTTTAATTCATTATTTTGGTGATACTTAGTGTTATATTGCATAATTATGGTGGTATATTGTCCAATATAGTTCCATTAAAGGGCTTAAATGAAGTGAATTGAAATAACAGTGCTAATCAAGTGCTTTTTTCGTTGCCGCCAAAACTTCTCGACAAAGTCTTGGTAAGGTAGCCACAGCTTTACTTCGAGATAGTAGTTAGTACTGAGTGTAACAAAGAAACAATACAACTGCAACTTATATACTTTAAAATATGTCTAACCTAAAACTTTGACACTGGCAGATGCGCAAACCGCGCCTTGCCAAAGAGAAAAAAAAAAGAAATGCACTTATTTCAAATTTATTCCTTTGAGGCACTTGTATTCGGATTTAGGACGGATTTTTTAAATCTAAACAAAGTTGCTGATCTGTAAGACTCTATACTTGATGATAAGCTAAATGCCGTCCAGACAGATTATTGATTGATAAATGAATAGCCTACAGCTGCCACTAGAAGACAAAGCAATAATTAATTTGTCTAATCAGATTGACTCGCTCCGTCGGAATTCGCGCCGAAACTTCCAAAAAAGATTTTATGTCAGATATTTTTTCTCCTTGTCAAAAGCCAGTGCTACACTATAAATCAGTCATTATCGATATTAATCGATAATCGATTACAGCATAACGACAGCTATTGAACGTTTGCGATGTTATCGTGCATCGTGTGTAATCTTTAATGTTCAACGATTAATAATATATTATTTATTAGTGCATACAGCCGAGAGGATAGGTTTGACGTGTATATAAACTGTCAGATCTATTTTAACACCGCTACACTAGTTTATGGCGATGATTTATTTTCGCTGTCCAACCTTATTATTTCAAGCTTTTATTTAACTTACAATGTATGTATGTTTTTTCGGGTGGAATCTTGCAAGTCAATTTTGAAGCAGTTACCCTCAACCGATTGTGTTGAAATTATGCATACACGTTTGGGTGACAATGCATCTTTGGCTAAGTGAAGCGATGATGTCACTTAGCTAACAATTGTCACCCAACTTATGTAGATAATACAATTATGTTTATGTAACTTGATCTTGACAAAAGTAAATCTCGCGACAAGCTTTTATCTCTACATCGTATTAAACAAAGTTTGATACAATTTAAAGTTCTTTATTTTCTTTTTAGAGCATTTAAATAAAAGCTTGGGTTTTATTATTTTCACTTTTTATTTATGTAATATGTTGTGATGTGTGCCATAAATGTCAGTTACGGGTCAGTAGGTTGAAGCCTTTACATCCTACTAATATTATAAAGGCGAAAGTTTGTAAGAATATATGGATGTATGGATGTTTGTTCCTCTTTCATGCAAAAACTACTGAACGGATTTCGATGAAATTTGACACACGGATAGATCATGTCCTGGAGTAACACATAGGCTACTTTTTATCCCGGAAAAACATAAAACAGGACTTTTATCCCGAAAAACGTTTGAACGCGGGTGGAGCCGCGGGCTAAAGCTAGTTGAAAATAAAACAAGGCTCTAAAATAATAGATGAAGCTGATAATAGTCAATCAATTTTATTAATAAAAAATACTGCAAGTGTTTTATTCGTCAAGGCAGAATACGCGGTACTCAAACAAAACAATAAAAAAACAATGCAATGAGCACGTTTAAAAATCGAACACCACTATCAGAGGATCGTGTCCAGTTACCAGTTGCCCAATTCACACCAACACAAAGTTTCCACTACATTTGCAGTGAACGTATATAGTTCAAGAGCAGTGTGGCAACACTTGAATTTTGCATGTCACAAATACCAAAAAGAATTTACTATTAATCTACACCTTAACAGAACCATCTAAAGCTCAAATTACAATATTGTATGTACTAAAGTTGTGAGACGTTGTTGAAATGAGCAAAATTAATTTTGCGGATGACTTGAATCTTAATTGTGAAGTGTTAGTAGAGATAATTGATTGTGATTGATCGTGCTGTTTTATTTTTAGGAACGGTAGCCCGCGGCCGGATTATGTCTAAGGATATGAGTGTAGGCAGTAACCGATATTTTAAGTGCACTTATCGATCGTGATGTAGTGTGGGCATAGAATAAAAATGTATCCTTTTTTGTTTCGGCTCTTTTTATGGCAACACTAAAGTAATGCTTTTATTATTCAAAAATTTAAAATGCACTTTGAAAATATCCGCTCTGGTAGATATAACTTCATCTTTAAAAAAAAAGAACGTGATATTTAAATTATATTGGCCACAACTCTGTTATAGCATTTTAATTTCTTTTTTCATGTAGGTAGTGTACCATACATAACTCAAACGAGAAAACGGCGCTCTACTTTTTTAAACATGTTCCAGAAACATGTAATTTCGAACAACTTTGAACAGTCCAGTACAAAAAAGTAATAGAAAAATTACTCACAAACTTTTACGGAATGGAACCAAAAATCTCCCGGTCCAAAGATCATGCATATATGTCAAGCTAAAAAAAAACTAAAAAAACGCCAAATTTATACAATCTTGACAGTTGAAACTCTATGCTACTGCGCCGGCTCTACAGTTTACCATTAGACTGCGATATGCAAAGGTTCAAGAGCATTGATTTATTTACGTACTAATAGAATCAAAGTTTCCATTTTCTTTTCCCTTGGATCCTTATAACCCAGTTTTACCCTATAGTACCAGGACACTATGTTGGTCCTTCTGACATTTTCCCGTTCATCAAGTTTCGTACTCATTCATAACTACATTGAAGGAACTACTGTACATTATTGTCAATAGTGACGTGCAGCTAAATGTATGGAATGTATATTAACGACACAAATCCTCATTTGTTTTTGAAATTTTACAAAATGAAATGTAATACGATAGTTACCTATAGGATCGCTGGCCCGAATAACTTATAGATGCGACTCGCATTTAATCATATTTTTTTTCGATAATGAATTTAGTTTTCACCTCACTATTGTAAGCTGTCAAAACTGCAAACTTAGCGTACCGGTACTATAAGTTATATTGAACACTATAGATAACGTCATCCACGATGACGCGCCCCACTATTTTTTCTAATCGCTTACAGTCCAAGTGGGTAACCTCCCGCTTGTGTTTTAGATTTTAGCTCTGTGAATACACACTAAATACCTATGAGTACACACCCACACTACGATGTGATCATGGGACGGAACGCGGGGCGGAACCCCCAGGGGATGAACCTGTCGTCAAATAGGGCAAATTCCAGACTCCGGGCTAATACTTAGTAGAGAAACCAAATATACTTTGCCCGACCCCGAGCTCGAACCCGAGACCTCAGCATTGCAGTTGTAGGTACCGTAATATAACTATGTCACCGAGGCTAGTCCCTAAAAGTCATTGAAATCGTCCCTAATAATGAAAAAAATGCGCAATAAATCTTTTAATCGGGAAAATGGCTTTTCCACGGACGAAGCCGATATCAAAACTAGTACAATAAAATAATATTAATATCGAAACCATAATACACGTAGATACTAATAGCGTGTAGTAATTTAAGTTTTCTGACGCACCCAGCGGCGATACCTACGCCGCAAGCGCTGCATTTTACACAAATCTTGTCGGTAATTAAAGACTTTTATGCAAATTTGAACGCATATTTAATTACAGTATTAATGTGTAATTCCGAATGCGTGATAAGGCTGCGTACACGGAGTCTATTATTTATAGAATGATTAGAATAGTATTCTGATTGCTCATAACCTAATAAATCTTCCCTGTCCAATTCATAATTCTTCTCCTCAATGGTCGGCAAACCTCTAAATATGATCGGCAGTGTTTGTCACGCTAAAACAATTTACTTGTTCTTAACGTTGGGGAATATTCCACGTTTGATATGAGTAAGTGACTATCCTCGTACATTGAACCTTTAAGGAGTAAAGGCTTTGCATTATTTATTTTCATTCGGGCTCGATGAGTACTATTGAAATTAAATCATTATAACGGATTTTATCGCGGTTTTTATTTCATTTTTCTCCCGACGTTTCTTTTCGGACCACCTACACCTTAGTGCGACTCGTGACCACGAAGTGCTGCAAAGCCTTCGAAACGTCGGGAGAAAATAAACTAGAAAAACCGCGACAAACTCCGTTATAACAGTTTAGTTTTAATGTCTGACGTTCGCGTAAACGTAAGGAATTATTACCGATAAATACTAATTGAAGGTAAAATAGTGTAATTCAAGTATAAAACTGACAAACGACGTCGCTTACAGTTGTCGGGATAGAGTAGTTGACTACGTTTTTTAAAATGCATTTAAGCTTCAAAAATGTATGTCTTTTAAAATCTAGAGGAAAAAGATTTTTTAAAATACAAGCAACAATAAATGAGTTATAAAGCTTTCAAGTTTGCTGGAAGGGACATCTGTCGGATAACGGAAACAGCAGAATGTGACGTCACCGAGTGTCGTCAACCATAATGTGGTGCGCCTGCGAAAGAGATAACGCGATATCTGCACTACACCCCCACTTTTGCTCACAACAAAATTTCAAATAAGAATAACTGCTTTAGATGTGAACCAATCTTGATTCTGATTTTGCAGAAGAATTTAATTTTCGTATAATTTTCTGTTACATATAAAATAATGTATAAAATCAAACATAAGAAACTACTCTATTATGCCGGCCCGTTTTGTTCGCCGTTTGAGGCAGGCAAGCGATTCTAATTTGAAACGCGTATAAAATACGCCATGTGTATAGACCCCAAGATTTAAAAGACCTATTTTGCTATCGCTAATATTTGAAGCGGTTGTAATTAATCCGAATGTACAAAGATAATATTCCGCACGAATCCGCACGATGGCGCCGCGCCGCGCCCCCTTGCGAATGTAGGCTGATTGTTAATTTAGCTCGAATTAATGTAATTTTTAATTGGTTTTCATAGTTTACCGCATACCTTTAAGCTACTTTTAAACGTCAGCATTTTTTTTAACATCGAGAAGGATTTTAGTAGTACTAATTATTTATACTTACCAAACAAAGGAATCGAGTTAAAAAAAAACATAACAAGTAATTTTTTTTGGGTATTTTTAACGGCTTCAAACCGGTTTATTATTTTTTAGTTTGACAGTTCCCGTTTTGCAACGATTTTGAAATAATGCTGAGGATCTCTTTCTCGTATCCAGATAAATAGATTATCAACTCAGAAATTATTGGCTCTGACTTTCCATAAAATGTTGTAGATGTGTTAAACCACCAAACAACAGGTGTATTATGAAAAATCCTCCTAGCCAGTATCGGCCACGGCGGCCAATCTCAACGGAGATCAGCCAGGTACGCAGGAGATATTATAGTGCACAAGTGTGTGCGCAATACACAGGTGCACTCGCTATTCCTTCACTATCATAGTCCGGTGAGACGGCAATCCGACATGACCGGAGAGAGATCAGGCGCAGGACCAACGGCTTTACGTACTTTCCGAGGCACGGGGGTATCACACCGCCAACTTCCTGACTCCGAGCTGCGATTGAGTAATTTTTTTAAGATGGAAAAACCCAGCCACAAAGTTTTTTTTTGGCCCGACCCGGGATTCGAACCCAGGACCTCAGCGCGCAAATCGTACTTATTACGCGTACGCAATACAACTACGCCACCGAGGCAGGCAGTGGTGTATTATATCCAACTATTAACTATAATATTACTTATTTTTTATTATTAAACTTGATCATAATCAGGTCAAGTGTTCCAATTTTGATCATAGTCTGATCACTCCAAATAAGGACTGTCGAACGGATGTATATATTAAATTGTTATTCAAATACCTTATCAATTCTTAATTTTTATTTTGGCAGGTGCTGCCAGCCGTTTCCTTTGAATAACTAAGAAATAAATGTGCAAAGCTATTTATTATATTTTTTTGTATAACTTAAGCAATGAAACAGGATGTTCCGTAATAACAGAATATATTCATGGTCTATGTGCAATTTAAGTATTATCAATTCAGATGTAAGACAATTTACTGGTCACATCCGCACTACAAGAATTGTGAAATTCAAAGGTCACTCGAGGCAATGGAAAAATATATCTGACCTTCCCCAAGTTAGAAAATTGTTGAAGATTTTTTTTTATCTCATGGCCTTCTTGATTCAAATCACATAGCATTCTTAATTCAAGTGTTTTCCAATTTCAAATATTCAAAAACGTACCTATTTTAAAAGAATGTACCGCTGTATTAATAATATTGCGTATGTATGTACTTAATGAATTAATTTTAAAAAAATATAATTAACAAGTATTCAGGAGTAACGCAGGAGCATTGAGTTCCATTGGCATTTTTTATTATAGAACACTAAAAAATATGAAAAAAATCCAAAAGACTAGAGTTAGCTAAAAGAATCAAAGTAACGAAAAAAAATCATTACTTTCTTCATAAATCCTGAACCAAACTTTTTGCTAAAACGAAGCAAATTTTCGTATTTTTTCTCTACCTTAAGTTATAACAGATGTCTTCAATACAATATCATGACTCCGATAAGACATATCCTCACATAGTCCTTCAGCATCATTAGCAACTATCGATTGAATACATTTAATTCGCATCTCAAATCGTGAATGCTGCTGTTGACATGCGATGGTCAAGCGTGAAATAACGCGTGACTTTGCACTTGTAAAAAGAATACTTCAAAAAGTTTTTATATCCATTTAAAAGTCTGTAGGTATATGGTTATTATGCGAATAATAGTCTGTCTGTATATCTGTATCCTTATATTCACATATATAAAACAAAGTCCCCCGCCGCATCTGTCTGTCTGTCTGTAAGCGATAAACTGAAAAAATACTCAATAGATTTGGATGTATTTTCGTATGGAGATAACATGAGACCAAGGGAAGGACATAAGCTTTTTTATCCCGGAAAAATATATAGCGGAACTTTTATTTCGGTAAAACTATTCCACGTGGACGTCACAAGCAAAAACTAGGTTTATACATAAAATAAGCGTCAACAACTAATTATTTATTTATTTAACTTTATATACAAAAATGTACATAGGCGGACTTAATACCTTAGGCATTATCTACCATTTATCATTTACAGCTCATCCTTAACTCCTATTACTGATCTTTAAGACCCGCTGGGCAGTAACGGCTTGCACTAATCTGGGACACACATCTTTGCGAGGCCCTTTTACCTGATTGTGAAAAGAGGTTAGTGTTTCTTTTTTGTATTACTTGCAAGCGCGAACCCTTCGCAGTGCGTCATCCTGGATGGTGGCCCCGTTTGCTACTCTCTTAGACCACCACTGCGACTGGCCATTTGACCTTGTTTTGGAATCATACACTTTTATGGACGAGTGTCTGCGGCTCCACCCACGTGAATAAGCTTTTCCAGGATAAAAGTCCTACTGTTTATTTTTCCGTGATAAAAATCATTCCCAGGATCTCAAACTAGTTCCATATCAAATTTCATCGAAATCAGTTCAGTGGTTCAGCTGTAAAAGCGTAACAGACAGACAGAGTAACTTTCGCATTTATAACTTATAAGTATCACTAAATATCACTATGTATAATTTGCTTGTTTCCAGGTTTCACGATAAAAAATATATCTCTTCTTCTCTTCTTCTTGGTCGCATTCTTCATTACTGAAGGTCGTGTCCCTGAAAGGCCTTCGTGGCTTTATTTACTATACCTTTCCATTTCGTTCGGTTTTCAGCTTCTCTTAAGGCAGTCGTAACAGACAATCCAGTGAGGGCAGTCACTTGGTCTGACCAGCGGCTGGGTGTCCGGCCGCGAGGTCTTTTTCCTTCTACTTTGCCCACCACAAACAACTTGTCAAGGCTATCCGTTTGACGGCGGGCAATATGTCCAAAATAACCGAGGATCCTTTGGCAGCAGATCGCTGACAGTCTAGTTTTTATGTGTAAAAAATATGTAATTAAATAAAATATCTGAAGCAAGGAATTTACTAATACCTGTTTGAAATTCTAATGCTCACTAAAGAGATTAGAGACTATAAAGACCTACGCAAAGTCGAAGGTAACAACTAATATAATCTTCAATGAAGATGTCAGTTCATGTCCATTATTGCAAAATACAAATACATGTTACATTGTAATTTTATGTACACGATGTATATTTCAATTGCAGAATGGTAAAGGCTGATGAGTACAAAAAATCTTTCGTAATACCTTAATGGTCCAGTTCGGGAAATAAATGATGCGACTAAGTAAAAATGTCAGCACAGTTCAACTAATCTAAAGGTCAGTTTGTATGATGTTCATAATCGCAGTTAAAACATACATAAAATACCGCGATTTAAACCAAAAGATTGTAAGACAAAATTCTGACTTGATAATGCAGATTTTAATATATGCTATACGAAATTCTAGTCGGTATCTACCCGAAAAAAACATAAATGTTACATATAATGGAAGCTAATGCAAATATTTAGAATGTGTGGTTATCGACGCGGCCGACAAAAGATTTGAAATCTACATGGGTGCCAACCCTTGTAGATAATCCTGAAATTTATTTACAAGAAGGTATGCAATACAAATTGCTGACAAGCTGATGCGTGTCTAAATTTCATATTCTTTGTTATTAATTACTAACTTTTGATCACGTTACTGCCCGCGTGAGAAAATTTTTCCGGGATAAAAATCCCGCTTTATATTATCCCGGCATAAAAAGTAGCCTATGTCCTTTATAGGGTTTCAAACTTACTCCACCAAATTACTTACTATATCAAATTTAATCGAAATCCGTTCAGTAGTTTCAGATATGTGCAGTAACAAACAAACAGACAGACAAAAAGATTTATAAAAATCTTTGCTTTGTTTCATATTACGCTTTAGTCATCCCCTTGTTTTTTAAAGACGCACTGGTTCTACTGCTTTATTATATGCAGAGACAGATAGATATAAAAAGATTATACTTACTTATTTTTAACACTTGTTCTTTGATTTCTTATTAACAAAATGCTAAGGACAATTTGATGTCTCATAAATGTATGATCATTTAATATGATACTGGATAACGTAGTCAGTCTTATCATGTACCTATGTAATAGCGGTTTTTTTTATAAATAAATGGTAATAGGTTAATAAAAAAGACTGGTTTTGTTTCTTACGTACATAGGTACAACGCAATAAAATATATTGCATTAGTAATAATTGTACAACATAACATTTACACTCATGATTAATTGACGTAATAAAACAATGTTGCAAAGACTTTTAAGGTTGTATTGTGAAAAATAACTCACGCATTCATAAAGATTAACTAACTTTTGCTCGCTTCTTTTTCCGGAATAAAAGTAACATTAAAAAAATAAAAAGTTTAACGAATAGCATGGCTTTCTGCTTTATAAAACTTTTTAGCAAACGGTGTAGTTCTAAAGCTGACATATCATTTTTACAAACTTCTGTCATATTTTTGGTACCTATAATTAGTATATATTTATTTATTAATTTTACGATATATTTATTAATTTTATAGATATTATGTGAAATCCTCCTAGCCAGTTTCGGCCACAGCGGCCAATCTCAACGGAGATCAGCCAGTTACGCAGGAGATATTATAGTGCACAAGTGTGTGTTTGGGGGATGGAGTCACTCGCGTCCGTAGGATTTACCACCTTTTCCTAGGTCCACCCTACACGTATCCCCCGGGTGGTGCCAAACGAGTGACCACATAGGGAAGTAAACCCTATGAAGCAAAAAAAATACAAAAACCATGGATAAAGCAAGACTTAAAGAAAAACTACCCCAGGAGGGTACTGGTGGAGAATCCGCCGGAGAATCCCTCCCCGAGCATTGCTCGGGCTGCCCCACGTATTCTGGGGGGGGCAAAGAATTGCTAACCAAGGAAACCAATCCGGATAAACCAAAGAAAACATTGACACAACAATTATTCCACCCAGGCCTGTTTAATCGCCAAAGATCTGCTTCACTCTGTGATATCGACATGCCAACTAATCCAAATGCACCTTGGCAAAGAATGCCAAATCAAAAACGTAACCGTTCCCCGGACGACTATGCAAAAATTAACCAATCCAAAAGAACTCAAACAAGAAATCAGCTTGTTGAAACACGTAGAGGGCTTAATAACCAGGTATCCAACGCTCCAAACATCGAAACAAGTAATAGATTTTCTCTACTCGGGATAGAAGACAAAGACAACAATATAAAACAAACACCAAAACCACCACCTATAATACTTTATGGGGTCGATGACTTAACTAAACTTACACAACTTATTGAAGAAGTAATGGAAAAACAGGAATTTACCTATAAAGTAGTGTCAAGAAATCAGCTTATCATAACAACATATTCTGTGGATAAATACAAAATAATGATAGAACTAATACGAAGCAAGGGATTGATTGGGTATACATTTACACGCAAAGACCAAAAATGTATGCGGATTGTGATTAAACATCTTCACTTCAGCACACCCAAAGATGAAATTATAGCAGCCATAGAGAAAACAGGAAACTTTGTACAAGGTGAAATAGTAACAGCACGAAAACAAGGAACCAAGGAACCACTTAACACATTTTTTGTGAATATAGTCCCTCATGAAAACAATAAACTGGTTAAGGACATTAAAGTTATTTTCCACCAAAAAGTAACAATAGAAGATCCAAAACGTAAAGACACAGTAGTACAATGCAAACGGTGTCAACAATATGGACATAGCAAAAATAATTGCATGAGGCCCTACAGATGTGTAAAGTGCGCTGGGGCTCATGAAACCACTATGTGCAAAGTAGATAAAAACACCCCCGCTAAATGTATACTTTGTTCGGGAAGCCACCCTGCCAGTTATAAAGGATGCCAGGTGTATAAAGAAATCCTCGCAAGAAAACAAAGTACAAATAAATACAGAACAAGATTAAAGGCAAACACAAACGAAGACCAAAACACAGCACATATAAATAAAAACATTGAAACACCAGTTGTCACTCTCAACTTACCTGACAAGACTAACAAAGAAAATACTGTGGAAAATGGTCAATTGTACAGCATAAGGGTGAGGAAAGGAAAACCAACACAACAAAAGCCAATTATAGAGGAAAAGATCAAAGACCTCACAGCAACCCATACCCAAAACCAGAACCAGTGGGAAAACGCAGACTACAAGAAGCTACTGAGAACACAAAATATGACCATGACCAACGATGACAACATACAGTCACAGAGAACATATACAAGAGATGATATTGAAATCCAAAATTACCAAGAACAAAAATTGAACATAGAAGCACTGCTAATAACACAAATGCAAAAAATCGACGCGCTGATCACGCAGCTAGGCACAATAATGAACCTTATCGTCACACTCATCAGTAAACTTCCACAATGACCTCCTTAAGAATCGCCGCCTGGAACATAAATGGCCTAACGCCTAATAAACAAGAACTTGCAATTATGTTAAAAGTTAACAAAATAGACATAGCTCTTATATCAGAAACTCACCTAAATGATAGAAAAACTTTTAAGATGGACAACTACAGCGTATACTGTACGAATCACCCGGATAGCACGTCACATGGCGGCGCTGCAATATTAGTAAGAACTAAAATCAAACATTACCTCCACAGTGGATTCCAAGAAGAATGGATGCAAGCCACTACAATAACTATTCACGAAAAATTAGGTCCTATTAATGTCAGTGCCATATACTGTCCGCCAAAACATAACCCAAAACAACACATGTTTGATCGCTACTTTACCAGTTTGGGAAACCGATTTATATGTGGAGGAGACTGGAACTGCAAGCATACCCATTGGGGATCAAGGCTTACTACCACGAAAGGGCGAGAATTAAAAAAGAGTATTGATAATTATAAGTTAATGGCATTGTCAACAAACGAACCCACCTACTGGCCAACGGACATTAATAAAACCCCAGACCTCGTGGATTTCTTTATTGTTAAAGGGATATCACATATGTACTTTAAAATGGAGTCATCGCTCGACGCAGTATCAGACCATACACCAATAATAGCAACACTTAGTGTCTCAATAATAAATAAAACACAGACCCTTACGCTATACAATCGAAAAACGGACTGGGAGTCATTTGGTAGATATATTGAGAAAGAAGTGGATCTGAAAGTCAATCTCAAAACACCAGAGGACATTGATAATGCTACATTTTATATTACAAATCTTATACAAGTCGCCGCATGGCGTGCCACTCCAGTTCTAAACTATGCCCTTGCGAGTTCTAACATACCATTAGAAATTCGCAAGAAACTGGCGGAAAAGCGAAAACTGCGAAGGCAGCTACATCTAAGCCAGTCCCGTACAGACAGGTCACGGTATAATAGGGCATCAAGAGAACTTAAGGAACTAATAAAAGAGAGCCAGAACGAAACGTTTCAGAATAAACTTTCAACACTTTCTACCTACAAAAAAGACAACTACTCACTGTGGAAAATAACAAAGAATTTTAAAAGACCACAAAATCATATACCGCCTCTAAGAAAAAACCACAACGAACCTTGGGCAAGAAGCGCAAAGGAGAAGGCCGAACTATTTGCACAACACTTAAGTGACGTGTTCACTCCTAACGAATCTTCTATGATTGAATTTGAAAAAATGGTGGACATGATAATCTCCAGTGATCAACAGCTAACACCGCCCTTGCCGTTGGTAACTCCTGGAGAACTAAAAAGAAAAATTAAAAATCTCGAGAACAAAAAAGCACCAGGTTTTGACCTCATAACAGCAGAAGTCCTGAAGAACCTTCCCAAAAAACCAATTGTATTCCTAACCATGCTCTTCAATTCAATACTCCGAGTATTCCACTACCCAAAACTATGGAAGATTTCTCAGATATGTATGATCGCAAAACAAGGAAAACCACCCAGCGAACCCAGCTCATACCGGCCAATAAGCCTGCTCCCTATTATATCAAAGCTGTTTGAAAAGGTACTCTTAACCAGACTGAAACCGTTTCTGGAAGAGAACAAGTGTATACCTGATCACCAATTCGGGTTTAGGGAAAAACACGCCACAGTAGAACAAGTGCATAGAGTAGTCCAAAAAATTAGACAATCTCTCGAGAAAAAAGAATACTGCTCCGCTGTGTTTATAGACGTACAACAAGCTTTTGATAGAGTTTGGCATAAAGGGCTGCTCTATAAACTCAAAACTCTACTACCCAACCCATTCTTTATGATCATAAAGTCATACCTAGAACAAAGGAGATTCCAAGTGAAGTTTGAGGAAGAATTCTCTGATCTATATCACATTAAGGCGTCAGTGCCACAAGGATCAGTGTTAGGACCAGTACTATACTCCTTATACACTGCAGACTTACCTGAAACTCCAGGTGTTGTGACAGCAACCTATGCAGATGATACAGCTTGTCTAACAAGTGACAAAGACCCTAACAATGCATCCACACTACTACAGGTCCAGCTAGATAAAATTGATGAGTGGCTTAAGATATGGAGAATTAAACCGAGCTTAAGTAAATCCATACAAGTAACCTTTACACTCCGGAAAGGGGACTGTGCACCAGTGACTATGGAAGGAAAAACATTACCAACCAACAATACGGTGAAATATCTTGGCTTACACCTGGATAGACGACTAACCTGGGCAAATCATATAAAAGCCAAAAGAACTGAAGCAAATATGCAATTTAGAAGCTTATCCTGGCTCCTAGGACGTCAATCTCGTCTGTCACTATCCAATAAGCTACTTGTGTATAAAGCCCTGATAAAACCAATTTGGACCTATGGCATTGAACTCTGGGGATCTTCCAGTAACTCAAACCTGGAGATACTTCAAAGGTTCCAGAATATTGCACTAAGAACAATCTCATGTGCACACTGGTTTGTGAAAAACTCCGAAATCCACAATTTTCTAGAAATACCGACTGTAAAAGAGGAAGTGATTAACTACTGCAAAAAATATAAAGACAGACTAAACAAACATAGTAATGTACTAGCCAAAGACCTGCTAAATAATGATAATATAAAACGCCTGAAACGTTGGAATATTCTCGAGTTAGACCAAAGAAAATAAAACGCAAACCACTCTAGTAAGGTATTACTCAATGGAGTAATACCTAAATCATACCTACAATATATGAAACCATCTGATTAAGGCTGACGAGCCGATTGCAGATACAAAAAAAAAAAAAAAAAAAAAAAAAAAAAAAAAAAAAAAAAAAAAAAAAAAAAAAAAAAAAAGTGTGTGCGCAATACACAGGTGCACTCGCTATTCCGTCACTCTCATAGTCCGGTGAGACGGCAATCCGACATGACCGGAGAGAGATCAGGCGCAGGACCAATGGCTTTACGTGCTTTCCGAGGCACGGGGGTATCACACCGCCATCTTCCTGACTCCGAGCTGCGACTGAGTAAATTTTAAGATGGAAAAACCCAGTCACAATTTTTTTGGCTCGACCCGGGGGATTCGAACCCAGGACCTCAGCGCGCAAATCATACTCGTAATGCGTACGCAATACCACTACGCCACCGAGGCAGTCTAGTCTAAATATTATGTAATATGTATATAGTATTGTATTTATTTTCGTATTCTTTACATTTCACTATTTTAACTGTTTCGACATGATTAAGTTCAGTTTCGTGCACCTACTATGATTTCGTCTCTATACCGCCTCAGGTTGACTGGTAGAGAATGCCTTCGGCATTAAGTCCGCCTTTACATAACTATGTATAAAGTGCAATAAATAAATAAAAATTAGTTAAAAATAGAGACGCATAAAAAAATTATAATACTGAATTTTCTGATGCAATTATCGGCTTCATAGTAGTGTTGTAGTTGGCAAAAAGGTAACAGCGTCTGTGCGACGCCTAAGAGTCGAACACACTAATAGGGTTCACCTCTACTAATACCGTTTGACTACTAAGCTCCATAAAGAATTATAATTTCATCAATTTCTTTTTCGTTCGCCATGCAGCTGTGTGCTTCAACTGTTGCGTTCCAGGTTGAAGTTCAATGTAGTCAGCGTAATTAGTAATTATTGAGCGTTATGAGACTTAACATGTTATGTCTCAGGGTGACGAGCCCAGTAGAATACCACGTAGTACTTTGTTTATGGGCGGTCGTTTACCATCAAGCATGCTCGTCTCAACAATCAAATGCAATAAATAAAACTCACCAGTAAAGACATCTCGGTATTCTTCGGCATCATGGTGACGTCACCTGGTCTGACCCCAGGGCCGCAGTAAGGCAGCGAGGGTCCGCGGTTGGGCACGCGCGGCGGGGGGTCGTGCAGCGCGAGCAGGGCCGCGTGCAGGCGCGCGCGTGCTGCCGTGATGCCGCCAGCTCCACGCACTGCCGCTTCTACCACCTCGCCTACGTCCTTCTCCCATCTAGGATGAAGAGGTGTACAACGCAGTTGGAGATGAACATACTCTAATGATTCCTTTAATCTGTCAAATCTGTGGTTTTCTCATACATCTATATACAGGGCTATTTTGACATTGTGTTAATAAATGAAACCACATACTCGTCTTTGCCTCTGCTAGCATTATGCGAAAAGTCATCCATGAGAAACGAATATTTTCACCAAAAATCTCAATTTTACTTTCCTGATTTTTTGATCATTTTCTAGTTTAGTGCGAATATAGCGTGTGCGTGAGTATTTTTCTGACTGAAAGTGTGAAGTTGCCGCAGCGACGAGTCCTCTTAGAGTAATAGTAGTGGCATTAGAGCGTGTAGACTTAAAGTTACATTTTATTGATATTTATTTTGTTCGAAACTTATACTTTTTTATTTCACATCTGTAGTCAAAATAACTTAATGGAAAGTGCTATTATCAACGAGATAAGTATGTGGTTTCATTTATTAACGCAATATCAAAATGACCCTGTATATAAGCGGGCCTTGAAGAGTTAATTACAGGTTCATATAGGACTGCCTCGGTGACCTAATGCGTACAATTGCAATGCTGAGGTCTCGGGTTCGATCCCCGGGTCGGGCAAAGTGATATTGAGTTTTTCTTTTCAGTATCAGCTCGGAGTCTGGATTTGTGCCCGATATGGCGATAGGCTCGCCCCCTATCACATCATGGGACGGAATAACGGCGAAAAGTGGGTGCACTAGTTTCGTCTCTGCCTACCCCTTTGGGGATAAAAGGCGTGAGTGTATGTGTGTGTGTGTGTATGTAGTTGCTCAACGGTTAGGAATTTTGGATAAATAAAATTATATCATATTCAAGGTAGAAAGTACCTACTAAATGAACAGAAAGTATTCTTAACGAATAATGATTTCACGGTCTGTGATTCCCATCGTATATTGGTTTACTGACACTAATTGCCCGAGACTAGATAGCCAAGAGGGGGTTGAAGGCAGGCAATCGGCCATAAAAACTTTATATCTCTACTTTTGCTAACTAAGGCTCATTTAAAAAATGTCCTAAAACTCCATTCTGACGCGTGAAATGCCAGCGCCATCTAATTAAAGAACCAAATCAAAAATATCCATTATTTCCCATAAAAAGTAGTAGTATTCTGTGTTAATCATCCATAATCCAGAAATAATCTACCTGTGTAGATAATTATTTATTGGTGGTAGGTCTCTCATATGTAAGAGTCGGTCTGGGTGCGTACCACCGTAATGTATACTTCTACTAATTGAAGACATTCTAGTAATTGAAGGACATTGTAGCCAGTGTAACTACTGAACATAATGAGACTTAACATTCTATGTCCCAGGATAACGAGCGCAGTGTAATGCCACACAGCACTTTGTAACTCAAGGTGCTGCATGGTGTTGCTACTGTTTATGGGTGGTCGTATCGCTTACCATCAGGCGAACGGCATGCTCGTCATTCAAGGCAAAAAAAGCTGTGTGCCAAATTCCATCCAAATCCGTTTTGATAAACAGCTCAAAAACTGACAAACGTCACGCTTTACTTATAATATTTAAATCTGGCATTGAATTTTCAACCGAGTGAGCAAATTCATTCACACTTGCCTGATAACTGGTAAGATAAATATAATTAAAACATGTTTGTACTAGAATAATATTTATATTATGAATTCACTTTCAGAACTGAGAAAGTTTTGTGCGTCACGTTAGAAATTATAATTGACCTTCACATTATACCTAATTATTATATGTTGTGTACAAGCAAAATCTTATGGCCGCGAAAAATTATTAAAATGCTTATACCAGCACTACTATATCTTTACTGTTCAACTGCTGTGCATGGGCCTTCTTTACTAAATCTTTTTAGTAGTAGAGGAGGCCCTTGAAGAGCAGTGGGATAGTACCTATATATTACCTGCAGCCTCCCAAGCACGAGCGTATATCCTCCTTGAGACTCCTCGAGAGCGTGCACACGGGGCTGTCTGAGTCGGAAGTAGTGTGAGATCCATCGAGCTTGTCGCTGCCTGAGAGCCGCCTGGTGGGCTCTGCGAAGTTCTTTGGTAAAGGAGAGACGCGTCCGTGGCTGCCTCCGCCGCTTCCATAGCCTGGGCAGAAATAAATTTACTTATCTTGTAATCTAGCATTTAAGCATGCCTTTAGCAAAAGAAAGAAAATGTGTTGTGGTTTTTAAAATGTATCTCGGAAATAAAAGAAAAGTTGGGCGTTAAATAAAACAGTTAGTGATTTGTTAGTGGCAGCTTAAGTTTATAATATTTAATTCATTTTATTCTAAACCAATAGCCGAAGTACTGACCCATCAAGCATTGAATTACAAAGATGGCGTGATTTTCCTTTAAAATTCAGTTAAAAAGAAGAAGGTTGTTAGTATCAGCTCAAGTTTCTAATGTTCAAGTGATATCATTCAAAACCTTTTACCGATAGCCGAGATAATGTTGATTGAACTGAATAAGAATAATGGTGTGGGTGCAAGCGCCAGTTAAAATGGTAGAAGGCAGTGAAACGAAGACAGCGACGCTGATTATCAAGTGTTAGAACATTGGAAAAGCAAGATGAGGATGTAAGTAGAGAGAAACACTAAAGGATAACAAACAACGTCCTAACCTAACTGACCTGACGAGGTGGAGGGCGCGCGGCGCGGGGTCCGCTCGGGTTCCACCTCGGGCGCCTCCTCCAACGAATCCACGATGATCACCACCTCCTGCTCCTCCTCCTCAGTATACAGAGGGTTCGACCTACGGATACAACGTTATAAGTATGGAGCAATCATCATCATTATCTTCATGCACAAGAAGTTTACTGCTGAGCATAGGCCTCCCCTAAAGATTGCCAGATCGATCTATTAGAAGCGAACTCCAATTATTGTATTGAACTGAATATTTGGACTTGGATAGAAAAGGCCTTTATACCACCTTTATCTACTAGCTAGTTTGGCTGAAACAGAAAATCTTTGGCGAATGAAGTTCGCGTCTTTATTCCATGTACTACATAATGTGGAATAAATAAATAAAATAAAAGTTTAAAACTCTCAGGGCAACTGCAGATGTCATATTTAAGCTGTGATTCCGCAGGACGCGGCAAGTGACGTCCTGCCTGGCGTCATTTGCCGTTGTGCGCGGAATCGGTCTCATACAATTTAAAGCTGTGATTCCGCAGGACGCAGCAGACGGCAGACGGCATGTACTGCGACGGCAGATTGCACTACTATAGTAGTGCCATCTGCCGTCACGGCACTTGTCGTCTGCCGTTGCCATCTGCCGTCTGCCGCGTTCTGTGGAATTACAGCTTAATACTGCATAGTAGTGCCATCTGCCGTGGCGGCACATCCTGTTGCCGTCTGCCACGTTCTGCAGAATCACAGCTTTATACGCGACAACCCGAGTTTTTGAATTTCGATACGTGTTTTCACAAAATACGAAAAAAACAAATATAATAGAACTTTGTATCTCTGATAAAAGTTCAACGGTATTCAAGTCAATCCGTTACAAAAAAGAAATTTAAGTATAACTATAAATATATTCCATTAAGTATTATACTATTCGTAATGCAAGCTTTCAACAGTTTCGAGTATCAGTGTAGAACTGACAAATCTTGTTCTTTATTGAAACTGCTTTTATTTGCATAACCTACTTCTAACGTTGCCCTGACAAATGTATTTACAATTCTATCATATTTCTCCGTTGTGTGTTTAACATAACATTACCATATTCCAAACTTCAATCACGCAATAAATCTGGATCCATACGCGGTACGCATGCCAAATTTCTTCAAGTCAAAGACCCCACGCCGTCGTGGATACAAACTTATTATGTAACTTAAACACTGTAAACTGACCATTACCACCTTCGGAAGAAAGGTCACGAGGAAAGTTTGCGGACAGGATTCTCCAATGACTCAACTTTCCGGGCTATTTCGATGTTTCATTGTTTGGAAATGAGTTCGGCTACCGAGCAATCCTTTGTTATAGAAGCTAACGGCTTTCAATAACCAAAATTCATGACATAATGTACAATGTTACCCTGTTTGTAGGAAATTAGTTTTTGCAGGTATCCTATGCTAAACCTTGAAGTAAAACTGCGAGTCAAGGCTGAATTCTATCAATATGAATTTGAGTATGCAGAATATTGATTGCATGAACTACTTTAATAGCATACCTAATTTCTCCAATTAGCACACATGAGGAAGTTATCCTTGGAAAATTAAGGTATCTATGCTTTGTTTGCTTTTCTACTAAACATATATCTAATTCGAAAAAACATCAAATCAAAAGTTTAATTCTGGTGTTAACTTTCCTACAATATATTATCTAGTAATCTATCTTCTTTATGATATTCATTTTCTCAATGTTTGCATTTGTTTTATCATAACATGCTTCCATATTTTTATACTCATTATATATTTCATTTCGTCAAATAGTGTCTAGTTAATATACACTTCGTTACCTAAGTAGCGGCGGTGGCATTTCATCCAGAGCCCTGAGGGGATGCAGTGCTGGCGGCGTGGGGTGTGCGGGGTGCGCGGGCGGGGGGCGGCCGCCGCACGCGCACCCCGCCGCCTCGCCGCTCTCGCGTCGCACACCACCCTGGAACAAGGAAAATACCAGGCAAAACTTTGCAAATGCAATTGTTCATCCTCTGCATATGATGTAACATATTGACATGCATATTATACTTGGCGGTGGAGTGCTAAAACTTGGATGTGATCTAGTAACTTTAGGCAAAAGTAGGTACTTTTTTAAATTAGGTTCGTTACTATGATTGATTATGTATTTTATTTGCTTGATAATAATGAAAAATAAATTCTTATCAATAACTACCAAAATTGGTTTAAAAATAAGGCAGTTACTTATATTTGCAATAAAAGTGAAAGCGTAGTGGAATTATCCAGCTATCTCTTTCTTACGCACACAGCGTTATGACTGATGGCACTTGATTCACTCGGTGACTTCACAATTTACTTATCCATTATTTGACGGCTATCCCTTCCACCATAGTTTTATAATTTATTTATTATCAAAAAGCTTTTGAAAACTCCATTTACCTAGATTTTAGATAATAACATATTTCAAAAATGGATTCATAAAAGTTTGCTAAGTAGCCAAAATGGGACTTCTTAAAAGCAATAAATAAGGAATACCATAATAATATCGAATTGTCAAAGCCAATCTCTATCGCCCAGATACTCATTAATGTTCCCTTGAGTCTACCGTAATAAATGAAGTCACAAATATGAACTCAGCTATCTCATCATCCAAGGTCCGAAATAAATGCGATCTTGATTAGCCGTACAATCATCATCCATATGCAGAACAAGACGTGCTCAACCTCATTGTTTCCATTTCTATCTGATGGATATCTCGTTTTACATATCCTTATTTTACCACGGTTTTGTATTTAAGTGTTTTTCAACTTTGACTTCTTGATATCTGGCAATCTGTTAAAGTCTGATTGTTCACTTCACCAATTTGGAAGTGTAACCTTTGATTTATTGAACTCAACAATTCTCTGTTACCTACCTACCTTTTAAGCTGTAAGTATGTTAAAATCTTAGTCAAAATGTATGTTTGTTTACGCAACAAATTTGGATTTTTTTTACTACTATCGCGGCGTTTCTAGCCGGTATGCTATCCCAAGAAATTTGGTTAGATCGCGAACCATAAATCATACGAGTGGTATAACTAAGTTTAATTGTATCCACAAAATCTTTAGTGATTCAGAAGGTTTATTCTACATCTAAGATGGGTATCGCCTCGATGATTTCTCTGATATTACATATCATGTAATCTACTTAAATGTTTACTCCTTCTACTGGATATAAAATGTGCAATGTGGATGTCTAGGAGCTAAATACTCGTTATCACATAATTATTGTTGCGTTGTCGGTGACACTTTAGAGACGCAACAAGCCGCGACGCCCTCGTTCCACTTGTCACGATATACAGTATTATGTAACACTTAGCGAGCTAGCCTGTGATAATAGGAGATGCAATGTTTTATGGAGTGAGTTCTGATAAGCAAACAGAAGTCATGCAACACCGAAATAATATGCAGCATAGGAGAAATTGCCTTTATCCTGAAGAATGGAACAGAATTTTTTTTTTTTAAACAAATAAATTTCTACTGAAACAAAGAAACACCTAGCAAAGTCAAGACAAGAAGTATCCCTATTTTAAGCCACATCTTGCATCCGAATGTATTCCTATAGGCACCTGCAATAACAGCCGAAGGCAGGTGCTAAACGAAAGCACAGTAACTATGTCAAATAGGATATTGCTAAATATCTTTCTGTTTTTGATGAAAATGAATAATGAAGCCTGAATAAATACGACTGCCTCGGTAGCGTAGTTGTATTACGGTACGACTACAATGCTGAGGTCTCGGGTTCAATTCTCGGGTTGGGCAGAGGATTTTACTGAGATCATGAGGCGGAATACGTACGGCGAAAAGTGCGTGTATTAGTTGCACCTCTGCCTACCCCTTCGGGGATAAACGGCGTGCGTGTGTGTGAATAATGAAGCTATTAATATGACGGTACAGTAATGCTTGTCTACAAACAGAATCCCCCCCCCCTCCCCGAACTTTTATAGATATTACATCAGAGCATTAATATTGCCCAAGCCGCGTCCTTTTCAGGACAGGGTTTAGCCCAATTTGTTTCTTATCGACGTTTGGCCCCTTCAGGGCATTGGCTCGGCGGAAACCTAACGGTGCTAACAAGCCGAGTCGCGTCACCGGCAACGCGCTGCGCCCCCTCAGGGCAAGGCAAAGCCGACGGGTACGGATCCGGAGGCTGCGGAGGCACACCGCAGTCTCCCCCGTATATCACCTTCCCAACCCTACCCGTTCCCTAAAATCCATCCCGTGTATCGGTTGAGCGTGCGGCCTCCGGCCAATACCGTTTACGATACACGGACTGTTAGGAACCCTTTTGCACAATAAGACTGGCAAAAGGGATACAAGCTTAGGGCACACCTATTTTTAAGTACACCCCCCCTCGCCTATACCCGGCGGGGAGGGACACGCACTCACTCACCCCCGGGCGTTCCTACCCGGGGACTTAGTTCATCGCGTCCCATACCGCGTCGCGATCCGCGCTCGTTTCGTTTTGTGTGAACCCGCCTGGTTTCTTCTGTGTGTTCTTTACAGGCGGTGCACACCCGGGGTTAGTGAACACACACGCGGCCCCTAATTAATATAACCGTAGGCTCGGACTCAGCCGCCAATATGGCTGATTCTGGGCCTATGGATTTGGCTCCCGAGCGGCCTGTCGTCGCCGCTCAAACCGTTAGCGCTCCCCTCACCGTGCCCATTATCTCCAAGGAGGAGATAATGAACATGGTAAGGGAGATGTTCCGGTCGGACAACGCGGTCCGACAAGAAATTCTCACTATGGCTAGGGAAGCCAGGGAACCGTCTGCGTCCTCAGACACCTCGGAGTCGTCCGAGGCTACGACCTCGACGGAGACCACCGAAACCTCGGGCGGCTCCGCGGAGTCTGAAGAGGAAATGGACACGTCCCCCAGCCAACCTGAAGCCACTTCTTCTAATAACAACCCTAAAAAACGGCCGATCTCGGCCTCTTCCTCCGCCTGTGAATCCGGGGAGGAGTCGTCCTCGTCGGAACGCGACGAGGACGGCTTCACCACGGTGAAAAACAGCCGGAGGAAGAAGCAGAGAAGCGTCGCTGCTCCCGCACCAGCCTCCCCATCCGCGCCCTCTGCGCCTTCCGCGCCTTCAGCGCCAACCGCGTCCGCGTCTGCGTCGACGCCGCCACCGCCGCCGACTCAACCAAAGGGGCCTAAAAAACCCCCGAGGCTGAACTTACAACTCCCATCAAATATGTCCATTCGGGACATATTTGAAGAATTGCGCAAACAGCGCATAGTAATCGCGTCTAACTCGTGGAATAAGATCCACAAGCTTCTTGCCCTGCAGCCCGCCTCAGTCGCGGACCACAGGGCGCTGACTAAATTTTTGGACGCCAAACATTGGCATTATTTTACGTATTCTCTTCCGGACGAGCGGCGCTTCCGCTACGTCATTCGTGGTATCCCCGTCCAAATGTCAACTCTCGAGGTCAAAGAAGGCCTCGAAGAGAAAGGCATAGTCGCCCTAGAAGTGCACAGGATGCACAGACAGTCCCGCGCCTCCCGGCCGGGAATTCAATATGAAATGGTCCTTGCCATTCTTCAGTCCCCTTCCGACGTCAAACGTCTGTTTGAGATTAAAGATATCTCGGGGCTAGGCGGCTTCACCGTCGAAGCCCCACACAAATCGACCCAGATAGGGCAGTGTCACAACTGCCAGAAATACGGCCACAATTCTCGTGGCTGTCGCCTCCCCGCCAGGTGCGTCAAGTGCCTCGGCGAACACGGCACATCCGAGTGCCCCCGTCCCAAGGACCGCTCTCAGTGCACGGAGCCGCCTTCGTGCACCAACTGCCGGCAAACCGGCCATCCAGCGAATTATCGCGGATGCCCTCGCGCCCCCAAAAGAGTTGCCAAAGCTCCTAAAGCTGCGGCTCCCTCGGCCCCTCAGGCCACCACATTCAAACTGGCACCTGCGCCAGTGCGCAACCCGTGGTTTCCTCCCACGGCGCGCGCTGAACCCATTTCTCAGGCCCCCAGCGGAGTCACTCCCGCTGCCCCGGCCTCTACTCGACCCTCTCCTCCCCCAGCTGTGGCTCCTTCTTCAAAGGCAGCCCAGCCCAAACCCAAACCCAAACCCACCACCCCTCCCACCCCTTCTCAGTCGGCGACGGTGGCGGCGAAGGCAAGCGACGCCTCTTCCTCAGTCGCCTCACTATTAGGCTCCCCGGAGATAATGATTCTCCACGGGAAACTTTTCGAGCGTTCCCGTCTACTCACCCGTACGGGAGTAGAAGACCCCCTTTTAATCGCTGAGATCGCGCTGATCCAGCAACAAATCTTCGAGGCTACAGTTAACGCTGTGCGTCTCCCCTCTTTAATTTCATAAATGGCTACCAACGCCAGACAACTCTCCCAGCGGACAAAACCTCGCTCCCTCAGAGTGGGGTTTTTCAATTGTAACGGCATTCGGGACCAAAAAGCCGAAATTTCTTCTTTTGTCCGCGACAACCAAATTGACGTTTTCCTCATCCAGGAAACGTTCCTTAAGCCCTCTCACCGCGATCCCAACATCCCAAACTTCAAACTGGTGCGAAATGATCGTACCAGTGGCCGTTTAGGAGGCACTCTCATTTATTACAAAAGGTCCCTTCATTGTATTCCATTAGAATCACCGATAAGCTTGAGCAACATTGAGGCTTCGGTCTGCAGGCTAGCCATGACCGGACACCCGCCGATCACCATCATATCGGCCTATCTCTCGCCCACTAAGGAGCTTCACTCCAACGAACTCGAAACCCTATTTGATCTGGGGGATTCCGTCATTTTGGCGGGAGACCTCAATGCCAAGAACACTCTCTGGAACTGCAACTCGACCAACGAGCGAGGTGCAGTCCTAGAGAGTTGTCTTGACACAATCAATCTAAGCCTATTGGTTCCTTCAGAACCTACCCACTATAGTTACAACGACGACCACCGACCGGACATACTCGACGTGGCACTTGTACGGAACGTAAGCCTTAGCGTGCGTTCCATGCAAGTGTTACAAGAGTTAGACTCTGACCACAGACCTGTGATCCTCGATCTAGTCCCCGAAAACAGTCCAACAGACACAGGTCCTAATATCCCGATGAAGGTGAAAACGAATTGGCGTCTTTTAGGCACCAAGCTCGCGGACACCTCATCCACTGATCTTTCCGCGATCCCGACCAACATCGTGACTCCTGAGGAAACGACCAGCGCGATACGCGTCTTCACCGACCACCTTCAGAACGTTTTGAGCGAAAGCTCCGAGAGGGTGCCAGAGACTGTTCACAGTCACTGGCAACTTCCCGAAGACGTTCGGTGGTGGGTGAGGTTGCGTAACGCTACGCTCAAAGCCTGCGCGACGAGACCCGTCCCGGAACGACGACATCTTGCGCGCTACCTCCAACGTGAGGTTAAGCGTCGCATAAAAGAGGTCGTCGATTCGAGGTGGGACACTCGCCTTGCCGATATCGATCCGACACATACCGCCTTTTGGCAACTGGTTCGTTCCTTCAAGAGAAACGATGTGGCCTCCATGCCTCCGCTCAATCGTCCGAATCAACGCCCGGCGTTTGATGACGACGAGAAAGCGGAACTACTGGCCGGCAGCCTGGAGTCTCAATGCTCGCTCACCTCTGTACCCGTAGATGACGACATTCTTGTTGCGGTTGACACTTTCGTCGAAGATAGGAACGCGGTCCGGCCACCGCCAGTCTCTATACCGCGACCGTTATACGACAACGTCGACCCGGACGTCGACCCGCCGCCCGATTCCCTTGCGCCGGTGACGATCGAAGAAGTCACCACTCTGATCAAGGCACTCAAACGTAGGAAAGCCCCCGGGGGCGATCTAATCCCTACTCGTATGATTAAGATGCTCCCGGAGCATCTAGTTCAAATCTTAACATCCATTTATGACGCCGCGTTTCGTAACTGCATCTTCCCAGAGGTCTGGAAAGAGGCAGTTGTGATAGGAATCCACAAGCCGGGGAAACCCGCTTTCGAACCCTCCTCTTATAGGCCCATCAGTCTGCTCAGTACTCTGGGCAAAATCTACGAGCGGATCGTCCTCGACCGCCTTAAAATAGTAGCTTTTAATCAAAATTTGATCCCTCCAGAACAGTTTGGCTTTCGCGCTAGACACAGTTGTGTCAATCAGGTGCTCCGCATCACGGAGTACGTCCACGATCAATTTCGTAAAGGAATGCCTACCGGTGCTATTTTCTTCGATATCGAAAAAGCATTCGACAGGGTGTGGCACAACGGCTTGCTTTTCAAGCTGTACACTCTCAACGTGCCCACACAACTCGTGCACATCATACGAGATTTCCTGTCGAATCGCGGTTTCAGATATCGCGTGGAGGGAACTCTCTCTTCCCGACACACCATCACGGCCGGAGTCCCGCAAGGCTCCGCCCTGTCCCCTTTTCTATTCTCGCTGTACACAAGCGACATCCTTAGACCACAAAACGCCCATCTGGCACTATTCGCGGATGATACCGCAATCTACGCTTCACGTATAGACCCCGACAAAGTGGTGCGCACTTTGCAAACCGCCGCCGACGAACTCGGTGAGTGGTTCCGCAAATGGCGAATCACCGTCAATCCCACCAAAAGTCAGGCCATCCTTTTCACTCGGAAAAGGAAAGTCCATGTCCCTCACTTTTCAGTCCGCATGTCCGACCAGGTTATTCCCTGGAAGGGCCAAGCCAAATATTTAGGAGTAACCCTTGATCAGAGGTTGACCTTCATCCCACACGTAAATGCGGTACGCGCGCGAGCCGCATTCGCGATGAGCCAGCTTCACTGGCTCCTAAACAAAAATAGTAAGATGTCAATCCGCAACAAGATTAGGATCTTTAAAACATGCATCCGTCCGATAATGACATACGCGTCGCCCGTATTCGCTCATTTACCGCCCGGTCGCCTTCAGCGAATGCAGGTGCTTCAAAATCGATTCTTACGACATGCACTTGGTGCCCCGTGGTACGTTCGCAATCGCAACCTCCACGTGGACACCAATATGCCGACCATCAGGCACTTTATGCAGTGCGCCAGCAGACGCTATTTCGACAGGGCGGTAAACCACCCGAACACGCTTATCCGTAAAGCGTCTATATATACTCCATTTGACCGCGCCAAATGGAGACGACCGCGATCAGTCCTGACCGATCCAGAGGACGAAATCACTCTAGCTTTACGCGAAAAGAACGAGCATTTAAAGCTCATACACTCCACAAGACCGCTGTACCGTCCTCGCCGTCGAGGACCTCGTCGCGCTCCCCATAACCCTGCCCTCTCGTAGCAGTTCCGGCCCGCGTGCCGAAGACTACAATCAACACGTCAAATAGGATTAGGTTAAAAACCATCTTCCCCAAACGCTGATGTCTCATCCTCTCAGTGGCCGCCCTGAGCCGAGGTCGTGACCCATTAGTGGGTCGCCCTCAGCGTGGTCGCTTAAATTTAAGGGTTGCGAGCGCCTTCTGCGCTCACCCACAAGACCGGTGTTCTTGTATAAGCCGACTCTCGTCAGGCTAACAAGAGTTTAGTCAGGGACAAAAAAAAAAAAAAAAAAAAAAAAAATATTGCCCATTTTCCTTTACGGTGTCGAAACGTGGTCAACCCTAGCTCGAGAAAGAGAGAGGATCGATGCGTTCGAAATGTGGGGCTAGAGGCGAATGCTGAGGATACCGTAGACCGCCAAACGCACAAACGAGTCGATTCTCTCACAGCTTAAACTGAAGGCACGTTTAGCCACCATATGTTGCCAACGCATCCTTGCATACTTCGGACACGTTATACGGAAAGACGACGAGAATCTGGAGAGGCTTATCATCGTTGGCAACACCGAAGGCAAACGTTCTCGAGGCCGAGCACCAACCCGATGGACAGACCAGATTAAGGACTCGTCTGCCACCAAGTTCCATACATTAGTCGAAGATGCGATGAACAGAAACCGGTGGAGACAAATAATCCGCTCTAAATGTGGTACATCCAGTGATGATCCTCAGTCATGAGGGACCGACTATATAGAGAGAGACAGCTGACAATGCCTACGAATTATAATGGCTTAAATGTCATCTAGCTACTACTTTAATGGATTAATCTAATACAAAAATAAAGATTAAGTAATCAAAGACAAACATAGACCAGTTTCGTAGATGTTAAGAATACCATATGAGTATAAAAAAAAATGTTTTTCCTTAACAGTAAGCTTCTTAGAATAAGTGATCTAATATTTACATTAAGCCGTATAATCAATTAATTTGAAGCGGCACACAATGCGTACTAATTATTGGCTGTAGGCTATTAATATTATTTCACGGTAAATAGTTTGAGCTAATGGCTTCCATCATTCTTTCGTAACACACTGGATTAGCGACAGCTTTTTATTCTTTAGGTGGTGCTCGCGGCTTCGTCCGCATGGTGGACGTTTCGAATTTCGCGAATTAAAATCCATATAATCTACGTAAATATAAATGATGCAAAGTGTCGGTATATTATGTAAGAGAATCATTTAAGATAGGCTCGACCGATTTGGGTGATTGCTTTTTGGTTGGCTTCGTAATTGTTGGTATGAAAGAATACTTTTGGGACGTCATCGGGAAACGGGAACTTGGAAATTTGGAAGATATTTTGTATAAAAATCTTTTTTCCTACACGCTAATCTATAAAAGCGTATGTAACCGATTATGTTGAAATTTGTAGACATGCACAAAGTGTTTGGTTCGTTCGCTGGTGGTGACGCTGTTTTCGAGATGAAAAAGATGAAAGTTAACATAAAATACGGTCTATTTCAGTACAACATCCATCATACCCAACGAGAATCTCTCATCCTCACACCCACCACTGCATTCAGCAACTCTTGTAAGCCAGAATCGGCAGCGGCACGCATTTTGTAACACCAAGCGGTGAAGCTCGGCGAGTCTCTGGGAGCACCAATTAGTCAGAGCCACAGCTCTCAAGGAAGAAATAAAGAACACTCCACTCTTTTCTCACAGATTTGCTTCTATTTCTAACAATAATATGATCATCTCTTGCAAAAGGCTCGGCTTTAAACAATCACAAACAATTAAAACTCAAGATCAATGGACATTAATTCAGACCGCTAAAATAATGGGTTACCTCATACATCCTTCACCTTTTATATTTTATTGGATTTGGAGTTATTTTAATATGCGTGTGGTTGAAATACTGCATAATTTTAATAAATTAATCAATTACTTCATTTTATGGTGCTTATAAATCTATATAATATTTTTTTTAATTACCTAATTTCTTCGTAGTGCAGTGGCAATTCATTAAGAATTTGTTACGTAGGAAGTTCTTGTTTCGGCAACCTTAAAATATTTGAATTCGTGCAAGTTTTTCGAAAACACACATAGGTGCTGCAAAGATTTCATATAATGTGATTACTACCGGCTTACCAAACTTATACAATTAAATGCTATACGTTATACCATACATAATATTATACCAATAATATGAATATCGACTTCTCTTTTAAATTTCTTCTCCCTTTGCCACTGTAGGCGCTTTTTAAAGTTTTTTTATGGCATCGAATGACGATACGAGCATGCCCTTCGCATGTTAAGCGATAGCCGATACGACCGCCCATAAACAGTAGAAATACCACCCAGCACCTTGAGTTACAAAGTACTGTGTGTCATTCCTCTGTGCTCGTCATCCTGAGAGATAAGATGTTAAGTCTCATTATGCCCTGTAGTTACACTGGCTACAATGTTCTTCAAACCGAAACACAACGGTGCATGCACACTGCTACTTGGCATTAGAAATAGACATTGCGGTAGTACCCACCCAGGCGGACTCTTACATATGAGAGTCCTCCTACCACCAGTAAAAGTTACCAGTAAAGTACAACAATAACTCTTACTTCTTCAAGAATAGACCTATATAAACTAGCTGGTGTGTCGATACGCTACGCAGCACAGTGGGGCTAGGATGTGAAAAGAAAACACGATGCGTCTCCGCTTCGTTTTATTGTGATTGGTTGAGAGACTGACGTGTCGGTCTCTCGATCAATCACAAACATCAAAATCCCGATACGTCAGTCACTCAACCAATCACAATAAAACGAAGCGGAGACGCATCGTGTTTTCTTTTCATATTCTAGCCCCACAGGTGTTCTCACACATTAACCTTACAACATACGTTTATGAAATTTATTAATTTATTTATTAACACTGCCATGTTGTACATATTATAACATTTCAGGTAATTACATTGGAATTAACATAATAATATAGTCATTGATATGTACAATAAATACGACGTTCAAAACATTCGCCACAGTACTCAGCGAATGAATATTTAAATTGAATATCAAAACAGAAATGCTATACTTAATATTACTAGTTACAAACATATTATTTAACTAGATAAAATATTGTCAAACAAAAACATAACTTCTATGACTATTAAAAAAAAAATTAAGATGTAATGTACAATGTGTGCGGCTTATAAAAGCAACTCACGTATCCATGTTTGAACACAGGGTAAGAGTCATGATTTCGTGAAACTGAAAGACTAAAACATTCGAGTATATGGTTCCAATTAGCTTTGCCTTTTAAAATCTTATGTAGCTGGCGCATGCTCTGGAGCTTGCGACGATTAATGAGAGAAATCATTTTAAATTTATTTAACCGAAGATTATATGGACATCTATGAGAGAAACCAGGAGTGAGAAAAGCTAGATATCTAGTAAACACTCTCTGTATACTCTACACGTTGCGAGTGTACGCTGTAGAAGAGGCTCCAAACTACGGCAGCGTATTCTAGGTGACTGCGAACTAGTGCGTTGTACAATATAATTTGAGTTTGTGGTTTCAATTCCCATTGTGATCGAGTCGTAGGGCCGTATAACAGTAATTAATCGTGTTAGGTTAGACATGCTGATCCAGCTATCGTAGGACTAGGCGGCGGAATGCACCAAGGTCTCCGTGGCCATGGGGACCCTAAATCTTTGACTTTTTTTTAGGTCGAAACCCAGTGAAAACTCTAACAACATCTTAGCTATCAAAAGCTAATCGGAAACAACCACTGGTCGTATTACATACACTGGGCAGGGTATTTTTTTTGCACCTGGCCCCTTGGTTACCTAGCTACACCACTGCAAGATATCTAATAGCAGTTTGCGTCATAAAAAAGCGAAAGATGTTTGGACTTCAGAACCTTGGTGAAGAAAATACAGAAACCGCTGTATGGATTTAGATTAGTTTAGGCACACAGATAGACCAAGTTCTGGATTAATATATAGACAAAATTATCCGGATATTATACAGTGAGTTTTATTTTGGATTAGACCTTGCCAACAGGCGAAGCCGCAAGCAATAGCTAGTATTATTAAAACATCGTTCAAAAACAGATTCAAATTCTACAAGTACTCCGATTTACTATGCTTCGCAGTAAACTCTCAGTAACACTGTAAACTTAACTTCTCTAATTTTACTTCTAAAATGTTTGAGTCACCTCTCAATCATCTAATATCTAATAGCTTTGCCAACGACCTCGATATATTATTGCACCCATCACAAAAGAACAAAACGATTATATTTTTCATTAGCATCTCTATTAATGTTATGTAACAGAATTGAGAACGAAACTTGCTGTTTCGCGCGGATACTTCTGTTATTAAAATATATCATTTTTACAACAGCTTGACTCGTCAAGCCCCGCGACGGATGCCGGCGTCCGAATATATAGGGTTTGCCCAGACATCTATATAATATATAAGCGGGGTTTGACGGGCTAATATTCTCTGATAGACGAGCCATACGAGCTAATGAGTCGTATGTTGGTAGGTGACTACCGCTGCTCATAATCATCCACAATGCAAAAGGAAAAATCGACGCGTTGCCCTCATTTGAAGTATAGATGCTTTGTTGAAGGGTTAAATCTATTATGATGTCACTTTTTATGTGGTATTGTGATAAATAGGTAAAGACGGGATTAAAGACCTTTATTTCGTAAATATAATAAATAGAAAGGTTTCTGAAGATGTTTGATAGAAAACGCTTAGTACACGAGAAATTGTTGAGCAGGTTTCGATGTTTAGCTCACAAATATGTATTAGATTACAGTGTAAACTAGCTGTGGTGTGTGCCGGCAGAGTAGAATAGCCCCCCCTCTTCTTACCGAGGAGTCGTAAGAGGCGACTGAGGTAATAGGCAGCACCGCAACTTCATCTGCTCATAATAAGTGCTTAGAGAAGGAAAACTTGACACAAACCCGGAACGGTATCTCCGTAAGGCACGAGCCAGTTCCTGCAACCGACCCGGCACCACACGTATCGACTCGTCGTTCTTGTGGATACCGCCGGTTAGGTCGAGAGGGTGGCGTAGGTTCTGGGCATGCCTGCGCTACTAAATCGCGTCCCAGGCGATTCAGCGTCCAATTGTGGAGAGGACACTTCACCCACCATAAGCTATGGTGGGTGGAAACCAACACTGTTGGTCTCTGCAGCCATCAAAGAAAGTGTTTCAGAAGAACCTCCAACAGTTGACGCTGTTTAAGTCATCTACAATTATAGATGTATTAGGCCAAAAAAAAGTGTAAGCTCCTTTTAATACCGTAAAAGGACCCCAGCATATTTTTATTCCAGGCAAGCTCTTTCCTATAGGCGAAGCCTTGAAAAAACCTTGTAGAAAATAAACAAACGTGCAATCAAACACCATCTTGAAATCCATTACGCCACTCTGCTGTTTCAACTAATGGTTATTCGAATTGAAAGGAGAATGATGTGCATTAATAAAAATCGATTCTTTTACTAATCGATAAGTGTAAATCGATCGTGATCTAACTAATTTAATCAGTGCGTGACTGATTTGAAATATTATATTATTGGGCCACTTTAGAAGTATCGAATTAACAGATTCATTAATTCATCCAAAACTCGGAGGGTAATTAACGATTCACGATGTAAAAGAACTTTAAAGGGCCAATATAATCTCTTTAACATCTAAATGACGAGACAAGAAAAACGCTCGCTTGATAGTTATTGGCTGCTCATAAAAAATGGTAACACCACGCAAAACTTTAATTTACAACAGCACGGTACTTGACTGCGCTCTTAATCCCAATTTCATAACGTTCAAATTCAAATTCAAATTCAAAGTTTATTGCACTCCACAATTGTTTATACATAAAGATGGTACAATCGAATACATACGTGACAATCGTGGACCCTGTCGGGCACGGCAAAATTTGAAGAGAGGGTGAAACTATACTATTAAATATTTATATGCATGTTTAAATTTTAATGGTTTTAATTAACATACAATTAATATTATTAAACATAAATGTGTGTGTGTGTGTGTGTGAGTGAGTGTCGCTTGCGTGCGTATTTATGTATATAAATACATATATACGTATGTACAATTATATATATGCAGCATTTATTATAATTTTATTTTATATATGATATAACTAATTATTATAATATATTATCATCATTTAGAAATTCAGTGACCTTATAATAACATTTATAATGTAGGAAGTTTTTTAATTTATTAATAAATAGACTAATTTTGATTTCTTCTTTAATACTTTTGGGCAACTTATTAAATATCTTTATAGCCATTACATAAGGACTAGATGAATGCATGTGTAACCTAGAGGATGGAATGTTTAATCTGTTTTTATAGCGGAGGTTTATTGAGAAGTTAATTTCCCCTCGCGTTGGAAAAAAGTTTGGATGTTTGTGTACGAATTTGGAAATTTCTAATATATAGATGGATGCAAGCGTGAGGATGCGGTGGTTTTGAAAGTGAGGTTTGCAGCTATCAGTTTGTTTAATGTTTATTATTATTCTGATAAGTTTTTTTTGAAGGGTGAAGAGAATTTGTGCATCGGTACTGTTTCCCCATAGTATTATACCATAAGAGAGCCACGAGTATGCATATACATAGTAGGATGATAGAGCAGTCTTTACGTCTGTTGTCTTTTTTATTAAATGTTATTTAATTAATGTCCAGTGATTTCTGCCACTTAGCAACGAAAAAATACAAATTCCAGCACCTACACAGCCTCTCGCATATGTAAGACGATCTTTCTACAGCAGTTTTAAAAGAAAAGTAAACACCAAAATTTGTAAATATATTTGTATTCTTTTCATTGTATTTTTTATATATTTAACGATTTCTCTAAAATAAAAATACAACCTTTATTGTTATAAACAGGTTTTTGGTAAGGTTTTGAAGCATATACATCGCCAAACCTCGTGTGGAAGGCCACCGTTCAACAAAAGAATGGCGTTATTTCATAATGCTCATAAATTATGAACAAAAGAATTGTTTCCGTAAATCCTATAATAGCATTAAAGACATTGCCATAGGTGAGACCCATGTAATGCTCAGTTGTCACTTTTGCACGTGATAGAATTGTGTTGAAGCCAATTTCGTCATAGGGACTTTAGGCGTAGCGAAATAAAAAAAAATCTTGTTCTGAAATTATGCCTAAATATATCTGGAAAGTGGTTAGCGGTATTGTTGTGTGCCTTTACCATTCTAGGGCTTGGTCAAGGCCCTCCCCTTGCTACTCCTGTCTTGTCTATAATAGGCCGTATCTAGCTCGAATGTCCATAGATCCACCCTGAGAAAACCAATGTGTAAACAAAGTCGGAGCTTCGGTATTGTGATTAATTCAGAGATAATATACTGCCTGAGGCTCTAAAGTCAAAACCCTTCTACTCCTAGCAAGCGGAAGCTGTAGGTCCTAAAATAATGTTGACACTCTCCATAATTCTGTTCACCTCACAATTGAAAATCTCGTAAACTGTTTACATTACACTAGCTTTTACTATCGACTCCACTAAAGTCGGTTTCTGCGATTATATGTAACCAATATATCTTTAAACACCCATGTATCGTAAGTCGTGACTCTAAAGGAACTGAATTCAATACCAACGTCTTAAGAACTTTGCAATTGTAAGGGGATTTGCAGTCCCCAGAATTAGTGCAGGCACTTAAACTGCACACTTAACATATTGTCGTAATCTGTATTATCCATTGGCTATTAACTAAACCCACGTCTGTCCGTACGTTGACATATTGTTACATTTGTTAATCTTAATTGAATGTTTGTTAATTGTTTATGAATTGATTGTTTACGGGGGCGTTGACGGGCATTTTTTCTATTCTTTATCTTGCGATAGCATATGCGCTGGATATAAAAACTATCTGAAACCGATATTGCTAGCCTCTAAAGTTTTCATAAAAAACAAATTGAAACTGAACATTTTATTTATTTGTTACTTTGGCTCTGTTAATCCCTCAAACTACCGGCCCAACTTTGTCAATTTTGCACTAAAAGGAACTTATAGGTATATTATTTCTGAGTTTTAGTACAAGACATTATCGGATACGACAAAAATTAAAATTTTGGGTCATTAAAGTCTTTTAAGTTATTGACAACCCACTGACCTAAGAAACAAATATCCAAACGAAATGTTCGTGTACTTGCGAAATTATCGACCTTGTGATTATTTTCCAAGCATTCGTTGCATTTTGGACGCTCAAATTCTTTTGGTAAGAAAATTATTGTTTTTTCAATATTAACTCGTTTCTATTACAACTTATGTTGTAATCTATTAATTACAATTGGGTTATGTCCTTGAAATCAAACAAAACACTAGCACGTTACTGCTTAGCTGCAGGAATAGGTACATGAAGTGCAGTCATCTATCCAAACATTAGAAATACCTAACAGTATAAATAAACAGATAAAAATATTTCTAAAACAAGACACTTGTTTTATAAACTCCCACTGCCAAACTGGAATATCAAATATGAGCTTGTATCAGTTTTATAAACATACCCGACTGCCCTATGTTTGGGATCTTCTAGATCTATCATGTTTTCAGATTATCTTTGTGTAACTTTACGTTGTCATGATACCTTGTTTTAGGTAATTTGAACGTACTTTAACCGATGAATTCCAGCTCTTCAATCTCTAATTAATTTTATTTACTTATCCATATAAATTGTAATTGTAACGTATCTTCAAAAGTTTAATTTTTACCTCTGATAGTTTCCACCGTTCATAAAACACCATACATAGAAGAATAGTGGCCAGCCATCCTTATAAAAAGAATAGCGATTTTTTGTTTTCTGACAGTGGCGCTACCCTGGTCACGCAGTCCATTCATACGGTATACTGTGTCTACCACTTTACTCTACTCCATCTATACTATTATAAAGAGGTTTGTATTTTTGTATGTTTGTAACGAATAAACTTGAAAACTACTGGACCGATTTTAAAAAATCTTTCACTAATATAAAGCTACATTATCAGGGAGTAACATACGCTGCTTTTTATGTCAAGAAAATATAAAGAGGGACTTTTAGCGCAGACTCATTCACGTGCGGGCCCGCGAACTAAAGTCTAGTGTATGATATTAGTAAAAGTCAAGAGACTATCGGTATTATGTCCAGCCTGCCTATAGATATAATATAGATACAGATAACAATAACAAAGCCCTGTATTTACTATATTATAGGTATTGTCTCGTTGAGCGCGGACCTGCTCTGATTTTGAGGGGGTTTAGAGTTTAGACATTAGTCCACCATTAGACTGCCTCGGTGGCGTAGTTGTATTATGGTACTCGGGTTCGATCCCCGGGTCGGGCAAAGTGATATTGAGTTTTTCTATTCAGTATCAGCTCGGAGTCTGGAATTTGTGCCCGATATAGCGATAGGCTAGCCCCCTATCACATCATGGGACGGAATAATGGCGGCGAAAAGTGGGTGCACTAGTTGCGCCTCTGCCTACCCCTTCGGGGATAAAAGGCGTGAGTGTATATGTATGTATGTACATTAGTCTACCACGCTGGTAGACAGCGGCTTCCCATTCATGTACATCTTGTGTTGCTGGCTCTACCATTTTAAAATAATTATATAATGTGATAAGTATCATGCAATCAATTATATTGATTTAGGAATAAACACCATCTCGATCATATCAGCTTACAAACAAAAAGAAACACACCAAAACCAGTCCATTCGTTTCGGAGCTACGATGCCACAGACATATACACCTTAAACTTATAACAACCCTCTTTTTAGGTCGGGGGTAAAAAAAGTTTAAATATATTTAAGCATATTGATTTTATTAACTCTACTGGTTAGCAGCCAAAGGCTAATCTTGTATTGCGTTTCTTAAACATACGAGTAAGGATTACGCAGATTATCCTAACTAATCTATTATTACCTCACAAATAAGATCCATATATAGCGGCTAATGATATTATCTAGGTATAAGCCTTGCGAAATCCGTAATACTTAAGAGATTACGACAAGGCCTGCGAAACGTAATACCGTATTTAATATCGCAATACATTTTTGCAAATCTTCAGTATGTTCGGAAAAATATCGCAAATTTTAACCGAATATGGGATATTCATAATAAAAACACAAGGAATAAAAAGAAATAATAACAAGATGAATAATAATAACTGGACGATAGCCTAGTTGGGAATGGAATGGTCTCCCGAGACAATGTCCCGAGGTTCAAACCCAGGGCACACACCTCTGACTTTTCGAAGTTATGTGTATATTGTTTATCAATTATCGTTCGCTTTAACGGTGAAGGAAAAGATCGTAGGGAAACCTACATGCCTGACAATTCTCCGTGAGAATTTCGAGGGTATGTGAAGTCTGCCAATCCGCACTAGGCCAGCGTGGTAGACTAAGGCCTAAAACACTCTCAGTAGTAGAGGAGGCCCGTGCTCAGCAGTGGGCAGTATATAATACAGGGCTGGTATTATTATTATTATTAATAAAAATAAATTTGTAGTACATGCTACTCGTCTCCATCCTACTAATATTATAAAGGCGAAAGTTTGTAAGAATGTCTGGATGTATGGATGTTTGTTGCTCTTTCGCGCAAAAACTACTGAACGGATTTCGATGAAATTTGGCACACGGGTAGATCATGTCCTGGATTAACACATAGGCTACTTTTTATCCCGGTAAAACATAAAGCGGGACTTTTATCCCGGAAAAACTTTTTAACGCAGGCGGAGCCGCGGACAAAAGCTAGTATGTTAATAAAATAATATTGTAACAAGAACAGTGAAGAACATTGAATTATTATAGCTACCGTACTTGATAATTCTAAATTAGCTAAGTATATAAAATTACTTAACCCTCTAACTCAGTTTGCCAGCGATTATAATCAACTCATCCGGCGCAGCAAGCGGACCGCGTCTTCAGTCAAACAATATTAAAATTGTTTCGTAACATAATAAACCATTCATAATGGGAGAAACTTTCTTTGTATTTCGCTCAGTTAATTGTAGTCTACGGTTGTTTACGAGCTGTGGACAGGAACAATTCATTGCATTATTCTTGGAAGCACATACTAATTTCCATAAGTATCTTTAAAAATAATAGTAAGCATTTAGATTAAAACAACAAACACACAGCACGCCCTTATCCCCAAAGGGGTAGACAGCGGTGCAAAGCCTTTCCGCTGAGAATGGCTGATACCTACTGAAGAGCAAAACTGAATGACAATTTGCCGGGATTTGAATTGGGGATCTCAGATTGGTTGTACTACTGCGCACGCAATACTACTACGCTACTGGCATAGTCATTCGGATTTTAGGGCAAAAATTTTGTAAGGACTTTCTCGGTGGGGTAGTTCATAGCCGTGCAGGGGTCTCGGGTTCGAATCCCGGATCGGGTACCTATAGCGATATTGAGTTTTAGTTAGAGATAGAGTCGCCCCTAAAAAATCAGTATGTAAAACTCACGGTGAACAATGAGTGCACCAGTTGCGGCTCTGCCTACCTCTCCGGAAAAAAGGCGTGAGTATATGATGACTTTATAATTACGTTCCACGTTTTTTGAACGATACGATTTGTCATTGACTTTACTTACAAAATAAATCCTTATAGAGAATTCTATAGCATGCAAATATTTCCTCACGATGCCTTCAACGTTAAATAATTCGTGTTGCAAATATTTCTCCGAGCCTCAATTTTACGTGCTATAAAAAAATATAAAATGAACCTAGCTTACAGGACTTGCAATAACGCAGTATTGTTAAAAGCCATCGATAATCTCAATAGTCTAAACTGTAAACTAGTTTTATAATGGGAAAAGATTTCATCCGGATAGATTCTAGAGCGACGCGATCATGTGTGCTTTGAAATCGAATATAACACCTCTGTCTTAGCATATTATTGCCTATTCCACTCTCTTGAAACTGTCGTAATTTAGGCAAAGTTATTTAGTTCGAATTTCATCCGTACATAACTCTGGAGAATTCAAATTAGAGACATTTTAGATTCATTGTCTCCATATTTTATTTGACTCTGGCTTTACAGTGGATGAAATAGACCTTATTTTTTCAAGCTAATTTGTTGTATAAAACAAGCAAGTTCTTAAAGGCTTATTAAATTACAGTTCTCGTGGATATCAGTAATTCAAACCACATTTATTCGGTTCGATTATTCGCCGATAACATAAAAATTGACTGGGTGCTGCCTTGCAGTGAACCCAGAACTTTAATTTCATAGACAGCTCAACATGCAGTTATTACACTTCTAGGAATTAATGCCAAAAAAATCGACTAACATCTCCAATCATTATGTATGATCTGTACTTGCTCCACCATTAACTTGGGTCTCTCAGAGATTTTTCTCTCAACACCGATGAAATAAGTGGGAAGAACATATCATTTTCAATTTTTTTTATTATAAATGCGTATGATTATTTTGTTTAACATTTCTATCACTTTCTGGTACACAATAAAAACTTACTTTTCCACAGATGATGACTCGGTGTGTAATAGTTCACGAAATTCGCACATCACTATATACACAGACAAAGCACGTTCTACACATTTTTTTAAATAAGAATCAAATCAAAACAATAAAATTACACAGAAACACTCAATATAAAATTAGACAAATTGGCGGGAAATTTCTAAATACAGATTAAAAAATATTTACGAATGTAACTTTGAATATATTCGTTTTTTTTATTTTGTGGGTCACTGTTTTATCGTATTAGTGTGTGCTATGTGCGGAACATGTCACATAATACGGGCGTTTGCGTAACCGCGCCGCGTGCTCGCGGACCAAGCGAACTGTAGAAACTGAAAGTGGGCTCATGAGACGATGGGACGGTGTCTGAGTATCCGACTTCGAATATAGATGCGGTTACTTTTGTGAAGAGCTGATGCTACGGCTGGTTAATATAGAAATCTTCTGATACTCTTAAAGAAAATTTAAGATTAACATTCAATGCTTATGTATCTATCTGTAACAGTTTAGATGAGTGATAGATCAATCAAATTAATTGTTATTGTCTAATGTAGAAAATATCTAACACGTAATTTAGCCCCTGAATACCTATTATTTATCCCTTAACAGTGTTGTATCTCATAAAGAATGCCTTTGGTCGGATATTCGCGACGTTATCCCACCACTATCGTATCCCTCCAAAGGCGCTATTAAGTAACATATCCACTAATCCCCATTTCTTGAGCGCATCTACCGGTTTTTGTGCTTACTAATGATGCTGATGAGCGATTTGTTGAAACATCCGACGGCTTGGTATTCCGCAACATGTTGTCATTATGGTTTACAGTTTACACACATAAATTGTTTTAAGACTTTCGTACTTATTGAATTAGGTAAAGAAATGAGTTGAGCTTTAAGTTATAACAAACGATATAGCAATAATTAGGTAACTTACAATTATGATGTTTTCAAATAGACTTTATGTATCATAAAGGAGTTTGGTAGGTAAATAGGTAAAAAAAAATGTCAAGCAATTTGTAGATTATAGGCGAAGGAACCCTCTCACACATTTGCGCATTCAAGTTATTTACTTCCCATGTTGGTATAAACATTAACGTTTTTGTTCCCGCGCTGAATGCATCTCACGGATATGCCATTCAATTGTTTTCAAATTGCCGTACGTAACGATATTCTCTCGGATATTTATTATAATTTGCGCAATATTTGTATTTACAAATCTGTAATGGGTTAAGATTTTAGGTTTTAAGTTTATTTTTTACTAGGTGTTGCACGCGACTTCACCGGCGTGAAAAGCTTTTCCTGGTCACAAAAGTCCCTAAAACACAGTACGATGCCAGCGCCATCTACTTAAAGAATCAGATAAACAATATCCACTATTTCCCATGGGAGCAAATGACCGGGACAAAATGTAGTAATAAATAAATAAAATAAAAAAGGCTTATATTTCTCGAATTTACGGTAAGTATCTAGTAATAATAATTTAAAAAAATACATTAATTTTTATTTGAGAACCCTTGAGGTGAATGCCTCCTCGAGAGAATGCCAGCTTTCTCGGTTTTTCGCGACATTCAACCAGTGTGGTCCAACTATTTTCACAAAATGTAGCAGTAGGCTTTTTTTAAAATTGCTTTGAATGACGAGACGAGCATGCCGTTCGTCTGATGGTAAGCGATACGACCAACCATAAACAGTAGCAACACCATTCAGCGCCTTGAGTTACAAAGTACTGTGTGGCATTCCACTGCGCTCGTCATACTGAGACATAAGATGTTAAGTCTCATTATGTTCAGTGGTTACACCGGCTACAATGTCCTTCAAACCGAAATACAACAGTGTTAATCAGTACATAATCCAGACATAACCTTCCCGTGTGCCAAATTCCATCCAAATCCGTTTCATTGTTTCTGCGTTTACTTCTAACAAACATCCAGACATCCAAACATTTTCACAAACTTTTGCATTTATATTATTAGTAAAAAGTAAGATGTTTTCGAAAAGAAAAATTGTGGCCAGGTTCAATTGTGCAGAGAGGGGGTTACCTTCCGTGGTCGTACCGGTTTTACAATCCAACTGGTAGTCAGTATCCACCCAAGTAATTACCTCCAAAGTCCAAACCACTTACTTATATATAATACACTATATTATAAAGAAATGTCGAGGCATGTTGACAGTAACAGAAGTTAACGGATATTGTACGCGAATGGATAGGTCTCATATTAATAAAAACTACCATAGTGACTGCCTCGCTGGCGTAGTTGTAATACAGTACGACTGCAAAGCTGAGGTTTCGGGTTCGATCCCCGGGTCGGGCAAAGTGATATTGACTTTTTCTATTCAGTATCAGCCCGGAGTCTGGAATTTGTGCCCGATATGGCGATAGGCTCGCCCCCTATCACATCATGGGACGGAATAACGACGAAAAGTGGGTGCACAAGTTGCGCCTCTGCCTACCCCTTCGGGGATAACAGGCGTGAGTGTATATGTATATATATTATGTATGTACCATAGTGGCCATGTGACAATCCTGTTTAGAGGTCAATTTGGCGTCCTCATCTACATCCAAAACTACAGACTGATAACCCGACAACCTAGAGAGACCCCAAGTACTATCTCAAAAGGGTCTTGAATGTAATATATAGCGTAATTGGGTATGGAACATTCTGCCAAGACAATGTCCGTAGGTTCAAAACCCGAGGCTCAGACGTCTGACTTTTCGAAATGATGTGTGTATTGTTTATTAATTATCGTTTGCTTTACGGTGAAGGAAATCATCGTCAGGAAATCTACATACCTTAGAATTCTCCAGAAAAGAATCGCGAAGACATAATTATAAAGTCTGCCAACACGCACTAAGCCAGGTGCGGGTTGGCCAGCGACTATACGAATGTTTTTCTTCAAATTCATTCATTCAACTACCTGAGGTTTGAGGAAGCGGGGTACTGCATTACGATGGGCCGTGCCAGCATCATTACGTTTTACATAGTCATAGAAAAAAAAATAAAAAATAATTTTTTTTTTTGGTTGCGTCCAGTAACCTTATGATCTCGCGTCACTTGTCATGTAATGCTAGACAACTAAGCAATAGATATAGCATAAAATGCACCTGAAGATCAGTAATAAATGCAAATACAATATGACAGCAACGGGCCTCAATGCTAAAATTTTAAACACGTAATGGCCGGCATAAGATGAATTTCGATAATTTTTAAATATGAATTGATAATGTCAAAGTCAAGTGGGACGCCCTCCAGCTAGGTGTAGTGACGATTTGCGAAAGGTCGCTGGCAGAAAATGGATGCGACAGGCCGAAGACCGGATAAAATGGCGCGTATTGGAGGAGGCCTATGTCCAACGATGCTGATGATGATGAAGTAAAATTATTGGCATATATTAAAACATGTAATGCTATTTTTTTGATAACCCCAACACACTGTTTAATGCAAGGAGCGATTAAATTTATTAAATCGATAATGTGGCAGTGTTTAGGGCTCACAATTATAGTTGCAGCTGACTTCAAGATACTTAACGACGGGCTACATCTGATCTATTAGTCAGAAGTGTTTCCCGAAACCGATCGCCTGTTATTAGACGTCTAGAGGCTATACGGTCGCTGGGGTTGGCAGACTTCACATCTTTAAAGCGAGTTGTTCATATAAATTAATGAAATTGATCAAATATTTTTTAATCGACTCTGTTTTATCTAAGGACTATTTTATTGTATAGGAAGAAAAACAGAACAGCAGGTTTAATTGATTAAAACAAAAACATAGTAACGTTATTATTTATTTGTCCAACTGTTTTCACAAAAATATCGCTATGTGTTGCATCTTAGGTGTCTAAGAATTAATATCGACTGAGCCACGGTGTAGACAATACAAAATTTATGCACCCATACATAAATAAATTAATATACAGAGTGATTTTGACATTGCGTTAATAAATGAAACCACATACTTGTGTCTCTTTGAAAATAACACTTTCCATTAAGTTATTTTTACCATAGATGTAAAATAAAAATCCGTAAGTTTCGAACAAAATAAATATAAATAAAAAAGTAACTAAGTTTACACGCCCTAATGCCACTATGGCTGCTGTAGCGATGCGACTCGAGTCGTGTTTTTACTCGAGTGACTCGAGTGAGAAAAATATTGACTCGAGTCAATTTGTACTCGAGTTGCCGAGTCAACTCGGCGCACCGAGTAGTCTACTCAGTAACCTTATTTTGGTAAATATTTTTCCCGCTTTATATATTCCCGGGATATAAAGTAGCCTATGTGTTAATCCAGGATGTGATCTACCCGTGTGCCAAATTTCAACGAAATTCATTCGGTAGTCTTTGCGTGAAAGTAACACACATACATCCATAAATTCTTACAAACTTTCGCGTTTATATAATTAGTAGGATAAAATGGAAAAGATAAACACCAAAATTCAATTCAATTTTTATGTTTTTTTTTTGTTGATTTGACTGATCAAAAGACCGATACGTCTGTCTCTCAACCAATCACAATAAAACGAAGCGAAGACGCATCGAGTTTTTTTTTTCACGTTCTAAGCTCACTGGTTTCACCATAAATATCTTATAGACATTTTCTTATGTCACATTATTAAATGTGTGCCTAGTGCAGATATATCATAGCGTAACAATTACTGCAAAAACCGATTATATAAATAAATTTATATTTTTTTTTTATTAATATATATAACTAATTATTTTCAATGTTCCATGTCAGTTTGACAGCTAGTATTTCAAATTTCTTATTAGAATCCTATAAGTAGACGTGTAAAAACGGCTTTCGCTTAATAATTGTTAAGGGAATATTGACAGGTTAATAAGGTTTTAAAAACTGCTATAAAAAATGTCACTCGAGTTGCATGGCATAAAAATACAAAATATTTGACTCGAGTGACTCGAAAACTCGAGTACAACTCGAGTAACTTACTGAAATGACTCGAGTGACTCGAGTCATAAAATACTACTCGAGTCGCATCACTAGGCTGCTGTACAATAATTCGTCGCAGCAGCAACAATACACTTTCAGTCAGAGATACACTTACGCACACACCATATTCGCACTAAACTACAAAATTATCAAAAACTTGGAAAACTACAACCCGGATCTTTTGTGACAATATTCTTTATTCATAGATGATTTTTGGCAAGATGTTAGCAGAGGTAAAGATGAATATGTGGTTTCATTTAGTAATGCAATGTAAAAATAACCCTGTATGAATTAGTATTTAGCTGCATTGCGATGGCCGACACTCATAATCACCCTAATCTCTATCTTTGAATTGATCTCAAAAATAAACTTACTATAATAAATCAGCTGTACACATGTCAAGCAACACAGTGAATGTTGCAAATGTCACGACACGACTCCGTTTCGTTTTATTGTGACTGGTTGAGAGACGCACGTGACAGACGTATTGGTCTCTCGATCAATAACAAACGTCAAAGTTAAACATTGACGAGTTGCGTTTTTGGAGACAGTCGAAGCACACTGGTTTATTTACTGCCGTTTTCAGGAAACGATTGCAATAAAATATTTTCGACCCATTACCAAGAATAATAATACAATGAAAATAAGTCATTTGTAACCATGTTTAAAACTTTATTTTAATTTTTTGAGTTTTGTTTTGATTGAATTGTTTGTTGAAAACAGCGGTACACGATCGATCTAAAGATAGAGATTAGAACAATCACCTTGTAACAGAGATTATAAAATCTCAAGAATAAACAAATTCATAAAAGTAAAATGTTACTGGCGAATGAATATATTAATTTCAATAACCATATATATAATTTAAATTATTTATGATCCAATAGAAAAATATATGTAGCATCTATTAAAATATCACTAAGTACAATAGTGAGGCCCGAATCCGTCTGGAAACACTAGGCGAGAATTCTGTATTCAAAGACGAGTGCGACAGGGGGGATCCTCTCTCCCCAAAATTGTTTTCAGCAGTACTTGAAAGTATCTTCCGCAACTTAGACTGGGACAAGTACGGTATCAATATTAATGGACCAAGACTGAACCATCTAAGATTCGCTGACGACCTTATACTACTTGAGGAAAACCCTGAAAATCTAGAGTACAAGATAAATAATTTAAATGAAGAGAGTATGAAAGTGGGACTAAGGATGAATACCAGTAAGACCAAAATAATGACTGACAATATAAAAACCGCAATTAAAATCAACACGGACGCTCTAGAATATGTGGAAGACTACATATACCTTGGGCAAGTCATATCGATAGAAGATCAAATGACAAAGGAGGTTAATCTCAGGATCACAGCAGGTTGGAAAAAGTACTGGCTGCTAAAAGAGATAATGAAATCCAAGTAATTAAGTTTGTCAATAAAAAGAAAAACATTCAATACTTGCACATTACCTTGTCTCACATATGGTTGCGAAACATGGACCCTCACAAAAGCAATTAGAGAAAAGTTTGCTGTAACACAGAGAGCAATGGAGAGGAGTATGACTGGTAGCAGACGTCAGGACAAAACCAAAAACCTTGAACTCAGGAAAAAAGCAAAACTCATTGACATACACATATCGACCAGCAAAAATGGAGGTAGCCAGGCCATATGATGCGCGACAGGCTGGGAAAATGGAGTAAAAAAGTCACCGAATGGAGGAAGACAGCACATAAGGTGGTAAGACGAGCTTAAACAGCTGGACAAAAATGGATAAAGGTTGCCCAAGACAGGCAACAATGGAAATCATTGGAGGAGGCCTTTGCCAATAGGCACGCTGAACTGAGAGACATTTTGTAGTTTTTGTTTCTGTACTGTAACCTAGTTCAAATTTATGTTTACTTCGTTCGGAATAAAGAGCTTTATTATTACGTGCAAATAAAGCATGGTGTACCACCTAATAGTACGAGATGTAGATTCCTGATTCAATATTGAAAGACTTGTCGTTAATACAAGAAAACAACGTTTTTGGAGTCATAAACCTGATATTTAATTTCAAAAGAATTGGTCAAACACCATTGACTTTTCTAAAAAAATTGTGTGTATTCTTTGTCAATTATCGCTCGCTTTAGCGGTAAAGGAAAACATCGTGAGGAAACCTGCATACCTGAAAAGTGCTCTGAATTTCGAAGGTATGTGAAGTCTGCCAACCCGCACTAGGCCAGCGTGGTGGAAAGGCCTAACCCCTCTCAGTAGTAGAGACCCGTGCCCAGCAGTGGGCAGTATATAATACAGGGCTGGTATGGTATAGTATGGTCAAAAACATAATCCGTTAAATTATATAAAAATTACACCTTGTGCATATCAACCCGTCTCTCGTTACTACTCGCTAAACCATCGAAGCGGTTGATAACACCGTGGCCCGTCAATCAATCGGAAGTCTATGTGAAAAATCGAATAAGCTATTATATTTTTTATATAATTCTATTCGTTATATGTCTATGGTGGAAAGGGCTCTGCACACTTTACGTCAAATTCCAACGAATTTAATAACTTGAAATATAAAAAAATATGAAGACAAATCAAATTAAATCATTTATTCCTTGTACGAATAAAAAAAATATGAAACACCAAAGTATACGTCATAATGACCAATGTACCTCCTTTGAGATCAAATATTGCTACAATTTGACATTTAAAATATCGATAAAGTGCGCACGAACCTTCCCTATATTTGGCATCGAGAAAAATAATTTCATATTAATTACAATATAGTCTCTCTCTATAAACACTATCGGCCCTATTCATACACAGTTTACAAACCTTTTTTAGTTATCGAATGTTTTGTCTTCTTCCTTCAAACTCAATTCAAAATTCGTTCGAAGAAGACAAAACATTCGATAACTAAAACAGGTTTACCAACTGTTTATTAATAAGGTTGTTTGTCTTCACGATTGTACAAAGCAGGTACGCGGGTAAGTACAACGGAGCCGAACAGTACAAAAATAACTGATTCACATTATGTTATTAGATAAATAAAGTTTTTTTATCGATTTACTTATAGAGAAGCTATGGCATGCATTAATAGAGAATAGTGCCTCGTGTGATAATCGATGTTTTTCTAATCTATCGATAAAGCTGCTATTTGAAATATGTAGTCCCATCCCTTGATTCAATCAACAAAGGTACCTCTGGATAACTCTTATGAGCTAATTAGTATTTTAAATATAAATCTAGGTAATATCTTTTTTCTAGCTATTTTTCAACAACACCGCATCATCATACGAGGATCCGTTTGATATGCAATATAATTAGTCGATTAGATCGGTGAAATTATAATCGATATGTCGTCTTTCTTGATATATAGATAACCGGAAATATCGATAAACACAAATTAAGAATTAAGTCGATTTGTGAGATTAGGATATCATCAATGATAATATTCCCATAACAATTGATATCGATACACCAAAAAATCCACGAAATCGATAATATCACACCGATATAATCGATTTGAACACTTATTGAAAAGCGAAAGAGATAAAATCCCATGACGTGGTTATTCAATTATCTGAAATTTTACCAACTTACTACAACTATTCGCTGCTCAGAAATCTATACAAGAATAATGTAGAAGATAGAATTTTCAGCCGCCTTAGTACAATAGAATCTAATGCATATAATATATCACGGGATGTAAATTCGCGTATTTCAACTTAATAATAGGCTTCAGACTGGTATTAAATAAAAATTAAAATATAGGAACGACATAGTTGAAGATATTAAACATTTTTACATATTGACTAGAACATTTTGTTAGTAACTAACTATTTATCGAAATCGTTGTAGGCCACTCGATCGAAACGCCCGTTGGTTAAAACATTTGGTGGATTAGTATCAAAGTATATTTTTATCGATAACATACATTTCGATCTTGTACAAATCCGAATCGATTTTATAATGCAGTGTCTGGGTTGTATTAAAGGAAATACGACCTTAAATGTTCTGACAAGCGAGTTATTTTCAAACATATTGTTCATTAGATATCATACTTTCTTACCCTTAATGTTGGATAATGGTCTTATCAATTACAACGAGCGTTTCTTATAAACAATTTCCACAGTCCTTTACTATACGTGTGCGTATTAACAAACTGTTTATCGATAAATAAATATATACACAGCAATCCATAGTTAATCGTCGCTAACCATAAATCTCTATACGTCAAAATAGAGAAAAAATATTTCTTTTTACATCGAATTTTTGCCTTTGCGAAGGCACTCAGCTCATTTCAAGGAACGTAGACGGGTTGCTAAATTGATTTGTATCGATTCTTAAGACAGAGTATTCGCTATCGGTATCGATTTAAGAATTTACTACATTATGAGACAAAAGTAATTTATTGTGAATTTGTATTTTCAATTGCTATTTACTGACGTTACTTATGCTACAATAATCGAATTAACATTCTCCTATATTTGTACAATATCTACAGTTACCTACAAATAGCAATTCCATGTATACTGCAACCCGTCTGCCGCCTCTTTAGTCTTAACTTTAATATCTATACATTATTTACTCTATATTATTATCACAATACGTCCCCTACGATACGTTTATCGACATAATTCATATAAATATTTGAGCCATCGATTGGACAAAATCGTCTGAACACATTGAGCCCTGTGTTCATTTTTTTATAAACGCCATTTTTTGATTTCAAACTCCGAACCAGCGCCGAGGAGGTCGATTCTAAACATTGATAAGTCGATATAAAAGTATCGATAAGTCGATATAAAAGTGTCGATAAAAATGGAAGACAAAGGAGTTTGCGCGAGTGACTAGATAGACAGGGGACATAAATGCATTTTAGGCCGTAATCGAATCCAATTTAAATTGTTTTTGATCTCCGCCCTTGCTAAGCTTATTTTATAGCGTATTAGCTTATTTCGAGTTAGCTACAATAGTATATCGTAAACAGGCTAAATAAAGGATAGAAAAATCTTAGCGTATCGTAAACTACTTAATTTTTAATCAACATGAGAAATGACCTCCTCGACGCATCTTCTTGCCGCACATTTTTATCGATATTCAACGAATTACATTAAGGGCGCCTCCGTATTAGACGTTAATCCAACATTATTAATACCATTCCATTAAATTATAATAAAACGGATAACGAAACGCAGACCAACGTCCAAAACGGAAACTAATAAACTAGCTCGATTATACACGCACTTCCGTCCATAGGGACAGTCGAATCCGTCACTGTAGCCTATAGCCTTATATCGAATCCCACGCGTACAGGAAACGGAACATGTTGACCAGTTTGGCTACGGCGGGGTGTTCGGGCGTGTTGGGGAGGGGGGGCGCGTGCTAGTGGAGGGGCGGCACGCCGTGCATCAGCAGGAACGCGTGCAGGTCCCGGGGGACCTGGTCGGGCCGGAACTTCGCGCCGTGCAGCGCCAGGGTGGCTGCGGCCAGGCACGCCAGCCGCGGCCGGAGGGCTGCGCGGACCAGAGACTCCGCGGGTCCTGGACAAGTTTTATCATCACTATATTAAATGACATCATCATCATCAGCCACATGACGTCCACTGCTGAACATAGGCCTCCCCCAAAGATTTCCAGATGGACCTGTCAAAAGCGGCCCGCATCCAGCGCGTTCCTGCGACGTTCACCAAGACATCGGTCCACCTTGCAGGTTAACGGCCGACGCTGCGCTTAAATTACATTAATTAATTATTAAATTACAGTCTAAGATAAAAAAAAATTAATTACACTTTTGTATAAGAGGGTCAAAAAACCCTCAAACCCCAATTTAATTTTTACATATAATTACTTTATTCGAATTAATTTTATTCCATTTAAAATCGATTTTAAAATGCATCAAATTGTAACATCAATAAGATTTCAAGTTTATGCTTCGCTTTTATGCACTTTTATAATTTACATATAAAGCAATTGTATCGATATCATATATTACCTCCTATAGACGCTACGAGTGGTGTGATCCCGTCCACGTCCATCGCGTCTACGTGCGCTCCCCTACTGAGCAGCTCGCACACCACCGCGCAGAGCGACTCATTCCACTGCTCTCTGTCGTCTGGAATAACACACAAATATTAAAAAAAAAACAAGGATAACAATAAGCAAATCGTTATAACAATGAAAAAATTATCGATAAGAGAGATAGAGAGTATCGATATCTTGAGCGTTCCGTTGCAACAATTTGTATATGTATTATGTTTATCATCCAGAAGACGTTGACGTGAAGTATACGTTGACTAAACGTTATAATGAGAGTAGATGGAAGACTACCAGTGCCCTGGTCTACAAATTTAAAGTCGCTCAGCGTGCTATGGAACGAGCGATGCTCGGAGTCTCTATGGTAGATAACATCAGAAATGAAATTATCCGCCAGAGAACCAGAGTAGCCGACGTCGATCGCAAAATCAGCACACTGAAGTGGAAGTGGGCCGGCCATGTCTGCAGACAGACAGACGGTCGATGGAGCACAGAAGTGTTGGAGTGGAGACCGCGATTAGGTAAACGAAGTGTACGACGACCTGCTGCACGATGGACAGACGACTTGCAAAAGGCGGCGCACTGTGAGACGTCCCCATAGAAAGGGCGTGACATGTACCGGTAGTACTGAATGTCTGATAACTGGAAACTGAAATGCATTGTGGAAAGGGGACAATATGACCTTTCAAGTTTTATAATTTTCACCCCTCTAATCACTTTATTTTACCTAATATATAGCATCAAAGTTGAAGTATCGAACACTGTCGAAAATGACCTCACTGTTTAAGAAAGATATTTGTGATATTCGCAATAGTTTGGAGAAGTATTTTATAAATAAACCGGTTTAATAGGATACACTTATATAAATGCAACTGTTTCTTTTTAAAAAGACGCTTTATTTTATGGTTAAATTAAAGTTTAAAAAAGTAATCGAAGTGTTTGATAAAATCTGTCATATAATAAAAACGCCACGAAACCCCGACCTAATGATACTTGTGTTTGATAGTTCAGAGTAATTAGGAAATTTTGCTAGAACATTATGTACCCCCCCTCGTCCCCCTTTCGAAGAAAATTAACAAAATAGGTCACACGCCTGATAAAAATGTCAGAGCATCTACATTTTTCATCAAGCTGACTACATTTTGTGAATTATGAATATTTCATCAGGTGTTGATATTACACGAAAGCAATCAAGTAGGTTGGTGTAAATAATTTTTAACATTATGCTTTCAATTGTTGTGTCATTTTAATCCATCCTAATACAATAATATTACTCGAAATAAGTTTTTTAGTTAGGAAACGCCTGACAATTTCTTTTGAGCAAAGTCCTTGAGATCGTAAATTTAGGCGATTTTAAGACATGTCTATTTTTCATTAATTAGGTTAAAATATACCCTATACTGTATTGTATTTCACTTGTTTAATTGCAATCATGTCAAATTATTGTGTATCTATCCTTAATTTGGTTTTAAACTCCCCTGAAATATAGGCATATTTCAGTATTTTTTTTCATAGTCATATCAGTATTTTTCAAATAAACTACATTGGTAATGGATAGGTCTACTATTCAATAATACACGTAAAAAAATCAAATCTTTACGTTGTTCCGTTGTTGAGTTATCATAAGATATGTAACAGAGATACTCATGTCACGCCCTTTCTATGGGGACGTCCCACAGTGCGGCGGGTAGCGGATGGATGCGGGCTGCTGAAGACCGGGATGGTTGGCGCTCACTTGGGGAGGCCTACGTTCAGCAGTGGACGGCGACAGGCTATAGTCCGTCCAACCATTTGTTTAACTTTTGACAGTTCGGTTTCTAATCAATTGGGGATGTACTAAGGCGTTACCGATTCGATCTCTTGTAGCAATCGATTTAATTTATGCAGAAGTTTTGATCGATTTAACACATTGAAATATTATTTTTCTCAACATTTTGTACTGTTTTCTAAACATGCCAAAGCGTTTAAATGTGTATATTTTCTATTTATAAATTTATTCTGTAGGTAAATATTCTATATCCAATATCATTTTGTTCAAAATTTTACTTGAATAGTTTATTTTATCGGTTATTATAATATACTCACGCATATATACAAATATTTTTTGACATATACACTGCGACATTATATTTTTCAATGTAAATTTTTTTGAATTATTTTTGTTACACAATCAGTGGGCTTAACGAATATCGATTGATAATTAATATCGGAGCTGAACAGCAAGTCCCTTCACTGTGGAAAACAAAAACTGGCGTTCATAAAGTATTCAATTATTTTGTTTCGATTCCTTGTCAAGAATTATAAAATTTCATAGGCGTGCATATGTCAAACGTTAAATAAATAGTTGGACGGACTATAATTGATTGATTGAGATGGAAGACAGTTGAATGTAGTTACGTACCGGTAGCGAGCTGGTAGGCGAGCAGCGCGACGTGCAGCGGGCTGCGGCGCATGGCGTCGTGCGCGTCCACACTCGCGCCGCACTGCGACAGCAGCCGCGCTGTGCGGGCACACGGGAACCTGATATATATACACCTCAAATTAAGCGCTATATTCCTGTGACCTGGTGCTAACGGCCGTTTCAATAAACCATTTTAATCTTAGATCCGATCCGAGAATGAGCCAATCAAAATAAGTCATTTGTAAACATGTCAAAACATGTGTAAACTTTATTCTGATTGGTCCATTTACGAGATCGAGCGAAACAGGAATTGCAATCAATTATTGAAATCGATGTATAGTCTCCTAAATAAAACCCTTCAATATAATCAAATGTAGCCTCCTCTATGTGAAAGATTTTTTTTTAAATACAGGACGTAACTTTTTAGGGCAATTTTAGGTAGGTAACTTTATTTTTATTAAATGATACTCACTGGCACACGTCGCTTGTGTGGAAGTCGTCTACAGGCGTCCTCCTGTCCGCCGCCATGTGCAGCAGCGTCTGTCCAGTGCGCATGCGCACGTTACGGAGCCAGAATACCGCCCTCCGGATCGAACATGCTGTGTCTTGCTGCAACAGATAATATTTATTGTACAGAAATCAGAATTTGTCCACACTACTACTTTATCTTTTCTGGGGAGATCTTTGGTGATAACTCCTAAAATACACAATCAATATTTGCTAGAAGATGTGTTACAAGTGCATAATAATTAAGGCTGTCAATGATCTATAAAGATCCAACTAGTCTTGACATTAAACTTGTTGGTATCAGCTTGAGTAAGGACGTTAAACGCGCCAAAAAAAATAAACCTAATTATTTAGTTTCTCATTTCTAGGTAACTTCACTTTCGTATACCATTAGGCAACTATTGTACAATCAGCCATATAAAAAGCTGAACATATTCAAAAATTTAAATCGCCTATATGGGTTAAGTTCCGATAAACATTGTTTTTTCTTTGTGTGGAGTAAAGTTATATTTGTTTTTTGGAACAAAAAAAATTGGCAAGAAAATAAAAGTATAGACCATTTGACGTTTTGGATTTGGTCAGATACTTATGTGTCTGACTGTACAATAAAGGTAAACAAGCACTAACCTCACTGTTGGTGGCGTTGTCGAGCAGCCGTGCGGCGACCGCGACCAGGTACAGCGCGGTGCGGACGTTACTCTCGTACTCCTCCTGCAACACCACACCAGCATCACATGCGTCACGCGTCACACACACACACACCGCCCGTCACTGACCAATGACTAATGACCAGTGCCAATATTTTGTATGTATGTACAATGATCAATGACAATTTCGTATACGTACGAGCAACACCACGCCACCAGTCACCACACGTGTCACGCGTCACACACACGCGTCACGCGTCACACACACTCACCGCCCGTCACTGACCAATGTCTAAAGACCAGTGCCAATATTTTGTATATATGTACAATGACCAATTACAATTTCGTATATACGTACGATATTCATATCGATTGATCATACCATTATCGATATGATTTAATTCGTGCTTACACACTCATCTGCCATGAGTCGATGACCAGCGATATTCTTAACATTTTTCATGTACGTAAGTTTTTTAAATACATTTCATTAGATTTAAATATGGAAGTTATAGCATGCCTACTAAATTTAAGCTTAAAATTAAGAATCAACAAATATATTATTTTGCATCATCATCGAAAATTGTGAATTTTTAAAGGCACAAGCATGTTTTAATCATAAAATACCTGCATAATTAAAACTCATTTCTAACTTGTACAATACTATCGATAAGATATCGATATATCGATGGCAATGTATGCAACGCGAATATTGTAAAATGTTCCGGGCCCTCTTTTAGCCTTGCTGTTGTAAGCTATTAGTAATGAGATGGAGCATGAATTAATGTTATCGATAACGTACCACTAGTGTGTCGGGGTCGTGTATAATCTGCGGTTTCTCCATCCTTTTCATTCCTCGCCGCAACTCCTCCGCGCACGCCTCCAGTACGTAACAAACCTGGAATTTATCGATTTGTTTACATGGTTTTACTCATAGCTTATTATCGACAAAATGTTACCTATTTTATAAATTATATTTAACCTGATGGTTATTGCTTTAATAATAAATCTACATTCTTTTTTTTAGCGACCAGTTGAATCATAACAGATGAGTGAATTGATAAATGGAGTATAATATGAACCACTTACCTGACTCATAGGTAGTTCTATTCCAATGTGTATCATTTGTGAGAAAACTTGAGCAAATCTGAGCAAGTCTTTTACGACGGACACCTGGAATGAACAGATAGATTTTTCAAGTATAGGATTTAATTGTTTTTATTATAAAATAAGTTGGAGAAACTCAATAAAGTTTAACTTATAAAATATTAGAATTTTGAATATTTACTAAATTAGACTTTTTTTCGATATAAAGATTATGTTATTGTCAAACAAATTGCAAGTTAGAAAACTTTGAAGCCTTTAACAAAACGGGTGTTAGTTTAGATATACTTACGACCTTGTTCATAAACAGCTTATAAACCTATTTTAGTTATCGAATGTTTTGTCTTATTCCAACGAATTTTGAATCGAGTTTGAAAGAAGACAAAAAATTATACAACCAAAATAGGTTTATAAGATGTTTATAAATAAGTTTCTTAGTATATACAAAGAGGATATTGTGAGCATGTGAGTGTAAGTGAGTGTAACTGAGTGTAAGTGAGTGTAACTGAGTGTGAGTGTAACTGAGGCAAGTGAGTGTAAAAGAGTGTACCTCGTTCTGGTGCCTGAGATGCAGCGCGTGTCGCCAGAGCGCGAGACAGCGGTCGAACCTGGCCTCGTCTGCGAACACGGCGCCGCGGAACACGATGGGGTGCGGCAGGTCGGGGCACGCCGCGCCCAGCACGCGCTCGCGCACGCACAAACCCTCCATGTGGAGCAAGTGTGCGTTACCGCTCAGACGCTCCACCTCCTGCACACACACATGTACAGTCAGCAGCATGAAGTAGCTGAACAAATTCAAAATTTCAAATTGCCTACATACTTTTGTGTTATTACTAGTCTTTTTTTCTCTTCACAAAAGTAAAATATTTTACTTCAAATGAAGAATTTTTTTTCCAGTTTAACATAACGCGTATATAGACGATTTGAAACTTTTGTACAGATATTTATGCTGCCGACTGTACTTTGTTTACATCAACAGTTGTAATAGCTGGTGGTAGGTTATTGCTAACGCCAAGCAGCAGTGTGCATGCACTGTGTTCCGGTGCGAAAGACATTATAGCCAGCATAATAGGGTAATTTCCTATGTTCTATTTTGTACATTATTTTATACTAGCTTTTGCCCACGGCTTCGCCCGCGTTAATAAGTTTTTCCGGGCTAAAAGTACATAAAAACCTTCCCGTTGAATCACTCTATGACTAGGACGTTGATACAACTCTTAGCAAATAATGCATTAATTTCGACCAAATTTGATTACCATAAAAACGGTTCTAGTGAGTTAATCTTAAAAGATAGACATATACTGTCGCGGACATTTTTTTAGATCTTTTCAAGAGGAATAATTCTTTCATACATATATTTTTGGTATCTTGAACCGTTTTCGCAGCGCACGCAATGGAAGCCCTCAAGGATGAATAATTTTCCCCGTTTTTTTTTTCACATTTTCCATAATTTCTTCGCTCTTAATAGTTGCATCGTGATGTTATATAGCCTAAAGCCTTCCTCGATAAATGGTCTATTCAACACAAAAATATTTTTTCAATTCGAACCAGTAGTTCCTGAGATTAGCGCGTTCAAACAAACAAACAAACAAACTCTTCAGCTTTATAATATTAGTATAGATGAAACAGAGAATAATAAGAAATAGACATTCTCCTGTAAAATCTGCGTCAAAATTGGTGGACAAATAAAGCAATTATGCATATTTGAAATATTGTCGTCAGCAAAAGTGGGGGCGTGGTACCCACCACGATAGAGAGATAATAGATAAGAGATAGCGCTATATACCCATATAGCGCTATCTCTTTCGCACACACGCATTGTTATGGCCAGTGACACTCGATGACATCACAGTCTGATATTGCTGTTATTTGACAATTGCCCCTTCTACTAAATTTCGAAGCTTTATAACTTACTTATTATTGCGCCTATTTTGAAAATTCTTTTTCCGTTACATTTTGGATGGCATACATTTTTCATAAACGTATTAAAAAAAAGTCAACAACCCAATTACTGGACATTATGGATGACGAGCTACGCAGTACTTTGTACTTAAAAATTTTGTATGATATTGCTACTGTTTATGTGTCGCCTCGCGTACCATCAGGCGAGCGGCATGCTTGCGTCCTCATTCAATAACAATAAAAAAAACTTTAGTGTGATTTTCTGCGACACTGAGTTTTATATGTGACTGAAATCGAGACTGAATCGATATATCTATATTTTTTTAACGTAATTAAATTTCTTAATCAAATAATTACCTCTAACGTGGTGGTCTCCCTCCAATTATCGTACGCTGGTATCGGTTCAGCTGGCTTCTTGAGTAGCAGCCCATAGCGCGTGTCATACCGCATCGCCATCGCTCGGTGTAGATACTGGTACGCCATCTGTTGACGAGTAACATTACTTTTAAGATAGTTTGATAGTAGGTTACTTTCAATTTAAAACTGGTACTTGTCAGCATTTTAGTTTAGTTGTTATTTTTCAACAATTATTAGATGATACTACAGTGTAAATATGAAGAAGCAACTAACTGTATAATTCAGGGCGTCACCAAAACAATTAACTTTTTAAAAAACTAAGAGCACACAAGCTTAATCGTAAAGATTAATTTATATTATTCCCACCCCCCCCCCCCCCCCCTTAAGTCATCAAAACATAACTTTAAAAAATTAATAATCAAAAATTATTTTACCCTTAAGCAATAATACTCCTTGTCGTTAGCGAAGGAGGCGCCGAGCAGCTCAAAGGCCTCGATGGCCTGCGCGCGGGAGACGTCGGGGCGCGCCGCTAGTATCTCCACCACCGACGCACGCGCACGCTCCGCCGCGCACTGCAGAGGCGTCATACCTTGACAATCAAATAAAGTATTGCTGGTATCAAATATTTATATTCCCAAATTAAAATTATACCACAATTATATTAAAAAATAGATGTTTAATGCAATAATAATACAAAAATTAATAATTTATCAACAGCCGCAAAAACTTCACACGGGAGGCGCCGCGGGCAAAATCGAGCAACCTATAAACAGTTCATCATTACATCTTGATCAAGACACATTATACGGACCATTCTCATTGGTGAGTATCTTGGCGTTGTGATCTAGCAGTGCGCAGACGACGGTCGCGTGTCCGCACTCGGCGGCGAAGTGTAGCGCCGTCGCGCCGCACAACGCACGCTCGTCCACACGCGCGCCCGCGTCCAGCAGGAACTGGACCTGGGACAACATCATAATCATCACCATCCATGGGTGTATATAAGGGAGGTCCGGACCCCCCGCCTTAGCTTACAACAAAAATAATACGCGCTACAAAACATGTACAGATAAGTATCATTCTGTACAAAATCAAAATTTCAAATCGTCTATATACGTGTAAATTTTTTTGTCCTTCATATGAAGTAAAGTAAACCTCTTTTATTTTTGTGAAGAGACAAAGGATTAGTAAGAACACAAAATTATGTAGGCAATTTGAATTTTAGAATTTGTTCAGATACTTATGCTGGTGACTGTACACATTATAATGCCCATTTTTACAAACTTTCGCATTTCTAATAAGATGGAATTGATCCAACAAAACATCACTGAATTTGGTGACAGGTGGCGATACGAGACCTATGGTACTTTTCGGTATCTTCGCTCGGACCACCTCTATGTGAAAGCTATAGCTAAGCCCGTGTCACCATCGTCGATGTCATAGTCATCATCATCATTAACGTCATCGTCGTCGACGTCATAGTTATCATCATCATAGGCATAGCTAGATTGATTTCCGGGTCAAATTACCGAATCTGCAATTATAAGGATATGGAAGTTTTTTCGGAAGTACGAGACCACAGCCATAATCATGATCATCGTCATGATGACTAGACAATCACTATTCTATCATAATTGATATAATTAATGAATCAATTTAATCTATCTGGTATTATTATCTTGAATGTAGTATCTATTACAAAAGAAGCTTTCACAACAACATTAGCAGCCGATTATTGAATCCCTTTTTATAGCTCGATGTATAATATTTAGTATGAATTGCCAAGTATTATAGGTACCTGTAAAATAAATGAAAACTCACCACATCCAAATGTCCTTTGTACGAAGCTATCATCAGACAAGTGTTGTTATACTTATTTGTCTTGTGAATGTCCGCGCCATGCCTCACTAGATACTTGACTATGTCCAGCCGGCCGTCGAAGCAGGCGGCTCGGAGCGGAGTGCTGAGGGTCTTGGTCGCGTGGTTCACGTTGGCACCAGCCCGCACCAGCCTCTTCACAATGCCGAGGTGTCCCGCCCCGGCTGCACACCACAGCGCCGTTGCCCCTAGCGAGTAAAAGAAAAAATTGTCTACACTGACTTTTATGCGATGCAATTTGAATTGACTAGGGAGTGATATAAACTTTGGATAGCTAAACTAATAAAGTAGAACAATTTGCACAAAATATTATACAAATAGTTTTTACGACAACAAACAAAATTAAATCTTATTTACTAGGTCACAAACATGACACGAATTCAAATAAACCAAAATAAAATAACTCTGAATCATTGACACGTGTTTATGCGAATAAAACTCCGAATAAACATCTTGTGACCATCGATTTCTGCAGAATCATGACAGAGCGACGATAAATACCTCTGTACATGATGCAAGTATGAAAATGACGGTCCAGAGACGCGGCCAGTCACAGAATGCAGCGTGCATGCAGCTCGGATTAATTGTGATAAATCATAAGTTTTGAAAACAAAGAAATGTCTGGAAACGTGCCAGAGATTCATTGAAATGTTTCAAGAGTTTTCCGCTCCTTCCTTCGCTTCCTTTGTGTGGGAAACGCTTTCCTATATGAATAATCTAAATATAGCGAGCCACGCGCGCGCGCCACGCAAAAAAGTCAACGTTCCCGATGCGAAAAAACACTCATTTTGGACGCAATACGCTCCTTTGGGATCTTTGTTCAGGATCTTTGTACGATATATTTGTCGATTCTATCATTTAAAGCTGTTTTAATAGCCAACTATAATCCGAAACGTTTATGCGAACATCGATTCTTGATGAGGAAATTGTGCAGAGTAATAAATGTTTCATGTAGTTTTTACAAACAAAATGTTTCGTCTAATGAACGATAGCCACAGGGAACAAAGGTTACGCCCAAATACATTTAAAATTAACAGCACTGGCTTTGCAAAATTTCTCCGACCTTTGTAATATAAATTCTCAGCGGGATCTTAAATCGTGTTTATTAAAAACTTCTAACATAATAAGTATTTTACTAAAAGGAAATTCTGTCTTCCATTAAAAAGATCTTATAGATTCGAAATATCAAAAGCCAAGCTACTGATACTGTAGTTTACAATTTACATGCCTTTGTCTTCTGTAGGAGTTCTAAGATTATAATACTATTGAATGTCTTTGTCTTCTAAACGACGTGAGCTTTTGAAATAGAGCAGAAAGGTTCGATATTATAAACGCTGTAATATTAAAAAAAATATATGCAAATAAGAAGGGCATTTATTTTATACCGTATTAGTTTTTTATTTTTATTTTATGACGTTAAATCTAGTCAAAGCTTGATTTGTTCCATAGTGTTTTGATCTTTTAAAGAAACATACTTATTTAAGAGATCGATATTTTATAAGATACCTACACACACTCACACCCTTTATCCCCGAAGGGGTTGGCAGAGGCGCAACTAGTGCACCCACTTTTCGCCATGCATATTCTGTCCCATGATATGATATATAGCCTATCGCCATATCGGGCACAAATTCCAGACTCCGGACTGATACTGATTAGAAAAACTCAATATCACTTCACCCGACGCGGGGATCGAACCCGAGACCTCAGCTTTTCAGTCGCACCTTAATACAACTACGCCACCAAGGCAGTTACTAGTCCACCAAGATATTTGAAGATACCCGATCGTCCTTTTTGCCTCATCTCAAACGGGCACGGCAAAACGTACCTTACCTGTACCTGTACCTGATGGTACGCGAAGAAGGTTACAGATTATGTCGAATGACGAGCGATGACTATCCCTCATTAGTCGACACAATCATGCCGGCCCGCTTGTACCGGATATACAGGCTGATCGCGGACCGCGGTACACTAAGACAGGGTTATTTCAATTGTAGTTAAGGTAATGCCTGACTAAGCCAATGGACTGCCTCGGTGGCGTAGTTGTAGTACAGTACGACTGCAAAGCTGAGGTCTCGGGTTCGATCCCCGGGTCGGGCAAAGTGATATTGAGTTTTTCTATTCAGTATCAGCTCGGAGTCTGGAATTTGTGCCCGATATGGCGATAGGCTCGCCCCCTATCACATCATGGGACGGAATAATGGCGAAAAGTGGGTGCACTAGTTGCGCCTCTGCCTACCCCTTCGGGGATAACAGGCGTGAGTGTATATGTATGTATGTAGTTAAGGTAATCTTAGGTGTTATTAAGTTGGACGCGCTCGCAGCGCCTCACGTCGGCCAGGTTAATAAGACCTGGAGAAAAAGACGACTACAGTTGAAAAACCGGGGCCTAACATCACCTTATCAGTACATTGCTGCTAATTAGATAACCTGTACAGTGTACATTCGTATTTCAAGTAACTTAAGATTACCAAGGCGCCAAGTTACTTACGATGCTATTATAATTAGATTCACTACACATACAATAAAGTGAACGGTAAGCGAAAATCGTCTATGTTACTTGAGTAATAGTGTGCAATAGATGAGATTGCCTTTTACGCAATTGCTGGCACGACCCACATAGACCTCATGTATAAACAATTAATAAAATAATTGCACTTAGCATTACGATTTTGAAACTTTGTTAGTCTTCTACAAATACTTGAAACACAATACCAATTACTTTTATAGAAACTGTTTTTTCTTTGATATTTTAAGTTATATCTAGACATTGAGATGCTATTAAAGTGGCATTCCCAGCGTGGAAATTAAGTCTTTTGTTCTTGGTCAAAGTTAACAGTTTGAGAGAACCCTGTTTGATTAACAAAAGAAAAGATAAGAAAGTTGACGCATTTAAAGGAACAGTAATAATGCGCGGAATAAGCACGTCAAAGGAAGTATGAAGTTAGCTATAGTGACAACAGTAATAATAGCATAAAATACTGAAAAGTACTACGTGGTAATAGTACACATTTATAGTAGGAGTTTATCATACGTGCCTTCATGCATTTGGATAATTATGAAAAACCAGCGAGCGGACTCAACGAATCTGGTTGGGTCACGTGGAAAGGTTGGAAGAGTTCTAAACCTCGAAATAAGTAATAAGGCTGTAGACCTAACCCGCGTTGCCTGGGTGGCTCAATAAGACTAGGGATATGGCATAAGATGGAGAGAACAAGCCAGCAAGAGATGGATCTAGCAGAATATTCTTGACGAGATGAATGCTGAGCCTTAGATCAATGACAAATACGATATTATAATAAATATTGAATAGAAGAATGTAAACAACAGTGCTAAAAAATATTTGAGTGTGAACATGAGTTTATAAGACTAGATAAATACCGAAAGAATAAAATTATAAGATAACGACTGATAAATTATCCATTCAATGATTTAAAATCGCTTGCGAGTTAAGAAGTATTAGGCGAACGAATGTGCCTAGTAAACAACTTAATACCACACGTTTCAATTCATTTTTTTAAACTTAGCCATGCAGATAATACGAATAAATCTCTTCTGTATAAACATTAAGATAAGATTAAGATTAGAAACATTAACGACATTTTTAAAATAACGCAGATATATGAAGTCTTTTATAATACGATTTATATAATAATATCTCGCTATCTCCCTCGAACGCGCGGACAGTTATGGCGATGACATCACTCAGTCACTTGAATCCTCAGTGCTTTGATATCGAAGTTAAAGTCATGTATGTTGGATTAATTGTATTTTTATCAAATTCACCCAATTAAATATTTTCGTTATGACTTTCAGATAAAAAGAATTAAACAAACTAATATTAAATTAATTCTTATATTTATGAAGGTGGAGTCCATATTTTCTTGTACTTGGTCCGTTAAAAGTCGGACCATAGTGGATAGTGTGTGACGTGTATAGCTAGAACAATGTGTCAATTGAACCCTAATCAAAGCAAATGTCTCTACAAATTAAAACGCATAACCTACCCTCTATGACGTACTCGTCGAATTTGACCGTGCCCTCAGTCTCGAGCCGGACTGGTGGCCTGAACTTCTCGAGGAGTATTCTGACGGCACCCTCGCGCCCGTGACGCGCCGCTGCGATCAGCGGCGTACATTTAACTCCGTCGTAACAAACATCCTGGAACAAGCAGTTTCATGAGAACTCACGTTTGTATAAATAATAACACCAGCCGTGTATTATATACTGCTCACTACTGAGCACGGGCCTCCTCTACTGAGAGGGTTTCGGCCTCAATTTACCATGCTGGCCCAGTGGGGATTGGCAGACTTTACATAACCTCGAAATTCTTTATGAACAATTCTCAGGTATGTAGGTGTTCTCACGAGAAGTCAGAGGTGTGTCTTGGGTTTTAAACCTGCGGACATTCGTCTCAGCAGACCATTTCGTTCTTAACTATGCTATCGTGCACATATTTGTTTAAGAAATGGATATCAGTCAAGCTAGAAGCGGTGTTCCTGGATACACCTGTGTAAGGCTAGTTTCGAACGTGCCGGCATAACTCACTATTACAAGGAGCTATGTTAATTTTACTTACGTTTGGAAAATGAGATTTCAAATTCTCATTTTGGTAAAAATGAGAGAAGACTATTAATGCACTGTTCCCCCTTTATGTATCTTTCAGGATTATTGGAAATGTTTACAAGACATAGAATCATGTGATATATACAATTCAATTTGTTCAAAAAATATAACATAGAACATAGAATTATTCTAAGACATAGAACATTGTAATAGTAAACCAGCGAATTGTCGACTAGCGAAGGATAACCATCGCCCGTAAACCGATGCTCTATTTGTAATTGTCAGTTGTATAAAAAAATTGTTGAGTGAATAATTAATTATCGATCTCATATATGGATAATCGTGATAAATCACACCTAGTATCCTTGACAACATGAGTGTTTTTCCAATAGATAACCAAAAGCAATCTCAATTTGTTTTAAAAGAATTTGTAGATTTTAGATACGGAAATCGATTAGTTTGGATAGTGGTACTGGAAGTTTGGAAATCGCATATTTTATTTGAAAAAAATCAAATAGGAAAATATAATTCATAATTACCACAAGAAGTCCCCTGCTGAACACAGCCCTCCTTCAAAGATTATAATGGAAAAATCTCCCATTGAAAAAAATATTTTATTTTGTCTCTTAAAACAGAAAATCTTTTTTTCGGACATAGCCAGGTTTAATTTAATGTTGCCACAAAAACGATCGAATGACGGCGCTGAGGTGAAAAATAAATTATGTATAGACGCCTCCCAAAATATTTATGGTCTAATTTTACTCCACGTCAGGTAAACCAAAATACAAGTTTACATTGAATGCATTGTTCTATTAATAATGTGGGAAGTATTAAGGATGGGGCAATGACCTGCCAAATTTCGTGGGACTTAAATAAGCATCTGTACTTCATTATCATTATAATGATTGACATTACAATTAAAAAAAGATATAAGTGATATTATCTTCATTACCGCTACGTTACCTAAGACAATGTACACTGTAAACATTTTTTTATAAAACCATTTTTTTTATTGTTTTAAATGACGAGACAAGCATGCCGTACGCCTGAGTGTAAGCGATACAACCACCCAAAAACAGTAGCAACACCATTTAGCACCTTGACCTACAAAAAGCCAACTGTGCGGCATTCCACTGCGCTCGTCATCCTGAGACATAAAATGTAAAGTCTTATTTGTCCAGTAGTTACACTGGCTACAATGTCCTTCAAACTGAAACACAACAGTGCATACACACTGCTGCTTGGCGGTAGAAATAGCATTGCGGTGGTACCCACCCAGACGGACTCTCACGTATGAGAGACCTACCACCAGTTTTATTGCAACTTTTTTATCTATCAACTTTTTTCACTTTTTTATCTTTTTTTATCTATTTATTTTACTTTTCTATCTTGACAAGTTGGTTCACAGTTCACTGATGGTAAGTGAAGCCCAAAAAAATGTCGACAGACAAGGAATAAACATCTCTGGTCGATCGCCAAAGTTGCACCGGCCTGCATAATTACTTCTTCACGTGGCTTTGGTCTTGTGCCAGAGTATTTAGATTATTGACCGGGAAATCCCGGGTTGGATTACCAGGTCGAGCAACTTTTTTTTGTTTTCCTAAGTCGATCGCGTCGAGACTGCATTCTCAAGGATGGGGTTAACCTTAAAAGTTGGACAGCCGTTGAAACTAAGACAAAAAGTTTCTGCAGCTAGTGCAGAAAGTATGTTGCGCTGACCACGCTTGAGAATGGCTACGCTATTCAGGAGATATTTATTAAACTGAACGGTTAAACTATCCACTTGTCTAACATCAGCCTTATTTATTGTTGGACATACATTGAATTACCTACCTTTTTGAACACGGGGAAATCCATTTACGGATTTCTGCCGGACTCACCGGTCGACTTTCGTATTGTGAGACATCAGACAACCAAACTTACATACATACATACATATACACTCACGCCTGTTATCCCCGAAGGGGTAGGCAGAGGCGCAACTAGTGCACCCCCTTTTTTCGCCATTATTCCGTCCCATGATGTGATAGGGGGCGAGCCTATCGACATATCGGGCACAAATTCCAGACTCCGAGCTGATACTGAATAGAAAAACTCAATATCACTTTGCCCGACCCGGGGATCGAACCCGAGACCTCAGCTTTGCAGTCGTACTGTAACACTGACGTCTATTATACGCGTACTAGTATAATGGAAGTCAGTGTACTGTAATACAACTACGCCACCGAGGCAGTCAACCAAACTTCATTGAGGAAAATAAAAAAAATGAGTTTTTCATACGGATCGTTACTTGATGAAATTTACTGACAGTAAATATGACAAACCGGGATAAGCCTTTGTAACACTCCAGACTGATTACAATATTTATCTTTAATTGATACGATATTTATTAAAAAACATCGAATTAGTAAATACGTTTTTAATCCTTAATTAATCATTAAATATTGATAAAAGTTACATTAATCAGGCTTAAGACCACGTATGTTATAGCCAAAACTGTCCCTGGAATTTTTGATGTCCAGACCAGGGATTTTAAATACCTATTTTATACAGTTTTTATACTTTCATAGCATTGTTTAAGAGAGTCACTGTTAGCAAACTAGTTAAATTAATTGGAACTCTATTGGGACTGCCTCGGTGGCGTAGTTGATATAATACGGCTGCAAAGCTGCGGTCTCGGGTTCGATCCCTGGGTCGGGCAAAGTGGTATTGGTTTTTTCTAATCAGTATCAGCCTCGAGTCTGGAATTTGTGCCCGAAATGGCGATAAGCTCACCGCTATCGCATCATGGGACGGAATACGCACGGCGAAAAGTTGGTGCACTAGCTGAGCCTCTGTCTACCCCTTCGGGGATAAAGGGCGTGAGTGTGCGTGTGTATTAAACAATTAGATATAGAATGGTTCCAGGAGATCATGGAATAACATTCATCATCCTACTAATCCTACTAATATTATAAAGGCGAAAGTTTGTAAGAATGTATGGATGTTTGGATGTTTGTATGTATGGATGTAAGGATGTTTGTTCCTCTTTCACGCAAAAACTATTGAACGGATTTCGATGAAATTTGGCACACGGGTAGATCATGTCCTGGATTAACACATAGGCTACTTTTTTATCCCGGGAAAATATAAACCGGGACTTTTATCCCGGAAAAACTTTTTAATGCGGGCGGAGCCGCGGGCAAAAGCTAGTTAAAAGAATAAAACCATGTTCTTATCGCCAACCCTCTCAACCATCAGAATCAACTTTTAGTCAGCCGATATTAACTTCATTCGCGTAGATATGGCGTAGATAGATTTTATCATTAGTTTTGGCGAGCGACTACGGCGATTTTGAACGTTGATAAAATCATAGATTATGGAACATAACAGTCGCTGTCTAGTATCTCCTATAGGGTTTAGGGACAGAGTTACAACATATTATTAGTATAAATAAGCTTTATCTTCATTTATGCCATCATTCGTGTTGGATAAATAATGCATTATGAGGGAAGTCATATTCTAAATAAACACGGAAATACATCCGTTTGGCATGATATAAGTCCTGCGACTGATGCGACGATACACGTATACATATATTGAACTAGTTGTTCCTCGCCGCTTCATCCGCGCTATAGTTTTCCGGGATAAGTAGCCTATGTCCTTTCTCATGGTTCAAGTTTATTGCCTACAAAATTTCATCAAAATCGGTCCAGGCGATTTTCCCTGAAAGCGTAACATACAGTTACTTTAACATTTATATTAGTATGGATCAATAATCCTGTGGATTCCATGTTTTACCAGTTAAAACGAAAGCAAGAGATAGATATGTGACAAGGAAGTAGGCGTAGAAACGAGATGTCGCGAGTTCGAAACCATGTGACCATATGAATGTTGATCGAGGCGTTTTGTGACCGAAACGTCTTACAACACAAAAAAGCGTGTTAAAATTGTACCTACCTTAATAATAACCCCTCATTTTATTAAGGTCTAAAATTATCCTAAAGTACAGTTACTATACAAGTAAGTGATTACGTAACTAACTGCATATTCGTTACATAACAGTGTTCCCGCGAGTTTTCCGCTTTTCTACTTATTGCAGTTACGTAACAAAGTGGAGTAAAGTGTATGCATGTGTCGTTCATGCGCCCTCACAACAGTACATGTGCCATTATTTTTTTATTGCAATGTGATGTTTTTTTTTATTTAATCCAGACTATCCGGTATTCGAAGTTATATTTACAGACTTTTTCATTGGTTTCATTATTGTAAGTCATAATTTGTTCTGTTGTTTCCCAAGAGTACCTAAAGTAAAGATTCTTTGTAAGGCTTCATTGGTTCAATTTTTTAAGTAATTTTTTACTCATTTTCTCTCTCAACATTTTAATATTATATTAAGATCTATTTGGCTATTGAACCCCACAATATTGATAAAGAAAAAACAAGTTTACATCTACATTAGGAACAACATAATCTATATTTTTTATTCAATTAAGATAACCACAAGAATGTATTCAAATGTAACTTTATATGACTCACACTTAATCATGTAAATATAGAAGATCATTGACATATAATTTACTTGTATTAAGAAATGAAACCAATAGCATTTTACTATAGTTTCTAAGTTCTTTTAGGGTTTAAAATTACTGACAGTATTATTCTAATATTTTGCTGGCTGGAGATGTTGGTGTGGAGATAGATTGGAGACCCTGGGAAGCACATATGCTACATTTATCCTGAGAAAATATATTGCGGGACTTTTATTCCGGAAAAACTCTTTCACACTCTAAGCTGCACCCAAAAGCTCCCAAAAGCTAGCCCCTTAGCATAGGGAACAAAATGTTAAAAAATCTTTTAAAAATTTTGCTAAAACAATTTTAAAAAGTTGAATATGAATAAGAAATAGATGTAATATCTATGTATGTCATAAATGAAAGCTACTTATTATAAAAAAAATCAGTTGTCCATAAAATTATTGTCAGTTTTAGGTTTCGTAAAAACAGTAATGTAACGTAACATATTGATTGTGTTATTAGTCTGTGCAGTGTAAACAGTGATGCTATATTTAGAGTTAATTCTGTAAACAACAAATGCCAATGGCTTCCCTCCACTTATACTAGACTTTTGCGCGCGGCTCCGCCTGCGTGTTTAACTTTTTCCGGGATAAAAGTCCCACTTTAGATTTTCCCGGGATAAAAAGTAGCCTATGTTACTCGCTGATAATGTAGCTTAATATCGGTATTTAAATCAGTCCAGTAGTTTCGGAGCCTATACAATGCAAACAATTAATCAAATCTTTCCTATTTATAATATTAGTATAGAAGCATAGATATTGCTGAGTTACAAGATTAGCAGAAAATAAATCTATACTAATATTATAAAGCTGAAGAGTTTGTTTGTTTGAACACGCTACTCTCAGGAACTACTGAAACGATTTTGAAAATTCTTTCACTAGTAGGAAGCTACATAACTCCTGAGTGCTATAGGCTACTTTTTATCCTGGGAAAATATTTTTGTCCCGGAAAAACTTATTCACGCGGGCGGAGCTGCGAGCACTACTAGTCTAGTCATAATATAAAATGAGCTCCATAAGGAGCTGATCAAATTCGTAATTTCAAATTGCCTATACACATTTTTTTTTCTTTGTGTGAACTAAAGTACCTTTAAAGTACCTTTCATTTTATTTTTGTGTAAAGAAAATGAAAACTGTTAGGAACACATAAGTGTAGAGGCGATTTGATGTTTTCAATTTGTTTACCACTTGTGCATAACAAATGTGACATATTATATACATGTATATAATATGTCACATTTGTTACATTTGAAATTTGCGTGTTATGGTAGTTGAATTATTATATATTTATGAACATATTATATATTGTTTCTAAATCATGAATTAAAGTACCCAATATTTTGTGTGTTGTAAAAGTCTATAAAATAATTAGTAATTTTGGCAATTTAGTAAAAGCACCTGACAGGGGAAATAAAAATTCCATATTTATAATTATGTTACCTAAAAAATAAACAGTTAATTTTACATCAACACTGAGTATTTTAATTGGCACAAAAGGTTCAAAATACAATAAAATCTTTGACTTGAATGGGTAATTGACATAATTATTCATGCAAGAATGACATACTGACCTATTTCATATTAAATGTGGGTGGCTACCCCTCAACTCCCAGCGTGCACACTAAGCAAGTTTAAAACAAATTAAATTATTGAATGAACTTTCTGGAACTTTGTACATATTGTGTGAATGTTTATTACATTTAAAATTAACAGTATATTAAAATAGCTTTTGCAGAATCATTTTAGAAACAAAATAATATCTCTTTGTTCACTGTTACAAATAATATTGTTTATCTTTTATGTTTCACTATGTGACATGTAGGTAAACAATGTGACCATTTGAAGTAATTTTTGAGCTACCAATACATTTTTGATATTCATCTACTTATAGATTCAGCTTTCCTGAATAATCTAGCTGTGTAAAATATTCTCAAATATTTCGTCATTAATTGACAAGATGTTTTGGCGAAATCACCGATAGATAATCGGTGGAAGCCATAATTTAAAAGAAGAAGAAGACAAGATGTTTACATAAGATGTATATAAACAGTAAACACACAAACATGTTTTTTTCTACTAAGAATGAATGTCTAATTAGATTCTTATATCACAGATCGTTCAATAAAAATGCAAATCATTGTATGTTATCAACTTGTATAAACTTGACCTTACACTAGTCGCAGTGTTTATTGTCTATCGTAATTCGTGATCCAGAAGAACATCGGGTTCGTACCAAGGCTGCTCCCATTTCCACAGTCAATTACTGCGTAAATACTCGCGCGACGCATAAAAAAATAATTAATAACACGCGTGTTCGCATCAGTCGCGCAGAAGGTAACGCTCCGTATGATTTGCGAGGTAAAAATAGAATGATAACGTGACTACTTGCGAAAAAATTGATAGATGACAGTACCAAAATTGTACAAGGAAACGTTGCTCTTTATCCACACAAAAGCTTTTACTGACTGAAAAACTCTTCAAATACTTACGCTGTTCAGTAAATCATCAATTTCATCAGTACTCTTCTCGTACAATAAAGCGTAAAGAGTTAAAGACATCCCATCTCTGGCAGCGAAGAAAACCCGTTCTCGCAAATTGCTCGTCAAATCGTCCAACATTAATTTATCCTCCATTATGCACTTCTATGTCTTTGTGAACACAATTATATTTTTAACACGATACACAGGCACGTAATAATATAAATGAAGTTTTTATCAACCCAACAACACTTCGCAAGATTCACAAAGAGAAAACTGAATAGTGATTGAACACATTACGCAGGGCACAAGTCGCAAGTGAAAAGGCAAAAATAAACAATGCGATAACAGAATATACTACAATCGAATCGACTATTCGACATCACGTTAAATAGTAGGTTCAAGAAAAACGCCTAATTATCCTAATATCCTACACCCTATGTAATATTTTAACATGATAATATATTTTAAATCCTCAAAGAATTTACCCCAATTTTTTTTTTAAGTGAAGGAACGAAATTACGAATGAAGTTCCTGTGCCACGTTTTGTCCAAGGTGGAATTTATCGACCAATCACTGCGAAGCTTTCAATTTTCTTTTTTTTTAACGTGTTCCGTAACGCCTGCTACGAAAATGTTCAGAAATTGAGCGACGAAATATGTTTTTATTCTTTTTATCTTATGCACCAATGGTATTTTTGTTTCGAACAATGAACTACGGAATTATAGTAATAGTTATTATTTTATATTTATTTGATGTTTGATTTTGACGTGTAACCTATCGCTTTCTCTTTATTTACAATATTTTAGATAAAATCTCCAAATAATCTCAATAAATATGTCGAGTGGTCAATGGGAAGTTGTTGGAAAGAGCAAGAAATCTCAAAATGGTAAAATAAAAAGTAAGGAAGATGACAAAAAAATTAGGAATGGTCCGAAATTAGAGGATGTTGGTAGGTTAACTTATATTTTGTTAAATTAACCGATTTACTATTTGTATTTTTACTTGAATAAATAATTTTAGTTCCACATTCGCAAATAAAATCGTTCTACGCCGGTATGGAAATTGACAGCGAAAAAAAGCCGGCTAAAGACAAAAAGAAGGATGGGGATAAAAAAGGGAAGAAACAAGATAAAAAAGCGGAACCGCCGAAACCTAAACCCCCTAAAACCCTAGAAGAAGCTTTGGAGGCTGTAAGTATACTGTTGAAATACATTCTCTTTACCACACTAGGAAATTTTTATCCTAAACTTTTTAATTTTTTTTTTAGTTTGTGTAAATATAATTTGAAAATAACTGACTGTTTTGAAAACAGATTACTTATAATCACTCCGTACACTGCTTAATTTGATGTATAGTATATAAAATTTTAAGAGGACGATAGCCTAGATGGGAATGGAAGTTTGCCGAGACAATGCTTTCCAAAGTTATATGTGTATTGTTTATCAATTATTTTTCGCTTCATGGTGAAGGAAAATAGTGTGAGGAAACCTACATACCTGGAGTTCTCCATAAGAATCCCGAGGATATGTGAAATCTGCCAACCTGCACTAGGCTAGTCTGTTGGACTAACGCCTAACCCCTCTCAGTAGTAGTGGAATCCCGTGCTCAGCAGTATAATAAATAAATTTGTTTGTTTGTTTGTTTGTTTGTTTGTTTGAACGCGCTAATCTCAGGAACTACTGAACCGATTTTGAAAATTCTTTCACTAATAGGAAGCTACTTTACTCCTGAGTGCTTTAGGCTACTTTTTATCCCGGGAAAATATTTTTATCCTGGAAAATCTTTTACACGCGGGCTGAGCCATAAGCACTACTATAAGTCATATTTCTTACTTAATTGTTTATTGATTACTATAACTTTAGCAGCATTTCCATATCCCTGCTGCAACCAAGACCACATCAAATTATATCCATAAAAGCCAATGGTAGAGGGAATAAAATAAGAACAAAAAATAAATTTTAAATACAAAGCTATAACATTGCAGGTCCTAAGAAGAATATAAATTATTCTGAAACACTTTACCTATCATATAACTTGAATCATTATGCAGTTATATTTTTGTTACGACAGGAATGCTGAGGCCTTGGGTTCGCTCCCCAAGTCAGACAAAGTAGTATTGGGTATTTTTATTCAGTTTCAGCCCGGAGTTTGGAATTTGTGCTCCATATGGCAATAGTCTCACCCCCTGTCACATTATTGGATGGAATACGCATAGTAAAAAGTGGGTGCACTAGTTGCGCCTCAGCCTACCCCCTCGGGGATGAAAGACGTGAATGTGTGTGTGTTAAGTTATTAAAAAAATATATATTTTCAGATTGATGTAACTGAGCTGGCAAACATAATAACAACAAATAAAATTCGTTTCTCAAACGCGCCGCTAGTTTGGCTAAAAGACGTCGCCAATTTCCTGAACACCAAGATCCAGATAGATGTAGAGGATCCCACATTCTCCCAGCACCCTTCTTCGTACCCTGTCTCCATCGTGCCTAGTGAGTTGAAGAGTGCCCTAGAGGGTGTTCTCCATGATGCAGGCAAAGCCAACACCCAACTATTCTTTGATGGCACCCTAACTGCCCTGGCTAATGATATGAGTAGAGGTAAATATCTTATTGCTATCATTTCTTTTTAAAAACTAAAAAATCTGATTTTAATGATTGCATTATTCTTCATAAAAAAGTAAAAAATCGACATCACTATCGGAATTGTTCAAAGAAATTTAATGATTAAAATGCTATCTGTAATATCTAAATCCATTTTCACAATGTTTTGTGATCCTTGTATATTGCCGTCAAGGTGGTCTATTTTGCTAGATAAGATTACTTTCGTAAATGATTTACCTTGATTTGTTGACCTATATATAAGACTTGTATATTCCTTTACTTATGTAAGACTAAAGATAGCCATAAACAAAAGGTCAAATTCTACACAACTGCAATCCATTAAAAAAATCCATATAGTAGATATATCATGATAATAATTGTTTGTTTATTAATTAAAAAATAGACTTCGCTATGTATATATATTTTTAGCAAATTCAATAATATTGGCTGCTTCGGTGGCGTAGTTGTATTACAGTACGACTACAATGCTGATGTCTCGGGTTCGATCCCTGGGTTGGGTAAAGTGATATTGGATTTTTCTATTCAGTGTCAGACTGGAGTTTTGTGCCCAATATGGCGATAGGGTCGCCCCCTATCACATCATGGAACAGAACACGTACGGCGTAAAGTTGGTGCATTAGTTGCGCCTCTGCCTACTCCTTCGGGGATAAAAGGTGTTTGTGTCAATAATATTCAGAGCAATTTGATTAAACTAATATTTAATTTCAGGCCAGTTTGTGAGCGGACATAGAATATTGTTACAAATACTCGCTCAAGAGCATCCAGACTTTTGTGTTGCGTCCATACAGAAGCATGCAACCCTCAGGAACTCCTACCAAAACAGACCTCCCATTGGATTGTCTTTACTGTGGGCATTTGGACAGGGTGGTTTGAGAGATTTTGCAGTTGGGATGAAAGGTACGTCAAAACTTGATTTTTTACTTTACTCATATGAATTATAATTATTCATGGCAAAACTTACTACATGTATCTTTATTTTCATTCTAACAATGTGACTATTTCAAATATACATTTGGCTATGTATTAAATACATTAGACTTGTGGTAATCTGGACCCCTGGCTAATTCGGTGCCCCTTATAATCCGACAAGCCTATGACATTTTCATCAATGCACAATTATATACTTACTAAGTAAACATAGGTACAATCTAACGTTTTTATAAGTAGATATATGTATCAAATTATGATTTGTCAGATTACAAGATGCTCCTTTTCTGAATTTGCCGGACTACAGGGGGTCGGTGGCAGGATCCTTTTGTCCGACAAATTCAACAATCCGATAACATCTTGCCCTTGACTAAGAAATGCTTCCGGACCTATGCTCCCAATTAAATGCTAATGTATTTAATCTACTATGCTGTCCAATATGCTAAATAACATTTACTTGAACCACATCTTGAACATTGAGAAACAGTCCTTTAAACCAGAGATTTCTCATAAAAAATAACTAATCTAATTACTATACAATTTGATTCTAGTGTGTCAATATTAATTCGTTATTTAATTTTTGAATAAACAAAAACGTCAATAAAATGTTACTGGTACATCATTACGAAACAAAATAATCTTTTACAATGTTATAAACAAACAAATGTGACTTATCATTGTTATCGTAACGAATGTTTTGTACACATGGTGTTGACCCCATTATCAAATGGACGAATTTCAGATAATTGAAGCTGCTTTCCAACTAAAAAAACGTATAGATAATGTCATCTACGAAGATAGACCTCATTAATTTTCCTAATGGCTTACAGTCCAAATGGGCAAACTTCCTCTAGTGCTTTAGGTCTGTAAATATACACTAAATACCTCTAAGTGCATACGCAAATTACGTTGAATAATCGAAGTCGTATTAACCCACGAAATCTCAAAAATTGGTAGCGCATGTCATCATGGATGAAATTATTTGTAAATTGTTATCGCCTCATTACTGTAGTATTTGGGTAGCTTAGCTGTGACCCATGGGTAACAACTTCGAATCACACAGGTCGCACGATTAAATTGGGTGATTTTGATACGAAAAAACCTGACTTGTTTTTGAATAAGTAACTAATTTGGCTTCGTTCAACAGTCATGAAAAATAGCTGAAAAATCACTGATGTTCAGTAAATCTTAAATATCAGTAGTCGTAATTGATTTTTTAAATGAAATGTGTATAGCGTTTTATAAAAGCGACTGCTTCGTTATATTGTTATTTAAAAAAAAATGTGGCATCAAATACATATGAATGATTTATCTAAAATGCCGCTCCACCAGCTTCCAAATGTCATAACTAATACCTAATATATTTGATAGAGGCATCGCGCAACAGACAATTTAGTTCATGTTTGCAGATATACCAGTATTCTATGGTATATTTCCAGAGTTATCTAGAACAATATAACCAGTGTAAATAATTAATATTAACATCGAATGTCTCAGGGTGTCAAGTGCTGTGTAGAAGCACGCCTTGTAAGTTATCATTCAAGGTTCTAGAACAGAGAATGAGAACCTTAGGGTAAACTTGCAAGTATTTATTAAAAAAAACTGCTTGTAACGAACAACCCAGGCCGCAGGGCCGAGCTTAGCAATTCGGCGCCTTTTTCTGACATATTTTTAGGTCCCAACTCTATTTATCACACACTAGCTTTTGCCCACGGCTTCGCCCGCGTTAATAAGTTTTTCCGGGCTAAAAGTACATACATAAAAACCTTCCCGTTGAATCACTCTACCCAACACATTTATTTGTATAAAGATTAATATTATGACGTTGATACAACTCTTAACAAATAATGCATTAATTTCGACCAAATTTGATTACCATAAAAACGGTTCTAGAGAGTTTATTTTAAAAGATAGACATATACTGTCGCGGACTTTTTTTTAGATCATTTCAAGAGGAATAATTCTTTCATACATATATTTTTGGTATCTTGAACCGTTTTCGCATCGCACGCAATGGAAGGCCTCAAGGATGAATAATTATCCCCGCATTTTTCACATTTTCCATTGTTTCTTCGCTCCTAATAGTTGCATCGTGATGTTATATAGCCTATAGCCTTCCTCGATAAATGGTCTATTCAACACAAAAAGAATTTTTCAATTCGCACCAGTAGTTCCTGAGATTAGCGCGTTCAAACAAACAAACAAACAAACAAACAAACAAACAAACAAACTCTTCAGCTTTATAATATTTATCACACATTACCAATTATACCCAATACTATTTCGTTTGTCACACATTCTCAATTATTATCGCCCGAATTATTTCGTAGCGTGCCATAGGTTTGCAATCCCTGTTCTTAGTGTTAAGTACTACTGTTCATAGGCAATCCTTACCAGGCCAGTACATAGCTCGCTCATATGTAGAGACAAACTGAACCTGTAAAAACCTGCGAACTTAATATTACCGATGTTACAAAAAGGACATTGTACTCCTTTCGCCTACGCCTCAATGCCAACTTGCCAAGTTACATGATTCATCCTACTAATATTATAAACGCGAAAGTTTGTAAGTATGTATGAATGTCTGGATGTATGGATGTTTGTTACTCTTTCACGCAAAAACTACTAAACGGATTTCGATGAAATTTGGCAGATGGGTCGATCATGTCCTGGATTAACACATTAGCTACATTTTATCCCGGGAAAGTAAAAAGCGGGACTTTTATCCCCGAAAAACTTTTTAACGCGGGCGGAGCCGCGGGCGAAATCGAGTATACAATAAAAATGAAGAATGTATTCCAAAAACGACAGACGAGTCAAACAATTTATCTATTTCGTATAATAAGTGATTTTATGGATGGATTATAAAAACTACGATACGATAATTTTAATGTTTCGTGGATAAAACGTATTTGTGTTTCGTGATGGTTTCGATTGACTGACCGCTTTTTTTTTAACCTGGCTAATACGGCCAGTCGCCTACGACTTCACGCGAGTCGTCTTTTTGGCCACACCGGATTTTCGGGTGAACGCTTTAGGCGCTCGCAACACTTGAAATTAAGTGACCATGCAGTGAGGGCAACCCAATAACGGGTAACAAACCTTTGCTCAGGACGGTCACTGGGAGAGGATGAGAAATCAGCGATTAGCGGCAAGATTGGTGTTTAACCTAATCCTATCCATCGCTTTCGTGGGCACGCGGGCCGGAACTGTTAGGGGGTCGGGAGGGGGGGTGGCGTTCTCGGCGACGAGGACTGAAATAGTGCCTTGTTGGTGGACTATAGGTACTCATATTTTTTTTACTATAGGTCTAGACTCTAGACTGACTTGGTGTAGTCATTGTCGTCGCGTTGTACCGAAAAAAACATATATTATACTCTTGGTAGTTGGTACATATCGCCTTGGTTCCCCAAAGGAGGCAAAGGCGCAACTAGTGCACCAACTTTTCACTGTGCCTATTCCGTCCCATGGTGTGATAGGGGGCGCGCCTCTCGCCATATCGGGTACAAATTCCAGACTCCAGGCTGATACTAAATAGAAAAACCCAATATCAATTTGCCCAACCCGGGGATCCAATCCGAGACCTCAGCATTACAGTCGTACTGTAATACAACTACGCAACCGAGGCAGTCTAAACCGAAGAAATCAAAGATTAATAGCCCAGTTTGACTCACGAGCAAACGGCTTATTTGATAGTAACCTATGTCCGCTATGATCAACCGGAATATCCGACGAATAGTGAGTGTGATGCCGTCATTAAAGTAATGGTAGGTATAAGGTGGTATAAGGACTGCCTCGGTGGCGTAGTGGTATTGCGTACGCATTACGAGTACGATTTGCGCGCTGAGGACGGGTTCGAATCCCGGGTCGAGCCAAAAAAATTGTGACTGGGTTTTTCATCTTAAAATTTACTCAGTCGCAGCTCGGAGTCAGGAAGTTGGCGGTGTGATACCCCCGTGCCTCGGAAAGCACGTAAAGCCGTTGGTCCTGCGCCTGATCTCTCTCCGGTCATGTCGGATTGCCGTCTCACCGGACTATGAGAGTGAAGGAATAGCGAGTACACCTGTGTATTGCGCACACACTTGTGCACTATAATATCTCCTGCGTACCTGGCTGATCTCCGTTGAGAGTGGCCGCCGTGGCCGAAACTGGCTAGGAGAATTTCATTTCACTTTCAGGTATAAGGATAAAAGCCGGGACGTGGCTTTTGTTCCTTCGAAAATTTCACTCTGTGAGTGAAATTCGTTTCGTCAACGTTTTGTATATCACTATGACACTCTCCATACGAAACGCAACAGCTACGTGTGACTTCACGTTAGTTTTCTGTGAGACAGTGGTAATACCCCGGTTGTGCAGCCTATGTATTCTGTAGAAAAATACTACAAAATTTTACGTGCCATTTTCAAAACAGTTGGCAACTGTGCTCCACAAATGCGCAATGGAAACGCACAAGAACCGAGTATCAAAAACGCCCGGCTTTGATGTGTATTAAAGAAGTCTTCTGGAAGGCCCTAATATGCCAAATATATAAGGCCATTTAAGGGTAGACAGACGTTGTACTTTGTGGCATAAAGCCCAAAGAATAAAGATCATAAACGTCGATAACCCTTGTTACTAAAAGAGACAGAGTCTTAATTCACGGCTTAAAATTGCCACCTATTAGTTCTCCGCTCACCTTCGATGTCGAAACTGTAATGCAGAAACATCCATTGAGATTTGAAAGTGAATGCGCGTGAAAGGCGCTGAAATGTACCACTGGACCAGACGTACCGATTAAAGTCTTTATACCGCTTGTTATATTCGTGAATGTGATTTTGGTTAATTCACGGTATTGCAGATGGTTTGGAGGTATTTCACGGTTAAGAATAATGGGGTAAGTGGGTTTTTAAAACATTTAAATGTTGGCATTTGTCTGAAAAATAATAACTGGGACTGATTGACTGTCTCGTGCTCGGTTTCTGAAGTACTGTTGACGGCAGTGTATCTATTCGTTAGCGCTATTGGTTCGGTAACCCATGAAACTGCGTTTCTGAACCACGCACTGCAAGATAAACTGAGCTTAAACTTCGTTTATCTTAACTGGCCATTTTTTGCCGTTTATCTGTTCCATAACTGTTTGACGTGTCATTTTATGACAATCGACGTCAACCGAGTTAGATATTAATTACAACATAGGGGAAGATAATCGATACGGTCAATCACAACCGTTTCAGTAGTATTATAAATTCACAAATTCTAAATGAAAAGACTTAAGAGCCTATGTGAAAAACATATGGAATCGTGATGGGCGTGACTTAGCGTATTTCAAATGCGAGGCGCCGCACGGCCCCGCTGAGATAGATCGCGCGCCTCGGCCCTCGTCGCATCGCGTCGTTGCGACAGGTCGTTGCACTCAAGCCCGCGAAAAGATCGTCATTGCAAATGCATGTCTGTGTTGTAAATATTATAGTTATTATAATTTCTAATAAATTTATAACTTATAAAACATAGAATTTATTTTAATTCGTTTATAGAACCATTATTATGTCACTATTATCTACCTAATTACTTGAACATTATGTAAAATGACATTGTAAGTTACCTAAACTCATCGAAAGTATTATTCACTTATAGTTGACTTTTGTTGACAAGATAAAATTTGGTGTGGTGGTAGGTTCGAGTCTTACCCCTACGTAGGTCTGTATATAGGTAAAAAGCAAAGCAGTATGAAACTTCTATAATATGTTTTAAATTATATTTTGCTTTGCTTTGATTTATTCTTGTGGACTTTCCTAACTTTGGTGGACATAAAATAAATAATAATACAATAAATGGCGTCACTAATTTTCGGCCCGACTCGGGATTCGAACCCGGGACCTCAGCACAATAGGCGTATCGTGTGTGCAACTACGCCTTGGAGGCAGTCAAACATAGCATCACACCTTTTCTCCTCACATTTCGTTAGCTATTTTAGGTCTTATCAAATAGGAGACGAGCTTATTGCCACATACCGGGCCCAATTCAGCAGACCGAGTTGATACTGGACAGAAAAAAATAGTATTTGCCCGACGCGGGATTCGAACCCGAGACCTGAGCGTGGAGGCCGTACCGGGCACGTAATACAACTACGAGTTGCGACATCAAGGTAGTTTCTACAAGTCATTCACGATGAAACTTCTTCCCTGGAATGTCAGGTCTATTTTACGTAAATGATGCTTCACTCTAGTGCCACCATGCAATTTAAAAATCGAATTTTGTATGTAAAGGATGTTCGAAATTTATGCAATGCAATAAAATTACATAGCTTGATATGAAGATTGATTACATTATTATGGTTGAATAGTCACTATATAGGATATAAATGTTACAAATGTTGAAGGCGGCCGCTACCTATCTAGATAATTTTTATAATTTTTAATTTGAACTGTATGTAATGTGGGGTAAGAAAAATATAGCAAGGTCATTCTTACTACGCGGGTACTCATGCTTATAGAAAATTTGAAATGTTAATTACTTACAATTTTTTAAATATTTTTGATATTTTGTACAGAAGAATAGACTGATGTTTACTGCAACAGCTACTTCTTCAATTCTAAGGCATTTGTTTTTGTTTTGCAATATAACAAAGCTCCGATATCCTTATTGAACTGAATGAAAAATAATGATGGCCATATTTTAAAAGGAGACGGGAAAAACTTCATAGAACTTTGGGCTTAGTGTTACAGAGATAATTTATGCATTATTTTATAGTTATATTAGAACTATTTCCAAATGAGAAAGAAAAATCTGTCTGTCCAATGGGAGTAAAGAAAGAACCGCTGTAGAGTAGAGCTTCTAAATCATTTTTCGGTGAATAACTTTTTTTTACCTGATGACATAAGATGTTCACAGTACCTAACCATTGGATTGCCCTATTGAATAGTGAACAGAGCTAGCTTAGACAATAACCAGAATTGAAAATATCACATGGAATCGACGAGGACTGATATAAATATATAATGGCTCATTTACACTCTCGCGCGAGTGGTACGCCGAACACAATACGAGCCACGACGCGAGGTGTGAAGCTAGAGTGTTAGTGAGTCAATAATGTATTTCAATTTGACATTACGTCGGGAGCGCTGAACAAAGTTGCCAGTAAAATTAAATAATATCGACCAATATTAAATATCCCAAAAAGTGAAAATGTCTTTTTAGTTTAATTTCTAAAATACCTATAGTTTTTAATTCTTATTCTTTTTCAGCCTTTAAAAGGCTACTATTGCACATAGGTCTCCCCCAAAGAATTATTAATACTATTATGTCAATATTATTCTTGTTATACATGCTTGGTATTCTTTGAGTATGTAACCAACGCTCTAAGTTGGTGCCAGCGCCGTGTGTAATATTACACGAACCACTTGGTGCCACTTTTCACCTTTCTATAACTCAAAACCTATTTAAAGTAAACACATAAAACTGTGTGAGTTTAATTATATCTATAAGGACATCTAGAAGCCCAAATTTCATGAAGCTAGCTCAAACGGTTATAAAGATATGAAGGTCAAAATCGTAAATTTTTGTACTGACTGACAGACTTATAGTATCTAAACCTAACCTACTTCCAGATGACCTAGAAGGATGAAATTTGGAATCCAGCTCGGTAATTATGTGTAAGCGTAAGAAAAAATCTAAAAATAAAAAAAGTTAAAAATACAGGGGTCCACATAAGAAAATATATATTTTTGATGGTAGCGTTGGAACCGTTACAAGCAAATATTTGAAACAGTCCCAATATATGTTTTATTATATTTGCTTTATAACAGAAATATAAAGATAAAGTTAAGCCAATACATTTGTGGTGTCCCCATAAAAAAACACTTGTAATACGCGCTAAACAGCCGGCCAACGGTGTGTCGTCGGCGGCGCGCGGCACCACACAACTCAATACCTACCTAGTTTTCTTTACAAAAAGTAATGATATCCCACCAAAAACATAAATGTAAAAGATCTCACATTTGTAAATACCAGCAACTATTATAGGTATTCAATAAAGCAAACAAATAGAATTTAATACTTGTTCATAATGTTATTTTGTTCCTATAAATACATATTTAGATTTTGCATAAAACTTGGCACACATTTAGATCGCCATTCTTTTTGCGGCGAAGCCCACAGCTAAGCATAATTTTGGTATTGAACTTGGCTATCCTTTTTTACATTTATATTTTTGGTGGGATATTTTTAAATGGAAGACATAAAAATAGAAGAATATTGATACATGCTTCAAAAGTGTAAGGTCAAGCCCAATTTAGGCCGTCTCCTTTATACCTATTAGAGTTTGTGGCCAGTCATGTCCAGCGGATTTTGATTTTAAAGCCAATAAATAGCCTTTAAAGAAAAATAAATCTAAATGGCGGCCTTTATTTAAAATTCTAACATTACACCTGCCTTTTGTGCACAAAACAATGCCCAGATATCGATTTTGAGTTCGATTGGCCTTAATACAAAAAACTTCAAAATGGTGGCTACTTTTTTCAATTCTGACATTGGATCACTCTTTTGTTAATAATGTTACACCCAGATATCGATTTGCGGTCGATTAACCTTAAAACAAAGAAATTAAAAATGGCGGCCACTTTTTTCAGTTCTGACGGTGGATCTGCCTTTAGTAACTAAAGTGGTACTCAAATACCGATTTTGAGGTCAATTGGCCTTAAAATAAAGAAATTCAAAATGGCGGCCAATTTTTCCAGATCTGACATTGAATCCGTCTTTTGTACCTACAGGCCTGCCCAGATGTCGATTTTGAGATCGAATGGCCTTAAAACAAAGGAATTCAAAATGGCGGTCATTTTTTTCAATTCTAACATTGGATCCGTCTTTTGTACCTACAGGCTTGCCCAGATATAGATTTTGAGGTCGATAAGCCTTAAAACAAGGAAATTCAAAATGGCGGCCACTTTTTTCAAGTCTAACATTAGATCCGTCTTTTATACCTAAAGGCCTGCCCAGATATCGATTTTGAGGTCGATTGGTCTTAAAACAAAGAAATTCAAAATGGCGGTCACTTTTTTCAATTCTAACATTGGATCCGTCTTTTGTACCTATAGGCTTGCCCAGATATAGATTTTGAGGTCGATTAGCCTTAAAACAACGAAATTCAAAATGGCGGCCACTTTTTTCAAGTCTAACATTGGATCCGTCTTTTATACCTAAAGGCCTGCCCAGATATCGATTTTGAGGTCGAATGGCCTTAAAACAAAGGAATTCAAAATGGCGGTCACTTTTTTTTATTCTAACATTGGATCCGTCTTTTTTACCTACAGGCTTGCCAAGATATCGATTTTGAGTTCGATTGGCCTTAAAACAAAGAAATTCAAAATGGCGGCCACTTTTTCAATTCTAAAATTGGATCCGTCTTTTGTACTTAAAGGCCTGCACAGATATCGATTTTGAGGTCGATTAGCCTTACAACAAGGAAATTCAAAATGGCGGCCACTTTTTTCAAGTCTAACATTGGATCCGTCTTTTATACCTAAAGGCCTGCCCAGATATAGATTTTGAGGTCGATTGGCCCAAAGAAATTCAAAATGGCCGCCGTGTATACCAATTCTAATATTGGCTCTTAACATTTTAGTTATTATTGATTCATAATGTATAAAATAAATGAGTACTACAAAAAATCATACTAAAATAATTTTATGGTGTAAAAATTTGAACAGCCTTTACATGCAAAATACGAATTTTTTAATTGTATGAGCGGCACGCAAGCGTCATTTACGCAAAATTGGGCCGGCATTCCAGGGCGTCCCTAGCTATGAATTACCCAATATAAATAATACATACATATACTCTCACGTCTTTTATCCCCGAAGGGGTAGGCAGAGGCGCAACTAGTGCACTCACTTTCCGTCGTGCGTATTCCGTCCTATGATGTGATAGGGGGTAAGCCTATCACCATTTCGGGCTCAAAATCCAGACTTCGGGCTGAAAAGAAAAAAATCCAATATCACTCTGCCCGACTCGGGGATCGAACCCGAGACCTCAGCATTGCAGTCATAACGTAATACAACTACACCACTGAGGCAGAATAAATAACAAAAAAAAAGCAGTGACTATTGTTTTTCAATCAGGGATTCGAACCCAGCACCTCAGCGTACCGATCACTAAATATAACTAAAGCAGGTCTCCGACTAGAAACAATTTACAAAGGTGAAAGGATGTAATAATTACGCTTGCTGCCTATCTTATAGGCCTAATAGAGCCTATAATTTTATATTGATACACGGACGTGAGCTGGATACACTATAAAACAGAATTTCCAGGGCACCTTCAAATTTGCCGCGCGGTAGCGCGGACCAATCCCTACACTAGACGGCCAATTCGAACTTTGAAGGCGTCCGAAAATTTCGAGCGCACGTCCGTCGTCAGTAAAGATTCCGGACGACTGAAGCTGGCACGGGCCACTCCCATAACAGCGATGGCGTATTTGGACGTCGCGGATGAGAGAAAGTGACGGAAGGCGCACGCGTATGCCGAAATGAAATGGCGTAAGCGCCAAAACAATTTTCTTTTAATTGTGATTATACTATTTAATTCGTTTTAATTGTGTATTGATAAAACTTTGAAAAAATTGTTGTATTGTATTTAAATAAAGTTACGAATGTACATATTCCACCATTTAGAGATAAAGCGTGTTTAAAGAAAATATCAGAGGTAACTTTGAATTTTTTTTCGATCGAGAAAATTTATAGCAATTGTGTTTTGGCTTTGACATATTATTGAGTTATACGTTCAATTTACACATATCCAAAAATCTAACTTCTGATCTTAGTAGTTTACGAAAAATTTGAATTTGAAAGTCCTTAAAGTTCCTGACATAGGCTCTTAAAACACAAATTCGCAAATTAGTGTAAGTATGACACAAAACATTTTGTTGAACTGTTTCACTTTTTTTTATTCGGCAATGATGTCATTCATCAGCCAGAGACAAATAACAAATTACCACAAAATAAAATTAAAATAATGTTTAGGCGTTGATCTATATTAAAATAAGTTTATTTTTGTATATAAAATAATTATTAGTTATGAATTTTAGTAATATAATTGGTTATCGGTTTTATAGTTATCGAATGCTTAATTATATGTTCAGAAATACGGTAAAAGTTAACCGACGTTTATCTTAAGTTTAACTTTAATGGATCAATAGTTATTGAAAGTTTAACTGGGAGATTCAGAAAAAGCGGGCATCGGTGGCGTAGTTGTATTGCGTACGCGTTACGAAATCGAACGCAGCTCGGAGTCAGGATCGGTGTGATACCCCGTGCCTCGGAAAGCAAGAAAAGCCGTTGACCCTGCGCCTGATCTCTCTCCGGTCATGTTGGATTGCCGTCTCACCGGACTATGAGAGTGAAGCAATAGCCAGTGCACCTGTGTATTGGACACACACTTGTGCACTATAATATCTCCTGCATACCTGGCTGATATCCGTGAGATTGGCCACCGTGGCCGAAACTGGCTAGGAGGATTTTTTCAGTCAATAACTGGGAATTTCAGACATACTTCTACAAAATAATAGCTAGGGAAGAAAAAATAAAAACATCCTAAAAATAAAAAATAGGAATACGTTAACTAAAATAATAGCTTTTGTGAGTCGTAACGTTACTAAGATCATTCAACGTCAGTTCTTCTAATTATGATTGATTTGGCATGAATGATTTGCGCTTGCGCAGTTTTAACGGCGAATCCGAGTCGGTTAATTCAGACGTGTCAATAAGATAGAATATAAATTTTAAAATCTGTTTTACCTCCCGCATGGATAGTGAGAGCCCTATCATAGAGTTACGACCTACCATACACATATACCTGACTCAAACGATGAATGCAACAAGCTACTTTATATTGAAACAGTTAAGATTTATTGTGCACCATCTCAGGATAAAAAGTAGAATGTTATCAGATGTTTGTTTGCTTATGTGTAAAATTTCATCCAAATCCATTCAGCTGCATACGTAATCTTCTAACTTCTGAAGCATTTTCACTAACATACTTATGTTAGTAGGATTAAAGGAAATACCCGAGAATAGATAAGTATAAAGGAATACAGACCCTTCAGTAGTTGCGGCCGTAGGTGGTGGAGAACGGGAAAATCGCCCAAGGCGTCGCCGTTCGACGGTTTTCGTGCTTGCAAGGAGTACAAAGCAAAAATATTACCTCCTCATCTTCGTCAATCTGGTAAAAAGGCCACACAAAAATCTGCCGCCCAGAACCTCGCCTTAGACCTCGACTGCTATTCAGACATTTCAGACTCGTCATTCCTAAGCTATCTAGGTCGTCTATTCTCTACACACATTTTTGCCTGATAAATATATTCACAAGGCACCTCAGTTCGCACCGCCATCCTTCTCGGAGATAAGTTATCAGTCACAGTGTCACCTCTCAAGGTAGACGAGCAACGATAAACCGAATTCTATCAGTTTTTTCTATGATACTTTGACTTTAAGCGGTTCTTGTGTGCATATTTTACGTTGGTAAGTTATTTTCGTGTTTATATTTTTTATTTGCCTTTTTCTGTTTGTGCGTCAGAGAAGGTAGTCCTACGTAAAATAATTGTTAATAACTGTCTTCGTAGGTTAAAATAAAACTGCCAACGTCAATTACCAAGTATTGATTTTTGTAGTAATATTTTGTTTTGTAGCGGCGATAGCCTAGTTGGCAGTGGAACGGGCTGCCGAGACGAATGTCCGCAGGTTCAAAACCCAAGGGCACACACCACTGACTTCTAAAAAAAATATGTGTGTATTCTTTGTGAATTATCGCTCGCTTTAACGCTGAAGGAAAACATCGTGAGAAAACCTGCATAGCTGAGAAGTTCTCAGAATTTCGAAGGTATGTGAAGACTGCCAACCCGCACTAGGCCAGCGTGGTGGACTAAGGCCTAAACTCTCTCAGTAGTAGAGGAGACCCGTGCTCAGCAGTGGGAGTATATAATACAGGGCTGGTATGATATTTTGTTGTCGAATTCAAGTGTATCATAATCGTGACTTTAGCTCGTATTAAGTCTATGGAACTGTTGATTCCACCCGTAGTTTCGTACCTTACCAACAACTTCTTTTATACAAACGTTAATAAAACTATTTAGGATAGCTACACCATCTTATTGGACTAGGTCCAGACTCATAACCCTAATAATTGTTATCATTCTTAGCGACTTATTAACGAATCCGCTTTTCGAAATCTCACGAAATCCATGCAGTTTGTCATAGACCATGCAATTACAGCTTTGATGAGCTAACAGCTTATACGTGAAACACGAGTATTTATCAACGTCATATTGTGTAAAATACACAAGTAACATTGCCATATCAAATACCCCAGTTGAATATGGGAAAAGACAAATTAGCTGCTTCCTGCGCAGTAGACGAAGTCTTTAATTTATTGTTAACTAGTTTTTATTGTGAACATAGACACACAGATACTGAAAAACTAAAAACGTATGTTTTTATTACATTGTAAAAACAACAGTGAATAGAGCATAGACAGATACATATTTTTATACGCATACGTCTTACGCATTATTATTATTATTAAACCTTTATTTATTTCCAACAACCATAATTAACATTTTTTTTTTTATTACATAATATAAATTTCATTGTGTTATTGGAACCCCACACTGGGTATAGGCCTCCTCCAGCTTACTCCATGTTTCTCTATTTATTGCTTTCTTTATCCATTCTTTTCCTGCTGTCGCTACTATATCGTCGATCCATCTGATCCTTGGACGACCTTTTTTTCTTTTGCCTATCGGTCCTTGCCATGTTGTTATTTCTAATGTCCATCTGTGATCTGTATACCTGGCTAAATGTCCTGCCCAACGCCACTTCTGTGTAAGAGCGTACTTGAGAGCATCAATTAACTTTGTCTGTTTTCTAATTTGTTCGCTTCTTATCTTTTGAATTTTCCTTATTTTCATTACACTTCTTTCCATCGCTTTCTGGCAGGTAGCAAGTTTTGTTTTTATTTTGTGGTTATATGACCATGTTTGGCAGCCGTATGTTAGAGTCGGTAGTATACAGATGTCCATAACAGTCTTTTTCAGGTAGAGGGGGAAAGACCCTTTTAAAATTTCTTTTAAGCTCCAGAACTTGTTCCAGCTCATATTCACCCGGCGTTCAACTTCTTCTTCAATGTTGTTGTCTCTAAATGACATTAGTTTGCCGAGATATGTGTAGCTGTTGACATACTCCAAAGGTTTGCCGTATAAGCTGATTTTATTGGTATTACTGTTTGTCATTACCTTGGTTTTATCTTGGTTCATTTTTAATCCAACTTTTTCACTTTCCTCTCTTAAAGAGTTTATCATTTTTTCAAGGTTTTGGCTAGTTTCAGAGAGAATGACGATGTCATCGGCGAATCTTAAATGCGTAAGTAGCTTTCCGTTAACATTTATTCCATATGACGGCCAGTGTAGATTTTCGAAGATTAGCTGTAGTACTGCTATAAATAATTTAGGCGAAAGAGGATCACCCTGTCTCACTCCTCGGCATATTGGTATGTTCGGTCCTCTTTGTTCTAATTTGACCCTGCTGGTACTTCCATTATATATGCTTTTCAATACTTTTATGTATTTATCATGTATATGACATTTATCTAATGCTTTCCATATGGAGTAATGTGAAATCGTGTCGAAGGCTTTGGCGTAGTCAATGAAAGCTATGTATAGTGGTCTATTAAACTCCTTATATTTCTCTATGATTTGTTGCATAACATGTATATGATCTGTAGTTGAAAAGCCAGAACGGAAACCCGCTTGTTCGATAGGCTGGTGTTCTTCGATATTTGGAGTCATCCTGCTTTGTAAAATTGATGTAAATAGCTTGTAAACACTTGAAAGGAGGCTTATAGGCCTGTAATTACCTATATCGTATGGGTCTCCCTTTTTGTAGAGTAAGGTAATATCGGATCTCTTCCATTGTTCTGGCACCTCACCCGTATCAAGAACTTTGTTGAATAAATAGGTAAGAGGTTGTACCAGCAGAGCAGAACCAGATGTTATAGCCTCATTTTGTAAACCATCGGGCCCTGGGCTTTTGTCTTTCTTCAACTTTTGAATATGTTTGCTAACTTCTATGGTGTCTATTGGAGTTATATCAACTTTTTCAGAGACGTAAGTACTCTGCAAAGTAGTAGAGGTTGGTTGGGAAGTATTAGATTTCATCTCATATAATGTTTTGTAGAATTCTGTTGCACAATTTATTACGTCATCTCTAGTTTTGGTCTCTTTATTGTTTGTTTTTAGGTTTTGTATCCAGGTTTTATGTGTTGTTAGTTGCTTGTAGGCTCTTTTGGGACTTCTATATTGTTGTAGGTTATCTTCAATAATTTTATTTCTATAATTTTGATAATCTTTTTGAATGGCTTTGCTTGTTGCTTTGTATAAAGCGCTTAGTTCCTTTTTCATTTCTTTAGTTTTTGGTTTTGTTTTTACAAGTTCTGTTCGTTTCTTGATCATGTCTTGAGTTTGTCTACTGATAATTTTCCCAACAGTATCTACTTTTAGTTCTTTCTGTTTTGATAGCATACTCTGTTTTATGATATTTTCTAATGCATTATAAAATGTTTGAACATTGCAATTATCACTTTGTGTATTCAGTTTGTGTATGTTTTGTTCCAAGTTCTTCATATAACAGCTAATATCTTCAACTGTTTTAAGTAAATTGGGTTGTGATTTAAATGTTGTTCTACTTTTCTTTCCTTCTTCTAGCATGTATGTAGCTCTAACTAGGCGATGGTCTGATCTGAATCCTAAGCCATGTAGAACTTCTAACTTTCTTATTTTTTTAGGCTCATTCGATAAAATAAAATCTACCTCATTTTTGGTTTTTTCATCTGGAGATAACCATGTCCACTTACGGTTCGTTCTTGCTTTGAAAAAAGTATTCATTATCGATAGTTTGTTTTCCAAAGCGTATTGCACAAGCTTCTCTCCTCTCTCGCTCCGTTCCCCATATCCGAAATGTCCCAGGACCCTGCTTTCATTCATACTCGTTTGACCTACCTGAGCGTTAAAGTCTCCAATAAGAAGGACATGTTTGCCTGCCTGTGTTAGTGCTGTGTCCAATGTTTCGTAGAAGTAGTCGATATCCTTTTCTGGTGCTCTCTCTGTAGGGGCGTATGCCTGTATAATGGATAGTGTCTCATTATTATATTTCATTTGCAACATAGCAACTCGTTCGGATAGGCCTAAGAAGTTTAATATCTTGTTTTTATGTTGTTTCTTAACTAAAAAGCCTATTCCATGCAAGCCTGGCGTTTCTCCTTTGTAGCAAAAGATATAGTCCTCATGTTCCTCGATGTTGCATCCCATTCTTCTGACTTCTGCTAAGCCTAGTATGTCTATTTCTATTTTTTGTAGCGAGTATATCAACTCTATGAATCTTTTTTCTGATTTTAGGGTTCTAATGTTAAATGTTCCGATTCTGAGGGATTTCTTGTTTTTCTTTGACTTAGCTGGAGGGTTTTGGTCTCTTTCCCCCACGGGGACCAGCCGGCTTGGGGGAGATTTTGTAAAAGTTATGATTTGTGAGTTATTTTTGTTAACGTGGTTTTCATTTTTCCGGTTGTTGGTGTTTTTTGGTTGCTAGATGTTAGTTTTTTCTTTGAGTGAGTTGCTTCTGGGGCGAGACATATAATCAAATGCATTCTTAGTTGCAATCTTCTTCGGACCTGGTACAGGTGAGGGGTGGTTCTGTGCATTGGGCTGTAGGGGACAGAGAGGGTTCTCTCTTTCTCTTTTCGTTGTTCGAATCCGTCGGCTTTTTTACTATGACTTTTTCACCCCGGATGTAAGCAATATTACCGTTGTTCCGTTCTTCGTCTACTTTAGGTTGCAAAGATTTTCTTATTTCCAACATTTCTTTCGTAAAATCTTCTTTTATATATATAGGGGTAGGCAGTCGCGCAACTAGTGCACCAACTTTTCACCGTGCGTATTCCGTCCCATGACGTGGTAGGGGGCGAGCCTATCGCCATATCGGGTACAAATTCCAGACTCCGGGCTGATACTGAATAGAAAAATCCAAAATCACTGCTCGACCCGGGGATCGAACCCGAGACCTCGGCATTGCAATCGTACCGAAATACAACTACGCCACCGAGGCACATATTTTTATACGCATACTCACGCCTTTTATCCCCGAAGGGATAGGCAGAGGCGCAACTAGTGCACCAACTTTTCACCGTGCGTATTCCGTCCCATGATGTGGTAGGGGGCGAGCCTATCGCCATATCAGGTACAAATTCCAGACTCCGGGGTGATACTTATTAGAAAAACCCAATATCACTCTGCCCGGCCCGGGATCGAACCCGAGACCTCAGCATTGCAGTCATAACGTAATACAACTACGCCACCGAGGCAGTCATACCTTTTTCTTTTTGAGACGGAAATATTTCAATATATTTATTTCTCGTAAAACTATATTTTTCCACACGAAGTTATTATGTTTACTCACAGCACGAATATTCGATTCCGTTACTTCGAATTTTTTATTGATGCGATGCCATTGTTAAGTGAAATTATTATTCTGTCAATAACTCGTTATGCCTCAAATAAAAATAACCCTCATGTTTATGGAATCAATAATGTTATCGCTATAACGTGCATCGATACTTAACTACAGCTTCCAACTTCTAGTTTCGACTTTAGTTTTTGAAAAGGGTAATTTTTTGGGTTACCAGCTTTTGCTCTATTTTACCTGGGCCTTTCCAATGCACCCTTTAGAATGCACCGTGCATTCTATTTGTATTTTTTTAAATTAAGGAATTACAAAAATCCCTGAAAAAAATTATGAACTCATAGACTTATAACGAAGTCAAGTATTAATATAAGCATGGAATGGCTCCGGAACATTCTGCATTCTTAGTTATTTATTTGGTTATTACTTATGATTTACACTCTTTATATTAAACAAGTCATTATACGAATGATAAACCCTGTGTAGACTATGGCTACACGACTGACTGTAATAATTTTCTATTTTGTAGTACCATTAAGCAGTCCACTACGTTTATCATGAAACATTAGAATATGTTGGTTGTATTGAATATTATTTAATTGTAATCCAAAAATGCTTTACCCATTTATAAAAAATCATCGTTACTCGTGCCGTGGGTTTTAAAGTTTCACTGTCTGCGCCATTATACCATTACATATTTCTAGCCTGCGGGATACGCAATCAAATACGGATTTGTATGCATACAACGCGGTTAGAGAGGCCATGACAGTCATTAGTTGATTTTCTATTGCATGAACCATGCTGTATGAGTTTGACTCGTCAAGCCCTGCGACGGACACCGGTGTCCATATATATAGGGTTTTCCCATACATCTATATATATAAGCGGGGCTTGAAGGGTTAAGTAAAAAATATTATCTAGGTAACGATTGTAGATCAAACGTTTCTTCTAGCTTCTTAACATTTTATATGAGTGATTGGGAAATATTTGTTTGCATATTAACGGGAATTGATCGTCGAACCAATAGCCTCACAGCCGGCCCATTGTCTACTGCATCACAATGGCTGCCATAATAGTCAAGTCTAATGATGCAAGTCCACTTTTTTAAATCTTGCATCTTCATTTACTATCTTAAGAATATTTCCCCACAACCGTTGGAACGGGAACATAAAATTATTTCGGACCGAGATTGGAGGAACCTTTCGGCGATCGTATGTCAATTGCGATTAAATAGATGTCATCGATTCAGATTTCGAACCTGTATACCGCTGCGCCTTAGTCAAACTACATCTCAATGGACAGTGAATAAACTCACATACTTCCGATACTAACTCCCTATTATATAAATCGTTACCACATGAACAAATTGAACAGGAAAGTTTCATTTCAGCCTGGCAAGAACTATTTCTGCCTGTGATAGAACTGAAGAACTACTCAAAATACGTGGTAGGATATCTGTCTAAGCTGATGGATCTATACGTGGGCACGGACGCGGCTAAAGTCAGCCAGGACCAGCTGTTCGCCATGATCGACACAGTCAACGCGAAAAAGAACGGCTTGTCCAAAGAACTATCAAGTGACCTTATTCATCAATTAAGTAAATATAAGGTAAGATTTACAGATTCGGATGTCGGAGTTAAGGTTGACATGTAATCAAGAAATCCGGAAATGTCCTGGAATAATAAAATGCATAATACTACGACATAAATCTTTGTTTTTATGAGAATGACGCGATATACGTGAAAGAAGCGACTTCGTTGTACGTGAAAGAAGATCAAATTAAAACACTTTGCATATTTTATGATGTAAGTGGAGATTACTAAGAGCGGTATTACATCACAAATAAGAAGGCAACAAAATTTATGATAATTACAACGTTACACAAAGCAATTGCAAAGCGCATGCACGTAAATAGACTTCCCACTTTTTGTATTGTTGATAACCATCATCAGATCAAAGAAGACAAGCCATCTGATTAACGAAATAACATTTTATAACAGATTGAATAGCGAATGCCGTACACTCATACAAGCATACTCAATCGATTCATTAACTTGTGATAAATGTCAAATCCTGTAAACCCCGTGGCTCCAACATATTCTTCTCTTCCAGAATTTGTATTTCAATAAATGCAGCAATAAATTACAAGTGACCTTCAACCAACTTATGAAAAAGTTGCCCAACCAATACCTAAGCGGGTCGAATTTGGACGCGTACAATAGGGTACTCGTTGACTGCTTGGTGGACTGCCTCGTGAGAGACGACTCCTGTAACGCGACTTGGAGACAACTATTCCACAGATGTAGCAAGCAATCGGCAACGTTGCTTGAATATATCGGTGAGTTATTATACATAGTTTCTTACTAGGATTATATTCAATGCTATAACTGGGTCTTATGGTAGTATTGTAGTACATTTTAATTTAAAGTTTTGGGATTTGATAGTGTTTATAAAAAGCCTGGAACGTATCAAGCGAGCGAAATTCAAGTTTCGTAGTTTGTTTTTTAAAATACTGTCACAACGTAATCTATGAAATGAATAGTTATTACGTAGTTCGCGGTAATCTTCGGCATTCATAAAAAGTCGAAAAGATATAAGTAGTCACGGTCAAGGCTAAATTTGAAATTATCGACGATAAGCATAGAACAACATTTACAACGATGATTCGTTTAGCGCTCATTAAAACGCAAAAATATGCTGATGATTGAGCATTTATACATAAATCATTGCATAAAAGAAAAAATTGATTATAAATTGTCCATAAATAGGGTTGCTATCTTAGCTTTCTTGGGATTCGTCTATGTGCTGGGAGAACGAACGAAATATCGCGCTTGAAGCCAGAAATGTGAATCTCCATAAAAGGCCTCTATCTTTTTTAGCTTCTAATGTTAGGAAACATGGTCCGCCCTGTGAAAGAAAAATCTATTGCTCGTCGATATTAAAGTTGTTCTCAGACACGCCAGCAATTTAAAATATTATAAAAATTATCTCGAATATAAAATTAATTTATTCATATTACCATCCAATGGAGACGGAATACCCAAGAAATATTATAGAAATTTGCCAAGTATAGAAAAAATATACGTCCATGAACCATACGACTTTGATCATAAAAAAAACAACGCGTAAACTTATGCTTAAGCATCATTTGGGTTTACTTTTTACCTCTAAATAACCTTTGCACTTTCACCGATCTCGTAGGCGTAGCTACCTCCAAAATATGAACCTTGCATATTCAAGTTTGAGAAAGCAACATAATTTTAAATGAAAATGTGTACTTTATTTCTTTAAAGGCTTCGTTCAAATCTTTTTTCTACCATTCAAAATCGTGCATCAATTTAAATAACATATTAAAAAAAATACATATATTACACAGACACAAATTGGGCCGAAATCAGCCCCAGGTTGAAACTGAAATCGCTGAAGGCCTCAGTGCTCCAATACAAAGAGGTCAGCGGGGAAGCTCTGAAAGGCAAGAAGAAAGATGAAACTGTTGTCAAAACCAATAAGATCTGCCAGGTGAGTGTATAATATTAAACTACGTGATGTTAGAAACTTCGTTAAGCTTGTATGTTTATTTTAGCAACTGGAGTGGAGGAACGAGAAATGTGAGTTTTTTATTTCATCTAAAATCAAGCCTGTTTAACCGGATCTTAGAGTCGATAGACAAGTGTACAAATTGATATCGACTTCTTTCGTAATATTATTTTTCACAGTATGTGTGAACCTCTGATTCAACAACGTTACAAGTTCCAAGTAAATAGGTGAATTAGTTTTTTGCTATTAATGCTATTATTCGATTTTGCACAATTTAGGAGAAATTGACAATGTCGCCTGTTAGTAGTCCTTTCACTTTATTCCTGGTCACACTGGATTTTATTGTCAAAGAAAAAATTGTAGTCAATGGGCGTCATATTTTAAATTTATTTAATTAAACTATAAGTGCGTGTTATTTAACGAAAACAGAAATAAGGTAAAGGCAAAATTTTAATGTCACTTGTATTATAATCCTACTTCAAATTATTTGTGAACGACGTAAGCGGTTGCGTGTAAATGGTCGTATTTTCCGCGAAGTGATCCCACAAGCGAAATTACATTGTAGATTGTACAAACGCGCACTCGATTGTTCAATGGGCGATGGGAAACTTGTTTTTTTAAATCGCGGCAACTCATCGCACATCCGCGCTAACAGTAAATAGATGTGTTACGTCCGTTAGTTCGCGGGTGGTGCATGCGTTTTCGGTGTGGCATATTCGCGTTTCTTCATACCAAACTGTCTCCTAGTCCCCTGCTGTGATCATATTTTTGGTTGAATTTGTGCTGTGAGTGATGTTGAATTATGATTAGTAGTAGTTTATTGTTCTTGTGAATAGACGTAGATTGTTACGTCTGTTTTAAATTTCTAACAGGACCTTTGTCTCGTGTGGCAGTCGTATTTCGAAAGGTATTATTTATTAAATTGACCACGAACTATTTTTTAAGAGCTTAACTTGTGACATGATAAAGGTCATACAGCTCTCAGCCAGATGTTATCTGTGTACTAAAATAAATAGTTTACCTACTACCATTAAAAGATAAATTATTATTTCTGGGGAATTTTATTGGAGCTTTGTCAAGAATGCTAAATTGTTGCTAAGACTGAGGTATTTGGAATTTTGTTAAAGGAACAATGTATCTCATATTACCTACATGTTTCCCACAATAACTTATTAAACCAAATTTAAATAAGTATTAAACAATTGCAATGCAAAATAACACAATAAAATGTTAAACATACATTCAATTTTTTCAAATAGAAGTTTCCATAACATTTGTCTCTAAGTTTCAATCAATACACCAGTTTACTTTTTAGATTAGAAAAAGCTAATGCATAACATGATAAATTCTCTACAATGTATGTTCAATTACTGATAACAAAATTCCTTAGACCAACAAACACATTTAATGGATATTGCCTAAATATCTTAAATGATTTACAAACTACATTATGTATAAACTCATTTAGATAATTATTTGCTTTAGATAAAGGAGTGGAAAATGGTGGCACATTAGCTATGAATTTTTGTAGTCAATGATTTTTGAATGTGGTAAACAGCATGTATCTTTTTGTGTGAAAGATAAGAATATTTAGCTCCATACAATTCCAAAATTTCATGGAATAATGACATTCCGTTCTGAGCAGCCGACCTGAGCGGACCTTTTGTTTGTCGCAGTACCTGCTGCGACATTCCATCGATCCGTCCGGGTACCTGCTCGGTGCGGTCCGCAGCGACCTCGCTGCAGTCAAGGCCAAGCAGGTAGCAAAGGGGCAACCTTTTGCTGCTTGTTAGTCTATTTCGGGCCAAGCCGCGTCCTTTTCAGGACAGGGTTTAGCCCAATTATCGTTTCAATCGACATTTGCCCCTTCAGGGAATTGGCTCGGTGGTAAACCTAACGGTGTCAACAAGCCGAGTCAGCGGTGCCCCGGCCGCGCGCTGCGCCCCCTCAGGGCAAGGCGAAGCCGGACGGGTGCGGTGAGGAGGCTGTGGAGACACACCACAGTTTCCCCCGCATTTCACCCTCCCAACCCTACCCTTTCCTATAAATCCATCCCGTGTATCGGTTGAGCGTGCGGCCCTCCGGCCAATACCGCTTACGGTACACGGACTGTTAGGAACCCTTTTTGCACAATAAGACTGGCAAAAGGGATACAAGCTTAGGGCACACATTATTATTAAGTACACCCCCCCTCGCCTATACCCGGCGGGGAGGGACACGCACTCACTCACCCCCGGGCGTTCCTACCCGGGGACTTAGTTCAACACGTCCCATACCGCGTCGCGATCCGCGCTCGTTTTGTGTGAACCCGCCTGGTTTCTTGTGTGTTCTTTACAGGCGGTGCACACCCGGGGTTAGCGAACACACACGCGGCCCCCTAAATCATTTGTACCGTAGGCTCGGACTCAGCCGCCATTATGGCTGATTCTGGGCCTATGGACCTAGCTCCCGAGCGGCTGGTCGTCGCCGTTAATGAAAATTCCGCGGAAAACTACGCCATAACCACCCCCCTGGCCGCGCCCATCTTTTCAAGAAGGGAAATGATGGACATGGTTAGGGAAATGTTCAAGACGGATTCGAGCTTCCGAACGTCCATTATCTTAATGGCTGACGAAGCTAGAACCCCGTCTAAAACAACGGTCACCTCGGAGTCGTCCGAGACCACTGTGACCTCGGTCGGCTCCGCAGAGTCCGAGGTTGAAATGGACATTTCACCCAGCCCACCCTCAGCCTTAGCCCCCGTCAATACAGCGGTCAAACGACCGATTTCGACATCTTCCTCCCGCTGTGAATCCGGGACGGAATCGTCATCGTCGGAACGCGACGATGACGGTTTCACAACCGTGAGGAACAGCAGGAGGAAGAAACAAAGGAGTGTCACCACTCCCGCGCCCTCTGCGCCTTCTGCGCCCTCCGCACCCGCGCCTTCAGCGCCCATTGCTTCAACGTCGACTTCGTCGACGCCGCCATCGCCACCGACTCAACCAAAGGGGCCTAAGAAACCCCCGCGGTTGAACCTTCAGCTCCCCACAAATATGTCCATTCGGGACATATTTGAAGAACTGCGCAAACAGCGCATTAATATTTCATCCAACTCGTGGAATAAAGTCCACAAACTTCTTGCCCTGCAGCCCGCTTCAATCGCGGACCACAGGGCGCTGACCAAATTTCTGGATGCCAAACATTGGCATTACTTCACTTACTCCCTCCCGGACGAGCGTCGCTTTCGCTACGTCATCCGGGGAATCCCAATACAAATGTCCTCCCAAGAGGTCAAAGAGGGCCTCACCGAAAAGGGCATCACAGCCCTAGAGGTGCATAGAATGCACCGCCAATCCCGTGCCTCCCGGCCGGGAATCCAATACGAGATGGTTCTCGCCATCTTACAGTCCCCTTCTGACGTCAAACGTCTCTTTGAGATTAAGGATATCTCGGGGCTAGGCGGCTTCACCGTCGAAGCCCCACACAAAAACACCCAAATAGGGCAGTGTCACAACTGCCAAAAATACGGCCACAATTCCCGTGGCTGTCGTCTCCCCGCCAGGTGCGTTAAGTGCCTCGGCGAGCACGGCACATCCGAGTGCCCCCGCCCCAAAGATCTTTCCCAGTGCACGGAGCCGCCTTCGTGCACAAACTGTCGCCAGTCTGGCCATCCCGCGAATTATCGCGGATGCCCGCGGGCCCCCAAGAAAATAGCCAAGGCTCCTAAAGCTGCGGCCCCCTCGGCCCCTCAGGCCCCCGCCTTCAAACTGGCACCTACGCCAGTGCGCAACCCATGGTTTCCTCCCATGGCACGCGCTGTTCCCCGCACGCAGGCCCCTAGCGGAGTCACTCCCGCGACCCCGGCCACATCTCAACCTTCCCCTTCCCCGGCTGCGGCACCTTCTTCAAAGGCAGCCCAGCCCAAACCAAAGCCCACTTCCACCACTCCCCCTCAGTCGGTGACGGTGGCGGCGGCGACAAGCGACGTCTCAGTCGCCTTTTTGTTAGGCTCCCCGGAGATTATGAGTCTCCACGGCCAACTGGCCGAACGTTCCCGCCTTCTTACCCGCTCTGGGATTGAAGACCCCCGTCTCATCGCTGAGATTTATCAAATCCAGCACCAAATCTTCCAGGCTACAGTTGACGCTGTACGCCTCCCTTCATTGTCATCTTAAATGGCTACAAACGCGCAACAACCCCCCCAGCGGATAAAACCCCATTCCCTCAGAGTGGGATTTTTCAACTGTAACGGCATTAGGGACCAACGAGCCGAAATTTCTTCCTTTGTCCGCGATAATAGAATAGACGTTTTCCTCATCCAGGAAACGTTCCTCAAACCCTCTCACCGCGATCCCAACATCCCCAACTTCAAACTGGTGCGAAATGATCGTACCAGTGGCCGTCTTGGAGGCACTCTCATTTATTACAAAAGGTCCCTTCATTGTATACCTTTAGAGTCACCACTAAGCTTGAGTAACATTGAGGCTTCGGTCTGCAGGCTAGCTATGACCGGACATCCGCCGATCACCATCATATCGGCCTATCTCTCGCCCACTAAGGAGCTTCACTCCAATGAACTCTCGACCTTATTCGAGATGGGGGACTCCGTCATTTTGGCGGGAGACCTCAATGCCAAGAGCACTCTCTGGAACTGCAACTCGACCAACGCGAGAGGTGCAGCCTTAGAGAGTTGTCTTGACATAATCGATATGAGTTTATTGGTTCCCTCTGAACCAACCCACTACTGCTCAAACGACGACCACCGACCTGACATACTCGACATAGCACTGGTAAGGAACGTAAGCCTAAGCGTGCGTTCTATGCAAGTGTTACAAGAGTTAGACTCTGACCACAGACCTGTGATCCTAGAGCTAGTCCCCCAGCACGGTCCATTAGACACAGGTCCTGACGTTCCGATGAAGGTGAAAACGAATTGGCGCCTCCTAGGTACCAAGCTCGCGGACACCTCATCCACTGATCTTTCCGCGATCCCGACTAACATCGAGACTCCTGAGGAAACGACCAGCGCGATACGCGTCTTCACCAACCACCTTCAGAACGTTTTGAGCGAAAGCTCCGAGAGGGTGCCAGAAACTGTTCACAGTCACTGGCAACTTCCCGAAGACGTTCGGTGGTGGGTGAGGTTGCGTAACGCTACGCTCAAAGCCTCCGCGACGAGACCCACCCCGGAACGACGACGTCTTGCGCGCTACCTCCAACGTGAGGTCAGACGACGCATAAAAGAGGTCGTCAATTCGAGATGGGAAACTCGCCTAGCCGAGATCGAACCGACACACCAGGCCTTCTGGACACTGGTTCGTTCCTTCAGGAGAAACGATGTGGCTTCCATGCCTCCGCTCAATCGTCCCAATCAACGCCCGGCGTTTGATGACGACGAGAAAGCGGAGCTGCTGGCCGACAGCCTGGAGTCTCAATGTTCTCTCGCCACAGTACCCGTAGACGACGACATTCTTGTTGCGGTTAACACGTTCGTCGAAGATAGGAATGCGGTCCGGCCACCGCCAATCTCTATTTCGCGACCGTTAAACGATAACATCGACCCGGACGTCGACGCGCCGCTCGATCCCCTTGCACCGGTAACGATCGAAGAAGTCATCTCTCTGATCAAGGCACTCAAACGTCGTAAAGCCCCCGGGGGCGACAGGATCTCCAATCGTATGATTAAGATGCTCCCGGAGCATCTAGTCCAAATTCTCACGTCAATTTATAACGCCGCGTTTCGAAACTGCCTCTTCCCAGAGGTCTGGAAAGAGGCAGTTGTGATAGGTATCCACAAGCCGGGGAAACCCGCTTTCGAACCCTCCTCTTATAGGCCCATCAGTCTGCTCAGTACTCTGGGCAAAATCTACGAGCGGATCGTCCTCGACCGCCTCAAAATAGTCGCCCACAATCAAAATTTGATCCCTCCGGAACAGTTTGGTTTTCGCGCTAGACACAGTTGTGTCAATCAGGTGCTCCGCATCACGGAGTACGTTCACGACCAATTTCACAAAGGTATGCCTACAGGTGCTATCTTCTTCGATATTGAAAAAGCATTCGACAGGGTGTGGCACAACGGCTTGCTTTTCAAGCTATACACTCTCAACGTGCCCACACAACTCGTGCACATCATACGAGATTTCCTGTCGAATCGCGGTTTCAGATATCGCGTAGAGGGAACTCTCTCTTCCCGACATACCATCATGGCCGGAGTCCCGCAAGGCTCTGCCCTGTCCCCCTTTCTTTTCTCGCTGTATACCAGTGATATCCCCAAACCAAAGAACGCCCATCTGGCGCTCTTCGCAGACGACACCGCAATCTACGCCTCACGTAGAGATCCCGACAATGTGGTGCGCACTTTGCAGGCCGCCGCCGATGAACTCGGTGAGTGGTTCCGCAAATGGCGAATCACCGTCAATCCCACCAAAAGCCAGGCTATCCTATTCACTCGGAAAAGGAAAGTCCGTGTGCCACACCTTTCAGTCCGCATGTCCGACCAGGTTATCCCCTGGAAGGACAAAGCTAAATATTTAGGAGTGACCCTTGATCAGAGGTTGACCTTCATCCCACATGTAAACGCGGTACGCGCGCGAGCCGCATTCGCGATGGGCCAATTGCACTGGCTCTTAAACCGGAATAGTAAAATGTCGATCCGCAACAAGATTAGGATCTTTACGACATGCATCCGACCTATCATGACGTACGCATCGCCCGTATTCGCCCATTTACCGCCTGCTCGTTTTCAGCGTATGCAGGTCTTACAAAATAAAATGCTCAGATATGCTCTTGGTGCCCCGTGGTACGTTCGCAACCGCAACCTCCACGTGGACACCAACATGCCGACCATCAGGCACTTTATGCATATGGCCAGCAGACGCTACTTCGATCGGGCGGTAAACCACCCAAACACGCTTATCCGTAAAGCGTCTATATATACTCCATTTGATCGCGCCAAATGGAGACGACCGCGTTCAGTACTGACAGATCCAGAGGACGAAATCACTCTGGCCATTCGCGAAAAGATCGAGCATCAAAAGCTCACACACTCCACAAGACCGCTGTACCGTCCTCGCCGTCGAGGACCTCGTCGCGTTCCCCGTCACCCTGACCTCTCTTAGCAGTTCCGGCACGCGTGCCGAAGACTACTAGGTACGATACCACTAAATAGGATTAGGTTAAAAACCATCTTCCCCAAACGCTGATGTCTTATCCTCTCAGTGGCCGCCCTGAGCCGAGGTTCGTGACCCGTTAGTGGGTCGCCCTCAGCGTGGTCGCTTAATTTTAATTTTAAGGGTTGCGAGCGCCTTCTGCACTCACCCAAAAGACCGGTGTTCTTTCATAAGCCGACCCTCGTCAGGCTAGAAAGAGTAATGTCAGGGACAAAAAAAAAAAAAAAAAAAAAAAAAAAAAAATGGAATAATGACCTTATGTCTAGACCATCATTTTTAAAGATGTGTTTGACTTTAAGTACCATTGATCCTCCTATTTGTCATGTAGTCACATTAATATGGAATGTGTATTAATGAATTCTTGTTGGTGAAGTGTATAATGCCATCCTACAACGTAGAGCTGTGTGGCTCAACTTCCGTATTTGTTTATTGATATAAAAAAGTATGTACATTAATTTACAATGGAAATTAGAAACTACTGATTAGTGGGGATATTCAGGATTAAAGTATATTGTTTAGTCTTAAACTAGCTTATATCTGCTCCTACATTAAACTTCTTAGAATCAGACTGTGTTTATCGGTCATAATTTATGAAATAACATTAAATTTGTTACCATATGTAACAGGATGTGATCTATCTGTGTGCCTAATTTCATCCAAGTGCTTACAGCAGATTATCAGTGGGTTACTAACAAATATGGAGCTATCTCCAAAAACTCACATTTATTGTATAAGTATGATATCCATATGTACGTTTTTTTATTTATGCCATAGAATGACGAGACGAGCATGCTGTTCGCCTGATGATAAGCGATACGACCACCCATAAACAGTAACAACACCATTTGTGCACCTTGATTTAAAAAGTACTGTGTGGCATTCCACTGCGCTCATCATCCTGAGACAAGATGTTATGTCAAACCGAAACACAACAGTGCATGCTCAGTACTGCTTGGCGGTAGAAATAGACATTCTGGTGGTACCCACCCACATGGACTCTTATATATGAGAGACCTACCACCAGTAAAAACTTGTTTGTACTATTTGGCCACTCGGTTGATGATGATTATATTATTTTCATTGTTTAATTGGGATTGAGTTCAAAATAAATTTATTTATATTCATTGTAGAAAAATAACTTTCACATTTTTTTCTGCAGGATATTCTAGACAGAATGACAAGCACTAGAAGGTTCCCTTGGCTTTGGGCGAGCTTCTTCCTCATTGTGGCCATTGCTGGCCTCGTGGCCTACGATGTCTCCAGGGTTGGCGGCAATTTCCCCAGTAAGTCATTCATAATCTTATCAATGAACAGTCAGCAGCATAAGTATCTGAACAAAATAAAATTTTCAAATCGCCTATACACCCGTTAAGTTAAACTGAAACATTTTTTTCTTACATATATATACATATACACTAACGCCTGTTATCCCCGAGGGGGTAGGCAGACGCGCAACTAGTGCACCCACTTTTCGCCGTTATTCCGTCCCATGATGTGATAGGGGGCGAGCCTATCGCCATATCGGGCTCAAATTTCAGACTCCGGGCTGATACTGAATAGAAAAACTCAATATCACTTTGCCCGACCCGGGCATCGTACCCGAGACCTCAGCTTTGCAGTCGTACTGTAATAGAACTACGCCACTGAGGCATTTTTTTCTTCATTTGAAATAAACTAAATCTCTTTTATTTTATCTTTGTAAAGAGAAGAAAAATATTAGTAAGAACACAACAGTATGTAGGCAATTTGAAGTTTTGAATTTGTTCAGCTACTTATACTGCGGACTGTACATTGAGGTTATTGTATCACTCAAAATTATCAGCTCAAGAAAACATGTATCTTTCAAAATCAAGGTGATTCTATATTTTAACTTATTTGTACAAATAAAATACAGGGTCATTTTGACATTACGTTAATAAATGAAACCACATACTTATCTCATTGAAAATAACACTACGTTAAGTTGTTTCAATCATAGATGTAAAATAAAAAAGTGTAAGTTTCGAACAAAATAAATATCAATAAAAAGTTACTTTAAGTTTACACGCCCTAATACCACTATGACTGCTCTACGATAAGTCGTCGCAATAGCAACATTACACTTTCAGTCAGAATTACACCTACCCACACACTATATTCGCACTAAACTACAAAATGATAAAAAAATTGGAATACTACAACCGGGATTTTTGGCGAAAGTATTTGTTATTCATTGGTAATTTTTAGCACGATGCTAGCAGAGGTATAGACGAATATGTGGTTTCATTTAGTAACGCAATGTAAAAATGACCCTGTATAAGAAATCTGCACATTTTTTCTTCACATCTTTTATTCATTTTAAAGTACTTTTATTGCTTGAGCCAAAGGGAAGGCCATCAATGCTATATATAAGGAAAATATATTTGTATTAGTATTGCTTTGTCCTTATTTATAACATGTAACTCCTATAACATCATCATCATCATGATGTAACTGTAATATATAACATCCTATAACATGTATAATAAAAATAAACTATGCAGCCAAAAATAGTTAATTGCCTTAATGTTTATACAAAAACTAAACATGAATATGAAATTAAATACAAGACTGATCTCAAATATTATCATCTAGCTACATAGTAAATTGATGTCATAGCTTGATAAATGATAAGAATTGTTCATTACTATGTTTCAATAGCAAAACTCACTGCAATTTATGTGTGTTTACAAACATAATATTAATGATTTATGCTGTGTGTTATACTTGTTTCATATAGCTTTTGACTGTGGCTCCACTCATGTTAAAGCCCATTTCCAAAATATAAGTAGCCTATGACACTATAGTGATATTAAATAATTTTCAGAATCAGATTACAATTGCTGACATCAGTCCCTACATAGAAACTATCTCTATAATTCTTAATAATAAAGTAAAAGTCCTTTGGCACTACCATAGTTTTATCACATAAAATCATATTGGAAAAAATCATGATCTTTTATGTGCATAAGTTTGTGTCACTATTTGTCCCCTTAGATATTTTACTATAAAATAATTTTATGTTGAGATCTGAACTACGCAGAATATATCTCAAACAGCAGCTGTTAATCAATTTGGCTAGAAAACAGCACAGAATAGAGCAAGTGATGAACCATATACAAGCAACCGTCCAGTTAGATAATAAATCTTAAAACTACGATATTTCTGGTACTCTGGCAACACTCGTATTAGATTATCTAGGTCCACTTAAGTATCAGATAACTACACGCGTGCGAAGGTCACCCCCTAGACCTTCACCTTCAATTGTAATGTACTAACAACTAAACCACTACACATGTATTTGTACATACATTTATGTTTGTATGTTTGATTGCGCTACAATGTTATTGATCGCATGTTATGAACACATTGAAAGGTGTGGTTCATTATTTAGATTGTAAATGGTAATTTAAAAAAAAATATCTGTTGAACATAAATACGAATTATAAATCTACTGGACGAATAAAACAAGTTGATTTTAAAATAATCATGTAAATTTGTTTTCCTTCTGATATCATGTCAATTTTGAAATGGTATATTCCTGCTACTAACATGTAAACCACACCACTAATAGCATACTTCTTTAATTACCTCAAATGAACAACACAATTAGGGAAACTTGTTTAATATTTCAAAATTATTTTATTGCAGAGAGCGCAACTGGAAAACTATTCAAGGACCTCGGCATCCTTGAGCAGAGCCAGCGAGCATGGCAGAAGACACTGTCGACGTCAGCACGAGGATACTTGTGGGTGGAGACCAACGCGCCTGTCTATTATGCACAGACCGTGGAAGCATGCAAGCCTTATGCACAACTATCTAAAGATGCATACTTTGTCGCAGTGAAAAAGGCTGGAGTTTTGTACGGAAATGTATGGGATTATGTGTCTGAAAAGTCACCTATGCTTGAAGCGTTCATAGAGCAATATGCACCAGGATTGGTGGAGACCATCCGTAAGCAGTACCAAGCGTTTGTCAGTGCTGTGGTGAAATATGCTACCGATTATTACCAGTTGTCTGCTGAGTACTTGAAGACTAAAGTGTTTATGTAAGTCCAGTATCTACTAGAATTAATTGGAATCAAATCACTACTAATAAAAAAACAATTATAATTAATATCTTAACCACTATGTATTGGTTTCCATTCTTTTGTTGATTTTAAAAAAAGGAGTAATATTTTGTAATATCTTCCATTGGTTTAGGTATTTAACTTAAATTAAAACAGATTATAAAACGGTATTTTACCTGTCCATTTCTCTTTACAAAATACGTTATAACCAAAATAAACATGTTCATAACTTTATACAACAGCACTGTTATTTCCATCTATTAAAGTTGTTTGGTTATTATAAAGTTATAGTTATTAATTAATAAGAGCGAACACAATTAATTATCATAAATTAAAATACTTTTATAAAAGATCTCGATCTGTCAACTGTAAAAGAGCTAATACGACAGGCATGCTAAACATTTTTCGAAATTTAAGTTTTTGTTTTACGCCGTATTTCATTGCACAACATTCTTCGTAAACACTTTCATAAGAACATGTTGACTACCTGGGAATCACATGTCATTTTTTGTTTTCATTTAGTTTAATACCTAAACCGATGGAGTGTAGATACAAAAGGTTCTACTTCTAACTTTAAAACAATGTTTTCAGTGGTGAATGGGCGCCGGAGATACTTCAGAACAAGACACAATCCGCTCTCAACGTGACCAGGTTCCACATGAGTTCATACTTCTACTGGTTCAGGGAACAAGTGAACATCTACTCGGAGATACCCTGAACGCAGGGCTGCCCTCTATGTTAGTGATAGTGCAACTCGAACGCGGATAGAGGAATGTGCGATGTGTTGTTTTTTTTTACATAAATTATTTTCCAATGAATTTTATTACATCATTTTTTTTTAAATCTTCCGTTATTTAATTTTTTCCTGCTAGCAATGTTGTTTTATTGGTAACATTTTAAACCGTACAATCTTGAAGCGCACAATAAAAAATAAGTTCCTAATTTATTCAGGTAGCTGGACTATCGTATGCACACGGACCACAGTCCTCCATCCGTAACAATCCTTAATTTTCAGTACCCGTAATAGTTTTTTTAACGAAATTTTAATTGAGTACAACCAAAATGCAGTCCATTTTACGATAAGTCTACATTGTCAATGCAATAATTTTTCATATCATTAACATTTTAAATATCCATGACATGTAGTGGTATTTCGAAATTCAGTATTCGTCAACATTCCCGATGATGCATTTACGGAATCAATGACTGATTACATTAAATCGCAATCAACATATTGTTAGTTACCTTAATCGTCATCCAAATACAAATCATTAATCTAAAAAGTTAGACCTTGTAGTCATAAGATTTTTTTAGTATATTTATTTGTGTTGAGAGATTGTGTTTAAAATATACAATGTGAAAGAGGAATGGTTAAATTATCTTTTGTCTTATTAAATTTTGGTAATGCCTTCAAACATTGTTTTTTATTAGTATAATAATCTTCTAATCAGTAATTGACTGTATTGTGCAGATGTCGCTGGTAAGAATTTTATAAAATTGTCTTCCTCTATGCATCTTACTTTAAATGATATGAAGACTTGAGAATTAGTCACTCCAGTGCTTGTATCTTAAACATTTTAACCAGCCATCATTCCTCTGAACAATGACAATGTTGTGTTGTACGAAATAAATATAAGAATTCACAATAAAATATTGTTGGTGATTTCATTTTGTGAATTTATTTATGCAACATTTTTCTTTTTTTCTTTTTATAGTCGGTAAACAAGTATAACAAGAAAAAACGAGATTGTAAATATAATTTTATTTACACATTACATGAATTAGTTCAGTTTGGGAAAAATATCCTATTTGTATTATCGTATATCGCTGCAGCTAATTCATCGGGGTTCTCTTTCCGTATTGCCGCCAATATTTCCAGTACTTGTCTGAAACCAAATTTAATTTGCAATGAAAAATTCAACAATAACACAAAAAAAAGTATAACTATTTTAGAAGGCAAATTGCTTCTAGACTATTTGTCATAACTTTGCGTGGCTTTTATAACAATATTTGTTTTGGATTGGATCCCCAAAGCATACTGGTGGCAGACTGGCAGCCCGCTTAAATAAATACTGTAACATTACAAAAAAAAATATAAGAACAGCACTATGATGATGATAATGTATCGTTACAATTAACAAATAGGTAATAAGGGCCTGTTTCACAAGTTACAAGTATATTTTATTTGACAGCTATAGATAGTCTTAATTTTATTACTATTTATTTAGGAGCATAGTACATTTATTAGACTTTTATGGGTGAAAAAAGAGTCACGAAAGGTATTTATCGATCGAATGTGGGTGGTACGGCTGGAAGGGGACGCCTTAGGAGAATGTCACCAAATAAATGATCTCCCTAAAAAGACAGGTCAGGAGTGCCCTTAACCGGCGAAAATATATAAGAACTATGTGAAAACGGTATGTCAAAATCGTAGCATGTGGCGCCCAATAGGCTCTGCCTACCCCTACGGGATATGGACGTGAGTATGCATGTATGTATGTATGACTGAGGTTTAGTCAGCTTATAGTTTAAACATTTATGCAGAGACCATGCAGCTTTATTTGACTAGCCTTTTTTCAGAAGTTGTGAAACAGGTATTTAATAGTGTCATTGTTAAAAGTATCCCCAATGATAACTTACACAATATTTACAGGCTCGTTTCTCCCCTTTACTTGGCTATTAGAACCTGGGTTGTACTTCTCCTTCTTGGCAGTTGCAAACTTGGTGACAACATGCCCATATCCTGGATGACTGGGTTTCACTTCGCACCATGGACTGTCTGTTTCAATCATTATTCTGTCTGTGGGTATTTTCGATGCCACATCCAAGTTTTCTTTCGTCCTTAATGAACTAAAAGGAAAGTATATGCTATTTATGCAATATTTAATGTAATATGGTATAAATATTGGCAAAAAATAATGGGATTATTTTAGATTGTAATTTAAATATCAAGTATCCTTAGCAACAAAATAAATTATCATCATCAGAGCAGCTAAAGAAAGTTTAGCTAAAGTAAATTGGAAGAATTAAAATTGATAGCAGACCTAACCATCTCACTCATGATAATGTAGTCTGTCAAGCCCCGCGACGGACACCGGTGTCCATAATATACATAGGGTTTTCTCATACATCTATATATATATAAGCGGGCCTTGAAGTGCATACACTGCTACACTAATAAAAGTATAAGTCTATGTAGCAGATATTATAACATCATTTAAAAATGAAACTAATCCTTTTAACAATGAGATTATTTCTGCTTTAAACATTCACAATAGTAGGAAAAACGGAAACTGGAAAGTCTGGCACTTGACGTTGGCGAAATCACTGATAAACGGTGGAAGCCACAAAACGAAAAGAAGAAGAAGAAAAATAGTAGGAAAAAATAATTTTACAGAAATTAACAATGCTAATATAATAAACCCATAGTTCTTGGGCATTAGAGGCCATAACGTTTACTGGTGGTAGCTCTCTGCTATGTAAGAGTCTGTCTGGGTGGGTACCACCGCAATGTCTATATTCTACCGCCAAGCAGCAGTGTGCATGCATTGTTGTGTTTCGGTTTGAAGGGAATTGTAGCCAGTGTAACTACTGCACATAATGAGACTTAACATCTAATGACATGATAATTGACAAAAAATTAAGCCCGGAGTTTCTTTCTGCCTTTCTTCTTCGGGTAGTCATCGCTTAGGTAGCTAGTGAAAGGCTGGTAGGTTAGCTAGGCTAGGGCCTGTAGTGTCCTCACCGGTGAGGATCGCGACGCGTGCCTCCCATTAATTTTAATAAAAAATATTCTTTTTTTTATCTCTTTCCTGCCAGCCCGAGCTTGGCTTCTTTATATTTAGTTTACATTGAATTTGCTCCCTTTAAATGTGTCTTTAGTTATATAAGTGACTATTTGTAATAATAATTATTAATTGAATGTATCTTGACATATCATAAGTGCAACTATGTTCGCCTACGTGATGAATAAAGTATTTTACTTTTTTTTTTTTAAAAAATGTCTCAGAATGACGAGTGCAGTGTAATGTAACAGTACTTAGTAACTCAAGGTGCTGGATGGTATTGCTACTGTTTGTGGGTGGTCGTATTGCTTACCATCAGGCAAATGACATGCTCGTCTCGTCATTCATCGCCATAAAAAAAAAAAATCCTGTGCCTCAAGGTGCCTAGTTCAGTGGAGTGCCATGCTGTACTTTATAATAAAATTCTAGTTCTGTATTGTGATGGTAGTGTTTATGTTTTGTATTGCTTATCGTTAGGCAAGCGACAAGCGTAAACCAGTTGCAATACAAAATAATTATTTATAAAGTATCTAAGTATACAATCTATCAAACTGACCATCCATTAATACCTATGTACAATCCAAGTGCTAAAATCTTATGTAGTGCCTCCTCTGACCCATCAAATGAATGCACAACACCGCCAACCACTTTGTCTTTGTTCCTGCTCAAGATATCCACTAGATCATCAGCGGCTGCCCGACAGTGAAGAAATAATGGCAGGTTGAACTCACAACTTAGTTGCAATTGATATTCGAAGTATCTGAAAATGTAATTTAGTTAAAATGTTACATACATTACATTAATTTAATGAAAAATGATAGAAAACACTAATGGTTTAGTTAATTTTATATAAATGACATTCTTTTAAAGCTGCTAATTTTGTATTTTTTTGAAAATGGCTTGGTAGCATTCGAAGCTTACTTCAACTGTACATCCTTTTCACAGAAGTGAAGTCTCTCATAATCCAGCCCACACTCTCCAATAGCAACTACTTTATCCCTGTTTTCACTTATTACACTCTTGAGCCCATTCAAGTAGTTTTCTGGATTGTCCACAAATTCTTTACATCTGGTTGGATGGCACCCAACAGTTGAAAACAATCTAGCTAGAAGAAAAAAATCATATGGTAAGGATAAATATTCCTAACTAACAAAAAATATTTTAACATTGTGTACAATAATGAGACTTTATAATTAGTAGTAAGCCATATAAGAACCAATAAAAAGTAGTAGATCCATTTATAATATTAATGACACTGTGCATAGGCATTAAGTTCATAGAAATTAAAAAAAAAATAGATTGAGATCATCACTTGCAAGTTTGCTGCTTTGTGTACAGTAAGAAATAAATCCAGAAGAACAATAAAAATAGATTGGATTATAAACATGTACTGTGACTGACTCGGTGGTGTAGTTGTATTACAGTATGACTGCAAAACTGAGGTCTCAGGTTCGATCCCCGGGTCAAGCAAAGTGATATTGAGTTTTTCCAATCAGTATCAGCCTGGAGTCTGGAATTTGTGCCCGATATGGCGATAGACTCGCCCCTATCACATCATGGGACGGAATGACGGCGAAAACTAGTCGCACCTCTGCTTACCCCTTCAGGAATAATAGGCGTGAGTGTATGTGTGTGTATATAAACATGTAAGTTTTAGCAGAAAAGATCCATCTGACATTTTCATACTTTTGAGTAAGTGAGTGCAGTTTAAAGTTTAAGAGCAAATTAAAAAATAATACTATGCAGTTACTGATGGAAAATTAGTTAGAATATGACATATACATTATTTTGAACATAAAATATTTTATATAATAATAATGTTAATGTTTTTAAATAAGGAGGCTATGTTTTCCTTGTTTATGAGGAACAGTTTAGACAGTAAAAAGATCTGAACGTGGTAAACATTGCAAAGTAAGGTAACTTTGGCATAGTAAAAGTTATGTTGGGTAAATATCATCAAACTACTTGGATCTTTTGTGCACATATGAAACTTGATTAGGAGATCATGGCTATGTGTAACTGGATTTCATAAAAATGTTGGTTGGATCTTTTTTGTTTACAGGGTCCCTTATGGCTGGTCTCAATAACTTAATAACAGATAGCAAATATTTAAACTGCTTACTTCTGGTGGTAATCTGTGTTTCTAAAGACTAAGATAGATAATAATTCATATTGAAATAGCAGTAAAAGTTAGTGTAACTTTTACTGTTGTGTTAGATATCGAACTTCACTTAAATGTAAGTTGTTGACATCGCCGTAAACCTTTTTTCATTTACCATCTGTTCGTGACATGTCTATAGCCTTTTTGCTATCTTCTAAACTGCCTCCTGTTATGATCATTTTGTCCATGCCACCAGTCCAGGCTCGAGTCAATACCACATCCAAATCTGGCTCATGTTTTTTGGATCCATGGTAAACACCCTGATACATATCATCAGTGAGGTTTGCACCGATATCTAAAATTGTAATAAGGGATTCATTTTTCTACCTATTCAACCATTTTAAAATGTTTTCAAATTATTTCAGGGAATACAAAGTGAGAGATGTGTTTTCCTCTCTATGTATAACATTATTATCTGCATTTGTATGGGGGAAATACAATGCTATCTGGTAGGTATAATATCCTATAATCGCCTTCTAATACCCTTGGTATGAATAAGCAATGCATTCCCACAGGGTACCTTCTTACCTAAGTGGACGATAGCCTAGTTGGGAATGGAATGGAACGGTCTGCCGAGACAATGTTCGGAGGTTCGAAACTCAAGGCACCTTTTCAATTTTACGTGTGTATTGTTTATCAATTAATTATTGTTCGCTTTAACGGTGAAACAAAACATCGTGAGGAAACCTGCATACCTAAGAAGTTATTTATAAGAATTTCGAAGGTATGTGAAGTCTAACAACCTGCACTAGGCCAGCGTGGTGGACTAAGGCCTAAACCCTCTCAGTAGTAGAGGAGGCCCGTGCCCAGCAGTGGAACAGTATATAATACAGGCTGGTATTATTATTATTATATATACCTACTTATCGCAATATAATGTATTTTTTAACTCAAAAGTGTATCTTACCAACATATTTCCTGAAAGAACTCATTCTTCTTAATAGTCGTCCAGTCATATAATAAAGTAGAAATGTATTAAGACTGTAGACAATAAATTGTTTCATTAATTTCTAAAACTGCCGATTTGCAGTTTAATTTTTAGCAACATTTTTTGGTTATAAATTGACGACAAATGACATTTATTGACATCATTTTTTTTTTTTTTTTTTTTATAATTTTCCCTTTAGGGAAGGCAAAGGGTTCGCGCCCATACAGCCTCGTCTTAAGTAATATTTTTGGTTGACTTTTTTTTTTTTCCTACGTACTATGTCGTAGTAAAGCAGTGGCTACCTTACCAAGACTTTATCAAGGAGTTTTGGCGGCAACGAAAAAACACTTGATTGGCACAGTTATTTCAATTCACTTCATTTGAGCACTTTAATAGAACTATATTGGATAATATGCCACCATAATTATGCAATATAACACTAAGTATCACCAAAATAATGAATTAAAACAAGAGCACCTCATGACACTTCTACGTTCCCGCCAAAACTCCTTTTTTTTTTTTTTTTTTTTTATAATTCTCCCTTACAGGGAAGGCAAAGGGTTCAAGCCCATACAGCCTCGTCTTAAGTGATATCTCTGGTTGTCGTAGTAAAGCAGTGGCTACCTTACCAAGACTTTATCAAGGAGTTTTGGCGGCAACGAAAAAACACTTGATTGGCACAGTTATTTCAATTCACTTCATTTGAGCACTTTAATAGAACTATATTGGATAATATACCACCATAATTATGCAATATAACACTAAGTATCACCAAAATAATGAATTAAAACAAGAGCACCTCATGACACTTCCACATTCCCGCCAAAAACTCCCCAAAACTCCTTTATTGACATCAGTATTCAGTTGTTTTTTTTTTATTTAAATATTACGGCTCTGGATACTAGTCCATTAAGCCCGTCTTTCATACATTTTCATCCTCAGTCCTAACTCCTAACTAATATGTCGAAGTAAAGCAGTGGCTACCTTACCAAGACTTTATCGAGGAGTTTTGGCGGCAACAAAAAAACACTTGATTAGCACAGTTATTTCAATTCACTTCATTTGAGCACTTTAATAGAACTATATTGGATAATATACCACCATAATTATGCAATATAACACTAAGTATCATCAAAATAATGAATTAAAACAAGAGCACCTCATGACACTTTCACGTTCCCGCCAAAACTCTAGTATTCAGTTGACATATCCAGTGTTGACTGAGTTGATTTCTAAAAAATATATAATTCAATACCAATTTCCTCAGGTAGTACTACTTCTTATCCCGGGAAAATATTAACCGGGTCATCCGAGATACTTAAATAAATAATAATACATAGGTTAATATTATTATTAAATACCTCTTATATTATTTGGCAATACACTTCAAGCGATTGGGATAATGTATACTATGACAACCTATGGTAAAGTAAAATATGATATCTATAGGTACCTTAGATTATTATAAAGAGGAAAGGTTTGAATTTTTGTTTGTTTGTAATGGATAAAGTCAAAAATACATATACATATACACTCACGCCTGTTATCCCCGAAGGGGTAGGCAGAGGCGCAACTAATGCACCCACTTTTCGCCATTATTCCGTCCCATGATGTGATAGGGGGCGAGCCTATCGACATATCGGGCACAAATTCCAGACTCCGAGCTGATACTGAATAGAAAAACTCAATATCACTTTGCCCGACCCGGGGATCTATCTATAAGTACCTTAGATTATTATAAAGGGGAAAGGTTTGAATTTTTGTTTGTTTGTAATGGATAAAGTAAAAAAAAAACTAAGTAGAAAAATACTAGACTAATTTTAAAATTTCTTTACATCCTACTAATATTATAAAGGCGAAAGTTTGTAAGAATGTATAGATGTGTGGATGTTTGTTCCTCTTTCACGCAAAAACTACAGAACGGATTTCGATGAAATTTAGCACACGGGTAGATCATGTCCTGGATTAACACATTTTTATCCCGGGAAAATATTAACCGGGACTTTTATCCCGTAGAAACTTTTTAATGCGGGCGGAGCCACGGGCAAAAGCTAGTTTAATATAAAGCTATATTATCCGCGAGTACCTAATATAGGTTACTTTTTATCTCGGGAAAGTGGTTCTTTTATCCCGAAAAATCGTTTTCACGCGGCTGAAGTCGCAGTCCGCAGACAAAAGCAAGGTAGGCAAAGGCACACCTAGTGCACCGGCTTTTCGCCACTTTTCGCCATTATTCCGTCCCATGATGTGATAGGTAGCGAGCCTATCGCCATATCGGGCACAAATCCAGACTCCGGGCTGATACTGGGCAGAAAAGCCCTATATCAAAGTAGGTAAAAATATAGTCGCTTTTCCTTTTGGACATTGTACCCTAGTTTTACTGGGCAGTATCATGCAAAGTTTAAACTAGCAAATTCTTGCAACAATATATTGCACATGAATTCCAGGTGCGTTTACACTAGCGGCAATATTTCAATAGGTCAACACATAAAGCGGGCTATAGATGAGCTAACAGAAAAAAAAACTTGAAAACTTGCAGAAAATATCTCCGGTATTGAATGTTGCCGTCTCGTGTAAACAGTCACGGTAAGTTGACTTATGTGACTTTTGAACATTATGGGACTTGCGGCAAGTCGTATGTTTTTTTTTATTGCAACGAAAGACGAGACGAGCATGCCGTTCACCTGATGGTAAGCGATACGACCACCCATGAAACACCATCCAGCACTTGTTAGTTACAAAGTACTGTTGTGACATTCCACTGCGTTCGTCATACTGAGATATAAGATGTTAAGTCTCATTATGTCCTGTATTTGCACTGGCTACAATGCCCTTCAAACCGAAACACAACAGTGCATGCACACTGCTGCTTGTCGGTAGAAATAAACATTGCGGTGGGACCCACCCAGACGGACTCTTACATATCCTACCACCAGTAAATAGAACCATGTGTATAGAACTATTGAAATATTGCCGCTAATTTAAACGCATCTTGAAGTTCTTGCTAAACAAATAGCTAGTCCAAACACGGCTTTACGCACGTGCGTTGCTATAAGCCCTGCAAGATTCAAAATTTGCAGTCGGCTTGCCATGATTCGATAGTCGACTTTTGCAAATTTTCTTGTTAATCTAAACTTAGCTTTAGACAAATGACTACTTTCATCCAGTGCTAATATTTACTGCCCATCCCATCGATACACTCATCTTAAAAGGAAAGAATAGGACGAGAGGATAAGAGAACGAGATTGTCTGGGCCTCCGAAGATCTGATACGCGAGATAGTAAATATTTTAACTATAAAAAAAGTCACAAACTCTCATAGTCTATAATTAATACAAACAGTTTATCATAAAAATCTAAATGGAATGATACAGTTTGATACACAAACAAATCGTTAAGTTTATAAGACAAACAATGCAACACATATAGCATACGGACAAAACAGTAATTAGAATTAGCAGTGTTTTGTTTGTTAGAGCCTGTTACAATGTCTAAGCTCGTGTTGTTTCATACGTGGTGAAGTAAAGTTAAAGGTCTTATTACTCTGGACGAGCTAGCCTCACTGTGAATTCTTTTGCAATCCACCAAGTCAGCCTTAAGTTTACTTGACCACGGTGAAACAACTCGGCCTACGTAAACGCTAATCGTCGAATATAAGGCGACCAAATAAAAAAGTCGACCTTCCAAATAAACGGCAAACGAAAGAGAGCATTCACCACTACCTCTCTTATACCTAAACTGCCCCCGTATTCTCTATGACACACGTTATTTTAACCGCTCCTAACAAACACTTAACGTAACTCATCACGTTTATCACTATGGATATTGGCATAGAGAATATAATTTAACGTTAAATACACGAAGTTAATGTGACGTCGCCGCGTTACAAGTTAACTCTGTCATATAGAATAAGGCGGCTGACGGATAACATTTGCTAGAAGGTTGAAACAGGCTCTTCCACTCTCAATTGGTTTAAATAGGTACATAAGTAAAATAATTTGAAGGCTACACTTTAACTAAAACCCTGATTAATAACGTTTATTATGAATTAGTTGAACTATATTATTATTAAATGCAAGTTGATAATGAAATTTTATTATGAGCATTACAAAAATACTATAAATATTATGTCAATGATAATTTATATATCTACAGTCTAGACAGGGATGGCGAACCATTGGCACGTGATAAAATAATTTGGGCACGCCAACAATTTCAGTGTGTGCCAATAAAAATATTAGGACCAAGAAGAAAAGGTTGCCAGAAAGGGGGTCGCTAAGATCGACCCTGGATGGCGCGCTATAGACACATTGTAAGTTTTTCATACATTTTGGCACTTTAAATGGTTCGCCATCTCTGGTATAGACATTGGAGTGTTTTTGCACACTTACTTACAAGCAAAATTCTGACGCTAAACAACTTCTCTAGATTTCATTTCAAAAGAAATATTCACTAATCATTTTGCTCATAAAAATTAATAAATACTTTGTAGTATTGTCAAGGTTGTCCTTTGTAGAATAATGTAAATATTTTCAGAGCTTGCTGCGGTGTAGGATGTTCGATTTGTGAACTACATTCAAAATTTGCTAAATTTGATTATAATCGATCCTGTTGCTTAGAAGGATCAAAATAGTTTGGAGCCATGAAAGGTTTGAGTACTTACTTATAATTTTTAAAGTTAAATATTTAAAAAATACTTAAACCATGGAATGCCGTGATTTAAAGAATTCTGATTGATAAGTAGATAGATCTCTTTGTTTATATTTCTGGAACATTCTACTGGAATATACTGAAAACAGAAATGGCAACCTGTCGCCTCAAGCTTTGAAAATTTACAACAAATTTAAATTTTACTATTCCAACCATTGTGAAATTACTCAAACGATATGGGCCTTACTAATAATTATCGCTGTCTAGTTACATAATCTTTTGTCTCACTTTCTCTGATGTTTAATGTCACTATACAAAGCAAGACAAAACACTTAATAACTATCATAGACATATACAACGTTTATTAGAAAGAGCAGACTGTAGCCGCCTTAATAAGTAATGGACCATAATAGTAGTAGTATGTTTGTTTTTTTTTTCACAGTGACACCAGTTTACGCTGACGGCCATAATTGCATTTTATAACCAAACCATGCGCTGATTACATCAATCACTTTCCACTGTAAACAGATGTATTGTTCAAAGGAGACACGCGATGGTCGCGCGTTGAACGCTTGAAGCATTAGACAAGAATCAAGATACTTTACTATCGTTAACGCTAAAAAAACAAGAAATGTACGGGAATATCTAGCGATAAGTAAGTAATTTGGTCAAAGCAAAGCGAACGAATATCTAAGGCAAAATCTGTAGGAGCAGAATATAAACTTTTGAGACTTGTTTAAGACCTCTGGAGCCGTAGCTAAGGTGTCTCTCTTAATCGTTAACGCAAACTTTATGTATATGATATATATTTATCGATAGGATGATCTCACATTTTTTCAGTTTTCTGTTAGCCTTAACGATTGTATTCTTGATATCCAAACGCGCAGGTAGTAGATACCGTTCGTGCAGCGCATGTTTTGAACATTCAAAGGAGATTTTTGTATGGGTGCTGCCTCCAAATCTAACCCGGCTTCAACGTTGGGGATATTAATGGAGCAAAATATGGATCTTGGATGCATTTAAAAAATATTTTATAGACCTCCGCATTTACAACTAACTTTTTTTAAAACGTTTATAATGAGTGTAATTTTTAAGAAAAATAAAATTGCAAAGGGCTAGTTTTTATATATAGTGAAGTATTTTGGTTTTTAAACCCGTTTTTGGACATGTCCTTTAGTTGAAGTAATCAGCGCCCGTATAGTGTGGCATGAAACACTATACAAATGTGTCGTTTGACTGTGATTGGTCCAAAGATCAACATGTGATCAAATGTTCGTCCCTCGACCAATCATAATAGAACGGTATGGACGTCCGTATCGTGTTGCATGTCACATTATAGGGGAAAAGTTGTAGTGAATGAGCTTAAGTGGGGAATACCTTAATTTGCGATGACAAGGAATGTAAAAACATGAATTAATCGTTGTGTATATCATAAATCTATTTTTAAAGTAACTATTTACTAAAGGAACCTACATTTTATAAATTAATTTAAAATAAATCAACCCTAAAATGTAGTAATAAATATTTTTCTTTGTAATTTTTTGACAAATTACCTCCTAGGCAATTCTTGCACACACAGCGCAATTTTACTCAACAAATAAATTATCTACATTCTAGTTTCATTTTGGTAACTTCAAAGTTATTGCGTTATTGCAAATGGCAACCCCAGAACAGGACGACGACATTTTACCCGAAAGAAACATTAAGGCTAAGTCACAATCAAAGGCATATAATCACAAAGCATCAACAGTTTCATGTCACTCAAAACTGGGCAAATTTTATCACCCATAGACAATTGAACGAGGCGTTTTGGTTGAGTCTGATTTTTATCCACACATCGCACCTTTAGGATGAAAACGACACAATTCAAAAAGATAGAAAATTGTGTTATCGTCATAAAATTACTTAAATCGAAGTACCCAATACAACAATAGTTCAAAAACAGTCATATCCAAGCAGGAAAAGGACAAAGCTGTTATATCGGTCTCTTTTTTATTACATTTTTATAAATAAAGGACTAGATTTTAGTCATTTAAAAATGACAACTCAATTTTCTATTTTTTGAATTGTGTCGTTTTCGTTCTAAAGGTGCGACATATACAACCAAACGAGACAAGTTTTAGTGGCTTGAAAACGACTTAAGGGTCGGTTTCAACGACTGCGGTGACCTCGAAAGCGCTGGTCGTGTCGTCACTGTCCTGTCTGAACAACTGCGCGTGTTGCCATGACACTTCACCGGCACCTCCCGACAAATTCGCTACGATCTCCACTGATTTGAATTTTCTGTCGAATGTCGTTGGCGTTTCTGTAAAAAATATCAAGAAATGGCAGACTTGGCAGATGACAGATGCGCGGGTACATAATTAATTTTGCACTCGACTTAGGGACGAAATCAATAAACGGTCCTAATTACCTTAAGATTGATCATGAAAATAGACTAATCAGAATAAAATTTGTCAAGTTCCCAGATAACTCATTTTTATTGGGCTATAGTCGGGATCGATAGGGAGCTTAAAAATTGCAAGGGCTTACTAGAAACACAGTAGCCCCTATACTTGGAGAAAATTTATCGCCATGGGGGAAATTTGGGGGCACAAAATATTTGGCGCGTCTATGGGGGTAAGAAATATACCGATCCAGATTGGAAACCCACCGTGTTATTTGTATAAACAAATCATTTTACATGGATAGTTGAATAATGTTTTGGTCACGCAATCTATTATTTTTGGGGGATTTTGCTCGAAATCCCAATATTTGGGGGGTTTATTAACTCCGTATGGGGATATTATAACGCCAACCTAACAACACTGACAAGAAACAACTATTGTCTACCACCCACCTGCCAGCGTGACGGGCACAGGCTCTCCCCCGTCGAAGCTGAGGGTCCAGGCAACGACGCCGTTTTCGTACACGGCGGACGCGGCGGAGATGCGCAGGCGCGTGCAGTGTAACCTGGCGTCACTCGTTGCTAGTTTCCATGAGATGCGGCCCGTCGTTTCACCATCTGAAACCGGGGATTTTGTTCTAATATTTATTACTTTTTGTGAAAACACTACAACCTTACCTGCCTCAATGTATTACCTTCTCTCGCTAGGTACACCTTGTGCCAATCGTTCTCCACCTTTCTGAAGATGTTGGTGTGTTGGTGCGCGGCAGCCGTCCAGGAGCTGATGATCTGCGAGTCCTCGCCGCCGCGGGTGAAGCGGTAGTGGTCAGGCCCGGGATGGTACCGCGCGCAGTAGGTTCCCGGGCAGGTGAATTCAAACACGTGACCTTCCGCTGTCGATCCCGCCTCTCCCCTGTCCATGCGCCACTGCTTCGAGCCGGAGATGCGTCCGTGGGACTCAAAGTCGCTTGGTTGTCTATAGAATAAGACATAAAAACACTGTTCAAATATATGGGGGCTACTAGATTTTTTGCCACCAAGGCGGTAAAATTTGGTGGGTGGACTTTACAATTTTTTTATCTGTAGCTCTTTAATTTGATGAGCATTAATAAAACCACTTATAATACCAGTCTTTGGTCCATCCATTCTATTTTATAGCCGATGAGCTTAAAATCATTATATTTATTCATAGAATTTAAGGCGAAAATGATCCTTCGAACCGGATACTTTGCACAAATAAACTCAATACTCTAAGACTTACTTTTCCACCATCAGCTGCACAAGTTCCTCGAGCGCCCGCTTGGTCAGATACTTGCGTCTTGCTTCAGACACCTGCCGCTGTCTGTGTTCTCGTAATGTCATTATGGACCATATCAAATCAGATTCCGTGCACTGTGTCCGTCTTTTTAACACCTGCAATATCAATTTTAGTAGAGGATTTTTGAGAGAGGCTGCATGTGCCCTGGAAACAAAGGGGGTAAGGGATATATTTGGTTTTGCGTTTTCAAAGCCCAATACACGTCTGATTTTTCAAAGTTATGTGTGTTTAGCTAGCCCTCCAACAAGGCTTGTTCTCAAAAGACTTTTTTTTACGCGGAGAAAGTGAATTATTACTACCGCCCAGTGTTCAAGGGGAACGACTGGGCGGTTATGTTGGGCTCGCCGTGCCTTACGACCCGACGTTGAGCCGCCCGGAGAGATGGAAAACGTCGGGCGACCGCCGGGCCGAGTCCCTAACCTATGTACACCGCACGGCATACCAACTAAAACTCCGCGGTGGCCATCTTCGGCGCATTAGGGACGGCTGCGGGCTTCCTCCGACTCACGTCTAAGTTGTCGTCCGCAACCGCCCGTTCTCAAAAGACTTGCGAATATTTTCTCTTCTTCCATCCTGGGAACATTGCCGCTGTATTTGGTAAGCCCAAGGCAAGTATCTCATGACCCATTAGTATATCAAATCCATTAAATAAATAGCTGGGATGATAATATAACGACGGCAAATTTAATAAAAAAATGCCTCGTAAAATTTAATTTTGTCTATGGTCACCTCTTTATGGTTCATGGTGTACCGCCAGGTGACGTCCTGCAGGTCGTCCCGGGACAGAGCGATGACGTAGCTGAGTTTCTTCTTCCACCCGTGGCTGTAGAGCAGCGGCGCGTTCAGCTTCGCCTCGCACGGGTCCGCGTGCAGCCATGTGTTCGAATCGTAGTCGAATATCTACAGAAATACAGAAGAAATATATCTACAAATATTATCGAACTTCTTTTACCAAGGAGAGTTGGCGTAACATTAAGTAATTTTTTTTTTTTATTCAATACTATCCAATATCGTCTCTAAGAATAGAATTAAACAAAGTTATGGAACTGGGTTCATTTGGACCTGAATCCTCACAGCGTCGACATAAGTTACCACTCCATGATTAGAGTAGGGAATCAATAAAATGGTTAAACATGAAGATAGATGAGGCTGCCTTGGTGGCGTAGTTGTATTATGGTATGGCTGTAATATCAAGGTCTCGAGTTCTATCCCCAGGTCGGGCAGTGATATTGGATTTTTCTACTCTGTATCAGCCCGGAGTCTGGAATTTGTGCACGATATGGCGATAGGCTCGCCCCTCATCACATCATGGGACGGAATATGCAAGGCAAAAAGTGAGTGCACTAGTTGTGCCTCTGCCTACCCCTTCGGAGATAAAATGCGTGAGTGTATACACATACATACATACGCACACACACACACTCACGCCTGTTATCCCCGAAGGGGTAGGCAGAGGCCAGCGACTATATAACCCCTAGACTCCTAATGTTCAATATTTCTCTTCAAATTAATTCTGTCAACTACCTGAGGTTTGAGGAAGCGGGGTACTGCATTATGATTGGTTCTTCCCACACCTTATCGCATTATATAACCTTGGAAACATAGGCATAGGGATGGGACGAGTTAAATGAAAACACGATTTTTTTATCGATATTACTTTTATGTTATAAAGTTTAATAGTAATATTATTATTATTTATTAAACATATTAATATTTTAACGAAACTCTTTATGTTATCGAATGACAGATGGCGCTTAGTAAGTCTCATCGACATTAACAAGAATATTTGAGCTGACTTGTAGGAATAACACAAAGAATAACTGAAAACAATCGTTATAATCAACAAACAAAATAAAAAATTATCCTAATAACATTTATTTCTGATACCGCTAGTCAAAAATATGACCTAATCATTTTTAAAATGAATTAACTATTACTAATGAACTAATCATTTAAAATAAGAAGCCTGTTAAAATTAAATAGGCCTCAGATAAATCGATTAGTTGAGTATTCGGGCGATAGTTTCTCTTATTTTTAATTTTATCGATAGAACTATCGACAAATCCTTTTGGTGTATCACTTACTTTTAATGTTAAAAAACAAAACGAAATAGAAAATGTAAAAAGTACTTTCGTCGGAAAGAGATGCAAATATAACAAGATGGCGCGTAAACCCAAAATGACCAGTCTAAGATGAACTCTGTAAAATTTTAAATAAAATGTGATTATGTGTCGTTATTGACTTACCTGTGAAATGTAATGCCATTTTTCTGAAAATTTGAATTACGGCTATTTATACCACACCATTTTATTGTGCACGGGTTCATTACAATAGTTATTTATTCGCAAACACGGAAGTATTTACAGCTCACAGTTGTGGTCGCAACTGACTTGAAGATTTTGAACGGTAAGCTACATTGGATCTATTTGTCAGATGTGTTGCCCGAAGCCGATCGTCTGTTATTAGGAGTCTAGGGGTTACATAGTCGCTGGCAGAGGCGCAACTAGTGTACCCACTTTTCGCCGTTATTCCGTCCCATGATGTGATAGGGGTCGAGCTCGCCATATCGGGCACAAATTCCAGATTTCCAGTTGATACTGAATAGAAAAACTCAATATCACTGCCCGACCCGGGGATCGAACCCGAGACCTCAGCTTTGCAGTCGTACTGTAATACAACTACGCCACCGAGGCAGTTATTATTTTATTTTTATATTCATCTTCTTCTTGGTCGCATTCTTCATTACTGAAGGTCGTGTCCCTGAAAGGCCTTCGTGGCTTTATTTACTATACCTTTCCATTTCGTTCGGTTTTCGGCTTCTCTTAAGGCAGTCGTAACAGACAATCCAGTGAGGGCAGTCACTTGGTCTGACCAGCGGCTGGGTGTCCGGCCGCGAGGTCTTTTTCCTTCTACTTTGCCCACCACAAACAACTTGTCAAGGCTATCTGTTTGACGGCGGGCAATATGTCCAAAATAACCGAGGATCCTTCGGCAGCAGATCGCTGACAGTCTAGTTTTTATGTGTAGATGCTCGAGGATGGATTTGTTTGTTCTCATGGCAGTCCATGGAATACGGAGCATTTTTCGCCAACACCACATCTCGAAAGAATCAATCTTCTTTCGTTCTGTGGCCCGAATCGTCCACGACTCTGAGCCATAAAGGAATATGGGGAAGACCAGGGTCCGGACTAGTCTCGTCTTGGTGACATTGGAGACCCTTGTGTCATGCCAAATATGTGATAACTTGCTCATTGCAGTTTTGGCCATTTGAGTCCTTCTCCTAATTTCCCGTTCGCATCGTCCCTGGTCAGTAAGTAGCGATCCGAGGTAAACAAACTCGCTTACAAAATCCAGATTGGAAAGTTCTCCCGTCCTAGAGAGCTGACCGGTTCTATCGATGACCATAACCTTTGTCTTTGATGTATTAATCAGAATCCCAACTAGTTCACTCTCTTGTTCCACTTTGTGGAATAGATCAGCGAGCTCCTTCTCCGAAGACGCGAAAAGTGTAGTGTCATCTGCATATCTCAAGTTGCTAATTTATATTCATACATACATACATATGTATGTACTAGTATTTGCTCGCGGCTCCGCCCGCGTGATCAAGTTTTCCCGGGATAAAAAGTAGCCTATAGCACTCAGGAGTAAAGTAGCTTCCTATTAGTGAAAGAATTTTCAAACTCGGTTCAGTAGTTCCTGAGATTAGCGCGTTCAAACAAACAAACTCTTCAGCTTTATAATATTAGTATAGATATGTATAGATGAGACGTGAGTACCTCACACCAGACGTGGTCGGTGGTGTCGTACACGTAGCGCGTGTCGTACCCGAGCGCACGACAGAACAGCGTGAAGCAGTTGGCCCACTCGCCGCAGCGGCCGCGCCGCGTCTGCAGCAGCGAGCGCGGGCTGTTGTGCCGCGGGAACCGGGCCACACCCGACGGGCAGTGGGGGCACGTGTACATCTGATACAAACATTACCACTTACATACCCAAAGATTAAATTACATAAATAGAAAAAAGCCCCATTATATAACTATGGATCCAGTTCCAGATCCGGATCCTTTTATTGAATTTTTTTCCGTGGTGCTTTACAACTGGCTTTTCTTGTTGTAAACGTCTCTAAACTTGAGGTTAAAATACCTCTTTCCCTGAGACTCGCCGAGCTTCACCGCTCGGTATCATAAAATGCGTGCCACTGCTGATCCTGGCTTACAGGAGTTACAGTGGCAGGTGTGAGGGCGGGATAGTCTCTATGAATCCAGTCCATAGGCTGTGACTGCCCCCTACCAGGAGGAAAAAATAAATTTTATCATTGTATAACCAAGGCAGGAAAGCATTTTTCTAATTAAGTTGATGAATACAACGTCTTTTATTGGTCATCATGCAGACTTCTTGTTATCAGCTGCAACAATGTAATTTAATTTGAACAACTTATTATATTGAACTTTACAAGGTACTCACTTCAACTCTACATGTCTCGTCATTGATCTTCATGGAGGTAGACTTGAGATACTTTGTTGTCCCCCCACATGTCTCACATGGCGGCTGGTCCACCCATGAGAAGTACTTGTGCTTGAACCAGCCCATTAGCTCCATGAGGAGGGCTATGTCGAACGACATGTCGTGCCCTTTGATTTCACCTACGAAATATTTTATTTTTATATGCATTCAATAGTCACACACCTTACTTTATGAAAATATTGTGTCTAGAGAAAATAGAAGTAAGAAGCAATTTGTGAATTACATAAATATTTATCCCAGCAGAGAAATTGAATCTAAGGCCTCTAGTTTCATAGACTTTATAGTCAAGTGTGAAATGGATTTGTCTCAATTTATTGCAACATAGGTAAAGTAATATTATTCCAGTTTGTCCATTAATAGTATATGTGTAATTTGAATACTTTTCCTCCCTGATTTATTTTACAAAACTAAAATTAATGCACATCACACCTTTTGTCCATGAAGGGGTAGGCAGAGGTGTTTTACAGCCCATGATGTGATAGGGGCCTATTGCCACATCAGGCACAAATTCCTAAATCTAGTTCGATACTGAGTAGAACAATCCCATATAACTTTGCCTGCACTAAGATCAACATAATATGGAACCTCAGAGCTGTAGTTACATGCAATACAACAATGCAACCAAGGCAGTTAGGTAATTCATTTTTCTCAATAAAAATTATGGGCCTTACTAATAAACGTTGTATACATCTGTCCCAGCTATACAATATTTTGTCTCACATCCTCAAATGTTAAATTTCATTTGACAGAGCAAGACAAAACATGGTATAACTAAAACAGACATATACAATGTTTATTGGACCTTTAAAATTTATCATTTGACAATATCTTAACATCCAATGTCTAAGTGTGACTAGTAATGTGGGTGCGCACATTACAAATAAACTTACCAGTCTTGATCTTCTTCTGCTGTTCCCTCATCCTGTCTAGGGCCATCAGCTGCAGTGTAACGAGTGGTATGTGTTCCCGAGCAAGCGCTTGCAACTCCTCATCCTCATATATCAACATGTTGTTAAACAACATCTCTATCTTTTTCAAAAGTTCGTTGTTTGTTGTCTGCAAACATCATGTAAGGTGGTTATCGTAATAATTTTTATAATTATAAATGCAAAAGTTCATGAATATTTTGGGATGTTTGTTAGCTACTACAAAGTAGAAACCACTGGATGAATGTTCCTGAAATTTCGCATACATATAGACCATGATCATCATGACATAAATGCTATTATCCATCGTATAAAATACGGTAGGACTTATCCTGGGAAGATTGTTTTACACAGTTGAAGCCACACCAAGTCAATAATAAAACCTTCAAATTAATTCAAATTAAGCAATAGTGCTGTAATTAAGGTACAAATAATTACTATAGGTATAATTTAAATCAACAAATAGCATACCAAAACTTGAACTGGAGTCAGTTGGTTCTTTGTGTCTAGCCTTCTATTATGACTAGAGCCAGACAGCCGGACAGAGCCCACCGACATTCTACTGTTATTCAGAGAGCCGCAGCAGAAGTTGATTTTCCTTTCGATAGCAAACTGTGCCATTCTCAAATTACTCAAAGTCAACTCTTTAGGATATATGAAGTCATTATTAACCTGTAAAATTTTATAATTTTTTATTTCGTCAGCTTCAAAACTCAAGAAACTATACTTTTAAAAATGAATCTTATCTAAATATTTACTTATTTTGATCTTGAAATTAAACTCTTATAACAGATTTTATCGTGGTTTTTTATTTTATTTTTCTCCCGACGTTTCGAAGGCTTTTCAGCACTTCGTGGTCACGGGGCGGACTGAGGTGTAGGTGGTCCGAAAAGTTAGTATTACAAAGCTACCTTCAATTTACAATTATACAATTTAAGATGTTAATCATTGTTTGCGGTCCATTCAGTTCAGTCTTTCAGTAATGGAGAGTCTAAGGGAGTAATCCTTACCAGTGAAACCAATCCATTGTCCATTGTCAGTTCACGAAGTCTGCAGTAGCTGAACACTCAGAAGAAGGCTCCAACCATTACCTTAGATTTGACAAGCCACAAATCCTTGCCAAAGAACACCGATTCCTGCCTAGGATGATTTGTGAGGGTATTGAAATCAAAAAACATCCCAATTTTAATAGGGAAGATGGTTGGAAACTTGCACCAGCCTGGGACCCGGTAATACATCTAATTAAATTGGGCACCAAACAACCTGCTGACCTGAGACCTCAAGACATTGTGAGCTCTTTCTGAGTAGACCGGACCGCGAACAATGACTAACATCTTAAATTGTATAATTGTAAATTGAAGGTAGCTTTGTAATACTAACTTTTCGGACCACCTACACCTCAGTCCGCCCCGTGACCATGAAGTGCTGAAAACCTTCGAAACGTCGGGAGAAAAATAAATTAAAAAACCGCGATAAAATCCGTTATAATAGTTTAATTTCAATGTCTAACATTCGCGTAAACATAGGGAATCATTATTTTGATCTGTTTGGATGAGGAACAAAAATAAATTAGTCATGTACCTATTAAATTATAAAAACTTTCTTTATTCCCATAAATAATATGAGGCAAGAATATCTTAGTATTAAGAAGATGTAGCTTAAAGCAAGAATTACTAAATAATTTGCATACAATACAATGGAGTTTATTGAAAGTCATGAAATTTCATAATAATTATACCGTTTTAAATCCAAGGTATTTAAGATAGTCACTGAATGAGTCGTGTTTCAGCACATCTTTCAATATATTACTTCTTATTGTTCTCAAATCGTAGTCGTGAGGGTTGTCTAGAATATGACTGATATGGTGTAAGAGCTCGTAGAGGATTTTACTGAATGTATCCACGTCCCGAACACTCTGCTCAACAAGGGCTAACCGTGCCATATCCTCCATTTTTTAATAATAACACAATTTCACACAAATTTACATAAATTCGTAATAAATAATATTTATCACCGTATCGAACACTGTTTCAGTAAGTCACTTGTCAAATTTTGATAAGTCATTACCGTTCAGAAATTGGTTATCAGTTAAACTTTCGTTTAGAAATGCCTGTCGTTTTATTTACTTGATACGTATCTTAGACCGACTACTTATAATATACAACTCGTAGATAGCTTTGATCTTCAGAACAAGAACTAAACTTAGGTTTTATTCAAACTTCGCAGAGTGTTTTGTCTTGGATTTAATCACTCTTTGCGAAATATTATGTATAAGTGATGTAAACAATGTTATTATGTATGAATCATGTATTTACGGGCTAAGTACACACTACGTAAGAATTTGAAGTATCTACTTGCCTACCTTTATCATGTTAATTTCTTGTTAGTTTTCGGAACTAGAATTTGCAAGGTACAGGGATTGAAAATACATGTATTCTAATAAAGAGTGAGTACTTTAGTATAATTGGTTGAGAAGGCAGCTTTGCTTGCGGTTACTATGATACTAAGTACAAACACAACGTTCATAACAAAATCAACTCTTGTGTATCACGAATTGATAATGCGAAAATATTCGCTAGCAGATAATTTCTCTGAAAATGGTACTTTATTACCTACACAATGTTTTAAGGAGTTGAAATATTTTGTTCTAAAGTTAACGAGTCATATTGTTGAACTAAACCACATTATATTATAAGTAGATTTTTTTCTATCTCTCCAGTGATTGACAAAGGCTCTCGCAACTGGCTATTGCACGCTCGATATGTGAGAGGAGAGCATTCTTTGTGCCTCGACCTGGCTGACGAATTACTAAAGCAGAATGAAAATAAACATAAATATGCACACTACATAAAGGTAATGATTTCAGAGAGTTTTGGCGGGAACGTAGAAGTGTCATGAGGTGCTCTTGTTTTAATTCATTATTTTGGTGATACTTAGTGTTATGTTGCATAATTATGGTGGTATATTATCCAATATAGTTCTATTAAAGTGCTCAAATGAAGTGAATTGAAATAACTGTGCCAATCAAGTGTTTTTTCGTTGCCGCCAAAACTCCTTGATAAAGTCTTGGTAAGGTAGCCACTGCTTTACTACGACATAGTACGTAGGAAAAAAAAAAAGTCAACCAAAAATATTACTTAAGACGAGGCTGTATGGGCTCGAACCCTTTGCCTTCCCTAAAGGGAAAATTATAAAAAAAAAAAAAAAAAAAAAGGTAATGATTTCAATAAGCCGAGTGACCGAAGTGCTCACATTATAGACTCTAGACGCGGATGGTGTATAGGTAATAAGTAAGTTTCCGCCTACAGAGAATAAGCTTTAATTAGTTATTGGTAAAGAAGGCATAATATGAAATGTGACTAATCTGGACTTGTGGGTGGAGCTAGCGCCAACATGTAGTTCTAGAGTAGGTCTCGACACTTGCTATTCCTATAGCCTAATTCTGTTTTATAGTAAAATGACGATCATTCTTAACATACCTACCTAGTATTTAACTTGCAATTACCTATAACTAGTAGTGCTCGCGGCTCCGCCCGCGTGAAAATGTTTTTCCGGGACAAAATTATTTTCCCGGGATAAAAAGTAGCCTATAGCACTCAGGACTTATGTAGCTTCCTACTAGTGAAAGAATTTTCAAAATCGGTTCAGTAGTTCCTGAGATTAGCGCTTCAAACAAACAAACTCTTCAGCTTTATAATATTAGTATAGATTAAGTAGTGTAGAAAAACTTAGGAGGAGAGTTAAAAAGGGGGTTTTGAGTTTTTTCTATTTATGAACCTACCGATAAAAGGTTTTTTTCAACAGGGCTCAGTATTAGCAGACGCTGGTCGCATACAAGAGGCTTTGGAGAAGTTCCACAGCTGTCTTCGACTGCAGCCTCAAGATCCTGAACCACTGAAACAAGTCGCCAAATGTCTGTTAGTAAGATAGGCTTGTGACCCTTTCGTGAAGTAAGGACGTAGCAGATTTGGGTTTGACATGCATAAAAATGTACCTATATTTATTTTGCAGATTCCGTCAGGGCCGATTTCAACTAGCTCTGGAAGCGTATTTAGAAGCGGACAAAATAACAAAACATCCTGATGCTGATATTTATTGCGCATTAGGTAATTATATATTTTGGTGATTTTTTAAAGTGGAAGTACTACGTACGTAGTACTATTCAGTATTCTGTGGTATTACTTATCTACTATTATATTTTATAGTTTTTGCCGGCTGCTCTATCTGCGTGAAAAAGGTTTTCTGGGGACAAAAGTCTCGCTATATATTTTCCCGAGATCAAAAATATATAGCTTATACTCAGGAGTAATATACCTTCCTGTTTGTGAAAGAATTTTCAAATTCGGTTCAGTAGTTCCAGATATACATAAGCTTGAACAAGCATACTCACAAACTTTAGAATTTAGATACTTACCTAAGTACTTCTTTATAAATAAGGGCTCGTTGGTGTACGTACTTAATGGTATTCGAAGTATCCGGTATCGCAGATCAGGCAATGATAATAATTTAATCGAGATTAGATTTACCTATAGTCCTAATATTACTAACGCGTCATAGAGCGAAAATAAACTCCACGGATCATTACAGTCGTCCTACCCTTCAGTGTTATAGATAACTATAAGGGGTAGCTATTTATATAGCTATATAAATAGATACCCCATCCGCCATACCACCAGCCTCAGATATATAGATACTAGCCCTGTATTATTTACTGCCCACTGTTGACCATGGACCTCTTCAACAACTGAGACGGTTTACGTCTTAGTCTTAGGGTTAGCAGACTTGTGCCCCGTGGTCCGGGGGCATATAAAGAATCTCGCAACGGCATCCCCTGTTTGTCGTTACAGGCGACTAAATGGGGTACCTAAGCGAGAGTCGCGGGGCGAGCAGTGGGGGTCTGCTCGCCCAACTACTCCAATGTAAGCGACTACGAGGTGGACGACAATGCGGGAGGTCGGTCTCCTGCAGTCGTAGACGCAAAAGCGTGCTCTAGAGTTCGGAGGCTTCTCAGCCTCCTCATTTAGAGAGGGGCGGCAATGCGGCATCGCGCAGGGTCGGTTCCGTGCAGCTATCTTCGTGCAACAAGATACCCCGGGGCTGACCCGTAGGCGCCGAAGAAGGCCACCGCGGGGTTTGGTTGGTGGCACACGGTGTAGGGTGTACATAATGTTAGGGACTCGGTTCAATGCTCGCTCGGATGAAGCTATACTCCCGAGTGTCGACATTGGGCCGTAAGACTGTGTGAAACCAACATAACCGTTCCACTCACCCCCCAGTGGTGGTAGCGATAACGCGTTTTTCCCCGCGATAAAAAAAGGTTAGCAGACTTCATGTAGGTATACCTTGAAGAGAACTTCCCAGGTTTGCAGGTTTCCTCACGATTTTCTTCTTACACTGTTAAAGCAAGCGATAATTGATAAAGAATACACACTTTTTAAAAAAAGTCAGAGGTGCGTGCCCTTTGGTTTTGCTGTTTGCACCTGCGGACATTCGTCTCCGCAGTTCGTTCCACAACTAGGCTATCACTGCTCACCTCATACTATGCTAGCTACCTCACCAATAGTTAAAATTTTAAAATCACTTGTAGCGGAGTGCGCTTGGAATCTTGGTGACCCAGTGCATGGTGTGGAATGGGCGCGCTCTGCCGTCCAGGCTGGTGGGGGGGAGAGGGCCGGTGCGTTGCTGGCGAGGCTGCTGCTGGCTTCTAATAACATTAACAGCGCTCTGGCTGCCTATGACGAAGCACTGGCGTAAGTGTATCAAATTTGAGGAGCAAATAAGATACAGGTTGTCTGGTTTGGGCCCCGCTGTTAAATACTACTTAATTGCGACACAATTTTATAGCATAAACCCGCATATGTTTATTGATTTTGTGAGGTCGTAACGGTTCAGGGATTGAATTGATACTGGCGTACGTGACGAGCAAGTCTACCAATTTTGGTAGACTTTTTGTGACACGTTTTCTGCGGCTTATGCTCCGTCTGTGTTAGTCTAAGTACAGTAACTTCTGTGTAGGTTAGCACTAACAATTTAGGTTACTCATTATGTATAGTACAACAGAAACTCTCGGGGAACAGATGTGTACTTCTTGTCTCTTTATACAGGGTAGAATACAATGGTATATATAATATAACTAGCAACTGTGTAGTTAACATAAATGCAGATAGTAAGGTTCGGAGGCGCGCGTACAATCATGTCGCTAGGTGAAACGGACGACGACAACCTCAGAATAATAACTAAAGCAAGTTATTATTCTGAACAACTGACTACCGACCGAGTGGTGCGTGCGAGTCGACAAACATCGTCGCCGCGTGAGACTCACCGCTGTGTGCAGCGTGTGCAGGCGAAACGCGCGGGAAGACGGCCGCGAGTTGTACGGTGTGGCAACCAGTGTTGCCAACCCTACTGTTTTAACAGTAGATTTACTGTTTTTGCTTTTTCATCCCTGTTTTTTGTTTAGAGTCGAATTTTTACTGTTTTTTGTTTTACTGGTTTTTACATGCATTTTCACTGTTTTTTGGTTCCTTGGAGTTGGCAACACTGGTGGCAACATCGCCATCCGGTTTACTATAGGTATTAGTATCATCGATATAGGTATATGTAGAATACACGTCAATGATTGTTATTTATTAACTGTTGTGCCAAATAAAGATCTCATTCACGATTTCAAACGAACGCTGCGAGGATTTTGTTAGACTTTATTTCTGTACCTACCCGTACCCCACTAGATATATTTATTTGTGCCGCAAGGTAAAAAATACTTTGGTTAAAGTTTTGTACTATTTGCAAGATCGATACAGCTCACTAATCAGTAATCCGGCTCTTCAACAGTGCGGGGCGTGCTATAATCCGGCACCCTCCTCCCGTGCCCCCTCACCGCTTCCTTCTGCCGCCCCGCTCACGCCCTCCGGTCTCCAGCCGCGCCGGCGCGGCATCAGTGTGAAATAAAAACTTATCACAACAACACGTGTGTATTTACTGCTTTGCACATTCCACATAATACCTTCCGCTGTTGTTTTTTAGTGTAAAGTACATATTTCATTAATTAGTGTAGCTAAAATGTCAAGTAAACGGAAGCATAAGACTTTAACTTTGAAAGATAAAATGAATATTTTAAAGAAGTTAGATAGTGGAGAGAAGATGTGCAAATTGGCAAAAGAGTATGGAGTTGGGCGTGCTACTATATACGGTATTAAGAAAAATAAAGAAAAGATAGTGGAACATGTGAAGACAATGAAATCCGGAGTAGGAAAGCGTAAAACATTAAGAGTTGGTGATTATCCAAAGATGGAAAACGCTCTTTACGTGTGGTTCATGCAAGAGCGTTCCAAGCATACACCTATATCTGGAGAAATTGTAAAAGCTAAAGCAATCGAGTTTTATAAAAAAATAACCAAAAAAGATGATTTCCGTGCTAGTTTTGGGTGGTTAGATAGATTTAAAAAGCGATTTGGTATCCGTTTGTCAACGGTATCGGGTGAAAAACTCTCAAGCGACGAATCAACAGCACAGCCATTTATCCAGTATTTTACAGACGAAGTAGAGGAAGATTCTCCTTCCTCCACTTTGTCTGAAAAACCAAACCCAGGTCTTCTACCGGACCAAATCTACAAAGACAGTATAACAGTAATAAAAAAAGAAGAAAACCTTGAAGAATTATTGGAACCACCGACTACTACAATGGCTAAAATAAAACCAGATATAGCGTTTAATTGTTTCAATACCTGTATAACATGGGCTGAAGAAAACGGAATATCTGCTGAGGATATTATAATTCTTAGAAATTTACGAGAAAAAGTTTTTCAACAAGTACTACAAGTTGCAAACAAATCGGACCAAAATTAAGAATAAATTTAACACTAATTAATTAAGTAAATTGATACTGTTATAGAAAAAACGTGTAGTATATTTATTACTTACCCACATGAATATAAAATATTATGTTTTATGAAATCTTTTATTTATTATGAACCTTTGTATAATATAATCCGGCATCCTTTAGTTTTTAAAAGTACCCTATTAGTGAGTCTCTTCTGTAGGTACTTACTTAAACTGATATTACTTAGTTACCTATAAGTATTAACTTTCTTCGGCGAAACAACAGAACTTAATACAGATTGGATTTCTGAGACGGGACAGTAAGGACAGATAGGTACTTTAATCGCTTTATCTGCTAACAATTTTTGTAGCACCAACGTACTTCAGATTTCTAAACCCACCACAGCTCCCACGCCTGTGGAGCAGACACTCTAGCAGCAGCCGGCGCTCTCCGCCTCCGAGCTGGTGACCCTCGCCGCGCCTTCCAACTGCTCGGGGCAGCGCTGGCCCAGCAGCCGTCCCAGCACGCCGCAGCACTCGCTTTAGCAGCTATGATGCTGCAGCACAAGGACCTGGATGCAGCGCTGGCGAGGCTGAAGACGGCCTTAACAGCCCATCCGACTTGTGTGGCCAGTCATGTGAATTTGGGTCTGGCGTTGTTGGCAAAGAAGAAGTTTGTTGCTGTGAGTTGCCTCGAGGATACAGTGGGGCTAGGGTGTGAAAAAAAACACGATGCGTCTCCGCTTCGTTTTATTGCGATTGGTTGAGAGACTGATATATCGCTTTCTCGATCAATTGCAAACATCAAAATACCGATACGTCAGTCACTCAACCAATCACAATAAAACGAAACGCAGACGCATCGTGTTTTTTTTTTCAGCCCCACAGACTAGCTTTGTTGTAGTATAGTGTTGTTTATTTATGCTTAGGTATTCAGTCTATGCACGCGCCCTTGGGCCTTGGAGGCTCTGGGTTCTAATCCCGGTCAGGTGACATATTGTGTGGGAAATGTTGGGATTGGATTCATTAGAAGACGATTGACGTATAGGCACGTGGTCGGTGGTAAAAGTAAACCAATTAGAGTTTGCAACATGTGTTAACATGTGGGTTGTACTCATCCTGCTTTAAAGTAGGTACTCTAATGCAGGATAAGAACATAAATCTTAAATAGGTCGGTATCTTTTAAAACAAGTTCAGAAGAATGATGGTGGAGTGTTGCTTAATATAACTGACTTCCGTACAACGGATAGTTATTTAAGCGGCAACGGATAGTTAGGTTTGGATTTTGGAAATCTCCATATTAAAATAACCATCACCAACAGGCTCTAACGTGTCTCCAGCGTGCAGTGTGGGCAGCGCCGCTGAGCTCGCGCGCCTCGCATGACCTCGGTCTGGCGCTGCTCATATGCAGGAGGAACACCTCGGCCTTCTGCAGACTCGCCACCGCCACTGCTTTGGAACCTTCTCAACCCTTTACTGTAATAACCAGCAATATAGCTAGCCTTTATTGGATCCATTAAATTTCTTTATTCTTTTGCCTACTGAACTACATACTTTATTATCTTTATACTGGTTTGTAAAAAGCTACCTACTTAACTCAAGTTATTTAAGTTAACCTACTCTATACCTCATATGGTAGATAATAAAGATCTAATTATAAAGTACATCACTTAACGCTTTTCTTCTAGGTACTTTTAATAGCAATAGCGTTAGAGCGTCTAGAAGACAGTAGGTGTGACGCAGCATATATCAGGGCCGCCAGATTGGCGCCAGAAAATCCCCTCATCAGACTGAACCTGGCAGGGCGGCATGCACGAGCTGGCCGTCTGGAAGACGCTATGGAGGAAGCGTCGATTACAGCAGAATTGCTGCAGAGAGACGAGAAACCTGATGCACATGTATGTTTTTTTTTTCTATATGGGCATAGTAAAGAGGCCAGAGATCGTACCATTATCTTATATCGTTCCAATAACCAATAAATTACGATTTGTTCTAGCTGGCAAGTTCATTGGCGTCTCTCCTGGCAATTTTGAAAGATGCCGGGGTGGGTATGTCGCTGCCTTCAAACGGCACTGATTTAGACACACCTTTGCCGGCCATTGAAGATTCAAACATAACGGAAAATGTTATGGCGCCTGATGAAGTGTAATTCTGAATCACAGTCGAGATAATGCAGTTAAAATAATATGATTCCCATATAAGATATTTCGACGGTCCCATAGAACAAAGTCGTATATGCAAAATGCTAGCTTTTCAGTAGAGCGCTTTGAAAGTCAAGTTAATTATGAAAATCACAAGTTATACATGAAGGAAATATTATATTCTAAAGGGTTCAGTAACAACTTTGAACCTAATGCGTGAAAATAGCACTAATTCGCACATTAATACAAACTTACGACTTTCAAAGCGCTCTACTGAAAAGCTAACATTTTGCATATACGACTTTGTTCTATGGGACCGTCGATTTTCATATTAAGACATTAAAATTAAGAAATTATTGATGTTGTATTTCATTGAAAGTACCTAATCATATCTTTGTATGCAAAATATCAAAAAGAACACAGTGTTGGGCAATTGGGTAAAAAAAATAGTACAATCATAATGAAATTTCTAAAGTGGATATCGTCTCTATAAAATGTATTTTATGTTATGTTGTAAAAAAAAATTATGTGTATTTCGTACATAATGCGATTATGGCCGAACGATGAAGTGGTTTTTGTTCATTTTTGCAATAATATTCTGTGCTGCAAAGGTTTGTAGATACACTTTATGATCTTTTCCACCTGTCGTTAATCTCATTCTAATTTGGGTCAACACAACACATATTTTTTTAAAGAAGTCTTCTAAAATAACTCCTAGGTTTTGATGCCCCCATTAACTTTTGAGGGACTAAAAAAAGTCACAGCGTTGCTTGACATGGGAATCGAATCACAAATCTCCTGATCTATCTAGTATTCAAGCCCATACACACTGTCAGTATACCAATGTAAGACAACTTACTATAATATAAACATATTCAAAAGATGATGCGCATATTGTTGGACTGACCATGTCTCTAATTACCTATTTGTTTTCACTTTTACACCTTTTAGTGTGCAAATAAGACCAGAACAGCAAGCTTAGTAGTACTTCCTCCATTAGTGCTGGGTTACGATGAATTGTACGCAGAGGAAATAAAAGAAGAAACCATCAAACATCCTCATGAGACCCAACAATTGATAGATAAAACAAACAACCCAACTGAAGATTATGATTTTTCTCGTGAAACTACTAAAGGGGATGTTCTGGAAAATTCTAGTGATAACCATCAGACAGAACACCTTGGTAACGATTGACAGGGTGAAACCACAATTGTATAATACTATACGATTTATTTAGTTGTCCTTATGACAAAAATAAAACATCACATTTATCTTATTCTTATCTATTATATAAAAATGAATCCCTATTTTCCTTGGTCACGGCATCACGCGTGAACGGCTGGACTGATTTCGTTATTTCTTTTTTTGATGTGTTTGGTATTGTCAGGAGAAAGTTCTTATATATATAAAAATATTTTACTTTTATATTTCATGGAAGTAAAAAGCTATAAAATGGATGTATATAAGTAGTAATTCCACATTCTATTATTGACGTTATACGAATATTACATATTATTATACTTACATATCCGCTCTATCAGCTATAGCACTCTATTATAAGAGATGTTTTGTCCAAAAACATTAGCACTAGTTCATTTAACATTATTAACACTTATATACTAGTCTTGAGAATATTGTCCCGTGAATAAAGGCGTATCTTGGTAAGTTACAACGAAATAAAATGGATTTTCCACTTTGGATCCCTCATGTATTGAAGTTGTTTTGGCCGACGCCGAGTATATACCTAAACGGAAAATATGTTTAAGTAATTTATTATTACATATTATCAAGAATTTTTGTCACTCAAACTGATCCTGTCAAAAGGTAATATCAGAGTATGAAGACATATCATGGGTTTTGTTAGGTTTTTATAAATTGCCTTAGAACTAGATATTTTTATTTAACCATACCATAACCAGCCCTGTATTATATACTGCTCACTGCTGAGCACGGGCGTCCTCTACAACTGAGATGGATTAGGCCTTAGTCCACCACGCTGGCCTAGTGCGGGCAGATTTCACATACCATCGAAATTTAGAGAACATCTCCGGTATGCAGGTTTCCTCACGATGTTTTCCTTCACCGTTAAAGCGAGCGATAATTCACAAGGAATAGACACACAATTTTTTTAGAAGTCAGAAGTGTATGTCCTTGGGTTTTGAACCTGGGGACATTCGTCTCGGCAATCCATTCCACTCCCAACTAGGCTATCGCCGCTATCCAACTAGGTTATAGCGGCGATATTTTTATTTAAAAATTATAATTTGGGGGCCAATGATTCCCCAGTATCCTTAAAGGACATGTCCAAAAATGGCCCTGAATTTTTAACCAAGACCGTTCATATATTCGAATAGAATTCCGAAAAACTAAACTTTTACAATAAATCGTTTAATTTTAAAGCACAGCTATTTTGAGATTTATGTCATTTTATTTTTCTTAAAAACTACACTTAATAACGTTTTTAAAGAAGTAAGTTATGAATGGCGGGGTCTAAAAAAATATTTTTAATGGATAGAAGTTTCATATTTCGCCCTTTTAGTTTTCATAGCCCTACAGTTTGAGCCTGGTAAGATTTTCCTGCCCAGCTCCCATACAAAAGCGGACATCTCCATTAGTCTCTAGTTTGGATGACCTTGTAAGGTTTTAAAAAAATAAGTATGTCAACAAAAAATACACATTTCTTATGTTAACTAGATATATATTATCCTACTAATATTATAAAGGCGAAAGTTTGTAAGTATGTGTGGATGTCTGGATGTATAGATGTGTGTTACTCTTTCACGCAAAAACTACTGAACGGATTTCGATGAAATTTGGCACACGGATAGATCATGTCCTGGATTAAAACATAGGCTACTTTTTATCCCGGGAAAATATAAACCGGGACTTTTATCCCGGAAAACCTTATTCAAGCGGGCGGAGCCGCAGGCAAAAGCTAGTTTAAATATAAAACACTTACTAGTCACAACCTTTAGATGAACACCGGTGTTGTCGATCTTTGCTATTCCAACTTGAGCTGCATTTTTACTCACAATATCATTGGTATGCTAAAAATATAATAATTATTTGTAATGTTATTTACAACCATTTTTGGATAAAATGTTTTATTTTAAGCTTGTATACTTTTATGATTGTGCATTTTTTAAGACAAGAATTTCATACGGGTACAGGCAATATAAAAATCATAGTTTAATTACCTCACATAGTAGTCCTATTTCAGATACAAGGTTTATACATGGTGCTCTCAATTCAGACGTGGCAGTGAACAATGGCTGTATACTACTAATGGTGGCAGTTAAGCCTTCTGTATTGAGTTTTTCGAAAAGGTTATTTAAAAGATCGGTTTCGTTAGGTACGATTATCACGAGTTTTAAATCCGTATCGTTTAGTGGAAGTACTAAAATCTGAAAAACGAAGGCATATAAAATATTTGCCAGGAAATAGGCTCCGCCCTGTGATTTAGGGGCGTTTAAAAAAAAATTGTGACTGGGTTTTTCATCTTAAAATTTACTCAGTCGCAGCTCGGAGTCAGGAAGTTGGCGGTGTGATACCCCCGTGCCTCGGAAAGCACGTAAAGCCGTTGGTCCTGCGCCTGATCTCTCTCCGGTCATGTCGGATTGCCGTCTCACCGGACTATGAGAGTGAAGGAATAGCGAGTGCACCTGTGTATTGCGCACACACTTGTGCACTATAATATCTCCTGCGTACCTGGCTGATCTCCGTTGAGATTGGCCGCCGTGGCCGAAACTGGCTAGGAGGATTTCATTTCATTCATAGGGGCGTTTGGAGAATTCCACCACGGTATTCCCTGCCTGTGGTAGGAGGCGACTAATAGGGACCAGGGGGGTCGGGTCAGTCAGCACGGGTACTGTCCGCCGCGAGATAATATGTGAGCCCTCCCCCCCCCCCCCCCTCTCCCACAAGCGGAGACGGGAGGACACTTAAGTCAGAGAAAGCCCGCAGCCGTCCCTGATGCGCCGAAGATGAAAAAAATAAGGAAATTGTTAAGCTGGGCTGGGATAGCATGATCAGGGCCCGCTTTAGCTATCCGGAGACCCCGAGCGAAAAAATTTTGGCGCCCCCTTTCAGCCTTTTTTTTTATTTTAGGTTCCAAATGTATTTTAAAGCCCCCTCCGCTAAAGCCGATTCTGAGCATAATTTTAAATTTGAGTGAATCCATAGCCTCTTCGCTATAAGTATAAAATCGAACATTTCCTTTTATATTAAAAACATTTACGTCACTAAACACTAGATGAAGGGTCTCCTAAAATAGCGGAGTGCCCACCCAGAGGATTTTGAGACAGCCTACTAATACTTACTAAAAAAAATTAAACCAAAAATTATCAAGTCTCCAAGTACACCGAAGTATTTTTTTATATAGGACGCAGAGGGATATTGACTAGCTACGTCCATGAGTAAAAATGAGATGACACGAGGTTTTAAATGGGTAAGGTATTCGGTAAGTAGGTATTTAGGTAATTTAACAATCTATACATATAAATAAAATTGGAGTGTCTGTTTGTAATATTGAAATAACCGTTTTTTAATACATGTATATGAATATATATACGGTACATACACCAAAACAACATTTTTTACAATTTTTGTCTGTCTGTCTGTCCGTCTGTCTGTCTGTTTGTTCCGGCTAATCTCTGAAATGGCTGGACCGATTTTGACGGGACTTTTATTGGCAGGTAGCTGATGTCATGAGGAGTAACTTAGGCTACGTTTTATCCCGGGAAGATATAAAGCGGAACTTTTATCCCGGAAAAACTTTTTAACGCGGGCAGAGCTGCGGGCATCAGCTAGTGTAGAATAAAATCTTTACCCTTGCATCGTATTTCACGTCTTCGGTATAATTAAACGAATTGTAAATCTTCATAAGAGGTCCTGCTGAGGCTTTAGATAAGTCCCATAACCCCTGTTGGAAAGAAAAATATTATCCCATGCAAACCCCAAGCATATAAAATTAGGTTAGTTATGGTAAAATAAATGTCCAAGAAGATAACACTCTGTATATTACATTGTTATTGAAAATTATGTGTGGTGCATTGCTATTCTTTATGGCAGGGGCGAATCTGACTTTCAGCAAAGTATCATGCTTGTCTTGACAGTTTGCTGTAGGAATTCCAGATGAGTAAAACAAATCAGTGTTACCTTAACAACACTAATATTTCTTAGAAGTAATTTAGTATTTGATGGAAATTCTTTTCCCATATTTTCTGTCACTTTTAAATCTTGCATCTGGAAACAAGAAATAGATCATACTGTTTTCAATCATAAAGAAATAACATAATATGAGGAATCATGTGATTCTTATTAATAACTTAGATTATTATGTTAATAACAAGTATAAGGTACTTAATTAAAACACAGTTCAAAAACATCATACAAATTAAATAAATTATAATTACCCATTGCTCGAACACATCCAGTTTTCCAGTTTTAACATAATCAATTTCTAAATTTGAATCATTTATGAAATGTTCTGGTTTTGAACATGGTGAATGGTACAAAACATTTTTTGTTGTTACTTCTTTTTTGTGTTTTAAGATTTTTTTATCTGAAATACAAATAAGGTAATATGATGAAATGGAATTGTATGTAAGTATCACATTTTTCAATGAGACTAACAAATAGTGCATGTAACTAATTAAATAGAAAACCTGCAAGTCAAAATTCATCATGAAGAATATTACTTTAATATTTAGCTAATCAATATTTACCCTGAGATTTAACTATAAATCAATATAAAAATAATCCATAGAGGCATAGCAAGAACTTCCAATAACCAGACATGTTTTCATTGCTTTATCTTCTTCGAGAAAAAATGGTTACCCCATTAACCATACTTGATCAAAAAAACATACACGTCGCCTAATCATTTATCATGTTTAAATGTGAAACGAACTCTTACCTGTATATATTTATTGATAGTTGGGCTGCTTCCTCCACATAATGCCAGCAAGATATTAACCCCTAGAGGCGAGGACACCCATCGCCGCGGTGCCTGTTACCACCGGGCGCACGTAAACTCAGGTCAGAATATTCTCGCAAAAAGGAATCATTTCAGAGTATTTATTGGACCGTTTTTATAACAAACCAAGCAGTATACCTACCTGAAGTAACATTTCTAAAAGATTTTTTTTGAATACTACGTTTTATATATTTTCTTCCATTTATTCGGTCTTTCCGTAGTATTATAATGCACTTCGATTGGGTCCTTGTTTGGTAGCAATCACTGATCAGAAGTTATGCTTGTATTTCCGTAGTATTATATTGCTCTTTGGCTTGTAGCAACTAGCAATCAGAGACATTTTTTTTTTTTTTTTTTTTTATAATTCTCCCTTACAGGGAAGGCAAAGGGTTCAAGCCCATACAGCCTCGTCTTAAGTGATATCTCTGGTTGTCGTAGTAAAGCAGTGGCTACCTTACCAAGACTTTATCAAGGAGTTTTGGCGGCAACGAAAAAACACTTGATTGGCACAGTTATTTCAATTCACTTCATTTGAGCACTTTAATAGAACTATATTGGATAATATACCACCATAATTATGCAATATAACACTAAGTATCACCAAAATAATGAATTAAAACAAGAGCACCTCATGACACTTCCACATTCCCGCCAAAACTCCTCGCAATCAGAGACAAATAAACAAGAGAGACGGTTAACTTCATACATATGTTTTAACACGATAAGGAAACACCTACATGCATAAATTTTATATCTATAGTCTGTTATACATTTCATTCATATCCATAGTTGGACTTTTCTTTCTTTCCTTTGTGAATTGAACTTTAAAGTGCTCCGTTCTCTTTCGCACGGAGGTTATGTATAAAAGAAAATATGGCCGCCGCCCTAGGGGTGTGCCGTTGCGGTAATCGGTAAATATCTGACACTACCGATCATTAAAAAAAATAGGGATGACTTTCAAGGTCGGGTTCATACTAAAACCGATAATTTATCGGTTTCCCACAGTGAGTATACGGCGAAAGCGCAGTTTGAATGTTACTTTAATTCTGGATTTCTTTAAATAAAATAAAACTAAATAGTAGAGTTAAATCATTTATTTTTATAGTATTTCTTGTAATTTAATTTTCACGTCCTATTTACAATAATTTTCGAATCAACCGTAATCCCGCGAAATTCAAATTTAATTTTCGCAGTTCTATAATTACTTCAAATATTGCATTTTCGTAACAACAAAATAAATTTCTTTACTATTACAATGAAACCATAAAATAAATTCTAAATTGCGAATTACATTAAACGAAAAGCACAAAAATATGAAAGGAGACAGCTATGGCTGGCATATAAAATATATATGAATAGGTATTGATATTCAAAATGAGAGTTATTTAAATAACCACGTAAAGAAAAGCAAAACACAATGTTAGTAACTATAAAAAAGCAAAGCACAATGTTAATAACCTGGAAAAAGCCAGTTCAAGTTGGCAGGACAGGGAAAAAAGGCAGTCGGGTAATAAAATTATATCAAGAACGCGTTGCCCTGTGCCCACCGGTTTAAACGATATAGACCCTAACCTAGCTAGCCTATCAGTCTTTCGGTAGCTAGCCTAAGGATGACGACCCGTAGAAGAAAGGCAGAAAGAATCTCCGGGCTTAGTTTTTTCGTCATCAATTTTTTTCCAGTCTCTCGTAAACAGTCACTAATTGTTATATAAGCTCGTGCACGCACATCTTCGTAACAATAGGATAACGTTCAAGTGAAGCGGATTAATTATGTACTATAAAGAACAAAATTCTGATAATAATGAATGATAAATTCACAGTGACATTCGCCTACATTTAAATTTATTGTAAATTTCGGTCGATATGAATTAATAGCAAACGCAACAAAATAATCGTTCAGTCTTCCATAAGTAAATAACCTGTGTATAGCGTGCATTCGCCTATATTAACAAGATAATTTTAATCAGAACAATTTAGTATCATAATAATGCTACAAAAGACAAAAAAAATTAGATACTCTATATAATATTCTACTCTACATGATTACAAATATAATATGAAATAAAAAAACAATATTGCAATTTTTGCTCTTAATTAATAGAAATATAAAAAATATGAATGTGAATAAGAGAAATATGAATTTTGAATACACTCAAAAATACAATTTACCATAACAAGCTTAACTAAACATAAGAATAATCAAATACACATTGAGCAATTGTTGTCTGGCAAAAAGCATTCCATGCATAAAATGTTATATTTTGCAGTACTATGTAATGGCATATTTGTAAGTTAAAATGTTACCAATAATCAGAAAATGGTGGATACACATTAATGACAACACAATAAGTATTAAAAACTATTAAAAATACGTCCAATTCTGGAAACAAAAAAAAAACTATTTATTTGTACAAAGGTTAAGGGCGCTTTCACAGAATGATGTCTGTTTGTAAGGTTTTTGTCGTTCAAACGTGATGCATTGGCTTCATGCATATGATAACTATTATACCAAAAATATTCTTCATTTCATCTTCTTAAATAATAATAGAGCCATTTTTTGATAATCTACTTTTTTATTTAAAAATCCTCATTCTCTCGGTGTGTGTTTTAGTGAAATACACAAGACACCTTACTTGGAAGCTCCAATTTGCAAATTCTGTTAAATATAAGCCATCAAAAACAATATTCTGTCACTATTGACACCATGTTCTTATATAGTAGCACATAAAAAAAATTACAATTGATATATAAACGGTAAAAACAATTTTTTTACACTTTAGTTTTCGGTCAAAATGGCTTCGGTCTGGAGCTTTACATCACATTGACAAAATATTCATACCGAAATAAAACTTAACACTTCCTTAAACTGCGACTAATAATTTTATAATTTTCATTTTATGAAATCCTACTAATATTATAAAGGCGAAAGTTTGTAAGAATGTATGGATGTTTAGATGTATGGATGTTTGTTCCGCATTCACGCAAAAACTACTGAACGGATTTCGATGAAATTTGGCACACGGGTAGATCATATCCTGGATTAACACATAGGCTACTTTTATCCCGGGAAAATATAAAGCGGGACTTTTATCCCGGAAAAACTTTTTAAAGCGGGCGGAGCCGCGGGCAAAAGCTAGCATAATAATAAATATAGTATACATTTGGTTGAAACGATGCCACACGCAATATACTCGCACGTTATACAATTTAAATTTATGTTATTATTTTTATTTCACAAAATAAATGTGGTATATATACAGTCGTGGTCAACTAATTAGGGACATGCAAGATAGTGAAGAACAATAACCAGTTATGTACATACAAATATAAAACCCTATTGATTTCTCAGTAACTATTATTTGCATAATTTGGTCCGATTATTATGCTTTAAATGGCTGTAAATAAAAGAATAAATAAATAGAAAAAAGTATTTAATATCAAAGGTTGAACATGTATTCAATTTTAAGGTATAATTCTGTAGCTGGACATTTAATTTCAATTTCATGACGTGTAAAAGTGCCCTTAGGGGCCTAATTACTGAATAAATGATTTGAATTTGAATTAAGGACAGTAAACTATAATGAAAAATAGAGTTAAACAAAACTAATAATCTGCAGTATTATAATATCTTTAACAGCTCCATTTTATTACGTGTAAAATCAGTACCCAGTAGCAAAACCTTTGTTAGTAATTACCGCTTGACACCGATGTGGCATAGACATTATCAGTTTCTGGCATGTTTCGACAGGAATATTTGCCCATGCCTCACAAAAAGCTTCATTAAGTTCATCTAAAGTTGTGGTACGATAAGTGGCTACTTTTTTCTTGATTTCGTGCCAAAGGTGCTCGATTGGGTTAAGGTCCGGACTATTTGCTGGCCAATCTAGCACCGATACTGACTGACTGGTAAGAAACGACTTGACTGAACGGGCGGTATGTTTCGGGTCGTTATCATGCTGAAACGTCCATTTAATAGGGAGATGCTCCCTTCGCTGAGACACCAGCTCTTTCGTCTGTCCCAAACACTTCGTGTTTAATTAAAATAGAGCCTAGAAACGGATCTTTCTTAGCTAACCTGGTTATCATTCTATCTTCTTGCGGAGTTGTTTTTCTCGATCTTTTTGTTCTGGGCACATTTAAATCTGTGTTATTGCATCTGACATGTTGCACTGCATTGTATACCATAGTTTTTGAACAATTTAAATGTTCTGCTATCCTTCGGTATGGCCATCCATGCTTGACAACAAACTTCATGATAATTTTTCGTAGTGTTCGATCGCAACTTTTATTTTTACCCATTTTTCATCAAAATATTTTTCAAAACTTAAAATAATCGGGATTGCCGCCAAAACTACCACGAAACAATAAAAGAAGAAGTAAAAAAGTATTGAGATTCAAATTTTGAAAATAGAACGCAATATCTCAGTGTCCCTAATTAAATGGCCAGCCAGCATTATTTGAACAAATAGCACTACGATAATCTATCAGCTATACTGTAAAGAGGTTTAATGTTTAAGAAGTTGTTATTGTTTGTATAATCGGGCACATAAATGACTAATTATACTTACATGTAAGAGATATGGAATATGGTTTAGACTCGTTGGAAAATAAAAAATAAATTCACAATTCGCTTTAACCAATTAGTCCCTAATTAGTTGACCACGACTGTATATCTATCTTGGTTGCGCCGAAGTCGCACGCAATACACGGCATATAGCAATAACAAAAAAAAAACTGCGCTGCGCAAAATTGTAAAAGCGCCCTTAATTTAAAAACATAAGATGCTTAACTAAACTTAGAAATAATTATACATTATTATCGCCTCCCGAAAAGCATTATGTGTATAATGTTATATTTTGCAACATTATGGGAGTAAAAAGGCTACAAAAATCAGAAAATGTTGGGTACACTATAACGAAAACACAACATTCAAATAAAAGGTAAAATTACTGTTTCTGCACATTGGTATATCAATTAAATATGAACAATTATGGAACCACACCATACCAGCCCTGTGTTATATACTGCTCACTGCTGAGCACTCAAATAAATACTATTATTTTGTAGTAATATGACTACTAAATCAACAATTATCTAGTAGGTTCATTTTAGTTATTACTTATTTATGAATTTGCAAGAATCAGTGTAAGAAATCCATTACCCCTGAAGGGGTAGGCAGAGGGCGCAACTAGTGCACCCACTTTTTTCCATGCGTTTCGGTCCCATGATGTGAGGGGGGGAGTCTATCGCCATATCTTAAATCATGGATTTTAAATAATTTATGCTTAAAGTAAACAAAAGGTTCATAATAAAGAAGACTACAACTACGATTTTTTACACAACACAAGGAGCCACAGTTGAGCTACTATTTAGTATGTATGATAACTAAAACCACAAAAATATGGCTATTACACTTTAAATGAGAACAATTTTACTTGCATCAATCATAATAGTTGTAGACAAAATAGTATGAAGCAATAACACACTACTATTAAATAAATTAAAAAGAGACTAGGTACTTCACCTTCATCCTAAACTATAAGTCAATCCTTTTGTGACTTTTTCTCGGATTTTGCATTTCTATGTCTTGAGGCCTCAAATCATATTGTTTATTTGATTATTAAAATACACCATAGCTTAACTTGGAACTCTAATTGTATGTAGCCAAAAAGCTTTAATGAGAGCTGTTTTATGTATATTACAATTATACCATTGTAATTTTTTTTTTAAAGTTCCTATTAAATCTGAATAAACGTAAACATTGCAAATAGATCGCATCATCTTATCAATAATATAAATACTTTGCGAGAACGTTCTACTAAAATTACTAGAACGATAATATAACTTATCTTTATTAGAGCTATACTCTTTTAAATGAATTAATTCGTGAAATGACTCACTCTGAGATAATAATGCATTTGTACAATTATCATAATCTTTGCAGTTCAAATGGGACATCAGAAAACGACAAACTGCACCAGCAATATATGGTATTGCTGGTGCTTTATGTTCGAATATATTTTCGTGAGGTTAGTTTTATTGAAGTGTTAAGACTCTGTGAAGTTAGTTTCATTATTATGAAGATTTTCAGTGTATGAACTATTATTACATGAAATGGATTACATGAAAGAGCATGTTTTAACTTGTTACCATAATGGCCAAATCCATTTAAACTGTCAAACAAATTATTTATAAAAAGAATAATTTCTGCTGTGAATAAACCATTATCAACGTTTGAATTTACACTTAAGTAATCATGATCCTGGAAAAACAGCAGAGACTTCATGTGAACTTCTAGTGATGAAGCCACTTGCCTGCTAAAAACTCGGGCTGCAAATCAGACCTGAAATTTACATTATATAAATAATATATTAGTTTATTATAATAAATAAACTATTTTGAGTCTTAGTAAGATTATACTTATAATCTGTTATGAGCTTAAGAGTATTTTATGAAATGGCCCAAACAAATCTAGACACGCGGCAGCGTGTCAAGCCAAGTTCAACCAAAGGAACTGGCTAGCCAGCGCCTAGTGTAATATTACACGGACCACTTGGTGCCACTTTTCACCCTTCTATATCTCAAAACCTATTTAACGCAAACACATAAAACTACGTATGTTTAATTAATCCATAAGGACATCTAGATGCCCAAATTTCATAAAGCTAGCTCAAACGGTTATAAGATATTATGAAGGTTCAAAAGTCGTAAATTTTAAGACTGACTGACTGACATATAGTACCTAAACCTAACATACTTCCAGATGACCTAGAAGGATGAAATTTGAAATCCAGCTCGGTAATTGCGTGTAAGCGAAGGAAAAAATCTAAAAATAAAAAAAAGTTAAAAATGGGGGTTCCCCATACAAAAAATAAATAAAAAATAATTGTAGCGTTGGAACTGATACAAGCACTGATATTTGAAAATATCCCAATATAATATGTATTGTTATATTTGTTATGTAACAGAAATATAAAAATAAAGTTATGCCAAAAAATAAGTGGTCTCCCCATACAAAAAACTTGTAATACGCGCTAAACAACCGGCCAACACGACGGTGTGTCGTCGACGGCGCGCGGCACCACATAACTCAATACCTGCCTAGTTTTCTTTACAAAAAGTAATGATATCCCACCAAAAACATAAATGTAAAAAAGGAGAGCCAAGTTCAGAACAAAAATTATGCTTGGCTGTGGGAAAAAGAATGGAGATCTAAATGAGTGCCAAGTTTTATGCAAAATCCAAATATGTATTTATAGGAACAAAATAACATTATGAACAAGTATTAAACTCTATTTCTTTGCTTTATTGGATACCTATAACAATTGCTGTTATTTAAAAATGTAAGATCTTAAAGTAGGTTAGATTTGACTTGGTCAGTTTTTATCAGAATTAAATATATATAGTATGTTGAATCCTACTAATATTATAAAGGCGAAAGTTTGTAAGAATGTATGGATGTTTGGATGTATGGATGTTTGTTCCTCTTTCACGCAAAAACTACTGAACGGATTTCGATGAAATTCGGCACACGGGTAGGTCATGTCCTGGATTAACACATAGGCTACTTTTTATCCCGTGAAAATATAAAGCGAGACTTTTATCCCGGAAAAACTTTTTAAGGCGGGCGGAGCCGCGGGCAAAAGCTAGTAACTTTATAAATTACTGATGTAATGAAAACTGGCTAAGTCAAATGTAACTTACTTTAAGATCTCACATTTTTAAATAACAGCAATTGTGATAGGTATCCAATAAAGCAAAGAAATAGAGTTTAATACTTGTTCATAGTGTTATTTTGTTCCTAGAAATACATATTTGGATTTTGCATAAAACTGGAACTCATTTAGATCTCCATTCTTCTTGCGGCGAAGCCCACAGCCAAGCATAATTTTTGTATTGAACTTGGCTCTCCTTTTTTACATTTATGTTTTTGGTCGGATCTATATTAAACAAGCAGTACTTTCACAAATAAAAGGTAATTTGGTACTGAGTTTATTATGTACCGCCCGCGTGAAAAAAAATTTCTGGAATAAAAAAAAATTCCTGGTATAAAAAAAGCCTATGGCACTCAGGAGTAATGAAGCTTCCAATTAGAGAAGCTATGCTATACTATGCTTCATACCACTGCTAGCGTCATATCAAAAATCATTCATCAATACGAAATATTTTCGCCAAAATTCTTTTTATGGTTTCTGAGTTTTTGATCAATAATTTGTTGTTTAGTTACACATTTGTATTTTACATCTGTTTGAGATTGTTAATTGTAAAATGTTATTTCCAATAAGACAAGAATGTTTTTTTTAGAAATTCCTGAGAGGTGTTGTATTTACTTGGGTATTTAACCCCTGGAATGCCGGGCTCAGTTTGCGTAAAAGACGCTTGCGTACCGCCCATACATTTGAAAAAATCGGATTTTAGGTGTAAAGTATGTTCCAATTTATACACCATAAAATTCATTCAGTACGAATTTTGAAATTATTTTTTTACTTATTTATTATGGATCAATGGTTACTAAAATATTCAGAAACATTGTAAGATTTGGCATAGACGGCCGCCATTTTGAATTTCTTTGTTTTGAGGCCGATTGACCTCAAAATCGAAATATGGGCATATCTTTGGTTACAAACGACGGATCCAAGGCTTGATTTGAGAAAAATAGCCGCCATTTTGAATTTCTTCGTTTTAAGGCCTATCGGCCTCAAAATCGATATCTGGGCAGGCCAGTAGGTACAAAAGACGGATCCAATGTTAGAATTGAAAAAGTGGCCGCCATTTTGAATTTCTTTGATTTAAGGCCAATCGACCTCAAAATCGGTTTCTGGCCAGGCCTTTAGGTACAAAAGACGGATCTAATGTTAGAATTGAAAATGTGGTCACCATTTCGAATTTCTTTGTTTTAAGGACAATTGATGTCAAAATGGATACTTAGGCATGCCATCAATAGTAAAAAAAACAGATCTAATGTTAGACTCAAGAAAAGTGGTCGCCATTTTGAACTTCTTTGTTTTAAGACTGATTGGATTTCGTTGACTTCTTTGTTTTAAGATCGATATTTGGGCTTGTCTTTAGCCAAATAGAATAAATCGAGGTAGTAATTTTACTAATTTAAACACGCAATCACATCAAAATTTAATTCTTAAAAAAATAATAAGGTAATCAACCTTTTAAGTCTGGTGAAGGGGGTAAATTAAAAAAAAGATACAGTAATTGAATGGCCACCCAACAGGGCATAACGATATGGGGGAAGAAAAATATAGTAAGATAATTTCTACTACGCGACGCTTTCACAGAAGAATTTACTTTATTTGCTGTTTGCTGCCACGGGCCACTCCTTTCTTCTTCAATTCTTTATTTTGCGACATAACAAAGGTGCGATATCGTTATTGAAGAGAATTGAGTAAGCATTGTTGGTGGCCACATTATTCAAATGTTCTATAAATAAAAACCTACTACCTACTATTGTTTGTGGCCATGTCCAGCGGATTTTGATTTTAAAATCAATAGCCCTTAAAACAAGAACATTCAACATGGAATGCAGTTCTTAAAATTCCAACCTCGATTTATTCTATTTGGCTTAAGACAAGCCTAAATATCTATCTTAAATCCAATCAGTCTTAAAACAAAGAAGTTCAAAATGGGGACCACTTTTCTTAAGTCTAACATTAAATATAACTTTTACTGCCAATGGCATGCACAGTATCGATTTTGAGGTCAATTGGCCTTAAAACAAAGAAATTCAAAATGGCGGCCACTTTTTCAATTCTAACATTGAATCCGTCTTTGGTGCCTAAAGGCCTGCCCAGATATCGATTTTGAGGTCGATTGGCCTTAAAACAAAGAAATTCAAAATGGCGGCCACTTTTTCAATTCTAACATTGGATCCGTCTTTGGTGCCTAAAGGCCTACCCAGATATCGATTTTGAGGTCGAATGGCCTTAACCCGAAGAAATTCAAAATGGCGCCCACTTTTTTCAATTCTAACATTGGATCCGTTTTTTGTACCTACAGGCTTGCCCAGATATCGATTTTGAGGTCGATTGGCCTTAAAACAAAGAAATTCAAAATGGCGGCCACTTTTTCAATTCTAACATTGGATCCGTCTTTTGTACCTAAAGGCCTGTCCAGATATCGATTTTGAGGCCGATTGGCCTTAAAACGAAGAAATTCAAAATGGCGGCCACTTTTCAATTCTAACATTGGATCAGTCTTTTGTACCTACAGGCCTACCCAGATATCGATTTAGTGGTCGATTGGCCTTTAAACAAAGAAATTCAAAATGGTGGCCACTTTTTTCAATTCTAACATTGGATCCGTCTTTTGTACTTAAAGCCATGTCCAGGTATCGATTTTGAGGTCAATCGGCCTCAAAAGAAAGAAGTTCAAAATGGCGGCCGCTTTTCTTAATTCTAATATTATGATTATGATTTGCATCCAATGGAAACAAAAAATAAGCTAAAAAGAAACAACCTGTAGATGTTCAGTTTTCATACATTTTGCAGAAATCGGCCCGAGCGTGGATCCACGCTACCGGCAGAGTTTGAACACTTTTTTTGAGCGTGGATCCAAGCTCCCGGCACGCGAGGGCTTGGTTTCTCGAACTGTTAAGCCAATTTTAATGATATTTTGGATGTAGGTATGTTTAGCTCTCAAACCTTGGATGGTTGATTCACTCTGGATTTACAGGTTTTACCTTTTCGACATCCAAAATCTTAGTAAATATTATTGAAATCTGTTTACATATGGAATCAAATATGTTCCCATTGCACATCTTTTGTCAGTCAGTCAAGAGTTTATAAAGAGAACTATAATATAATAGTGTGTATATATATATATATTTACCTTCATTTTATCATATTTATATGTTCCTCAGTCAGTTTAGTGCTTCTTGTTCCGCCACCAAACTCATCTACTTTGTAGAGTCTCATTATACTCTCACTTTGCACTTTGGTTGCCGAGAAGATTCTTTTTCTGAAAATTATTGTGAAAATATTTCAATAAATAAAGTACATCATAAATATGGTATAATTGGTTGGGGGCGATTTTATAGCAGATATCATTTGTACATCTTTAATCATGCTGTTACATGTAACAGCATGATGAAAGATGTACAGATGATTTAGCATTAGAATCCGATATTAATGACCTAATAGCAGCAATATTGGCAGAACCTTGGTCACTGATAGTACTGTATGTACACTAGAGTGTAGCTTTTACTATAAATCCAGATTTAAAAACTGCAAATCCTATTTCATGAATAATATTCTTTAAATCAAATGTTTTAACTCTTATCTCGAGTAGGGCTGCCATCATCTAAGTTGCTGACGCCGGATAAACACGGCAAAAATTTGACATTTGGGCGAAATATGGGCATTTCCCCGGACACCTCTGGAAAAATATTTTGCCGTTCCTTCTTGAATGCGGGGAAATGCATGAAGTTTTAACTAAGATTTATTTCAATTTGTCGCTCATCTATAAAAAATGGATTTCCCCTGACAACAAAAGTGTCCGGGTTTTGCCCGGACAATTTTTAAAACCCCGGCCGGACGGCCCCCGGACCCCCTTCAAACTAGGACAAATCCGGGGAAATCCGGACGGATGGCAGCCCTAATCTCGAGCAATATAAAATGCAATTGGAATTTTCTAAGCAGAAAACAAACTCCTTAACATAAATCTAAGGTTTTATTTGCTACATTGTAACATGCTGTTGTTTGTATGTTTAGCAGAACCAAAATCATCAAAACGCTCAATAACCGCAGTAAAGAAATTGAAATATAAGTGCTTTTAATGGTCATCTCATCAAACATCAATGTGCGTTGCCTGTCTATTATGGGTTTATCCAAGGCAGGCAAAGTATATTGCTTAGGAGAGAATTAATTCGAGATTTACATGGCATTGCCAAAGGTTTTTTATTTTTGTTTATTACATAAAGCAGTGGTGGTTGATGTGAATGGGGCAATACATGTTGCAAGAAATTATCTATTGTGTGGTGTATTAGGAGAGAGTTGAGTTGATATTATGGTGCTAGTCAATTCAGAACTTAGATCTATTGAACGATTTTCATTAACGACAGAAGGGCGAACTGCTTTATAATTAATATAGGGTTCAGTACTAGAAAGTGTAATTTCTAGTTTCAAATCTGTTTCTTTGTTTATTTGAACTTTCTAGGTTTAATAAGGGAATTGCATTAGGTGTTAATTTTAGTTTTTCGTCAATATGTTCGGGAATAAAATGTTTAGTACAAAAACGTATGCGATCGCGTTGAGTGGCAGAATACTTTTGTAAAAATGGACATAACCTCAACCACACTTACCTTCTTGATTTGTTTATGTAGGGAGCACAAAAATATTTAATGCCACGTTCTCGAGTACCGCGGTACACAAAGATTACTTAAAAGTTGTTTACAAAAACATATGCACAAAATAAAGTTGATTAATTAGATGCCAAATAAAACCGCCTTCAAATCCAAAACAGCGAAATGCAGCACAAAATTACAATACGCGATGATTCAGATTTCAGAGCAGCGGTTGATCACAAATTCACAATCAAAGAGAATATAACCACTATGTTAAATCACAACACAAAATGGCGTTACGTGCTGTTTCAAAACCACAGACTGCCAGAAATCAGAGAGACAAGAGACTTTTCGATTCTATAAAACACCACAGACTGCCAGAAATCAGAGAGACAAAAGACTTTTCGATATTACTACACACACACTAAGAAAAGACCGAGTGTAGAAAGAGATGCAAGCTGGTCACCATTCATATAATGTATGGAAAAATCATGAAAGGTGCGATAGCTGCGTAACGCTATTGTGCTACTTTTTTAAGCTGAGTTAAACGGGCCTGCTAGCAATAATAAAAATCAGATGTCCTTGACGTTCCACGAAGGAAAGAGCTTTCCGTAGTATTATAATGCTCTTTGGAAAGAGCAAAGGTGAAAGAATGATGGCAAGTTCCATACAACGTTTTACCTGATATCAATTTGGCGCGTCTTGGAATGAAAAAATGTTAGAACGATAGAATATACTTATCCTGAACCCAATCAAAAATATTTTTTTTATTTGGAAGCCACAAAAAAAAGTTATGAGTTATTTAACATTTTCATAGAGAGTTTTGGCGGGAACTTTAAAGTGTCATGAGGTGCTCTTCCACTCGCGCGCGGGCGCTCGGTATTGTTGGACGCGCTTATCGCTTGCCTCTAAACCGGTTTCCCACCGCGCGACTCGTACGAATACTGTTGTTGTATTCATCGTAATGTTTTTTATAAATGGCGAGTGATGAACTAGATGGCTTAAGCGGTTATATTAATAGTTTTAGGAGCGAAAATAGTGAGATGACAAGCTGTAGTGGAGAAGACATAATATTAAATCAAATGAGAGAACATGGGGAAGCGAGTACTAGTGGCTTAAATAAACCAAACTCCAAGCGAGACCGAATTATGGATCACGATGAGATATGGACAACGGTAACAAGAAAGGGTAAAAGATTCGCTCGTGCAAGTGACATTGGGGACTCGAGTAGAATACCTGAAGATAAATTTGAAGTGAGCCTGACGTCTACAGATGTATTACCAAAACAGTTTAAGTTGTCTAAAGTCTTAAAATCAGAAGAAATATCGAACATCACACGGATAAAATATATAAATGCACATAAAGTCCTAATATTATTTAATAATGAAGAGAGCTGTGAAAAATTGTTAAACTCGAAATTCGTTAAGGATGCAGGATACAGATGTCAGAAAACTCTAGAAATCAGTCAGTCATATGGAGTGATTAAAAATATTGACTTAGAGTTAACGGATGAAGAGATTATGGAAGGATTGACAAGTCAAACTCACATTCTTGGCGTGAAAAGACTTAAACGCAGAAATAGCGTTGATGGGCGATGGGAGCCTTCAGAGGCTGTCCGTATTTGCTTCACAGGATCCTCATTACCGGCTCACCTTTACATATATAACACCAGAGTAGAAATTTCACCCTACAAATATCCAGTCACTCAATGTTCTCGATGTTGGAGGTTTGGGCATACAATTAAATTATGCCCGTCGAACAAGGTGATATGTCCTAAATGTAGCAAAAGTCATCCTAATTGTGATACGTCAACTTACAAATGCAACAATTGTTCTGGCAATCATATGGTTCTAGCGAAAAGCTGCCCGATCTTCATAAAAGAGAAAAGGATCAGAGAACTAATGACAGAATTCAACTGTTCTTACAAAAGGGCGTTGACTTTATATGTCCCTCCAGAAGATCCTATACTCCCAACTAATATGAGAAACGAGTCTTATAACGCAGTGGGTGAGGATAGGGAAGGAGCTAGCACCAGCTCTAACACTACTTCACCAATGGCTTATGATAATAATAATTCATATTCACACATAGTAAAAGCGGGATGCGATAGGGAAGTAAATACCACACAGAGAAAAACAAAAAAGAGTAACCACAAACAAAAACAGGACAAGGCTCCAAGAGGAGATTCTAAGGAGTATATACAACCGGATAGTGACTATAATGAAGAAGATCAAGAACATAATAATAACAGCAAACCAGACAAATCTAATAAGAATTACCAAGTAACAAGAAGCGAGATATATACACAACTGAAAGATAAAATAATGAATAGACAAATACCATGGGAAAAGAAAATAAATGACTGTGCAAACATCGTAGTTGAATGGGTTATTTCCTTCATTATGCAATTCATATCAGATCTACCTTTCATTACTACACTTAAACAATGGATTCAGTCAACAACAGGCATTTAGTGATCAATATTCTGCAATGGAATTCTCAAAGCTTACGCCCTAAGGTTACAGAGTTTGAAGCACTATTGAGTCAGGAAAAAATTCATATCGCTTTAATTAATGAGACATGGTTGGATCGCGGCAGTCATTTCTGGATAAATGGATACGACATATTCCGAGAGGATCGTGATGATGGCTATGGAGGCATTGCAATTTTAACTCATCGGTCGCTAAAAACAAACCGCTGCGACATAAATTGCACCAATGCCAATATACAAATTCTTCATATCCGTATATCGAACTGCGCACACTTAGAAAATGTCATTACCGTATATTGTCCACCGTCAATACAAACAAGCAAACGTGATTGGGACCATATTTTTGCTATAAGGCAGGAAAAGACTCTTATAGCAGGAGACTTCAATGGGCATCATAGTAATTGGTCGTCGAAAACAGATACGAGGGGCATTCAAATATATGACTCATTAGAAGAAAACAATTATTTCACCCTTAATGATGGTACTCATACGCGTGTAAAACTGGTCAATGGTAATGTTCATAAAACGTCGCCAGATCTGACTTTGGTCTCCTTAGACTTGGCGTTAAAGTTTAAGTGGCAAGTCATGAACGAGAATTTAGGCAGTGATCATCTTATTATAAAGATTAAAACAGAAGCTGCTAAAAGCAATACTTTTAAAATTAAACGTAATTTCAAAAAAGGAGATTGGGCTAGATATAGACGCCAAATTGAACAAGGTATAAATACCCTTCACTTATCTTCGGATCTTCAAACGGCGTATGATAATTTGTTCGAGATAATTGAAGAGGCGGCGAATCTGAGTATACCCGTTATTAGAGTATGTAATAATCCGGTACGCCAGCAAAATTTCTTACCGAAACCTTATTGGAGTCCAGATTTATCACGCGTAGTCGCCGAACGTCGACTTGCATTAGCAACCTTCAGGAAAAATCCTATACCACAGAATCTTGACAGGTTACAAAATAAAATAAGAACTGCTCAAAGACTCATCCGGAATGCTAAATATGAATCATGGAAAAATTTCTGCGATAGTATAGATTGCAAAATTTCAGTAAACGATATGTGGAAAAAAATGAAATGGTTAAAGGGTTACAAGACCCACAGAGGCCCAGTAGACCAAGATAAAATCAAGACTCTGTTGTGTAGTCTAGCTCCAGATTATGTAACTCCTCCTAAACCCATATTTTTATCTACCAATATGCAGTTGTCTGGCCCGATATCAATCCAAGAGCTAAATAATTGCATCAAAGTGTCTGACACGACCCCTGGTGAGGACAATATATCTTACTCCATGATCAAAAATCTTCCGGATTCAGGTAAATTAGTTTTGACTTCACTTTATAGCAAATTTCTATGGTCAGGTTTTGCGCCAAATCAGTGGAGAAACGTTAATATAATTCCCATACCTAAACCTGGCCGCGACACCAGCTCGACATCAGGTATCAGACCCATTTCATTAATGTCTTGTCCATGCAAAATATTTCACACCATCATAAATCGTCGGTTGGAATGGTTCCTCGAGAAGAGCAATTTTTTTTCGAACGAGACTGTTGGGTTTCGTAGAACACGGTCTTGTGCAGATAGCTTATCCAGACTGGTCTCTCGAATTCAGATAGGATTATCTACGGGAGTTAGTACGTTGGGGTGTTTTGTGGACATTGACAATGCTTACAACAGTATAGACTTGTCGGCACTTTTGAAATCTTTAGATGATTTTGGAGTGGGTTCAGCTATGTGCACATATCTATGGGAAGTTTTGCACGAAAGGCACTTAATAGTTCAAACAAATAATAATATTTTGCTAAGACGAACTACTGGCATCGGAATTGCTCAGGGAGACCCTTTGTCCCCGTTACTCTTCAACGTGGCCACTTCAAAGATCTGTCACAACATTGTTAACGTCTTTGTATCACAATATGCAGATGATTTTGTTTTATATGTCAGTAGACAAAATATTGCTGACTCTATTGCTGATATTCAATCTGCTCTAAAAATATTTCATACTTTAATACAGGAGTTAGGATTAAACATTTCTTATAACAAAACAAAACTATGTTTATTTAGCCGAGGCAATAATAAAACAAGTATTACCATTAATATCAATAACCACTGTATACAACTGGTTCATAATATCAAATATTTAGGCATGTGGTTAGACAGATCTTTGAAATGGAAAAAACACATTAACGAAATTCAAGATAAATGTTCGAAGTTTCTAAACATATTTAAAGTTTTAGCTGGGTCTAACTGGGGCGTTCATCCTAAGTATCTCCGACGATTATATCTTGCAATTATTCGTAGTAGAATAGATTATTGTAGTTATTTATATGACAATTATGTTAATACTCAACTCTATAAGTTGGACAAGATCCAGAATACATCTATGAGATTAATTGGGGGGTTTATCAAAAGCACGCCCATTCATGTTATGGAGAACGAACTCTGTCTGCAACCCTTATACATCCGAAGACGATACCTGGCTGGAAAATTTTATCTCAAATCCAGATCTTTAACACATAACCCAACTATATGTGCTTTAGATGAACTGTCGACACTATGCTTCAATGTGTACTGGAGGAGGAAAAAGCTTCCTTTATTAGTGGAAACTCATAGATCTTTGCAGAATATTACCATTCGTTCTAGCCCTATTTTGGACTTATTTTCATTAAATACGTGGCTCAGCAGCGTGGATTTTTCCAAAACTATTTTATGTGAAATTGATGGCCTTAATACATCTAAAAAGATAACTGATCTCTCGAGCTTAAAAAAAATATGTAATAAATATTTAAACTCTAATTACAACTCCTCTTATCAGTTATACACAGACGGGTCTAAGGATAACAATTTTATTGGGGCAGCTTTTTTTGATCCTCAAGTAAACATTACCGCTAAATTCAAAATTGAAGCTAGTATTTCTATCATGTACTGCGAGCTCATAGCTATTTCTGAAGCCCTCTCCTATGCTATGTCCATTAAGAATGATCGTATTGTGATCTTATCCGACTCTAAAAGTGCTCTACTGCATTTGGCTCGGTTACCCTCGAGATTTCGAGGTTCCCCGATAGCCATTAATATTGTTAACACTATCTTCGAGTTACGTAGGATTAGGAAAAATATAATTATTCAGTGGATACCATCTCATATTGGCATTAGAGGAAACGACTTGGCAGATGTGGCAGCAAAACAGGCTTCAACTATGGGATGTCATTATTCATATTTGCCGCTACATACAGATCACATCTATTTCATCAAAAGATTGTGTAAGGACATGTGGCAGGAATATTTTGATATGAGGTCGCGCGCTAAGGGGATATGGTATAAAACCATACAAACAGAAACACCCCGACGCCCTTGGTTTCAGGATATGGATGCTCATAGACGGTTTATTGTAACACTGTTGAGACTGCGATCCGGTCATATCCCATGTAACAAATTTGCTCATTTAATGGGAAAATCAAATACACCCAATTGCCCGGATTGCAATACTATTGAAGATATTCAACACATACTGTGTGAATGTGTTCGAAATGAAACTCAACGTCGACAGATGATGTCGTCAGGCCACAACATTGGGATATGCAACAGTATCTTGGCATCTCCATTCTCGGATAGTGCCAGGGCTTTATGTGCATTATATCATGAAGGAACTCAGACCAATAGCTGATTTTATTTAAATTATGTTTAAATGTAATTATTTTAAGTACAATAATTGTAAACAATATAGGGCGTCATCGTCAAGATTGACGAAGTCCCTTTAAATAAAGATTAAAAAAAAAAAAAATGAGGTGCTCTTGTTTTAATTCATTATTTTGGTGATACTTAGTGTTATATTGCATAATTATGGAGGTATATTATCCAATATAATTCTATTAAATGCTCAAATGAAATGAATTGAATTAACTGTGCCAATCAAGTATTTTTTCGTTGCCGCCAAAACTGCTCGATAAAGTCTTGGTAAGGTAGCCACTGCTTTACTACGACATAGTACATAGTAAAAAAAAGAAACAAAAATATCATATAAGACGAGGCTGTATGGGTTTGAACCTTTTCATCATCATCAGCCTGTTGCAGTCCACCGCTGGACATAGGCCTCTCCTAAGATACGCCACAGAGCCTGGTCTGCTGCTTTATGCATCCAGTTGCTTGAACTCTTTGCCTTCCCAATAAAAAGGGAAAATTAAAACAAAAGTCATAGTTAAAGGTTATCACTTATCTGTCAATGAGATATGATAGCAGATATAGGCTGTATCAGTGCCACTGATGTAAATAAACCGAATTCAAAATGTCATAATAAGACGCTCACTGTCATCGGCTGGGTTGCTATTACTTCTTTTATAATTACTTTCTAGGTGAGAAATGGAACAATCTTTTACGCCAACTTAACACTGAATGGCAAAAAATCCATTCGGTGTTTATTTTAATACAGTATTAGTATTCAAGAATAGTCGTTACATATTATTATCACTTCTTTGATATAAAAATATAATGTAATATCTACCGTGTTCTGCCACTTTTATTCTTAGGTGGCAACACTTTTTATATGTCATTACAGATCAAAAGTAACGAAACTGGAAGTACAATTGATTTACTTTTAACTATAAACATAATTTTGTGGCTTTTAACAGTAAAACTAAAACGGTGGAAAATATTACATATTTAAATTATATTTGTTTTTACATATCTTAATCTTAGACGCTAACTGAAACACTCAGGTAAAAACTTGCCATGATTCTTTTAAGTCTTGTTAATAAATTGTATACGGCGCCATCTGTTAATAGTGTTTCTAGTCAAATTGTATAACGTTAATCGTAACCATTTTTTTTTATAATTATCCCCTTATAGGGAAGGCAAAGGGTCTAAGCCCGTACAGCCTCATCTAAGTGATATTTTTGGTTGTCTTTTTTTTAACCTTGATGTACTATGTCGTAGTAAAGCAGTGGCTACCATACCAAAACTTTATCGAGGAATTTTGGCGGCAACAAAATACACTTGATTGGCACAGTTATTTCAATTCACTTCACGATTCCAAGTTCCCGCCAAAACTTCTAATCATAACCAATAGATACGTATCACTAGACTAAATTTAACATTCACAATAAACAATGAATTACAATAATAGATTTTCAATAATATGGTTATTGAGGAATACTAATTAAAAATATGATTCTAATATATTTTAAATACATGCATCTGTATTTCGATACTGACTTAATAAAATTCAAGAAATCACTACAAAAATATAACATATAATTTGAGAAACATTATACCTCGAAAGTAAACATGATTTTTTCTTGTTTCCATACTTTTTATTTATCGATTTGCGATAAGGTAGTAACAATGAAAACAAAATAGTATTTTTTCAATTATTTATATTGAAATTATCACCTTCTTAATACCAGCACTGAAGGGTGTCCACGTTTAACGTAAACACAATTACAAATTATAGCCACTGACATTGTAACTGAATTAAAAATATAACGAAAGTAATCAGAGCCGGTCTGATATTAATTTGGACTCGCCTGAAGGCACTTGAGGTCAAATATTATTTGCTTGTCGTTTAATTTGGCAAGTCGTAGTCTAATCATTTACATTTATTTTGAAACACTTGTACATTAATTATTGCGTACGAGTACTGTGATAAACAGTATTCCGGAATTATATAAGGTTACAATATAAATATGTAAATATAATACATGTGTTTCAAAATAACTTTTATAGAATCCAATATTCTAAAATTTACACAAAAATCAATCACACAGAATTACAACAGACCGGCCGAAGGCTAAATTATTGCTCGACATTGGAGTTATTGGCATACTCGTAAATCAACATTATTCGTTTTACAAAAATCATCTATACACGTTCACAGGCTGTGTTCAGACTGAACTATTTTAAGTTATGGATAAATACATTTTATCTATAACTTATATTTTATATCGGAATGCAAGTTACAATTCGTCAGGGATGGCACAATACCGCGTAAGCATTAGTAAATACCGCGTAAAGCTGTGCTTCCGCAGAACGCGGCAGACGGCAACAGCATGTGCCGCGACGGCAGGACGTCACCTACCGCGCGTCCTTTGCCGTCGTGTGCGGAATCGGTCTCATACAATTTAATACTGCATAGTAGTGCTGGCTGTCGTCGCGGCACATGCCATCTACCGTCTGCTGTTGCCGTCTACCGTTTGCCGCGTCCTGCGGAATCGCAGCTTAAGTGTTAAAACATTTTTACAGAGAAGTTCCTATCAATCTGTCATTTTTGGTATTTAACTGTATTAGTTACGTAGTATTGCACTATCCCCGACTAATAGTTTTTTTATTAAAATATAATATTCCAGCCCAAGCATCGCCGCTTTCTAACTGTATTCACAAGCATTGTTACTAACATACAAATGTATTTCTGTTTGTCTATGCACTGTCGTATGAATACCTAAGTACTTAAGTAATCTCTGGCAAGGAAGATGTTGGTAGTTTGTCTAAGGACTCACGTCGCACTAATTTTTATATAAATATTTACATTCTATCCCAAATTAGTGTGAGATGCAATGTCTTGCTTTATTTTTTACATTTTGACACACTTGAGGGTTGGCAAAAGTTAAAGTATTTTGTGTTGCGCAAATAACATCAAACCTGATAGGATGAAAGAAGCAGGGATAAATGTATTGTCAATTGTTCCTACTCAACTTGTAAAACGCATAACATTACAATAAAAATCAGTATATAAATCGGACTAATAGAAATTTAATTCTCTAGTCAATTGTCGACATAAGTGATGGTATCTATTTATATCGATATTTAATACCCATTGCTTATTATTAACGCAATACAATATTGTTATTCCTGTTAACATATTCAGAATAAATTTACTCGTATTATAATGGCAAGAATTTATGTATCTGCACAACCCTATCACACAAAGTACAAAATTCATTCATAGCAAGTCTTTTTATCCCTAATTACAGATTCACCTAAACTCTGAACACTATCCAGCCAATGTCGCCTCTATTATTCTATTTAAATGCACTTCATGTTAAAATTTTACGTACTAACCTAAAAAAATCAACGGATTTTGTGCCTGCATCAACGAATCATGCAAGATATGGCCCAAGTTTAAACACATTTTTAAATTGTAGAAATTGAGTGCTTAGTGCCCGTAAATGTATGAGTGAACTTTCATTTTTAACGAAACAATTGAGTGTACACAAAAATTAAATAAATTGACATTTAGTATTTTATTTCAAACTTGATCTAGCGTGTAATAGGAAACAGAAACACATAATACGTCAGAAAAAAAATTAACCCAATTTATTTAATTTAATGCGCACGATTAACGACTCTCAGTACAGGCTTACAGAAGATAAAATAAAACAATAACTAACGTACAGCATACAACTAAAGATACTGAATACTCAAGAATACTGAAACAATGATGGCATTGCTTAACTCACGTCTGGACTTATAATATTTCTTTGGTGTTATGTCATTTAATATCTTCCACTGCTATTGGACGCTATATGCATGGCGAGCTATGTATCTACAGACGCGGCGTGTACTGCCATCGTTCAAATCTAGACAGCAGTACGCCCCGCAGCCCAACTACTTAAATTAACTGTCTAGTTTTTCAGTACTAAACTTATATTACTATTTACATCACTTACATCTATTTACACATATGGAATCATTGAGATCAATACACATTATTACTTACATAAAAAACGATGTTACGAGGTCAGTTATATATTTTTCCGTTTAAATAAAAATAATACTTTAGACTGGTTTGGTACACGACCGGTACGAGACGTACCATGAGGTAATGATTACCGTACGCGCGTCCGTCTGTACTCGAGACGTCGCATTGATTGAATAACTTTATTTACATGCTTATTTATTGCACGTATCGAGGCCAAAGAAATAATAAACAATAATGACAATTCAATTGCACCAATTTTGGAAAAGAAAAACGTAACTTGAACAATGTATGTAAAAACATGTTCTTAAAACAGTCGGTTTTTTACATTTAGCATCTTGTGTAGCTTTTCAACGATGTTTTCATACATTCGTAAACAATAAACTACGTAGGCGATAACTGCGCTGTAAACGAGAATAAATACATGTCCTAATACTTGGGACAGTTGTCGCGAATTTCAACCAAACCTTTCTTTGACGAGGAACATGAGTTTCTTCTTGCCTTTGTATTTGAGTTTTATTTCTTGCAAGAGAGCTGCGAACTGGTGCGGTCCGTCGTGGGCTAACGCGAACGTGTCACGGGCCTTGCCTGTTGACGAAAATAATAATATTAGACATGATACAATATTAGTTTATCTATACTAATATTATAAAGCTGAAGAGTTTGTTTGTTTGAACGCGCTAATCTCAGGAAATACTGAACAGATTTTGAAAATTCTTTCACTAATAAGAAGCTACATAACTCCTGAGTGCTATTGGCTACTTTTTATCCCGAGAAAATATTTTTGTCCCAGAAAAACTTTTTCACGCGGGCGGAGCCGCGAGCACTACTAGTTTTATATATTTTGTAGATATTAAATTAACGATAAAAATAGTAACTCCTGTCATGAAATATATCTGATTTATTTGGGAAGGTTCAGAGTACATATTGAGGTATAATATAGTTCCGAGTAATCCATTTAATTGTATCTAATGCTACTTTAGATCAATAAGTTTTTACTACAATATTGCGCATGAACTTCCAGATGCGTTAAAATGGCAATATTTCAAAAGTACACGCAACTTGCTGAAACTCGACTTCTGCAAATCTAAGCCTAATTAGTGTGATAGTTACCGAGTTGCGCAAGAACTTCCAGATGCGTAATACTATTGGCAATATTTCAAAAGTACATGCAACTTGCTAAAAGTCGACTCCTGCAAATCTAAGCCTATTAGTGTGATAGTTACCGAGAAAGTCGACGAAGTCCGCGTAGTGTCGCGGCGAGATGTGCGCGAGCCGCGCGTGTGTGGTGGACGCGTACGCGCGCAGCGCCGCCTCCAGCAGCGGCCGCAGGGGGGTCGGCGGCCGCGGGGGAGGGGGCCGCGCGCGGGAGCACCCTGCCGCCGCCACGCAACACCGACGCAACACGTCCGACTGTGGGGATATATTGTTATAGAATCAAATCAAATATTAGGCCACTACTGGCGCTTTTACACGTTATTTTTTACAATGCTTTTTATCAACTATAAGATTCTACCAGTGCTTCAGAGAAGAAGCACCAAGAAACTCAGCGTAGGTCTTTTGTTGTCGTCTTATTTTTTTTTATATGTATTTTACAAATCGCAAGTAACAATACAAATTCAATGTTAAATGTGAAGAAGAGAAGAAGAATGTATTGAAAGGAAGCTCTAACAAATCACATCAAACATATTTAAATGGTTATTTATGAACATAGTTTATGCTTTTATCTTCAGGGGAATAGTCAGAACTCAGAGGTGCAACAGTAACACATCAATAAGTGTAGTAAGCGTATTTCTTAATTTTAAAATGAAATTGTACTTTATTAAAATTAAAAATAATAGCAAGAATTTTGTTGATTGATGTACTCACCAGAACAGGCGCGCACTGCACGTTCTTAACCAGTAACGGCAGCATTGCCTGCAGTTCCGCACGACCCAACGAATGAGCTAACGCCACCGCCCAGTGGATGTCCGCTATCGCTGGGTGACTGTCCTGTGAACGGGGAAATTACAAGTTTACCAGGCAAGATTAACAGATGGCGGTATTTTTAAAAATAAATTATGTCATTTCATTAAATACGATGAAACCTCGCGCTTTCAAGTGAGTTTAGATTATTCCAATAAATTAAAATAACATATTCGCATTGAAGCTTATTTATGCTGTAATAGAGAATGTTAAATCCACTAGTCACGAAACGTATCATGAGAATCTTAATTTTGGAAAATGACAGTTTTGAATATGAGTACTTATAATGTTTTACGTCACTACAGTAAACAGTAGCTCTGTAATTAACTGAACGGATAAATAGTTGTTCTTATTTTTTTCTTGCACATTGATGTTCTCTTAAAAGTACATCATCTGAATCGCCTCATCTATCGTTTGTGACGCTCTCCCGTGACGGATCTTCGAGATAAAGTGAAAATAGTGTACAAGCAAATTTTATCGTACAATACCTACAAAACTGTGGAATCCTAGAAAATTATAGCTTCACCTGTGTCTCAAGTTATTGACTCATAAATCAGTGCGAAAAAACACTTTGTGTGGGACAAATAGTGACTAAAAGTGAAAAATAACATTTAAAAGTTCGTTGCTATGTTTAAAACTGTGAAGTGACTAAATAACGTCTCGTGATTGGTTAACTCGAGAACACTATTAAAAACGTTACAATCCTTCGTAGACAAGCAACTATAATTACTGAATTTCATCTAGCAGGCTCGGCCTGTTGGTACACAAGCCAAACGTTGTTGCGAAGTTACTCTGAGACACCGAGTTCAAATCCTATACTATTTGCTGAATGAGAAAAAATTTATAAAATTTATAATATTATAAAAAAGAAATTGTTTTGCTTTATAAATTGCTTTGTGGACTAAATTGTGGTTAGCCTATCCTAATATTCCGCAATGAAGTACACTTGTTGTAAATCCACAACAGATGGCACCTCTGGTGCATTAATTTGCTCTAAATGCAAATCTAACTTCCACATCGCATGTTTGTATCCTAATGATAAAAAAAGACAAGCGCCGAATAGAATTAAGAAAAATTGGATATGCCCCGAATGTTTGTCCAGTCAGAAAAAACACTACAACGATGACGATACACCAGTACGGCCTAACGCTCGTCTTAATAGCGGCAGCCCGGAGAACGTTACTGTTCGAAGAGGGGCGTCTTGCACATCCCCTCCTCATGTGGACTCCCCAGTTTCTTTTAACCAAATCAGGGATATCGTCGCCGCCGAATTCGACAAACTGTGGCAGAATCTTATGCCAACCATCGTCAATACCATCGTGTCTGAACTTAAACCATTGAAGGATGAGATTGCTAGTTTTAAAGAAAGTATAACATTTATAAATAATCAGTACGAAAGTTTGAGCAAACGAGTCGCCTCCATAGAAAGTGATATAAAGGGCGTTACCGCAATTAAGAAGGATATTGGTGAACTCAAAACGACACTGAATAAGTTTGAAGATCAAAATAACATCCAGGAACAATGGTCAAGACGTTCAAATATAGAGATTTATGGTGTTCCAGAGAAGAAGGGCGAAAACCTGTTGTTACTTTTGAAATCAATTGCAGCGAAGATTGATTTTCCTCTGAATGTTACCAATGATTGGGATTTTATAACTCGCGTTGCCCCAAAAAGCGATAAAGTTAAAAATATGATAAAACCTATAGTGGTTCGATTTTTGGCACGCTACAAAAAGGACGACTTTTTAAGTAAGACTAGAAAAGTAAGAATAAACGCTACTGATCTTGGTTACCTCAACAATAAATCTATTATATATTTTAATGATCACTTAACCAAAACCAACAAATTACTTTTGAAGCACGCGAAGGCTAAAGCAAAAGAAAATAATTACTTGTATACATGGGTTAAGAACTGCTCTATTATGGTCCGTCGTTGTGACACAAGTCCTATAGTACACATTGCAAATTTTAATGATTTAAACAAAATAAAGTAAGTGTTAGGTTCTTTTGTATTGTATGTCTCTTATATGAATTTTTCCATTTATTTTTAGATGTTGCTGCTATTGTACTTTTAACTAAGAATTTCAATATTATTGTAGGTATATTTAACTTTATTATTACAATGTATTTGCCGATGACATTAATTTGTGAATTCTTATTTTTGTCTATTCTCTCTCTGCCGTGTCTTCCATTGCCTGAGTTTCTTTACTTTATGCATATTCCGAACATTAACTATCTCAGTACGATTTTATTTAATTATTTACATTTTATCACAATATTTAACCATGAATAATTTATCGATCTATTACCAAAATGTTCGCGGGCTGCGAACAAAAACCAGTACATTCTTTAGGAATTTAATGAAATTTGATTATGACATAATTTGTTTATCTGAAACGTGGTTACTTCCTGGAATATACGACGCGGAACTATTCGATAATCGCTACAACGTTTTTAGGAATGACCGTGATTATGCCGCGAGAGGGGTTACTATGGGCGGTGGAGTTCTCATAGCTTTACGTCGTGAGTTCTCGGTCTTATCATCAATGCCGGTTGTTTTTTCAAATGCATCGGCAGATGTTATAGAGGTCATTATTAACCTAAATATAACGTCTGACCAAAAGAAATTACATTTATTTTGTTGCTATTTTCCACATTGTCAAAGTCATTTCGAAAACCTAAAATATTTTCTTGACTACGCTTCAAATGATTACATACAGAAGTCGGATGACACTTTTTTAATTGTTGGCGATTTTAATCTAACTTTTGTGAAGTGGTCAGATCCCAATCAGCATTCCAATAATGTTATCGAATTTAACGAAAGCGATGAACTTAGTAGATCAATGTATCACTTTTTGAATTTCACAGATTTTACCCAGTTCAACTTAGTTCCTAATTTAAACGATAGACAACTCGACCTTGTCATAAGCGGAAACAATTGCTTAGTTCGCCGGTGTTTGGAACCACTAGTTGTAGAGGATTCTCACCATCCAGCTCTGTGCATCGAAATGCGTGTAGTCCTTCAGCGTAAATTTCATTCCCTTGTACATACAGTCCGCAACTTTCGCGCAGCTGATTATGATATCCTAAATAGGGAATTTGCTTTAATTGATTGGGCCAGTGAACTGAATAATGCGATCAATGTTGAATCTGCTACGGATAAATTTTATATTTTAATTAACGATATTATTTCTAAATTTATTCCCACTAAAAAGATTTATGGTTCAAGATATCCACCGTGGTTCTCTGGCGCATTAATTAAAATAGTGAATGAGAAGCTAAAATATCACAAGAAGTGGAAGATATACAAAAGACAAAGTGATTTTGACACATTTGTTCTTTTGCGTGAGCGTCAAAAGCGCGTGCAGAGAGAGTGCTATGATAAGTTTATACGTAATGCTGAAGATCAATTAAAAACTCACAGTAAATACTTTTGGAACTTCATAAAAACCAAAAAAGCCTCAGCTGATTTGCCTGACACTATGTACTTTGACAACTATAGTTCTTCCGACGGCCCCGAGATCTGTAACCTTTTTAACATTTACTTCCGTTCTGCTTTCGAACCCACGTTTCAGAACAATTTGAATAGTACTGTAAGTGATGAAAATTGTTATCAAGACGGAGTCTCGATAGGTTCTGTTGATTTGACTCATGAAACTATTGAGAAATATTTAAATAATTTAGACATCACAAAAGGTAGCGGACCTGATGGAATTCCTCCTTTATTGTTAAAATCATGCCATAAGACTCTCGCTCTGCCTTTATTTATACTATTTAAATTGTCTCTTAACACAGGATCAATTCCTGCTGTATGGAAACAATCCTTTGTTGTACCAATTTATAAATCAGGTGATAAGCAAATTATTCGAAACTATAGACCAATTTCCAAATTAAATACCATTCCTAAATTATTTGAGAAGATAATTTTTGACGTAATATATCCAGTCTTGAAACCTATTTTAATCGATCAACAACATGGTTTCATAAGGGGTAAATCGACTGAAACTAATCTCTGTGAATTTATTCAACATGCAACACTGGCAATGGATAATGGAGGACAGATGGATGTCGTGTATACAGACTTCTCCAAGGCTTTCGATAAGATTTGCCATAGTTTGTTGATTTGTAAATTAAAAATGATTGGTATACATGGCGACCTTTTACGATGGCTTGAGTCATACTTGAGGGATAGAAGTCAGGCAGTTACCATCAAAGGCTTCTGCTCTACTTTTGTTCCCGTTACTTCAGGTGTCCCACAGGGCTCACACTTAGGCCCTTTACTTTTCAACGTTTATATTAACGATGTGACCACTTATTTAAGAAGTAGTAATATATTACTTTACGCGGATGATTTAAAAATTTTCAGAACGATAAAATCACTTCAGGATTGTAGCTTACTTCAAACGGATCTAGATTGTTTGTGTTATTATTGCGATAAAAACCGCCTCGTTTTAAATATCGATAAGTGTAACATTATTACGTTGACAAGGAAAAGAAAGTCATTGCACTTTGAGTACACTTTGAAAAACTTAGTTTTAAAAAGAGTGTCTATAATCAGAGATTTAGGTGTATTTTTGGACCAAAAGTTAACCTTTTGTCATCATTTTGAGCAAACGACTTCCAAGGCGTACAGGATGCTTGGTTTTATTTTGAGAATGGGAAAAGAATTTAGGCAGTGTTCTAGTCTTGTTCTTCTTTTTAACTCATTTGTGCGTTCTATCCTGGAATATGCGTCAATCGTTTGGAATCCACAATACAACATACACATCAATAGCATCGAAAACATACAAAATAAGTTTTTAAAGCATCTCCGTTATAGATTTGGTGATTCGGAAATAAAAAGATTAAATATGTCTTCTTTGGTTGACCGTCGGCGTGAGAGAGATCAGATGTTTCTTTATAAGATCTTGAATAATAAAGTAGACAGTATATTTTTGTTAAACCATATACAAATCAAATGTCCTCGTTTAAATTTACGTAAACAAATGCTATTTTATGTACCTGCTTGGAAGACAAATTATTGCAGCAACACATTTTTGTATCGTGTATGTCATATATATAATAAAGAATATTGTACAATAGATATTTTTAACGAAAAACTTAATTCATATAGGACAAAACTAAAGGAACTTATCTATATACACCCAGTAAACTTAATTATTTAGTTTTTATTTTTCCCTTGTTATTTTATAGTTTTTTTTTTTCCTTATGTTAATGTTTTATCACTTTTACTAATAGCATCTACTGTACTGTATAATAGCTTTTTTATAAGTGGAAACTTTATTGATTTCTGTATTTTAAATTAACTTACCTAGTTTATAAGAATAAAGTATTGTATGTTTCCCAAAAATAAATAAATAAATAAAATAAATAAATGCTCTTTGATGAGTACGTATCGCACCTTTAGGATGAAAACGACACAATTCAAAAAGATAGAAAATGGAGTTATTGTCATAAAATTACTTAAAATGAAGTACTCAAAACAACAATAGTTCAAACACAGCCATATTCAAGCAGGAAAAGGACAAAGCTGTTATATCGGTCCCTTTTTTATAAATAACGGACTAGTTTTTAGTCATTTAAAAGTGACAACTCAATTTTGTATTTTTTGAATTGTGTCGTTTTCGTTCTAATGGTGCGGTAGGTTGTATGTGGTACCTGGTTGTAGTGGAGATGCAGGTTGCGCATGGCGAGCGTGGCGAGGCGCATGGCGCGCGCGGGCTGTCCGCGCTGCTCCATGTAGCGCGCCACCGCGAACAGCTGCGAGGAGGCGAGGGCACCGCGCGCCGCCGCGCCCCCCACCGCCGCACACGCCGCCTCGAACGCGCCCGCGCTTCCCTCGCACACCGACAGCGCCGACAGGGCGCACCCCGGCGGGTCCTACACAGTGCACACAACACAATATGTAAAAAAAATAGATAAAAAGTATGCAATTAATTCGGATCCGGCTCGAAGGACCGAAATATTTCATCTTATGTAGCGACATTCATACAGTAACCGAGTTCTTGAACAAATTAAATATGGATTCGTACAAATCGTCCATGTGGATCCCGCTCGAAGGACCGTAATATTATTTTTGTATAGCAACATTCATATAGTAACCAAGTAACTGTACTTGAACAAAAAAAAATTAAAAAAATTAAAAAAAATTATGTTAGGACTGCGATGTTAATGTCAACAGCCAATAAGGTAATAAATCGATTGTAAAAAATATCGAATTGAAATCTCAAGTGCCTGATGTGGTCGTTACATTACTATAATAGGATCACAAGACGATATTACATCTAAACTACGATTAATGCGATAATAACATTAAGAATTAGTATGGCGACAGTATAGGCATGTACCTTGGCGGCGCACTGCAGCGCGAGCGTGCGTGCGCAGGCGCTGAGCTTCTCCTGCTGCTCGAAGGTGAGGCCGAGCCGCAGCGCCGTGGTGTGCGACATGGCCGCCGCCGCCACCGGGCCCGTCGCCTCCGTCGGCGTGAACAGCTCATACCTGCAGACAAACATTCGTTTATTTAACTTTATTCATTGATACCAAGTTTTTGTTTTTTCTAAAATAAAATTTCCAGAAGTTCGTATATTATTCTGAAATTTTAAAAAGCATGATCACAACACAAACACATAACGATAATATAGTACTAATGCAGGTATTGTGAAGTTTGAATTCCTTACCAGTTCTGCATGATGGAGAGCAGCGCGTCGAGTCCGAGCTCGGTGGCGCACGTCACCAGCCAGCGGACCATCTCGCGCCGCCGCCAGTTGACAGACGACAGCGTCATCCGCAACACCTACGATATTGATATTATTTAGTTGTTATTGAGAATAATTTTAATAACGTTGATTATATTTAATATTATTTCCGGAATAAAAAGTAGCCAGTGAGCTTAGAATGTGAAAAGAAAGACACGATGCATCTCCGCTTCGCTTTATGGTGATTGGTTGAGAGATTGACGTATCGGTCTCTCGATTAATCACAAACGTCAAAATACCGATACGTCAGTTTCTCAACCAATTACAATAAAACGAAGCGGAGACGCATCGGGTTTAATTTTTCACATTCTAAGCCCATTGTTACTCGCTGGTAATGTCGCTTTATATTGGTGGAAGAATTTTTCAAATCGGTACAGTAATGTCGGAACCTATTCAATGCAAACAAACAATTAAATCTTTCCTTTTTATAATATTAGTATAGACTATGGGAAGGACTCGAGATCGCGTTTGATTTAACGATTTTTTTTTGTTGGGTATGAATGTAGTAGTTTAAGTATAGTTAAGTACCTGGCAGTACGGCCATTAAAAAATAAATAACTAAATAAAGTACCTGCAGTCCGAGTTCGAAGGCAGCTGCGAGCAGGTCGCGGTGGTGGTGCGGCGCGTCGGGCGGCGCGGCGTGTCGCAGCGCGTCCTGCGCGAGGCGGAACAGCTGCGCGGCGGAGCGCACGTGTCGCTGTGCCGCCGCCAGTGCCGCGCGCAGTCGAGCCGCCGATCCCCGCGCCGCGCCCAGCAGCGCACTCGCCAGCGCCGCTTGCTGCTGCTCCGCGTGCTGCAGGGTGTGCCACGCACCCGCGCCTGCGCCACCACCGCCTGCGCCTGCGCCGCCCGCGTCCAACGCGTACGCCTCCTCAACCATTGGTAATCTATACAAACAACATAATAAAATTACTACGAATGTTTTCTATTTCTTTAAATATACTGTAAAATTGTGAAATAAATATTATTAAATAAGTCATAAAAAAAATATGAATATCCCATTTTTTATAATAAAAATGATAATAATGACCTCATGGCACGCAGCCCGACGCGATACGCAAGATCAGGATCAGTAGGCAGCAGCGTGAGGAAGAGGTATCGTGCGAAGGTGTGCGCGGGCGCAGCGCGGGGATGTACACTAGCGCCGAGACAGGAGGCGGGGCCGCCCAGCAGCAGCGCACGCGCCACGCGCCCGCACACCGAGCCCGCCGCCTCGCCCTCCACGCGCTGCAGCTGGCTGATCAGCCGCTCCTCCTGCACACAGAACATTATACAGGGTAATTTTGACATTGCGTTAATAAATGAAACCACATACTTATCTCGTTGAAAATAACACTTTTCATTAAGTTATTTTAACCATAGATGTAATATAAAAAAGCGTAAGTTTCAAACAAAATAAATATCAATAAAAAGTAAATTTATGTTTACACATCCTAATGCCACTATGACATCTCTAGGAGAATTCCTCGCAGCAGCAACATTACACTTTCAGTCAGAAACACACACGCCATATTCGCACTAAACTACAAAATTATGAAAAAATTGGAATACCACAACCGAGATTTTTGGCGAAAGTATTCGTTATTCATTGATAATTTTTAGCACGATGTTAGCAGAGGTATAGACGAATATGTGGTTCCATTTAGTAACGCAATGTAAAAATGACCCTGTATATTAAACGTAATGCAAATTTATACCAATGCTTAAAAACAAATTCGACCCTAAAACAATTTTAATTATTATGACAAATGAGTAAGTAGTACATAGCTATGTAGTTATTTGCAATGCATTGCAATCAGTCTTGTATAATTATATATATTGCCCACTGATGAGCCCGCGCCTCCTCTACTACTGATAGGGTTTAGGCCTAAGTCCACCATGCTGGCCTAGTGCGGGTTGGTAATTATTTACTTTTATGGAGTTAAACTTCCTTAACTTTTCCCCGCCTGAATGAGGTGTACATAACTAGTAAGAACAAGACTCAAGTCTGTGGGCAAGTTCATCTACCTTCACAATATATCGTGTGCTTTGATGCTAACCTGTTTGCAATACCGCTCCTGTGCGTAGAGTCCGCTGGGCAGCATGCGTTGGACCCCAAGTCCTAGTAGAGCAGCTTCTAATGCTAAGGCCAGGTACGTCTCCTCAGGGTTTTTACTACCAGCTACAGGCACGTGTTGGTATCTGTTGGAGACAAAGGATTTCCTAATATTCGAAACGGGTGTCGGAGGAGTGGTTCAATCTTTATAGCATCCATATTAACTTATTTATGCATAGATATAAAAAATGGACTGCGAAATATTTCACGAAATTGGCACTTTTGTAGAAAGTGACAAAGCGAATGTAACACCGCTATTTTTTTTTCCTGTACATACATTCCTGGACATATTATTATCATTGCCCATAAAAAGAGACAACTACTGGCAGTAAGTTCGCTTTACCTTGATGTTTTTGGCAATATTTAGGTATGGAATATTTTATTCATCCATGTATTTGGGTCCGTTTTGTTGCTATGAACTTTTAAGCAGGCGCTAAGCACCTAACAGTTCCATTCTAATTACAACTCTATTGAATATCAATCATAAAGTAGTTTTTACCGTGGCGGCAGTCCAGTGTTGGGCTCCTCGTCGAGGTACGCGGTGTGGAGTCGAGGCGAGGCACGTTGATCATCGGGCGCGAGGCACGCGTCCGCGAGGCACTCGTACACGCACCAGATCGCCTCCAGGGTCCACCCGGTCCAACATCTGCTGTCTGTTTGATACATAGATGGAATTGATATATTTTTGTATTGAGATGAGTTCGTTAATAAACAGTGATCATGTAGGGCGAATTTGGGACGACTCTCTTTGGTTCTAATTTGCTTGAGCATTTTTTTAAACAGCAGAATGTTGGTTGACAAATTATGTATAGTAAATATACGAATAAGTCACATAGAGTGAGCGATTGAATAACTGAATCGATAAATGAATAAGGATTGCGTTAAGAACGAATCACTGAATGATTGAATGAGTGAGCAAATGAATGAGTGAATGAATGAAGACATTCTGTACCGACCCCGTCCGATGCACCGTTGCGAGTGGGAGAGCGCGCAGGTGGCGGCGCCGGGCAGGCACGCGCCGCTGTCCATGTGAGCGCACACCAGTGACAGCTTCACACGTTCTCCACACGAACCCGCCCCGCCTGCGCCTGCGCAAGACTCGGAGCCCGCGCACGCGCGCAGCGACTCGCCGCTCGACGACGCCTCGCCCGCGCCCACCTCCTCCCATCGCTGCTGCGCCACTTCCTGATAATACACATGGTTTTAGTAAGTATACGAGTTCATAGAACGTGGTCACCATCACCCATGTACAGCCAGCAGCTTAAATATCTGTACAAAATCAAAATTTCAAATCACCTAAATACACGTTAAGTTAAACTGAAAAAAAATCTTCGTAAAGCAAATTTTTATGTTATTTTTGTGAACAGAAAAAAAAGGTTAGTAAGAACACAAAAGTATGTAGGTAATTTGAAATTTGAATTTGTCCAGCTACTTATGCTGGTGACTGTACACACAATTAGAGATATGTGCGGATTACTGATAGAACGGTAATGAGAATGTCGTGTGAAAATGTGTACCTGCCGGTGCCGCATGGCGCGGGCGGCGCTGACGGCGAGGCGCAGGGCGGCGGGGGCGCGCCCGTGGGCCCGCAGCGCCTCGATACGCGCTCCCACCACCGGCAAGTGCTCTGGAACAAACAAACATTAAATAAATATACTAGCTGTTGCCCGCGGCTCCGCCCGCATTAAAAAGTTTTTCCGGGATAAAAGACCCGGTTTATATTTCCCCGGGATAAAAAGTAGCCTATGTGTTAATCAAGGACATGATCTACCCGAGTATCAAATTTCATCGAAATCCGTTCAGTAGTCTTTGCGTGAAAGAGGAACAAACATCCATACATTCTTACAAACTTTCGCCTTTATAATATTAGTAGGATATATAACCATACATGAACCTTGTGGAGGCTACGCAGAATTTCCGTGCTTTCCGGCGTTTTGCCATAACTACTATTGTAATCAAGTTTAACAGCTCAAATAGGACCCCTTTAATTTTATCCGTGGTGCTTTACATCTGGCTTTTCCAGTTGTAAAAGTCTAAATAATTAAGGTTAAAATACCTTTTTTTTAGTTCATTATTTTGTGTCCCGCTTTGCTATGGAGGGAAGTGGAAAATATATATCTATCTCCTCCCTATTCTTCTGTTTGATTAACTTCGTTGCCGGTTAAGACTAATTAGTGTTCCCTGAGACTCGCCGAGCTTCACCGCTCGGTGTCATGTCATGCGTGCCACTGCCGATCCTGGCTTACAGGAGTTGCAGTGGTGGGTGTGAGGGCGGGATAGTCTCGTATAGATAACCATAGCCTAATTGGGAGTGGAACACAACGCCGAGACGAATCTAATGTTCAAATCTCACGACTTCCTCTGACTTTAAAGTTACATGTGTATCGTTCGTCAATTAACGCCCGCTTTAACGGCGAAAAAAACATTGTAAGAAAAACGTCAAGTTTATTGGTGGTAGGTTTCTCATACGTAAGAGTCCGTCTGCGTGGGTACCACCGGAATGTCCATTCCTACCGCCAAGCAGCAGTATGCATGCACTGCTGTATTTCGGTTTGAAGGACATTGTAGCCAGTGTAACTATTGGACATAATGAGACTTAACATCTTCTCTCAGGATGACGAGGGCAGTGGAATGCCACACAGTACTTTGTATCTCAAGGTGCTGGATGGTGTTGCTACTTGTTATGGGTGGTCTTATCGCTTACCATCAGGCGAACGGCATGCTCGTCTCGTCATTCAATAAGAAAAGGCATACCCAAGAATTCTTCAGTATTAAATATTTCGAAGATATAATATGAAGTCTGCCAAACCTCACTTAGCCAGAACCTTTCAGTAGTTGGAGCCCTGTGCCTAGGCAATTCGTTAGTATTATTGTAATACATCTATACTAATACTAGCTTCTGCCAGCGGCTCCGCCCGCGTTAAAAAGTTTTTCCGGTATAATAGTCCCGGTTTATATTTTACCGGGATAAAAAGTAGCCTATGTGTTAATCCAGAACATGATCTACCTGTGTGCTAAATTTCATCGAAATCCGATCAGTACTTTTTGCGTTAAAGAGGAACAAACATCCATACATCCAAACATCCATAAATTCTTACAAACTTTCGCCTTTATAATATTAGTAGAATTATAAAGCTGAAGAATAATGATATGTTATACTAGATTTGGCCGCGGCTCCGCCCGCGTTAAAAAGTTTTTCCGGGATAAAAGTCCCGGTTTATATTTCCCCGGGATAAAAAGTAGCCTATGTGTTAATCAAGGACATGATCTACCCGAGTATCAAATTTCATCGAAATCCGTTCAGTAGTCTTTGCGTGAAAGAGGAACAAACATCCATACATCTATACATCCAGACATTCTTACAAACTTTCGCCTTTATAATATTAGTAGGATTAGTAGGATTTACGCGAATTAGACATTGAAATCAACTATTCTACGGATTTTACCGCGGTTTCATAATTCAAAACGAAGGTAGATATTGTAACATTAAATTTTCGGATAACCAACACTTCGTCCGACCCGTGACCATGAAGGCTGTGAAGTCTTCGAAATGTCGCGAGAAAATATAAATAAAATAATGAACGCGCTAATCTCAGGAACTACAACTGAAAATTTTTCACTAAAAGTAAGCTACATTACTCCTGAGTGCTATAGGCTATTTATCCAGGGAAAATATTTTTATCACGGAAAACTTTTTCACGCGGGCGGAGCCGCGAGCATCACCTATTATTAAATATACTTGGTGTTACTCCAAACTCCAAAGACGGGAATCGCTTCTGTCACGTGAATCGGTTCAGTGATGTAGGTAACCATGAACACAGACAGGAAAGCAAAAGTTATTTTCGCATTTATAATATTACGAGACTATCCCGCCCTCACACCCGCCACTGCAACTCCTGTAAGCCAGGAACAGCAGTGGCACGCATTTTATGACACCGAGCGGTGAAGCTCGGCGAGTCTCAGGGAACAATAAATCAAACGCACTTCAAACGGCTCAACGGAAGACCAGCGTTGGCTGTATTGCCAACTTTTTTTGCTGAGTTGAGCCTGTTTGTAACAAACATATTATGTAGTTTTAAGTGTTTTATGTTTTAGTTGTGTGTGCGTTTGTTGCAAATAAAGTTTCTTTCTTTCTTTCTTTCTTTCTTTCTTTCTTTCTTTCTTTCAAATAGAAGAATAGGGAAGAGTTAGAAATATATTTTCCACTCCCGTCCATATCAAAGCGGGAGACAAAATATTGAACCAAATAGGTATTTTTAACCTTAATTAATGAGACTTTTACAACTGGAAAAGCCTGATGTAAAGCACCACGGATAAAATTTAAACGGGTCCTATCATTTGAGTTATTAGATTTGATTCCAACAGTAGGTATGGCAAAAACGCTAGAAAGCACGGAAATTCTGCCTAGTGTCCACAAGGTCCATGTAGTATACAACTCCAATGATGCCAATTTATAATATTAGTAAAGACTAGCTTTTGCCCGCGGCTCCGCCCGCGTAAATGAGTTTTCCCGGGATAAAAGTCCCGCTTTATATTGTTCCGGAATAAAAAGTAGCCTATGTGTTAATCCGGAACATAATCTACTCGTGTGCTAAATTTCATTGAAATCCGTTCAGTAGTTTTTGCGTGAAAGAGGAACAAACATCCAGACATCCATACATCCATACATTCTTACAAACTTTCGCCTTTATAATATTAGTGAAGATTATCTCACCATGCCACAGTGGCTGTCCGAGCTCATTGAACTTGGGGTACGGCTGCAGCGTGGTGGTACTGGAGCCTCCCGCCTTCCCAGGCTTGTCAGGGTCGCAGTACTCGTCGCTGCTCAGGATGTTCTTCAGGTGCTCGTTCTCCCATGATATATCCACCGCGTCCAATGCTCTGGGGAAAATTATATTGTCAGTTGCTGATCAACATGGGGTCTTTAGCCGGTAAAAATCTGATACACCCTGTCTACTTTGCATTAGCACGATGGGGATACAAGAGATTCTCTGAAAGAAAAGAAGGGAGTAAATCAAGGGACCAATGAATATGTTTCGATTGCTTTATGATTACGATAAACGATCTTAAATGGTATCTTTGGATCGATAGTGAAATGGACCAATCAGAATGAAGGTTTTGTTACGTGCTTACAATTGATTGGTTTATTTTCATCATTGTATTGAACTCGTTTATGGAAATCTTGTTTATCAACTAACGAGAATATTTATATTTATGGCAGCTAAACTTTGGCTGCCTGTTTGATGTTAGTGGGCAACGAAAATAGCTGTAAAAATTCTAAGTTCTAAATCCCCTTTACACACAAAGTTTTTTATTATTATTTAAACAATGATTATTACGGAGATATCAACTCACTTGTGGAAAACAGTTCGCGGCGTCAATTGGGTCGTCATCCTTTGGTTGTGCAGTCTTAATCTCTTGCTGGCTCTCCTGTACTCTCTCTCGTAACTGAGAAACAAAGAATATAACACTGTTTTATGATACATTTTTCTTTGCCTCTAAGTTGTAAGACTAAAAAATATAATTGAATAAAAAACCAAAACCTGAGAACCAAGCAAAGCCTCCCTTGTGTACCACCACTAGACAACTATTAATGTTTATGAAATAGTTTTTTATTGGCTATAGACTAATCATAGACTCACTTATTAGGCCTAGAGTCCTCGTCGGAGCTTTCTGAGTGCGAGTGCATCTCCCTCCGCTGCCTCTCCCTGTGTCTCTCCCTGGAATTCAACGATCTACTTTACACTATAAATACCGAAGCAATTACTGTTGATCGCGATTGGCAACATTGATGTTTGATGAAGAGCGCCATGAGGCTGGTTTTGTCTTTCTCTGGTGCTAGGCAACACAGCAATTTCGTGTTTCAATTTGGTGATAAGCCAGTATAATTACTGGACATTATGAGACGAATTCGTGTATCTAGGTGAGTTCATTGTAACAACATATAATTGAGACAAGAGACGTTACTACTGTCGGTCAGTTAAGGACTCTTACTATCAGCCGAGCAGCTTGCTCGTCATTAAATGAGGGAAAGTAATTCTAAGCTCACCAAATATCACTAGGAGTATTAGGATGACTATAGACTAGTACTATTTCTGATTCATTTAATAGTTCTTAACTGCTGAATGAGTTACTAGTATTCAAATGAAATGGATTACAAAAGTTAATGAGATTGGGTAAAAATTAAAATAAGGAGCAAAATATACCTGTCTCTCTCTTCTCTTTCCCGCAACCTCTCTCTGTCCCGTTCTTCCCTGTCTCTATGCCTTTCTCTGTCGCGGTCCCTGTGGTCTCTGTCGCGATCTCTCTCGTTTCTTTCTCTTTCTCTCGCATACTGAAATATATTGAAAATATGGATCTTTAGTACTTTGAATTCAAGCTAATTTTCTTATCATCGTTGATTCTGTGTTACATTTATAAGTAGAAATGATAAGAAATATTTATTTTTATTATTTATTACTCGAAGTTATTTTGATAGTGTTATAAATTATGACTAATATTCTGTAGATTTGGGTGCGGTACCGCTCGTTTCTTTCCCGGAATAACATTTATTAAAAATAACTCTTTCCACTTAGTCGAGCTTCATATTTTATAAACATTATCATAAATAGTTCAGCAGCAATTCTGTAAACTCTTTAATTGTTACAAATTTTGACCAACTAGACCAACTTCAGACACTCACCAAAGGAAACGACCTGTAATCCGGATCCTCAGTCGGACAGACCTCAACCGCAGACCACTTCTCCAGCAGATGTCGCCACTGCATCCTGTGGTTCTTGTTGCTCCCTGGGTCCAGGACTATGCTGACCCACAGCGCGCCGAGCTGCTCCCACAGTTGACGGCACTTCTCCGTCATGGGCGTGTTCTGATTCCTCCAGAGGAGTAGCCGAGGGTCCGAGAGGAACTGCTCCGTCATCAGCATTAGCATCCGTGGGCCGTTCGAGTCCTGCGCTCGAAGCATTTCACGAACCTACAATTGGTAAAATGTACGTAGTTTTAGCGGCGATACCCTAGTTGGGAGTGGAACGGTCTGCCGAGACGAATGTCCGCAGGTTCAAAACCCAAGGGCACGCACCTCTGACTTTTCTAAAGTTATGTGTGTATTCTTTGTGAATTATAGCTTGCTTTAACGGTGAAGGAAAATATCGTGAGAAAACCTGAATACCTGAGAAGTTCTTTATAAGAATTTCGAAGGTATGTGAAGTCTACCAACCTGCACTAGGCCAGCGTGGTGGAATAAGGCCTTAACCCTCTCAGTAGTAGAGGATGCCCGTGCCCAGCAGTGGAACAGTATATAATACAGGGCTGGTATTATTTATGTCCTTTTTAGTGGTTATTAATTATATTTATTTCTAAGTAAATATTAAAAACTGGCTTTTGCTCGCGGTTTTGCCCCTGTAATATCCATCGTTAGGATAACAGGTCATATACAGGTTGAAAGTTGCTAAGTATTTAGAGAATTAGTAATTATTGAATCGTACAGTACTGAGAATTACTTTGGTCCGATGTTAGGGAGCAAGCCCATTATCATAACTTGTAAAAATTACAAATTCTAATCTCAGGCAACGCAACTATATTTTGAATGTCTTACATTTTGACAACCGGGTGTTCAAATTAGTCCAAAATATCGGACTTCATTTTTTATGTACGCGCACGGCAGTAATCCCTCAAACCCTTTGAGTATCTAGCAATGCAAAGTAGATGGGATGACTAGGCGAACCCTTCGTTGGTCATACATGCGCAGCTGGTCATAAACTTTTATTAAAACCTATATGACTTGCGATCGCTGTCATCACATTCTACGATAATGACATTAAGCGGTGCTCCACTAAAATTGTGACTTTTGTTTATTGTGTAAAAAGCGACCTTATATGCAGCCCTGCACGTGTGGATTTTTTTTGTTAAATGTGTGCTATCCGTGTCTACCTCGCCCCCCGTCAGGATTGGCAGAAAATTGGCGCATTATTGCCATATCGTGTCCATTGGTTAAATAGTCTAAGCTCAAGCCCGTGTCAGTAGAGATGTATATCGTATCCATATATTTAGGAGCTTACCTTAGAAAATAATGAGTTTAATTGCTTATTCGCGTTATAGTAGGTCCCCTGCAGTAGATACGCCCGTACTTGCTCACACACCTGCAACAAAGTCGTAATCATAACTAACAGTAACAGAGAAATGTTAACAGTTAGGCCTGTTAACATTTTGAGGACACTTAGGACTGGTGGCAGGTCTCTCATATGTAAGAGTCCGTCTGGGTGGGTACCAGCGCAATGTCTATTTCTACCGCCAAGCAGCAGTGTGCATGCACTGTTGTGTTTCGCTTTGAAGGGCATTGTAGCTAATGCAACTACTGGTCATAATGAGACTTAACATCCTCAGGTTGACGAGCGCAGTGGAATGCCACACAGTACTTTTTAACTGAAGGTGCTAAATGGCATTGCTAGTGTTTATGGGTGGTCGTATCGCTTAGCATCAGGCAAACGGCTTGCTCGTCTCGTCATTCAATGCCATAAAAAATAAGCCTAGTGGATAAGCACCCTTTGGATGTAACAACGTAGTTCACATCAATTTCCATCAGGTTAGATGAAACGTCTTGCATTTTTTAATAAAATGTGTATCGGTAAAATCGGGCATAAAAAGTTATGGATAGAACGGTTCGAAGAGGTCTGGAAATCTTTAGGTAAGGCCTATATATTCAGCGGTGGACTATGGTAGATGATGATAATGACGACGATTATAGTAATGATGATGACGATGATGGTAATGATGACGACGATGATGGTAATGATGATGACGATGATGGTAATGATGATGACGATGATGGTAATGATGATGACGATGATGGTTATGATGATGACGATGACGGTAATGGTGATGACGATGATGGTAATGATGATGACGATGATGGTAATGATGATGACGATGATGGTAATGATGATGACGATGATGGTAATGATAATGACGATGATGGTAATGATGATGACGATGATGGTAATGATGATGACGATGATGATGACGATGATGACGATGATGGTAATGATGATGACGATGATGGTAATGATGATGACGATAATGATGTTAATAATACATAATAATAATATCGAGGAACAGAGTGCTCACTTGCTGCTCATCAAGATGCCAAGCATGGTGTGCGTCAGGCGGGGGCCCAGCGGTGGGGTCTGGCGCGCCGCATATCCTGTTGATGGCGGAGCGCGCCTGCAGCACCTCGTCGGCGAGCCGCTGCGCCGTGGGCAGCACCTCCGTGTGGTGCTCCGCGATCAGGTACTGGACGAACTTCTGGAGCTGCTGCCGGTCCATCTGCAGCAGGGTCTCTGGAAGAGGATATATTATTAAATTAAGCAGTACATTTCGTTTCCTCCAGAGAATATTAACATCAGGCAGGCGGCCGTTACATCTAAGGAATTCCATTTTGCTACATGAGTAAAAGAATTCGTTTACCCAACATTGTAATTGGTACTATACCAATTTTCTATCTGGCCTTATCCCGTGATAAGAAAATAGAGGAAAATCTGACACCATAATGGTCAGACAGCTTTGTCAAACTTACTATAGTATTGGAAGTTTGCATTGCCTTCCCGCTATGGCATAGCCCAGCCGCTATCTTGTATCTTAACAGGCTCATGCAGGCCTATACTACTCACCCGAGATGGGCACCCGGAGCCGCACGGAGTCTGCATTCCTGATGCGGTAGAGCGCCAGCGCCACCACATGCTGGCACCAGAAGATGTCGCGCGCCTCGCAGCTGCACGTCACGCCTGTTATCTTGCATCTGGTGACGGAAACAAATGCGATAAACAACATTACTTTTCATCAGGTTTGAAAAATCGGGGGACGCAAGGGGTCAACCGTCTCTGGTTAGCAGGTACTCTAGCTAGGCTGTGGCAACATCACCTGAACTTTAAATTAGAAAACTCTAAGTGGCCATACAGTCTTCGTAAATCTAAGGGCAGGTTGTTCCATCCGTGGTCAGATTAAGTTAAGGCTCTTATCATACTGGCAAATAGCAAGCAAATTCAAAGCGAGGCGAGCTTGTCCAGTGTAATAAGACCGTTGAACTTACTTGCCCACGAAACAATACGGTCTTAGACATTACATATTGTATTTAATGCTGCAAGGACCTTCAAACCAGAACACAATGTTTCCTGCTGGCAGTAATAGTCGTCACGATGGTACCTTTTATCACGTATCAACTTTTATCCATAATCGCAAACTGGATTGATAAAACTACTTATGTAGTCAATAATAATTAATTCAACTAAGAAAACGAAGAACCACTTATAGCTTTTAATGAGATCCGCGTTCACAAGAACATTGACATAATTATCAAAGACATCCTTTAACTAGTAGTTGTAACCTGTTATACACTCGCTTGTGATCGCGGCCCCGCTTTTATTAAGTTAGCATCACATGTATAAAATTGTATCTATAACAGTCAGGGACAAAGCTTTCTAAGCTGAAAGAATTTGGGAGTGGTAGTTTTAGAGATTAGTGCTTACCAGACGTTATATATATTACTTTATGTATATTGTATTGTCTTTATATACAACTGTGAAGTAGATGTTTGTGTTACACTTCCACGGTTAAACCACTGATCCAATAATAACTAGGATTTGTAAATTATATAACTCAACTTTAAACCTCATATAATATCTAATTATTGTATACTAGCTTTTGCCCGCGGCTCCGCCCGCATTAAAAAGTTTTTCCGGGATTAAAGTTCCGGTTTATATTTTCCTGGGATGAAAAGTAGCCTATGTGTTAATCCAGGACATGATCTACCCGTGTGCCAAATTTCATCAAAATCTGTTCAGTAGTTTTTGCGTGCAAGAGGAACAAACATCCACACATCCATACATCCAGACATTCTTACAAACTTTCGCCTTTATAATATTAGTAGGATACTTAAAAAATACACAAATAAATAAAAACAGTTTTTATAAATTAAGAGACCCAAAAGGACCCAATTTTTTTAAATATTTCTTCTTCTTCAGCCTTTGGGAGTCCACTGCTGAACAAATGCGTCCCCCAGTTATAAAAATTTATCATTAACCAAACTCCACGAGGAAGAAGTCTAGGATTCAACTAGTATTCTTTAATATCAGCCATGAATTTATTTTCTGTAACCTTTCCTTCAACGGCTATAAGTTCTCAAAATACATTTCACAAAGTAAATACAACAGTGTACCCAGACGTGAAATTACTTTCCTTTTAAAAGAAATATCCTTCGCAGTCTTGAGCCGAATCAGATGATTGTGGCTTTTCATAGGAACGACAAAGTTTTCTAACAAAAGCCATTGTTGGTACATTGGAACACAATGGCCGCAACCCGATGAACCCTATGTTTTTTTCTGATGTTTACGAGGCATGTAAGGGGTGAATTTTGTTTTTATCATTCCGAAGGCGAAAGTATTGATTTCTAGCAATTCTCAGTAATTTCGTTATTATATTTTTTGTATGATTGTGTTTACGTTCTATTTATTTTATTATGGGTCATTAATTCATATTCAATCTTACAAAGTTCTACATGAGACTGAATTGTATTAGTTATACAGTGCTTGGTCTTTAGTGGGATTTTGGATTTGTATGCGCATCGATAACTTCAAAAAGCAATATTGATAGTTACCTGTCAAACGAAACGGTGACCCTGTAAAGTCTCTCTGGCTCGGAGCAAGGCGGCACGGCGGCTGGGGCACGCACCACGCCGCTCAGATGAAAACCTAGAAAAGTACTTATTAATACTTTGATAATATACAGGCAAGATCATCATCATCATCATCAGGGACATGTCGTCGACTGCTTAACATAGGCTTCCCCTAGAGGTTTCCCGACGGACATTTCAAAAAATTACTATACCTCATAAGTTTAGAAGCAAGTTCACGTAAGAATATTTAGCAAGAACTTCAAGTGCGTTTACAATACCAATATTTCTATCTATACACGTGCAACTCGCCGCAATTTCTGCAATTTTCATGGTAAAAATTGCATACGCATATAACTTCTTCATCTTTACTTGTTAAAACCCCACTTTAGAGATGTTCTATGCGCCCTATTTTGTGGAGGTTTACGGATAGTTTTTAACTAACTAAAAACCTACATAGTGTTTGAAGGCGATATTTTGTCAGTAACGGTTTACGGGCAGTGATGAAGTATTCGAAACCCCATATCTAAGGATGAACCCTGGCCCTCCCTGTCGTCTAAATACGCTGTTGGACAAAAGAAGGAATAAATAACTAGTCTATAACCTTAAAAACAGAATAAGTAACAATCATAACAGGAAAGCTATATCGGTGCTCAAACACTAGATGCAAACACTGACGAGTATATCAATAAATTTTAACGACTCCAAACTCTACGTATTTGGAAAATGGAAACAAAGGAACAACCACTGCAGTTTACAAAATGATTACAAACTTTACAGTTCTGTTATGAATTCCTTTAATTTATATACCAAAACGTCTAGAATCCTAAATAGTATTTGGTTAATATCTAAAAGCAGTCTGTGAAATCAGTGATTCAGATTGTTTTCATTACATTTAGATTTTTAGACGGATAAATTCCTGCCAACACTATCAAGGATACTTGAGTGAGTTTTCATATTGTATATTCCTATATTTAAATAGAAAGTCAAACAGCAACGGTTATACAGATGGTTTGAATGAAATAAACATTTCAATGGTTTGAGTATTATTTGGCGTGATTTTGTTTCTTACAATACAATCAGTTGTAACCTTCAAAACATGAATTTGTTTGAAGATTTCAGTCACACTGAAGAAACTTTAATTTTCCAGTTTCCACGGCAATTTATTGTTTTAAGTTTTAGAGGTATATAAAGTAAAATATTATTATTGTAATGTTTTAATACTGAATCGAATGTACGTCGATTTAAAAGTTAAAGAACAATCGACGATTACCAAGCTCAGCCAACAAAACGGGGAAATATCATTAAAATATTATTATCGTTACGTAAGAGAAATAAGAATATAATCTCATTCAATCCGCTAACAATAGATCGTTTAAAAATGCAGAATGATTTGGAGAAGTCATTACACAATCTCACGAACGAAAGAGGTTCCAGGTTTCTCAAAGCGCTATACAAAACGCACCCCAGTTTGGGTACGTTCACAAAATGTTCAATGTTCACGCCGCGCCGTTTTCTACAGGCTCCAAAAGCAATCGATTCCGATTCGTCAAGCTTTGAAATAGGAACCGGACGATTTTGTGCGCGCCATGTTTTTCTAAATTCTTTTTATTCGCAATAAGAATGCGGTCAGTTTGTTGGCTACGAAAAAGGTTGAATTAGCGAAAAAAAATGCAATTCGTTCTGAAGCCGCAGAAATACTTATTAAAATATTACCAAACACTCATTTATTGTTTGGCTTGGTAACACTACGCATTAGGGCTTTCATTTCGAGACTCTCGGTCTCGAAAATTTCGAGAGTTTCGACGATTTTATTGTATTTTCGAGACTCGAGACTGCTGCCTCCAGTCTCGGGAAAAACGAGACTTTCCAAACTAACATGAAATAATTATTGGTATTGAAAAAATTACTAAACTATCAGGATCTTTTCAAATTCGGGTCAATGGACACAGAAAAATTAAATTTTAGATAATCTGTTGGTAGTCACAACTTAAGCATGTTGAAACATGTAAAGGTCTTTATAATTAAGTACTTACATCATAGTTATGATAAATTGGGAAAAGATCTCATTTGCAAATGGTAGCGATAGGGAGAAATACTCAAACCATTGCTAAATCCCTGCTAATTATGGTTTGGAAAGTTACGAAAATCCCAGGACATGAGACAACCCAAAGCATTTATATAACATTGTAATTAAGCATATCGAAGATCACGGAGTGCACATGTGCATGCTATCGCAACCCTCGTAGGAGTCGGTTCTTCAGCAGAGTCTCTCGCTGTTTGAAGATGAGACTCGAATAAAGTGTCAAATAAGCACGAAATACTACCCCCTTCTTCTTACCGAGGAGTCGTAAGAGGCGACTGAGGTAATAGGCAGCACTGCAACTCCATCTGCTCATACTAAGTGCTTAGAGAAGGAAAACTTGACACAAACCCGGAACGGTATCTCCGTAAGGCACGAGCCAGTTCCTGCAACCGACCCGGCACCACACGTATCGACTCGTCGTTCCTGTGGGTACTGCCGGTTAGGTCGAGAGGGTGGTGTAGGTTCTGGGCATGCCTGCGCTACCTAAATCGCGTCCCAGGCGATTCAGCGTCCAATTGTGGAGAGGACACTTCACCCACCACAGCGTCTAAGCTGGGTGGAAACCAACACGGGGAGTGGCAGTTACCGGTGATAAGTCCGCGCAGATAGACGTAAACGCGGGCGCCAGGGGTCACTCTCGACAGTGGGAGGGTCCACCGCAGGCCCATCGATAAGCTACCGCCCGCTCCAACCCGGGCAGCCCCCGGACAATAAGGTGCTTATCCGTCTCGGTGCTGGTTTGTTTCCTCTGGGTGAAGGAAACACTAGGATAAAAACTAGACTGCTGGTGCCGTTATCTTGTTCACCTGCTGCTAATGTAACAATTAAACACCAAAAAAAATCAAGTTCACGTAATACTATACGCTTAGCAACATGGAACGTCCGTACTATGAGGACGGGCCTCCCGGACACGGGTGGAAGTTCTGCTTGCGACGTCCAACTTCGCAAGACGGCAGTTATCGAAGCCGAACTACAGAGACTAGAAGTAAGTGTGGCAGCTTTACAGGAAACCCGCTTGCCAGACGAAGGTTCCATCCGCGAATCTAAATACACGTTTTTCTGGAAAGGCAAGGATTCCAGCCAAGTGAGGGAACACGGTGTAGGCTTTGCCGTACAAAACAAGCTTCTGCCATTTATTGAAAGTCCAGTAGGAGTATCAGAACGTATAATGGTTCTACGTCTATCTACCACAAGCGGATTTGTATCACTAATATCTGCATATGCTCCTACTTTAAATTCTTCATGTGATAAGAAAGACCAGTTCTATGAAGAACTTGGCGAAACTGTACGCGGTGTACGCACCGGCGACCGCCTTGTCATCTTAGGTGACTTTAACGCAAGAGTAGGGCAGGACAAAACATCTTGGCCTAATTGCCTCGGTGACCACGGCACAAGAAATATTAATGAGAATGGCCAGCGTCTCCTAGAGTTCTGCTCTAATAACCTGCTGTGTGTCACCAACACTTATTTCAAAGGGAAGTTCTTGCGCAAAGTCTCCTGGAGACATCCTCGCTCACAACATTGGCACCAGTTGGATGTAATACTCACCAAATATAAGGATCTCCGCGACATTCTTCACACAAGATCCTACCACAGCGCTGACTGTAACACCGATCACTCTCTCGTAGCGACTACTGTTTGCCTCATACCGAGAAAAATTCATTCTTCTCGTCCTTCTTCTAGTAGGAAACTGAATCTTACCAATACTTGGGACAAGGAGAGAGTGGAGCTCTATCGGAAGGCAATCCTTGATAAAGTTGCTACGTGGGATATTTGTGCATCTGCTTCTGAGGAGTGGGATGGCGTTAAAGAACTTCTAACATCTACAGCTGCTAATATCTTCGGATACAAAAAAAATACACGACAGGAAGATTGGTTCGAAGATAATATTGAGCATTTAAAACCGTTGTTGGACTCAAAACGCGAAGCAGCTCTCAACCATCGTTTAAACCCCTCTTCCAGTTCTCGCGAACACCTATCCAAAGCTAAAGCGACTTTGCAACGTAATGTCCGCTTCTTTAGTAACGCTTACTGGATAGACCTATGCAGCAGCATTCAAGCCTGTGCATCTAGTGGAAACTTTGCGGGCGTTTACAGCTGCATTAAAAAGGCCTTGGGTCCAATTCCTAGAAAAACAGCCCCCCTAAAGGAGGCTGACGGGACCATTATCAGCAGTGGTGATCGCCAGCTCTCACGATGGGTAGAACATTATTCTGAATTATATTCTCAACCTGTTGATATACACTCAGAAGCAATGAACTCAATACCGACATTAACTGCCTTAAACGAACTCGATGAACCACCAACGATCGAAGAATTCCAAAACGCTATTAAACTGCTCAAAAACAGAAGAAGCCCTGGGAACGATCGTATTCCTGCGGAACTCTTAAAAGTGCAGTGTACTCAACCTATCATTTACAACTTGATAGTGAAGTGTTGGCAGGAGGGCTACGTGCCGCAGGATATGCGCGATGCTAATATCATCACCTTATATAAAGGAAAAGGCGATCGCGGTGACTGTAACAATTATCGCGGCATATCCTTGTTAAGCATCGTGGGCAAGCTTTTTGCACGCGTAATATTATTAAAGCTACAAAAGATAGCTGAGCGCGTATATCCTGAGTCACAGTGCGGTTTCCGTGCCCAAAGATCCACCACTGATATGATTTTTACACTTAGGCAGCTACAAGAGAAGTGTAGAGAACAACAGACGCCTTTACTTGTAGCTTTCGTCGATCTCAATAAAGCCTTCGACACCGTCAGCAGAGAAGGCCTGTATGCTGTACTAGAGAAAGTAGGATGCCCACCTAAAATTCTGACCTTGATCAAAAATTTCCATCAAGACATGAAGGGCTCGGTCGTTTTTAACGGTCAGCTTTCGGCACCATTCGACATGCGCAGGGGTGTGCGTCAGGGTTGCGTTCTGGCACCTACCCTGTTTGGCATTTTCTTTTCGCTTCTAATTAAAGTTGCTTTTGGGGACGCCAAGCAGGGTATACATTTGCACACAAGACACGATGGCAAATTGTACAATGTTTCTCTGCTCAAATCCAAGCGTCATCGCGAGGATTTGTTTGCAGACTGCCTCTTGTTTGCAGACGATGCAGCCTTTGTCGCTACCTCTCAAGAGGAGCTCCAAAACATCGTGGACAAGTTTGCCAAGGCATGTGCACTGTTTTCAATGTCCATCAATGCAAAGAAGACCGTTGTATTGTCGCAAGGATGCACAGTCCCACCAACTATCCTGCTGAGTGGTGCACCTTTGGAACGTGTTGAAAGTTTTTGCTACCTAGGATCGACCGTATCTAGCAATCTCTCGCTTGATGCAGAGATTGAGAGTCGTATCGGCAAGGCAGCCACGATGTTTGGTAGGCTGCATGCAAGAGTATGGGATAATAGACATTTAACAACCAAGACGAAGATGATAGTATATCAGACTTGCATCTTAAGCATACTCTTGTATGGAGCTGAAACGTGGACATCGTACGTCAAACAGGAGCGAAGGCTTAACGCGTTTCATATGCGTTGTCTTCGGCGCATCTTGGGCGTAACATGGAGGGATAGGATCACCAACGAAGAGGTTCTAAACTCTGCACAGCTGCCAAGCATAACCGCACTCTTGAAAAAGAGACGGCTGCGCTGGTTAGGGCACGTGCACAGAATGGAACCTTTCCGTTTACCCAGACAAACTCTCATGGGAGAGATTGCATATGCCAAGCGGCCGGTAGGACGTCCTAAACTGCGCTATAAGGACAGCATCAAACGAGACATGATCACCTTTGATGTTGACTGGAGGAGCTGGGAAACCCTAGCTGAGGATCGCGCCGTCTGGCGAAAAACTATTTTTGATGGCGTAGCCTCACACGATAATGCTTGGCTTAACGACCTAGCCGTGAAACGCGCAAAACGACACGAACGCGCTAGCAATTCCTCATCATCCAGGGCGAACGTTAATGTCTGTATGTCGTGTGGCCGATTTTGTCTTTCTCGGGTTGGTCTCTACAGCCATCAGAGAAAGTGTCTCAGAGGAACCGCCCGCAGTTGACGCTGTTTAAATCATCTACAATAGATGTATTAGGCCAATGATGACTACGCGGCACCCTCATACACTTTATTTATAGGATAGCGGGTCACCGATCGCCCAACCGCCGTCTGCAGGCCCGCTTCAAAAGAGACTGGAGATACTTTCTTCTACATCTACGAGAAGGGAGTCTTCACTTACTATAGCGTGACATGTGTCGACCCTAAAAACCTGCGACGCGAGACCGTTAAAAATACAAAAAGTCCCGATACTTTGAGACACGAGATGACCTGGGACCCAAACACTAATGCTAATCTATATGTACTTCAAGCGTAGAATTAGAGAATTTTTTTCTAATGCGATTTACTTCATTATAAAACAAAATCCCCCGATGAGTATGTATATAATATATGTCTTAACGCCAAATTACTCAAATACTACCGAACAGATTTTATTGAATTTTGGTATGGAGATAATTTGAAATTGGAAAGGCTACTTTTTATCCTGGTAAAACTACCTCACGTGGTCGAAGCGGTGAGCAAAAGCTAGTTTGTATCAAAACCAAATCCTCTCTCTGAAAGTAATTATCCAACGCTCCATGTATTTTACGTGACAACTATAAAACTTGAAAAGTCGTATAAGCAATTGGTAATTTATCTTCTGATTTATAAAGTACTTTATTCACATATCTTGTATTGACTGCCTAAAAAGTCTGAGTCGTGGCCTACGAGTATAATGACTATTTTTGAAATAGTCTCGAAAGTCTCGTTTTTTTTCGAGACCGGACAAAGTCTCGTTTTTGTTTCCCGAGACTCGTAAATGCACCGAGACTGAAAGCCCTACTACGCATGTCCAATTGCAACACAAAACAATTTAAAATCAATTTATTTGCATTTCTAACATAACGTACAACTTGTATAAAATGCAAAAGGAAAACAATAATTATCAGTTATCGGGTACGGAGAACGAATTCACTTTTTATGCTGCGCACAATCAATCAATTACTCAACTTTGCAAAACTACTTGGTGCGATAAATCGAAGCGTACCGGCAAATCAATTGTGCGACGAAAATAACGAGCGTTCCCATTGTGACGCAAAAGTGCGATTTAAAATTGCCGCAATAATGGTCGTACTTTAGCACGCACAACCTCTGATTTATATTATAATCGCTATTCCCAGGAATTAAAAATCAATTTTGCACGAAAGTTATGGCCAAGCAAAACCTCCTTGATAGTGATTACAGAAACTGACACTTAGAAAAGAATCAAGTTTAAAAAATAAAATAAAAAACCGATTCAAAAAAGGAATTCTTGTACAGCTGCAGTTGGGAGGATGGATTTCGTTAGAACCATTAGTGCGCATAAGTTTTGTTAGTATTTTGTTACACTATATAGTTGCCGCCATAAATTGAATGTTTTCGCAGCTGCATCGCGCTAACGCTGATTTTATCTCCAAACCCATTACAAGATTTATATAAAAACAGACAAGTCGTTCGACTCCCATTAATTGAACTGACAAGAAAGAGTTAGGTTCTTGCCGATGCTTCTCTGGTGACACTACTTTCCGCACTGGTGGTAGAGTTAATGTTGACGGAATCTAAAGAATGTATAACATTCTTTGGGTTCGAATAAAATACTTCATTAATTTTCAAAAGGTGTTGCACTAGCTATATATTAATTTATATCCATTGACTTATGTAATGAATAAATAAATTTCGCAGCAATAAGTATATAGCAGGTAAAATCTAAAATGACGTGACGTAGGCGGTTACCGACTAGATGTCGTTGTACCTAATTAAAACGCACAGCCTATCATAAACCATAAGAAGTTCCCTTGTCGCAAAAACAGAAAACACTTCAATCAACCATTTTCATAACATTGTTATTACTTAAACAAACTTAAAATTCAAAATATATCAAAGCAACGTTCTCATTAAAACTAACTTAATTTCGCGAACGTTGTATTTTAATGAGGCACATTGATTGCTAATAGACTGGGGGCAAATATTGGCACAGTTCGAGACGTCTGGCATCTGCGCAAACTACGAGATGCCAGACTGGCACAAAAGAAAATATTAGCAACTGCTTGCTACAAAACTTATTTATTGTACATTTAGAGAGCTTCCTCTGAACATACATTTACATTTCAAAACTGTATTTTATACTTGATATCCAAAACACACGGAGTCTATTTTATTTCTCATCAAATGAAATATAATATTGTAAACCATTATGTACAAATATTAGCAATACTCAAGACTGGGCAAATTGCTCGTTCCTTTCATACTAGAAGGTCTGTATATGCAGCTGAATGTATGTGGCGCAAATAATACCTACCTACACGTTTTCAAACTCATGTGTATATTACATAAAACTTCCTATTTTTTTACACGGCTAATTAGTCTCACTGTGATAGAAGTGTTGTGTCCAGATAGTGTTGGGTGACAAGAGATTATTATTCACAAATTGATACAATTATGCGTGCATGTTGACACTATGACATTGACATATGTTGACACACGCTGATTACTTGGCAAATTTACGTGGCCCGCTATGGCGGGTATTACACCATGTACGGTGGTCGCTATTTGGTTGAATACAACTACACAACCACCAACTCTATGACAGGCGACGTATCAGTATCAAGGCGTTAAGTGGAACGAAATTTTGATCGAAATTACTGCCAAATAAAGTAAAGAGTTGCTTGTGGCTACATCTCCCTTCCCAGTATGAATGTCTTCTTTTCCGGGATAATGTAGCGATTAGGTTAATCCAGGACATGGCCTATCTATGTGCCAGTTTTGATCCATGTCCGTTCAGCGGTTACAGCGTTTTCTTCTAACATAACCTCAAAAATTTTTTTCTGGTTATCGCATTTATATCAGCAAAAATGATATAAAATAATGAAAAGGCCAAATCGGTGCAGTAGTTTTGGAGAAAATCGAGAACATACATACATACATATTATGAATACATATAGGTCGAAATCCGCTCTACACTTAATATCAAACTTCATGTTGCGCTTCACGATGCCATAGACAGGCACGTGTGGCGCAACTTAATCAAGACAAAGATTACTTCATGTTCAGGGGATTACGACTCTCAGCAATGAGGAAGACGATGCAATGAGGACGGGTTAAATACAGAACCTACTTCTTTGAAGTCGGTTGAAAAAGTGATTATATTTTATAACCCAATCTCATCAACAAAATGAGTAAGGTGAATATTGAGAAAATATCGTGTAATACGAAACGTGGTCTGCAACTGATGCTGCGGACATCCGTGCCGGCACGTCTACTGATAGAGTTTTAAATCGATTCTCCCACGATATCTTGATACGATTAGCGACGTCCTTGGTTTAGTAGTTGCGACCAGTTCGATTTCTGTTTGTAAGTTTTTGATTTAAAGCATGTGGGTTTTGCGGCATTGGTCCCTAGAGGAAAAATTTACTAGTGATAGTGAGTACCACTAGTAAATTGTCTACATGTCTACTGTTACATGTGTACAGGTGTATACAATATGTTATTAGTACATTTTAGATCATCTTTACTCACTTTGTCAATCTTTGAGTATCTAACAATGGAGATGCGATGACCGGGCGAAGTCCTCGTTGGCCATAAATGCGCAGCTGGTCATAAACTTTTATTAAAACCTATGTGGCTTGCGATCGCTGTCAATACATTCTACGATAATGACATTAAGCGGTGCTCCACAGAAAGTGTGATTTTTATTGAGAATTTTTATTCAGAAAAAAAATTAAGTCTTACCATATCTGATTGCTTAAAATCAATAGACATTGTTTACGAAGACGCTAGCATCTAGAAAGAACATATAAGAATCCTAAACAATGATATATAACCTACATGACTTGATGAAATACAGGCAAACGTAGATAAAATACACGACACACATAGTGGAAATATATTCGACATATACTTCGTTATTGTGCTCAGAACCAGACAAACCAGACCTACACAGCCCCGCGCTGCCTACAAAGCTGAATTCTTGTTTTATATGTTTACGATGGCACTCAAGTCTCAACCAACATTTTACGTCCTACTAATTAAAAAATGGCGCCTCTTTAGACGTTAATCCTCCTTTTTGGGAACTCGATTAAAAATGCTTGCTATTATAATTTGTGTAGTAATTATGATGTTTTTCTTTAGGTCAACAGCGCATGTATATTCTTTTCAGACAATTTTTTTATCGATGTTTTGGCAAAGTGAATTAACTAAGGCGTTTATGTTTTAATATTTATTTAAAGAGATCGCATTAAATCAAATGACCGCTACGGGCCTATGCCTTAATTAAAGGTTAACCCCTTTTTATAACCGAACTCCGAAATTGATATAAGCAAGTAGGTCACCTAACTAGTTCTGACGAGTGGCGTTTCGCGGTAAGCCGGTGCACGTCCAGTGGCACAAGCCGACGTTAAGATTGTCGACCGTTAAGATGCAACTTTTTGGGTTGGTCGGCTATGTATTTTTCCACACATTCAGAATCAATCTGGGCACAAATAGCCTTTAAATGTCATTATTTGTGATTTTTGGTTGACAAATTTTTCCCAACCCTAAGATCTTAAGATGACAATAAGCAATCCGCTTGATAGCATGCGAGATGACTGCCCAAAAAAAATTAGCAGCACTGCATAGAAATGCACTGCGCTCCTCACGCTGAGACCATTATATGTTAACCTCATGAGGTTCATAAATTACCTATATATTTCGGAATTAACTTTTTTTCTAAAATCTAACATAATATTTTCTACAGAAATTTGCCATAATAAATTCGTTGAATCTGCCGATGGTAAATCACTCTTAAAACAATAATCCCTTGTGATAATGAAAACAACAGCTGATTACGGTCGCGTATGCAACAATAGAACACACCTTGACCTCGCCAGTGACCCGGTTACAAACGGGTCAAATTACATCACAACACAAACCTATGTTTGAGCGATCGAGTTTACACATGGTAGGGGATTGTGAAAAGGAAATCATGTTAAATGCAATGCAAACAGTTCTGTATTATATACTGCCCACTGCTGAGTACGCGCCTCCTCTACTACTGAGAGGGGTTAAGCCTTAGTCCACAACGCTAGCCTAGTGCGGGTTGGTAGACTTCACATACCCTCGAAATTGTTATGAAGAATTCTCAGGTTTCATCACAATGTTTTCCTTGACCGTTAAAGTGAACGATAATTGATAAACAATACACACGTAACTTCGAAAAGTCAGAGGTGTGTGCCTTGGGTTTTGGAACCTCCTGACGAAGTGATTTCACTTGGCTGGTTGCAGGGCCCCGCTGACCGAAGACAGCGCCTGTGTGCGAAATGTATGAAGCGCCTCTTAATTTTTATCGTCTTATTTCGACATTGATATTTATTTAAAAAATGACCTTTTGTACGGGATTTGTAATAAGATATGTAGCTGACCATCAAAAGACATTTTCAATGGTCTGTAAAGTTATACCTTGGAAAGTGCAAGAAATCAACCGGCTGGAAACTTATATTTTGATCGGCACATTTCTGGCTTGCCTAAATGTTTCTTGATTCCGTTTAAAAACCTAATACTTTAAGAAAGAGAGGTATAAAACTTAAAATTGTGCGGTAATACTTGAAACCGATATACAAGAAACGAAGCTATGGTTCCATAATTCGCGACTCGTTTCTTTTACAAAGGAAAAGATTAACCAAGGCTTCCAAGCATTTCATAATACTACAGAAGACACTTCTTCAAATTGGCTGTTAGTGAACTAATTACTTTAATAATAAAAACTAGGCACACACGCGGCGACACAAAACAGAAAGAGATATCTCATTCTGGATAACCTACATCAAATCCAGGGAAACGATAACGGATGGCAACACTGGATGCGACAGGATCCACTTCCGCAAACGCATCTGGCACCGCGGATGTCAATGTTACCTTCCATTACATAAATGCAACTGCAATTTCATCTGCATCCGCTGCAGGTGGCTGCCAATGTACTGGTGATATTAAATATGTAGATTAACTGGCGTGCCCGCGGATCTGCCTGCGCAAAAAGCCTGGCCTGAAGTAATAGTTCTGGTGTGCAATTTTCTGATATATTTTACTCCAGGACTTGGTTTATGTATATGACATTGTTTTATGGATTTAGCGGTTTAAGCTTTTTATTTTTAATCATCGAAACATTTTCAAGAACTTTCTCATTTATAATTAAGAAGTAAATTAGTCACGAACGACTTGCCTCAAAATGCATGAACACTGGGAATAGATAAACGTCTCATCTATACTTATAATATTATAAAGCTGAAGAGTTTGTTTGTTTGCTTGTTTGAACGCGCTAATCTCAGGAACTACTGGTTCGAATTGAAAAAATATTTTTGTGTTTTTATAGACCATTTATCGGGGAAGGCTTTAGGCTATATAACATCACGATGCAACTATTAGGAGCGAAGAAATAATGGAAAATGTGAAAAAAAACGGGGAAAATTATTCATCCTTGAGGGCTTCCATTGCGTGCGCTGCGAAAACGGTTCAAGATACCAAAAATATATGTATGAAATAATTATTCCTCTTGGAATGATCTAAAAAAATGTCCGCGACAATATATGGCTATCTTTTAAGATTAACTCACTAGAACCGTTTTTATGGTAATCAAATTTGGTCGAAATTAATGCATTATTTGTTAAGAGTTGTATCAACGTCATAGTCATAGAGTGATTCCACGGGAAGGTTTTTACGTACTTTTAGCCCGGAAAAACTTATTAACGCGGGCGAAGCCGTGGGCAAAACCTAGTGCTATATACGTAACAAAGCTTTTTATCGATACTCGTAATTTTACGTCATTATGTCTACTAAGTATCTACTTCTTAAGAATAGCCCCCTTACAAACAGAATTTCGACAATCCAAAGGAAGCATACAAAAACTTGCACGAAAGGAACTTCCTTTGGTGACATCGTGAAAGTGGTATTTATACAACTTTCTAAACCACAAGTTGGGCTTTTCAATCGACTTAAATATGAACTTTGGCGTATATTTTTGTTAAACGGCTTCAGCATTTACTGATAAAAACAATGAAGTAGTACAAATATTTGTTATGGTTTGATCGCTTTGGATACAAATCCTTTGTGAGTAGTTGTTTTTAATTACGACAAAGGGAAAATTAACATGATAAAATAAAACAGCGTTTTTAAATTTATTCCTGCCTACCTTCAGAATCTCAAGGATTAAGTACACGTTCGAAAGAAGTACGTAAGAAGTGTGGATTGTCATGTTATCCGGTCTTATTAGTCCATGGCCATGGTATAAAATATAGACCTTGTCTAGCGATAAAAAAGCAGGAAGGGCTAATGCCAAAACGGTCGAACGCAGGTATCCGGCCGTAAACCGGTTGAAACTGGTAATTTTTGGGTGAATGCAATAAATTACCGTATAATAACCGAACGCGCCGCCGCGAGCCATTCGTATTTATTTATGACTGTACTTGTTTCACATCCAGTCCGTAACTTTTGTGCACGACTGTATTGTGATTTTTATTTTAACTTCCATATCTGGGCAGCCACATTTATTTCCCTTTGTTTTTGTACGTTGTTGTCACAATTTACGATTACAATTTTTTTGAATGAAAATAGATGAGCGTTTTAAATATAGAACATGTTTTTGTACAAGGTGCTTTTATTGTACGTTACAATAAACTTTAAGAGCTTGATAACAATTATGTCCTTGACTTCGGATTAGGCAGAATGGGAATACCTGAGTGTATTGGTGGACGTTCGGCATTAGATATAACATTGTTTTAGACGCGTTTTAGAAATAATGCTTTTCATTGTTTCTTACGGCTTACGCCTACGCGACGAAATATTTTACACTAATATTAGGGTTCTTGCATAACCCAGCCAAATATAACATAATACAGACAAATTACATCACGGACCAATTTAATTCGGCGCCACGGAATACAATCGACATTTCAAAAATAGAACAGTACACTGGCGTACACAATTAGTTAATACAAAATATCCAAGGGACGCGATCCAGATGGCCCACTTTCGTGGCGCAGTGTACTCGCCAGTCAGTAGAGTCGGTACAGTGCGGACCGGTTTTGTTTACATTAGCGTTCGAAGGCCGCGCTAGTGTGCATGACCGCGTCTGTGTGCGTCACATCGCTACGTCACTTTGTTTACATCTGCACTGGTGTGCGTTTTGTGTACAGGTCGGATTATATTTTACAAATGTGCGTGAGGTCTTATCCGTGATACCAGCTATTTGATTTGTTTTCAGAGTATTTTTTGTTTGCTTTAGATAAATAGGAAGGCTATATTTCGAATAATATAAAAAATAATACTAGATTATATGGATGGTTTTTATTAACTTTAAAATTGTGATGGATAATTTTTTTTTGATGCGAAACATCTATAGCCGCACGTAAAACCGATTTCTGGGGTGGCGACGCATGCCGTGGTGACGCGTTGCCACGCTATATGATGGTATATATATACAGTCTATATGCAGAAGTGTGTACGGTGTGGCGTCGCGTCGCTATGCGCAAAAGTAATATTTTTTTTTAATCATAGTGGAATTTATAGTGAAAAATTCATTATTGATATTTATAATTTACGATCTTTATTAATATATTGAAATAACTAGCTAAGATTCTTGAGATTACTAATATATTGAAGCCAATTTAAATTTTTCTGTATATTTTAATAACATATTTTTTATAAATATTTCAGAACCAAACAATAATCACAAGGGTCACAAAATATTATTATTGAAACTGGACATCACCACGATCAGTTAAACGTGCCGTAAAAATAATATTTTATTTTATCATTATGACATATTTAGTTCCTATCACAATCTGTTCTTTTCTGCAAATTACTTTTACAAAATAATGTCGATGTTTCACATCTGCCAGGCGTCCCGTGACGGCTCACATTTTTTTTTATTGGAGCATAATACGCAGATTCTAGATTTGGTCATGTGGATTTGGCGGTCTAATTGGAATTATTTTGTAGACCTAATTTTGGTACCGGATGTGTTAAATGTTTAAAAACACTTGCAGATTGTTGCAGGTGTTATTATACAGTAAATGTTTTATTAACGGAGATCTAATTTACAAATATATTAAGATAATTTGATTTATAGTATGTAAATCGTACATTAAATAAAATAAATTTCGTTCAATTATGATCTTAATGAAATAGATTGATGAACATATGCCTGTATTTCTTGGATTATATTAATCATAATCTGGTAACCCCGCATACGTCACGCGATGCGGGAGGTAGCCGGCACGTGAGCGTGTGGGTGTGTTCGCGTGCTGGCGTGACGTCACGCGCCGTGTCGTCACGCCCGCCGCTGTGTGCGCCGTGTGCGTGAGTCGCGCGTCAGTGTGCGCGCCGAGCGGTCGTGTTCACGCTGCCATCTCTGTTAGTTGCATTTTGTGACCTTAACCGTCTGGCGTGCATTCCGTCTTTTCATAATTATCTAATGCATTGTAAACATACTTTACGACTAGTTCATACTCACTGCTGTTCCCACGATTCTTTTTAGGTATGACTGCGTTGAGCACGCTGACAGCTTAGACGCAAAAGTTTGTGGGGATTTATAAAACTTACATTGGTACTAGAGATCCAAAAAAATATAGTGTGTATTGACGATCACACCAAGCAAAGCATAATAATATACTCTTGCTTAAATATCCGCATCTGCAACATTTCATGTTTTAGGCTCTCTATTTTTATTTCCATCGATGCCATGTAGGTATCAAGTATAGGTATATTTCTTCAACCAACTACTAAACTAACTGCCGAAATGTGGGTGATACGGATCTGCCTACCCTGACAAAGGCTGATTATATGTAGATCCTAAAACAGGATTAGGACACGTCCGCTGCATGTCTAATCCACTTGTATTCTGCCTGAGGCTTTTACCCGGAATCGACCGTCCGACCTTCGTTCTCGTGCCAAATTTCGTGGAAATTAATTGAGACGTTTAGTGAGGTCATCTATCATGTTGCTAATTCGTTATGGGTTAGTTTTTATCGAGCAAGGTTAGGAGCATAACGTTGATTTAAGCTATTGCCTGTATTTAGGGTTGCCAGGTCATCAAACCTAATGCCGGACAGACCAGCCAGTTTCGCTGGACATTTGGGTAAAAAGGCCAGACACCCTAAATTATTAAGTAATTTTTGTCTTAGTATTGATACGATTATTTTGTCACGGACCATTTTTTTCGGCGTTCTTTTTGTTTAGCTCCCAAATATATTCATGGCACGTTTAATTTTACGTATTTTGCCACCCTCTAAAAGTCACTGGTTAAATTTAAAAAGCCAAACAAAAGCCGGACTATCTTATTTTATCTCGATATTTGCAACTCATCGTCTAAATTACGATGGAGTCATAATCTGATTGAATGAAGCTGGTATATCACAAAACGTAATACTGCTTGACGGCAGAGACACCCTTAGACTGGTATTCTAGAAGATACAAGATACATTCTACATTTTGGAGGTAACATATGAAGCAGTGTATATTTTGCTAGCTTTTGCCCGCGGCTCCGCCCGCGTTAATAAGCTTTTGAAGGATAAAAGTACATATAAATTATAAACTTTCCTCTTCAACCACTCTATCTATTAAAAAAACGCATCAAAATCCGTTGCGTAGTTTTAAAGATCTAAGTATACATAAGGACAGACAGAAGAGACGCGACTTTGTTTTATACTATGTAGTGAAGTTTCAATAAAAGTGGAGATAGTTCAACAATAAAAATAATATAATTAGTTTTTCAATAGTTTTACTAGTACATTAGTAACAATTTCTCATACATATATATATTATTTAGAATAATGTCCCATCTAAATTGTGAAGTAAGTTTTATGCACGATACATATTAATAGTACAATCTGCCCCGGCTTTGGCCAGGCAAATGGCAAGGGGTTCAAAGGTTTAAGATACCCACAACTACTCCCTCAGCTCCTTTATGCTCTAAGCTCAGCTCACTCTTTAAACACTGACGACGTGATGTAGAAAGCAAGTCAGTGCTGTAGCTAGACTTGAATTTAATAGGGCAGCTGTGGTTACAGATAGGGTGGAAGTAAAAAAATGTTGATCTGTTTTGGTCATGTTCTGGTCAATCGATTTTTGGCTTTCTTGACTTGTGTACATGTGTGAGTCAGGTTACCAACCAGCCTTGTATTATAATGCCCACTGCTGAACACGGGCCTCCTATAAAACTGGGAGGGTTTAAGCCTTAGTCCACCACGCTGTCAGGTTAATACATATGTAATTGTTTGCGTGATATAGGTAAAGGTTGTAACGAAATTCCCTTAAATCCGTCAATCCATATTTGTTTCCGTCATAATATGCCTTAGTGCTTTTTGCTTATTAATTGATTATTAAGGTAGGGCGTTGTTATTTTAAGGGCATTGCCTCACAATGCCCCCCCCCCCCTTCGCTACGGGCCTGAAGCAAGTGTCATTGGAATTGGCAGGTCTTCAGCAATCGTTATGTCCAATGCCCTTTTTTTTTATCGCGGGGAAAAACGCGTTATCGCTACCACTACTGGGGGGGTGAGTGGAACGGTTATGTTGGTTTTATAGTCTTACGGCCCAACGTCGACAGTCGGGATTATACCTTCATCCGAACGAGCATTGGACCGAGTCCCTAACACTATATACACCCTACACCGGCGTACCAACCAAAACCCGCGGTGGTCTTCTTCGGCGCCTACGGGACGGCCCCGGGGTATCTTGTTGCACGAAGATATCGGCACGGAACCGCCCCTGCACGATGCCGCAGTGCGGCCCTTCGCGCAATGAAGAGGCTGAGAGGCCTCCCAACTCTAGAGTACGCTTTTGCGTCTACGACTGCAGGAGACCGACCACCCGCATTTATCGTCCACCTCATAGTCGCTTACATTGGAGTATTTGAGCGAGCAGACCCCCACTGCTCGCCCCGCGACTCTCACTTACCCCATTTAGTCACCTCCCTAAGCTTCATACAACAGACGCTGTTTGAAAGAAACAGACATTGAATGCAATACGTTGCCAGATTATTGATACGTGAGACGTTTTACCTAATGTTACTTTTCCAGAAATTTCGATGACAAATCCACAATCTAGCTTTCAATAAATAAAAGCAATTCATATCAGCTGATAAAATTGCACGCGCGCATCGTGAGTGGTGGTTTTTACAAATCAAGTGTTAAGAGAAAACGTGCGGCCTTATCGCATCTTTGCTAATAAGCATCTTTGTTTATTCATTAGATCTATATTTTACATTTGAGAATACAATGTACCTATATTTAATTTTGGAATTTGAAATCTAAACAAATAATCATTTAATTTTTTACAAGCAGTTTGTATTAACACTCTAATTATCTTCAATATTGTATTTGGTTTTTCTTATAAAGTGTACTTTTGTCTTAAAATTTACATAAAACTTAAGTACAATATTATAATTTTATTTACACTTTAGTAAAATAAACTTATTTGATGATAATTGCTCTATTATTTATGCATGTTCTCCAGCACAGCGCTATAGCCTTAAAATAATAACATAGTGCTATTGCTATAAGTAGGGTATTATATTTGACGCCGAGTAAAAAAAAACATCTTCGTAAAACCATACATTCGATGGGAACTCTCTGTTACGCTCTCACGAGTAAACCATTGAACTGATGTTGTTTAAATTTGCTTCAATTCAGTTCTCAGTTACATAGTAGTAAGTAGTAGTAATACCAGCCCTGTATTATATACTGTCCCACTGCTGGGCACGGGCCTCTACTACTGAGAGGGTTTTTAGGCCTTAGTCCACCACGCTGGCCTAGTGCGTGTTGGTAGACTTCACATACCTTCGAAATTCTTATAAGGAACTTCTTAGGTATGCAGGTTTCCTCACGATGTTTTCCTTCACCGTTAAAGCGAACGATAATTGATAAACAATACATAGTAATAAACAGTAATTATCGGCAAGTTGACTGCGCTAGAAGTATGCGCTACGCCTTAGCAAAGAAATGCGTAGGTAATTACAAATCTATTCGTCACTCGTGCATCGTTTTCAGCACCTGCCGTGTGCCTGCAGCACAGGTGGTAGGAATCTATTAGCGTCGTGGTACGTGCTCTGTCACTAGTCGCCATCTTTGTTTCCGTTCCTGCGCGTTTGGTAAACATTTGATAACACGTTCTAAATGGAGTGTTTTTGTCAAGAAATACGTGAATAGTGAATACAGATTTGAATAAAGAATGCCAGTAATCAGCCAGTTTAGCTGGAAAGAATACTGGCCGTTTGTTCAACTTAAAAGGTGGAACTGAGTCAAGTAAGGAGTGGTGAGTGATTCGAAATTTATAATTTACAAGATGTTTGCAAAAGACCGGAATCGCCGGATACCATGCAACTATCACGTTGGACTTTAATAAGATGCCGGATTAAGTGGAAGTAAATGGCGATAAATGGTGATGTAAGTATTTCCGGTTGTGGATATCAATATTTTTTTTTATCATTTCTATAGCCCTACTTTTTTTTCATATACATTCTTATTATATTTTAACCATTCACATACGTTTAAGAATTCCGATTATTTTATCGATCATAAGGGTAAATCGGAATTAATTAAAAAGAAAAATTGACAGTGTGGCATTATACAGTTTACATTTTCATTAAGAAATATTACAACTCGAACAAACACTTGCAAATCCTTCACTTCATGCGTTAGCTTGACGACTGCCCATATACACAGTTGCGCATATTTGAATTACCAATGTCCTCTTTAAAACGTGACATAAAACACTAAAATTTGACTACGATACAATAGAATTGCAAAGTAAATATTTCTGTTTGAAATTATGGCCTGAAACAAGCATGGTGATGACCAGGTATGGCCTCGAATGCTGTGCTTTAGAGTTCCTAAGCAGATAAGTACATTATTACAGCAGCATAATTTTGGATATTCATTAAAAGTAAGATAGTAGGAAGGATACTGACTAATTCATAATAATTTATATATAAAAATGGTTATAACGGAAGGCTTCATCGCTCAGCTCCCCATCTGTCACAAGCCAGGCACGTACTCAACACTCATACGCAATGCAAATGACCCCCACATTATCGCTCATATCCGGACGGCCGCTAATTTATCGCCCGCGAGTGCATTTTATTTCACCGAGGAAGGGTTTTTGTGTCAATTTATTGTTACCATATTTGGTGGGAAATGAGTTGGGAATTTTGTTTTTGTTCCGGCATCGTAGGTAATATATTTTCATTGTATCTAATTGTTGTCTTTCTCGTATGATAGAATCCATCTGTTAGATACCACAGCAAGTTGCAATGTTTATTTCTGCCACAAAGCAGTACCTATTGTGCGAGCACCGTTATGTTTTGGTGTGGATGGGATGCGCATAGCAGAAAGATGGAACCTGCATTAATCCCGGAAACGCAAAGAAGAGAGAAAAAAACACATAGTAGAAAGAAACTATGCGTACCAAAATACTGTTTAGGTAATTATGTATTCACGATAATTTTAAAAACTAAATAAAACATTCTTGGTGCTACTTAACCTTACAGTAGTAGAGGATGTTCCAGCTCAGCAGTGGCGTAGCATAAAATAGGCATATATGTACTAATATATTATTTACTTTGTGTCTCCACGCAGCATTGACATGCATGTGCCCAGTGGAACATATCCTTCCGGCCCTGACACGTAGGGCCAGATGTCAGACGTGCGGTCTACAGCGGTGTGCCCTATCTACAAGTGTGAAGCGTTTAACGAACAAAGTAAACTACATTATATTTAATGCAAATACAGTGGAAAAGCATACCTTTATGTGTATGACCACGCTTATAGTGCATTAAGTAGTGGGTAAGCCGAAACGCAACAATGATAAACAGTTCACGGCTATTTTTTCCGTTAGGGACTCTATTTAAATTTTATCTATTTCCTTAAATTATATCAAAATTCAAATTAAATATGTATTTTACTATGCCATTTTCATTATTACTATAACTATTTTATAGGTATTATAGGTAGTTTGTCATAAACAATACCACCATTAAAAGAAACATCCAGATAAAAAAAAACCTTTAGTAATTTCAAACGGTCGGTTTTAAAGTTTAAACACAACAACGCTATAGAAGTTATCTATCTAAACGACTTTATTAACACAGTTTAATAACGTTAATTACACCTCATGAGAATGGAGATTAACCTCTTCTCGATTTTAACTACGCATCCGCTTTCGAACATTGACATGAAAATACATGTCATACTATGTTCACGCGATCAGCCCAGGAGTAGGCACATTGATTCGCCTACATTTTGCTTTAATGTCATAAAATAGATGGTGGACTAAGTTACTATATCAGAGGCATTTTAATTCCAATTACCTAGCAATTCAAACTTTTGTTAGTCGTGACTAATCCCTATTGTTTTGGTGGAAAATGATTTTTCACTACAGCCTAGCCTTAGAAGCAATTGAACGGTTATATTGGGGATTGGAGTCACTGGTTTCAAAATCCGATGTTAAGCTACTACTACCTCTGGTCCGAATCTTAACACACCCCACACCGGCATACCAACCTAAACTCCACGGTGTTACATGGCATTACCAACACGCTCGTCTGCGTTACTTTAAAAAATAATCATAAAAACAGTGGTGCAACGTACCAGAGTGAATACCCTCATATTACTTTATACAAGACAATGAACCTGCGGAGCAAACGTTTGCACAATTTTTTATATCAAATTTGTTTAATAAGTTAAATACGCAGTTTTATTTCAAATGCCTTGGGGCTGCAGTAGTATTACGCTCGCGGTATAACTGCGAAGAGGTCTCGGGTTTGATCGCCAGGTTAGGCAAAGTGTACTTTTGACTGTATATAGACATCTGAAGTCTGCAGAGCGGTCAATGGTAATAGACTTACCCTTTTTTATATGGGACTAGTAGTGCTCGCAGCTCCGCCCGCGTGAAAAAGTTTTTACGGGACAAAAATATTTTCACGGGATAAAAAGTAGCCTATAGCACTCAGGAGTTATGTAGCTTCCCATTAGTGAAAGAATTTTCAAAATCGGTTCAGTAGTTCCCGAGATTAGCGCGTTCAAACAAACAAACTCTTCAGCTTTATAATATTACTAGCTTTTGCCCACGGCTTCGCCCGCGTTAATAAGTTTTTCCGGGCTAAAAGTACATACATAAAAACCTTCCCGTTGCATCACTCTATCCAACACATTTATTTGGATAAAGATTAATATTATGACGTTGATACAACTCTTAACAAATAATGCATTAATTTCGACCAAATTTGATTACCATAAAAACGGTTCTAGAGAGTTAATCTTAAAAGATAGACATATACTGTCGCGGATTTTTTTTTAGATCATTTCAAGAGGAATAATTCTTTCATACATATATTTTTGGTATCTTGAACCGTTTTCGCAGCGCACGCAATGGAAGCCCTCAAGGATGAATAATTTTCCCCGCATTTTTCACATTTTCCATTATTTCTTCGCTCCTAATAGTTGCATCGTGATGTTATATAGCCTATAGCCTTCCTCGATGAATGGTCTATTCAACACAAAAAGAATTTTTCAATTCGAACCAGTAGTTCCTGAGATTTACGCGTTCAAACAAACAAACAAACAAACGAACAAACTCTTCAGCTTTATAATATTAGTATAGATTAGTATAGATATAGATTAAATAAATAAATGTAGAGGGAAGAGAGCATAGCATCACGACGTTATGGATGTACGACGTAAACGCACGATGAGTCTTAACGATCTTCAATTTATGCAGTCTTTCTTTCTTCAAAATTGTACTTTTTTTTACATTCGTCGAAAATATTTTGTTACAGACAGTGAATATGTGAGGTATGAGTGGATATATAGTTTTCAGCCAAATTATCAAAAACGTTTAACCAAAATGTGATAATGCAGCTCTGCAGCTACGGCGAATGGTACCTCGGTTTAGTAAAACACACCGAAAAAAGCGACCATAGTCGGCCTTTTAGTACTGTACTCTACCTACCACCAATGTATGTGTAATGTCGTTCCAGGAAGAGATTTTATCAATATCACTAACAAATCAATGATATTACTGCTTAATCTAATATTGTGCAATTTACAAACTAAAATAATTATCGTAGTAACACGTAGATAAGAAGAGTGGGGTGTGTCTATACTCTATTTACTTGACATGCAAGTGCCATAGGCCAAGTGGCAAGGCCAATAAAAAAAGCATTTTTTGTTTAAATTTTTACAATTTCGGGCAAAATTAGGGCGCTCCTTTTGCGAACCTTTTTTGGCGGGCGATCGATTTGCGCCTCTTTGATAGTTTAAACCTTCGACCGGGAACCACGTACCCCATGCACGCCCGGGTAAATACGGACCTGTATTTAACCACATTTTAACGCCTAACATTATTCTGATAATTTGCTGTTCCTTGTAACGCATTACCTATAAGTCGTTTATGCGCATATGCAAATACCCGCGGTCACACGTGGCTTGTTCGCGCGGCAGATGGCGATGCCGCGATACGTCGCTTTCCGATGGTATTTAAATATTTCCTAGCATAGGGGCTTCCTTGAGGCTTAACCGTTTTTATACTGGAACAGTCATCATTAGCCCTTTCATAATAACAACCATATCCATTCGGAATAACAACCTAGATTGTTCGGTGAAAAGCTCTATATCAACCCATATAGATATCAAAACGTTTTCGAGATTATTCTGCGTATGTTTAAGAATAACGTTTGTTGCTAATTCCCATAAGTCCTATTGCGTAATGAAAAGAGAAATTCCATTTTTAAAAATAAGAAAAGGAAGTCCTATTAAAAGCCATTAATACAAAAATCACATCAATACTTTCGCGGACGCCTCATATAAAAATAATCCTCAAGCATTACGTTAGACTACTGCCTACGATAACGCGAACTGGTTTTTGTAGCTGTGGGTCAGGTATGTGACGTCATCGCGTATTGCACATGGGACGTAATTGTAATTACTGGGGGCTATGACCTCCCCGAGATCGTGCTTTGGATTTTTTATATGGTGTGAATTTTAATTGGTGTAAGATGTAGGTGGACTTGGAAATTACACAAGGAATTTAATATACGAGACACGAATGTAATTAGTGTGGATTTTATAAAATAAATTAAACTTCCAGTATTACCTGAACTATTTCACTCGGCTGTGATGAGAATATCGAATTCCAAATAATAACTTGAATAGAAAGTTCGTAAAATTTTACGTTATTTAAGTATTTTATTTGCATTGCATCTTTAGGGGACGCCTATGTTCAGCAGTGAACTTCATGTGGGTGATGATAGTGATTTGCATTCAGCTATTTTCAATGTATAAAAATATCAGATAATACCAATAATGTTGGCAGGAATTATAATAGCCTTCTTCTGCTTTGTACATACCTGAAACAAACATAAATAAATTAATAATGAATCCAATGTTTTATCATAAAATTCATGCGCATCATATTTTCCCGGTTTTATTTGCAGCTATCGTGTTTTATGAATAGTAAAATTCTTAAATTATTACCAAAATTATGAGTTGAATATAATATATCTAGACTAGGCGATATTGCTATAAATTACGCCGCGTCTAACTTTGCTTAGCTTTCTTTGTTTTCGAATACAATACTTTTCTCTGGACAAAGGTCAAATTGTATTTTTTAGATGAGAGCAGACTATAAGTGTTATGTACCGAACTGCATCTAAATCTCAAGAAATTTCTGCGTTTCCAAACATCCAAAAATCTTCATAAACTTTCGCATTTATATTAGTGGTGTCCGGTTTTGTCTTTACTGCGGCATAAAATAGTCATATTTTACCCCAAATTTCAAGTTACCAGACTGCAGTTAATTTGGTGCATGTTAACAACCTCTTTCGATCCGAGTTATTACGTCTCACGGGTTAAAGTAACGGTAAAACTCAAGTTTTTGACTGATAATAGTATGCAGAGGAAAGCCACAAGACTCGCCACCGTGAGAAAAGATCTCGCGGTTTCGACAGCGCCGGTCTGCTTTATTTTAATTGATATGGTACACAGAAGGAAACTGACGAGACTGGTCGATCGTGAAGTTCTCAGAACGAAATTGTTAACGATATTTGTTCTAAATGTAGTATATCTGTTTTTTTAGGTTTCCACGAAGTATACTAACTTTTTATGTTGTAAGAATTTGTGTAAATTGCTTTAAAATAAATTATTATAAATTATTATTATTATACACTCGAATACGAAGTCTCTATACGAAGTCTTTATTATGTTAATGTTTTGTTCACTACCTTCTCGCGTTGTGTACACCTACCATGTTTTGTCTCTTCACCACCTGAAGGTTGGCTGGTAGAAAATGCCTACGGCATTAAGTCCGCCTTTATACTCGTGGTATAGAAAGCGTAAGTAAATAAATAAATATACTGTATTGAATAAAAATTTAGTTAATGTGCGAAGACTAAAATATCTCAAATTGTTGATTGGTTATTCCTGAAAGCACTTATGTTTAAGGAATTCTTTTAAGTGGAAACTGTTTCGTGAAATTAATATTTAAATCATTTGTTACTTCATTATTGCTCTTTTAATTATTCTACAATTAATAATGAACTATTCCAAAACTTCGTTACCGGCCTATAAATATTTTGCAAACTTGAATCCATAGAATGTTTCTTTACGAAACTCTGGACGTCACAGCGTCCTCGAAGCTCAAACTCCCATAAAATACGAGTATAGTTGTAACAGTCTTCCCATTATTAAGAAATACATTTTGAGATTGACGGACTTTCTGACGTACTAGAAACCTAACAAACTACTTTTCTTCAAAGTAAGGCAACGCATTATTTTATTGTATTTTTATTGTTATTTATTTACAGCAACTTAGATTAACTGGCTTTTTTGCTTGCTAGGGCTCTCGTAGAAAGATTAATGTCAGAATTTACTGATTACTAGATTCTTCTAACGGCCATAATCAAGCATATTTATGAAGGCAGATCTCAGAACTTCGCCTATCCAAGAATTCACGTGCTTTCCACCCAAGACAATTTCTTTGAAACTTGGACATTAAGCAGAGAGTAGTTAAGCCTATTTTCTAATCCACAACCTTCCTCTTATCCTCATACCCATAGTACATCAGTAAACGTTCCAACAAGCGCTCAGTCACGTATGCGGTTATTGTGGATGTCAACATGAATATCTCGTTTGTTTGCTCCCAAGATACCACTTTAAACACGTTCCTTGCGTTAATATTGTAATGGCTCTTAAGTAAAATATGTCTGTTAGAATATTAATGTTTTTCCTTACATCTAAATATTAGTAAATGTCATTTCGCTGGTAAATTATGGGAGATTAAGATAATCCTGAATCAACACTATTGTGAGGAGGTAAAGTGTGTTTGTTGAGGGCAAGCTATGAAACTGTTGCAGCGATTATAAAAAAAAAACACTAATAAATATGTTCACAGTGTGCACGAATCATGTTTTCTAAGGAAAGTAAATGGCATTAGGACAGAGAGGTATATTAGGGCTTACGGATATTTTTATTTACGATGCTAAGAGTACAGACTAGTTTAAACTTTAAAATTCAAATACATACATATACATATACACTCACGCCTGTTATCCCCCAAGGGGTAGGCAGAGGCGCAACTATTGCACCCACTTTTCGCCGACATTCCGTCCCATGATGTGATAGGGGGCGAGCCTATCGCCATATCGGGCACAAATTCCAGACTTCGGACTGATACTGAATAGAAAAACTCAATATCACTTTGCCCGACCCGGGGATCGAACCCGAGACCTCAGCTTTGCAGTCGTACTGTAATACAACTACGCCACCGAGGCAGTCAGTAAAATTCAAATATTTTAAATAAATCTTCGCTCTCTATTCCATAATAAAAATATAATTAAGTATTTTTAAAAATAAACATAATACATTGTTATAAGTGATACTTACATATTATACTTCCAGGTCTAACAGTACCGACTCAGTCATAGGCACAAAAATATCCCAAAACCCGTAAACCGCAGATGCACTAGGGGCCGGCACGGGCGCGGTCCGGCGATTGATCAGCGGGGTCGCCGACCGCTCTCCCCCTAATTTGAATTCGCGGCGTTATCGCGCGGGAGCGTAATTGGATAACGATGAGGGCGCCAGGACCCGCCATGTGGCGCCTAAGGGACTTCACCGAACGCTATTAGCGCCATTGTTCCTGATATAGATTCTCAGATAAATAGGTCAACTATGCGAGCTGTTTAATAAATGTGAAATTTTAGTGATTTTTAAAAAATTGTTTAACGTGTATGGAACAAAACTTTTTCAGGTGTTTTTTTTATTTACACAACAAATCAACGATTCATAAAATAAATTATGACATTAGCAGCATTTCGCTGACCGCTATAAATATACTGCAAGGAAACAAGTTCAATCTATTCAACATTCATAAACCTTAAATTTCACAATTAATTTGAAGTCTCGGTAATATAGACATACGCATCAATCACTACATTCGCTAGATTGATGTAATTAGGAAGTAGGCTGGCTGGAGGCAAGCAGCGTCCCATACGTAACTTAGTTACCGTACAAACATACATATAGCATGGTTTATTAGGGTCCGGGAGTGCTTTATAAAAGTATAATTAGGTTTTAAAAGGTGGAATCATGAGTACCTACTAGGGTGGCTGGGTTGTTATGTCCATGAGGAAAATAGCAGTACAGAGAGGCACTTTTTTGGTATTTGGGCAAAATGATAAAAACTTTTTTCTGTACAGAACAATATTTAAAATTTACTTATATTCCTAGAATTATAATTTATACTATATCACTTTAGAATCAGGCGACGTATTCAAAATAATATCAGTGTAAATTTTATAGTACAATTAATCCTAAACAAAAAAGTCCTGATTACGTCCCACAAGCTACAACCTTTAAAAATGTACTACAGTGTTAAAAGTACAGTCATCGCATTAAACCTCCCGTTGTCAGCTTGATTATTGTCATAAGACTCATGGTTCTGCGCATGCGTACAGTTAACATCGTTAGATGGCCACTAAAGTAGACAAGAGGTGGCGGGTGGAGAGGGACGAATTCTATTACGCGTTTTATACGCTTCCCGTGCCTTAATATGGGGGGAGGCATAAAAGCGGCTATTATAAGAAGACACCTCGTTCCACCGTGTTAGTGAGGGTGGATGTGTCCGTGCAAAGTGGTTCGCGTGTGTGGAAGGGAGTGGTTGATTCGTTTCGCGCAGTTTATTTTAAATTATAACAGACGGCGCGAGGGGGGTGTAATCTGCGCAGCGGCAGATGACTGTTGACAAATTGATTTTATTTATTTTTTTATGTAGAATATTCTGGTCATAAATATATACAAAGGATTTATAATTGGATTTCGGCCAGTATTTTAGCGAATACGATTTAAATAATAGATTTTTATTTATGGTTTCCGTGTATGAAGGTTGAGATAAATTAAGTCCGCATAATAGGCTGAATGTACACCTTACTTAGTATTGGTTATATGTATATACTGAGGGAATTTAATATGCCTCAGGAACATTGTTATACTTTTTAAAAAGTAAGTAGCGTGTTTTGTCGCCAGCTCATTTCTATGACAATACAAAGTTCAAAGGTTGTCTGAAAGACGTCGCAGCAATAAAACTGGAATTTCGCTTTTATTCCTTGAACACATACAAAATTTCAGCTCGAAGGTAGTCACTTATAACTGCAGCCGATCTTTAAACCTGACTTTAGGTACTCTTTGGAACAAAAGCCACATCACTCATTTCAGATCATTGAAAATTACCTAAAAATGATTTAATTAATAATGTTGCCCAATCAAGTCACGTACAAACAGCATTGTGTGAAACGAAATTCCTTAATAGATTTGTAACAAGGGACAATTAATGCGGCCGTCACAGCAAACATTGGGACGTGACGTGACGTGGACGAAATGGGACGGCCAAGTTGGAAGCGCAGAAGCACGGGGCAATTTGTACCGTGTCCTCTATGTCCAATGTACATGTAAATTATTATGCTTAGACCATCTAGAAATATCTATATATATAAAAGAAAGTGGTGTTAGTTACACCACTTATAACTCTAGAACGGCTGAGCGGATTTAGCTGAAAATTGGTGGAGAGGTAGCTTAGAACCAGGAGACGGACATAGGATACTTTTTATCCCGGGATAATATGAACCGGGACTTTTATCCTGGATAATCGTTTTCTGCCAGTGGAACACCAAGAAAACAAGTATAGAGATATTTCGAGATCCAGTTGAGGACATAATTACTCTTATCCCGGAAAAAGATAAACCGGGAATTATATCCCGGATTTTAATTTCTCGCGAGTGGAGCCGCCACGACTAAACCACTGAACCGATAGCGATGCAATTTGGCAGGGAGATAGTTTTAAACCCTGGGAAGAATCTAGGCTACTTCATATCCCGGGAAAATATAAACCGGGACCTTAATCTCGGAAAATCGTTTTCTGCCAGTGCAACCGTATTAAAATAAGTATGGAGATAGTTTGTGATCCAAAGGAGGACATAGGCTACTATTATCCCGGAAAACAGACACCGGGAATTTTATTGCGGATTTTTTTCTCGCGGTTTATTTTTTATTTTTAGGGATATGACCCTACATCTCTATCCTACTATCCTACTCCTACTAATATTATAAAGGCGAAAGTTTGAAAGTATGTATGGATGTCTGGATGTATGGATGTTTGTTCTTCTTTCACGCGAAAACTACTGAACGGATTTCGATAAAATTTGGCACACAGGTAGATCATGTCCTGAATTAACACATAGGCTACTTCTTATCCCGGAAAAATATAAACCGGGACTTTTATCCCGGAAAAACTTTTTAAAGCGGGCGGAGCCGCGGGCAAAAGCTATTTATTATAAAACAAAGTCCCCTATCGCATCTGTCTGTCTCTTGAACGCGATAAACTCAAACACTGCTTAACGGATTTTAATAAGTTTTTCATCAATGGATGTTGTGATTCAAGAGGAATAATTCATAAATATTTTGTACGACAGAAAAATAAATGTAGGTATACAGTATTATGCTTTGCTACCTGTGCTAAGCCAGGGCGGGCCCCTAGTTATGTATAAATAAAAGATGTGGTTTTATAATTTTATATATTCTGTACTTGTGTATGATGGATTACTTGGATTGTTACTTATATTATACTAGCTTTTGCACGCGGCTCCACCCACGTGAATGAGTTTTTCCGGGATAAAAGTCCCGCTTCATATTTTCCCGGTATAAAATGCCTATATGTTAATCCAGGACACGATCTACCCGTGTGCCAAATTTCATCGAAATCCGTTCAGTAGTTTTTGCGTGAAAGAGTAACAAACATCTATACATCCAGACATTCTTACGAACTTTCGCCTTTATAATATTAGTAGGATTTTATTTACGGTATTTAGATAATAAAAATATTATTTTAGTCTTTTTATTATTGTTTAATGTTTTTTATTGTTATCACCAAGTTCGACGTACTAAATCTTTTCCATCATTTGAATTTCGAATTACAACCAATACCTAATTTAAACTAAACAATTCCAAATTCAAACCTGCCATTTTAAATTCATATTGGTCGTATTCTGTTTGGCACGGATGGGAATCCTGATACGTGCCGGGTGGCGGCCCACGGTGGGATTAGCTGAGTTATGCCACGCCACGGACCGCGCATTATGCCCAGCCATGATCGCAGATAGGCCACTTTAGGTCGGGATTGATTAAATGTTAGTTTGGAGAAACTAGTTATCTATCTATAACTATTAGTATAACATTGTAAAACAGACGTGTGTTGAAGATAACTTACTAATACGCATTGAAATGTCTGAACTGAAACATTCTAGTTGCCTATATAAATGAAAGTCTACGAAGATTATTATATTACAATCTCACCGTTGAATATATTTGGATATACGTCACAAATAGTACAAGTCCTGGTTTAACATAGACACGCTAATTTCACGAACAAAAAGACCAATTCCCAGAAAAAAATTAACACGCGAACAAAAGCTTATTTCGACTTAATGAAGTACATCTAGTTTTTAATGACATCACATCGCCATCAAAACTTCAATGCCGAATTCCACGCGTTAGCTAATTCCACGCATGTCTACCTGGCCATCTTTCCCCGGGGCATCGTTATCAACCTCCATTACATCTAATAAGGAATTATGTCTACGCTCTAACGGCTAACTTCAGCTTTTAACGTACATTATCATTTGAAAAATACTGAGTTACGTTCTTTTAAAAGCTTGCTCCCGTTTCTGGAATTAATATTTTGTTTTGTGAAGTTTAAATGGGTTTGTTGTGCCTTACGGTCCACCACCACAAATGTGAGTTGGTGGATTTCATATACGTACTTACATTTAAGATTTTTTTAATACTCTAATATGGTTTCATCATGTTTACTGTTAAAGCAAAGAAATAACAATGAATGACGTAACTAAAAAAAAACGAAAAATACTATACTTAAGAATGAGGATGGGAGGAAGTTAAACGGCTATACGGTCATCAGGAATAAGGGCGTACCCAAGACTTGTCTCGTCAGTTCGTCCACACTCGTTAATATTACTAAAATAAATTAAAACTTAAATATAGCCTTGCCAAAAATGTTTAGAGATGAAAATAAAAACACATACAATTATATAATTTTAGTCTTCTTATATCCTTAATCCGAAAAAATAATACAGACTTCTTTTCGACAAACAGGGCTGTACTCCCGTAATTCCTTTGCTCAGTAAAAAAATGTATACTTTGGTTTACAACCAAAAGCGTTGACCCCGCACTAAGACCCAATAATCCATCGAACAAATAAAGGGTGCACTTTTGCATTCGTTTTTCTGGGATAGTCTTCAAAAGCTTCATTATTTTCTTTGCTATTGTAAACGAAACTTCCCTAATCCACATAATTTAAGCATAGAAAAGAACGTTCATGAGCATAAACTAACGTTGGACTAATAAAACTAACATTATTAATGTTTTCCATCGATATAGCGTGAAATAACATAACGTGTTATTTTTCCTGTAGGAAGTATATAGGAAAATAACACACTATGTTTTTAAATCTATCACCAAAAGCAATTACCCAAATATTTCGGTCATTACAATTTTTAATAAGTACTTAGTAAAGGTTATCTATGTTGTATACCAGTATTTCTGTGGAATACAAAAATAAATTTAACAATAAATCGCGTCAGTATTAGGTATAGATGAAGCAATAAAATATTTCCAAGATGCGTAGAATCGAACGCGCATTTCGAACTGGCTCAACATTCTATCCGGTTATCATTATCACGTTTGAAAATAGAACGCACGCGAGGCAGGCAACCGAGTAATCGGGCAAAAGCTTTTATATACCGACCAATGGAATGTGAGCCCTCACTTTATGCGCCCATTTCCTTCTATGGCCTGTTTTATTACCAACGGCGGGAGGCGGCAGGGGCCTATTTATGGTGGCATAAGTTTGAAGGCCCCAAGGCACGAGCTCACATGTGCCCGAACAGATAAGCGGAGGCATCCCCACTCGAAAACTTGTTTAGTCGGACCCGATAACTTTGTATTGTCTGCGGGGGACGGCTCCGAAGCCCCGAGCTGTTTGCTCGAGCGACTCACGACTAGTGTCTGACGATATTTCACATAAAAAACTTATGACAAATCATGACAAGGAAAAATTATACTGGTCATTGTGTTGATTAAAAATAGCTTGGGTATATTTTAGTTCAAGACTAAAAATAACAGAGTTTGTCGAGATTGGAGACGCTATAAATTGTTTACAAAGCTCTGTTTGAATTACTCAAAATACTGCGGATCAAACGTCAAATCAATTCCTCTAACTCCTGAATCAGTTGCCGTCAAAGTTTAAGCCGCCACGTTGTATCCCTTGGCTATAAGGCCGTAACATAAATTCGCCCTAATTCGGCTAAGACTCAGGGGAGAAAACAAAGATCGATATCAAGTGCCCATGGCGCCAATGTGAGAGGCCCCTACGTCGAGGCACCATTTTATATAGGTCTTTTAAATCCTCTTACTAATTCCCCTTTACTGTCTATGTGTAAAGGAAAGGGAGGCGGGCGTAGCTCAAGTTATGTCAGTAAGCATCGGGGTGCCTTCCGTTTATGGCGAAACATCGTGACGCATCTGTTACGTTGCATAAAATATTCGAAATTTAAAAACAATGGGCTGCGTGCACGAGTGGAACGGGGTGTTTGAATATAGAAAAGGACTTTTTGTTACCAGCCAGTATTAGGTTGCTCGTAAAGGATCCTTTTTCTTTGAATCTTCTCCCAGCGGGGCCTGACACATAACAGTTTATAACGAAAAAATATCGTAAAATATATTTTTATACCGAATTGGACGACAGAGCGGTGGTTTGGTTATTTGAACTTTTTGCTACTGGAAACTTGACTAGTAGTTTAAAAAAATATCACGTGCCGCGCTATTTTGTATTTGAAAAACGAACGACGATCCCGTTTGCTATGTCATTCAACTATTTTGGAGTTAGGAAACTAAATATGTATATATATATATATATGTTGTGTTAATTTCAAACCCAAAATAAGTAAGATAATTTTTAAGAGAATTATTCTCGGAGTAAAACATTACTGTATATTTCTCTAAACTCAATACGACATATCGTGACGTAATTACGTTCACATAGAGACACTTATACTACTTATAGAACAATATGTGTAAATCTATAATAAACCTAATGATGGACACATCGATTTATCAAAATCGATTCTCTGTCGTGAGTTGAGAGCACATGGGCGCACTAGAGACGTTCTCGAGCCTCTCAAGAGGCCCAGGAAGTAGGCCACTTAAGAACACGCGGCTCCTCTATCTAATATTAATAGAGACGCTACCCATTAAAGTGCTATTAGGTTGCTTTGAGTGTGTAGACTGAAATTGTGAGAAAATTTTGAATAATTGCCGCTTTTGGTACAAATCAGCTGGGAATTTGAATTTAGCTCAGGGTTGCTTTTAAACGACTAGGTTTTTCACTTAATGTTTTTGGTGAAGGCAATGTAAGGTATGTCTTTATTGTCATTCCAATAGCCATTGAGATTGAAAAAGAAGATTATTTGGAAAATAGTTTAGCCGTCCCTTCTCCAACTTACAATACAACAAAATCTGTGGAAACTGTTGTAGATAATGTGTTGTTTAATCGTTTTTAATTTATAAGTGTTATGTTTTTCTGTAGTTTCCCAAATAAATTAAAATAAAATAAATTAAAATAATAAAATAAAATGGTATGATAACGAAATATACAGTAACTTCGACGTGGGCCGTTAGGGATCTTCTAAACAAATAGATGAAAATGATCACAACAAACCTAAACCTAATAACCCGAAGAATCACACCTTACACTAACGCGCCACTCCTGTGCCAATTTTAATCAAGTCACTCCGGGCACTTGATACAGAAATCGAGAGGGCAGGAGAACGGAGGGCCTACCTCCCACACAAAGCAAATTAACTTGTACCTACTACCTGTGTTACAATACTTGATTTTCCTATTGTGCTGTGTTTTGAGTTGGATGCTGTCATACCTGCGGAATTAAAAGCCCTGATGTAAATTGAACAAGGCAACGAATGGTGGAAACTATTGACTATTGAGTTTATTTTGTAGTTCGATAGTGACCATGATACATATGAAAAACCCATTGAGGTTCATTCTGAGCTCTGAAGTACAGTAGGAAAAGTGTTTGCTCCACCGCCTAAGATTCTAAATAAGTTGCTTGCGCGTCGACTGTAAGCAATATGCAAGGTACAACTAAACAATAAGAGTTATCTACTGTTTCCATTGTACAGTCAGCCTCATAAGTAGCTGAACAAATTCATAATTTCAAATCACCTCCATGCGTTAAGTTTAATTGAAACATTTCTTTTTTTTTGTGGAAATTAAAGGTTGACCTTTAATTTATTTTGTGAAGATAAAACAAAAATTGGTAAGAACACGAAAGTAGACGTGATTTAAGGTTTTGAATTTGTTCAGCTATTTATGGGGCTGACTGTACATATTCCAAATGATCGCATCAGCTTGGTAAAATATGAAAAATGGCCATTTTATGTTCAGAAAGTGTACCAAATTGGGTAATTGTATATCCAGTTACCTATATTGTCTCGACTGTCATACGCAAAATCGCTCCATACTCAATATATTTAGATACTTCGTGTATTTAGACAAATTTAAACTATATTGTTCTAAGACAGGGCAATCACTTTACCTCACAAACCATATTACAGACAATCTTGGCCAGGTTGAGCAAACCGTTGCCAAGTACTATTTAGGATTCCAAGCGCGTGTTATAAATCGTTAAGTCGCGTCTTCTGCGCCAAAAATTAACAAAACAATCTAATTACTAAACAAAATACGGCTATTTGTAACAAAATAATCTTCCACGCATTTTGGTTTCAAAACTATGCTAGCCTAGGGTCTATTGTTTCAGATAAAGAAAAATAAAGTCGAATTACAATTGCTATTGCAGTAGATTTTTAAAATACCCAGAAGAAAAACTAGATAATATGCCAGGAGTGCTAAGGTTGCATTGTTCCTGTTTAGGAAAAGCTACCTTTTCTACCACATTTTATCTACAAACATAGGATTATCCCCTTGAAGCTTGACGACATGCATGATGTAGGGAATAGCATAGGGTGGAATTAAATTAGACGTCTTGAGCCCTTCCACTGGCGTTAGATTAACCAGATTAGCTTCGGGCACACCCTTGCACAATCCTAGGGTACAATAGTATTAGACTCGTAAAATTTAAAGGGATGCAGTAATTCATATTAGACAACCCTAGTGGAATTCCGTTATATTACAAATGTCTTACAGCAGCATTGTAGACTTTTGGACTCGAGTATTTTCTTGGTGGTTACTAAAGAGTTCTAAGATTATAATATAGAGCGGACATTGGGAAAAAATTCATACAAAGATTTTGAGCCTGTTCGTCAGTAAATTTACCGTGAAATAGCAAAACACCTATGTAAAATGCTTTACAACATACTTTGACATGATCATAATGCACAAATTGGCATATTACTGTCTAAAATATTTCTTTCTTTACAAAATTTGCGCATACCGAAACTCTTGTCACATAGATGTGTCAGATAAGACAGCGACTTATTTATCAATTGGCAACAACTTTTGGACGAAAAATTTGGGCCTGATGTCCGGTCTATAAATAACTATACTGTTTAATGTCTTTGGTGGTTACAAATAACTGTTGTATTGCCATAGACACCAGGCCTTCCAATGCGTTCGTATAATATAATGATTAAATCAATACTTCTAGGTTCAGAGTAACAATAGCTAGGATACTAATGACATTAGTAATTAGAGCACATTGCACATTTTTACATGCCAAGAATCAATCATTGGAATAGGAATTTCTATACCTGTAAGGTACTTTTCAGTATCAAATTTCGTGTTAAAACTTCTTTTACCTTCGCTCAATCTATTGACCTCAGTATTATCAATATCACCAGTATTCAACAAAAACAACAAAACAGAGATGTCGGTAAAAACCCGAATTGACGCAAGTCGTTCGCATGGTTGTTACTTTGGACGCGTCCGATGCGATCCGGAAATGGTCGGCCTATCGGACCTCGATCGACATTGTAACACGTTCTTGATTATTGTACGACAGGTGTTAATCCTACAGATAATAAGCAAGTTATTATATGGCTCTATGTAAATTATAGGCTATATTCCATTATTTCCCCCTGACATGGACATTTCCTTAATGGCTTGATAATGGTTGTTTAAAACATGACCACACAAAGTTAAAATACACCACGTAATGGATTGAGGGAATATATTTTTAATGCTGATCTACCCATGTCTCAAATTTCATAGAAATCCGTTCAGTTGTTTTTGCGTGAAAGAGTAACAAACATCCATACATCCATACTTACAAACTTTCACGTTTATAATAAAGGTAGGATGCAATTCCATCAAAAACAGGCTGGGTGGAGGAAAGTTTTGTTTATGTTATGTATATTAGTCTATGATTATGCAGTACCTATAAAATTTTAACGTTATTTTAGTTGTCCGCGCAACATGGCGGCTATTTAACCAAGGCCTATGTAAGATCAATGTACGAATTTAAGGCAGGCATTAAGCCAAAGCTTTGTAATGCCAACTTTCAACAAATAAAATAATTATATATTCGTTTTAAAACTGTTATTTATGTCCGATTATTCATCAGAAAGCGAATATGAATAGCGTCTCGATAAAATTTGCCTTTAAAATGGATATGAGTTTAGGTCAGCGAAGCCGTTTGAAAGTTAAAACAAGATTGCTTTGCTGTAAACGATAATGTTTAAAACTAAAGCTATATCGTATGTTATGTTTCCATTAATACTTTGATCGCAAAATATATACACCAATAAATGAAAATTTTACCAATTTCAAATAAACTTGGCCGCCATTTTATACGCGTTTCAAAATGGCCACCATAGTTTTGTTATGACAAACGTGTTACTAAAATGAGTATTTACGAATTAAAATTTATATTAGCATGCGAGAAATTAATGGAATCCAAACATTCAACTGAGTTATATCGGAGTGTCAGCCGCAGTACCGGGGGGGTTGGCGGCAATTTGTTGAGGACGAAGGCCCTTTCAAATGCAAAGCGGTGTGCCGATATTGGTGCGTCCGCTTTTTTATTCTGGCTGGATTCGAAGTTTGAATGTAAACATGGAGTTTTGGCGGGTGGTTTTGGTGGATACGATTCGGCGCCATTTTAATTATAACCTATAATAAAATTATCTCGTACCTATACTATTTGCCTACAAAAATAGAAAATGTAATAAAAAAATAATAGTGACATTTCATTCGACACTTTGTATTTTTGCACTCGTGAGATACCTATTCAATTAACTTACTCAATTCTGGTTCCTACACTATGGCCTAAAAATAAGTTAATTTAATTAGACGAAATTGAATTTCCTTGTAGCAGAAACCCAGTATTTTTGTGTATCATTGTGTTCGTTAACTTAGAAACTAAATGAACTATGCCGGAAAATTTTGATTAATTTAAACACAAATAATTTTATACAATACTATGTAGACTGTAATGATAATGTTGTAATTTGATTATATTAAGAGCCTATGTGAAAAACATATGGAATCGTGATGGGCGTGACTTAGCGTATTTCAAATGCGAGGCGCCGCACGGCCCCGCTGAGATAGATCGCGCGCCTCGGCCCTCGTCGCATCGCGTCGTTGCGACAGGTCGTTGCACTCAAGCCCGCGAAAAGATCGTCATTGCAAATGCATGTCTATGTTGTAAATGTTATAGTTATTATAATTTCTAATAAATTTATAACTTATAAAACATAGAATTTATTTTAATTCGTTTATAGAACCATTATTATGTCACTATTATCTACCTAATTACTTGAACATTATGTAAAATGACATTGTAAGTTATCTAAACTCATCGAAAGTATTATTCACTTATAGTTGACTTTTGTTGACAAGATAAAATTTGGTGTGGTGGTAGGTTCGAGTCTTACCCCTACGTAGGTCTGTATATAGGTAAAAAGCAAAGCAGTATGAAACTTCTATAATATGTTTTAAATTATATTTTGCTTTGCTTTGATTTATTCTTGTGGACTTTCCTAACTTTGGTGGACATAAAATAAATAATAATACAATAAATGGCGTCACTATTTTTCGGCCCGACTCGGGATTCGAACCCGGGACCTCAGCACAATAGGCGTATCGTGTGTGCAACTACGCCTTGGAGGCAGTCAAACATAGCATCACACCTTTTCTCCTCACATTTCGTTAGCTATTTTAGGTCTTATCAAATAGGAGACGAGCTTATTGCCACATACCGGGCCCAATTCAGCAGACCGAGTTGATACTGGACAGAAAAAAATAGTATTTGCCCGACGCGGGATTCGAACCCGAGACCTGAGCGTGGAGGCCGTACCGGGCACGTAATATAACTACGAGTTGCGACATCAAGGTAGTTTCGACAAGTCATTCACGATGAAACTTCTTCCCTGGAATGTCAGGTCTATTTTACGTAAATGATGCTTCACTCTAGTGCCACCATGCAATTTAAAAATCGAATTTTGTATGTAAAGGATGTTCGAAATTTATGCAATGCAATAAAATTACATAGCTTGATATGAAGATTGATTACATTATTATGGTTGAATAGTCACTATATAGGATATAAATGTTACAAATGTTGAAGGCGGCCGCTACCTATCTAGATAATTTTTATAATTTTTAATTTGAACTGTATGTAATGTGGGGTAAGAAAAATATAGCAAGGTCATTCTTACTACGCGGGTACTTATGCTTATAGAGAATTTGAAATGTTAATTACTTACAATTTTTTAAATATTTTTGATATTTTGTACAGAAGAATAGACTGATGTTTACTGCAACAGCTACTTCTTCAATTCTAAGGCATTTGTTTTTGTTTTGCAATATAACAAAGCTCCGATATCCTTATTGAACTGAATGAAAAATAATGATGGCCATATTTTAAAAGGAGACGGGAAAAACTTCATAGAACTTTGGGCTTAGTGTTAGAGAGATAATTTATGCATTATTTTATAGTTATATTAGAACTATTTCCAAATGAGAAAGAAAAATCTGTCTGTCCAATGGGAGTAAAGAAAGAACCGCTGTAGAGTATTTTTTTTTTTTTTTTTTTTTTAGTATGGCCATCTTCGGCTCATTAGGGACGGCTGCGGGCTTCCTCTGACTCACGTCTAAGTTGTCGTCCGCAACCGCCCCTGCGCGTACCGCTGTTGCGGTCCTTTTCCCTGTTGCGGGGGCTCAGAAGCCCCCGAGACACCGTACCGTGTCCACCTTTTGGTGTCCGAGGCAGCGTGAGACACACTGCCTCGGACTGTCCATCACGGGGGTCACTGGAGTTGGCTAGACTAATGGGTGGGCGGCACGTCCCGCCCACCCGTGACCCCCGGAGGCCCCTATTAGTCGCCTTTTACGACAGGCAGGGGATACCGTGGTGGAATTCTCCAAACGCCCCCAATCCACAGGGCGGACCGCTGTAGAGTAGAGCTTCTAAATCATTTTTCGGTGAATAACTTTTTTTTACCTGATGACATAAGATGTTCACAGTACCTAACCATTGCCCATTGGATTGCCCTATTGAATAGTGAACAGAGCTAGCTTAGACAATAACCAGAATTGAAAATATCACATGGAATCGACGAGGACTGATATAAATATATAATGGCTCATTTACACTCTCGCGCGAGTGGTACGCCGAACACAATACGAGCCACGACGCGAGGTGTGAAGCTAGAGTGTTAGTGAGTCAATAATGTATTTCAATTTGACATTACGTCGGGAGCGCTGAACAAAGTTGCCAGTAAAATTAAATAATATCGACCAATATTAAATATCCCAAAAAGTGAAAATGTCTTTTTAGTTTAATTTCTAAAATACCTATAGTTTTTAATTCTTATTCTTTTTCAGCCTTTAAAAGGCTACTATTGCACATAGGTCTCCCCCAAAGAATTATTAATACTATTATGTCAATATTATTCTTGTTATACATGCTTGGTATTCTTTGAGTATGTAACCAACGCTCTAAGTTGATGCCAGCGCCGTGTGTAATATTACACGAACCACTTGGTGCCACTTTTCACCTTTCTATAACTCAAAACCTATTTAAAGTAAACACATAAAACTGTGTGAGTTTAATTATATCTATAAGGACATCTAGAAGCCCAAATTTCATGAAGCTAGCTCAAACGGTTATAAAGATACGAAGGTCAAAATCGTAAATTTTTGTACTGACTGACAGACTTATAGTATCTAAACCTAACCTACTTCCAGATGACCTAGAAGGATGAAATTTGGAATCCAGCTCGGTAATTATGTGTAAGCGTAAGAAAAAATCTAAAAATAAAAAAAGTTAAAAATACAGGGGTCCACATAAAAAAAAAAATATTTTTAATGGTAGCGTTGGAACCGTTACAAGCAAATATTTGAAACAATCCCAATATATGTTTTATTATATTTGCTTTATAACAGAAATGTAAAGATAAAGTTAAGCCAAAACATTTGTGGTGTCCCCATAAAAAAACACTTGTAATACGCGCTAAACAGCCGGCCAACGGTGTGTCGTCGGCGGCGCGCGGCACCACACAACTCAATACCTACCTAGTTTTCTTTACAAAAAGTAATGATATCCCACCAAAAACATAAATGTAAAAGATCTCACATTTGTAAATACCAGCAACTATTATAGGTATTCAATAAAGCAAACAAATAGAATTTAATACTTGTTCATAATGTTATTTTGTTCCTATAAATACATATTTAGATTTTGCATAAAACTTGGTACACATTTAGATCTCCATTCTTTTTGCGGTGAAGCCCACAGCTAAGCATAATTTTGGTATTGAACTTGGCTATCCTTTTTTACATTTATGTTTTTGGTGGGATATTTTTAAATGGAAGACATAAAAATACTTAAATATACTAAATTTAATAAAAATACTAAATTTAAAAATATCCCACCAAAAACATAAATGTAAAAAAGGATAGCCAAGTTCAATACCAAAATTATGCTTAGCTGTGGGCTTCACCGCAAAAAGAATGGAGATCTAAATGTGTGCCAAGTTTTATGCAAAATCTAAATATGTATTTATAGGAACAAAATAACATTATGAACAAGTATTGAAGCATGTATCAATATTCTTCAATATTGATACATGCTTCAAAAGTGTAAGGTCAAGCCCAATTTAGGCCGTCTCCTTTATACCTATTAGAGTTTGTGGCCAGTCATGTCCAGCGGATTTTGATTTTAAAGCCAATAGCCTTTAAAGAAAAATAAATCTAAATGGCGGCCTTTATTTAAAATTCTAACATTACATCTGCCTTTTGTGCACAAAACAATGCCCAGATATCGATTTTGAGTTCGATTGGCATTAATACAAAAAACTTCAAAATGGTGGCTACTTTTTTCAATTCTGACATTGGATCACTCTTTTGTTAATAATGTTACACCTAGATATCGATTTTGCGGTCGATTAACCTTAAAACAAAGAAATTCAAAATGGCGGCCACTTTTTTCAGTTCTGACGGTGGATCTGCCTTTAGTAGCTAAAGTGGTACTCAGATACCGATTTTGAGGTCAATTGGCCTTAAAATAAAGAAATTCAAAATGGCGGCCAATTTTTTCAGATCTGACATTGGATCCGTCTTTTGTACCTACAGGCCTGCCCAGATGTCGCTTTTGAGATCGAATGGCCTTAAAACAAAGGAATTCAAAATGGCGGTCATTTTTTTCAATTCTAACATTGGATCCATCTTTTGTACCTACAGGCTTGCCCAGATATAGATTTTGAGGTCGATAAGCCTTAAAACAAGGAAATTCAAAATGGCGGCCACTTTTTTCAAGTCTAACATTAGATCCGTCTTTTATACCTAAAGGCCTGCCCAGATATCGATTTTGAGGTCGATTGGTCTTAAAACAAAGAAATTCAAAATGGCGGTCACTTTTTTCAATTCTAACATTGGATCCGTCTTTTGTAGATATAGGCTTGCCCAGATATAGATTTTGAGGTCGATTAGCCTTAAAACAACGAAATTCAAAATGGCGGCCACTTTTTTCAAGTCTAACATTGGATCCGTCTTTTATACCTAAAGGCCTGCCCAGATATCGATTTTGAGGTCGAATGGCCTTAAAACAAAGGAATTCAAAATGGCGGTCACTTTTTTTAATTCTAACATTGGATCCGTCTTTTTTACCTACAGGCTTGCCAAGATATCGATTTTGAGTTCGATTGGCCTTAAAACAAAGAAATTCAAAATGGCGGCCACTTTTTTCAATTCTAAAATTGGATCCGTCTTTTGTACTTAAAGGCCTGCACAGATATCGATTTTGAGGTCGATTAGCCTTACAACAAGGAAATTCAAAATGGCGGCCACTTTTTTCAAGTCTAACATTGGATCCGTCTTTTATACCTAAAGGCCTGCCCAGATATCGATTTTGAGGTCGATTGGCCTTAAAACAAAGAAATTAAAAATGGCCGCCGTGTATACCAATTCTAACATTGGCTCTTAACATTTTAGTTATTATTGATTCATAATGTATAAATAAATGAGTACTACAAAAAATCATACTAAAATAATTTTATGGTGTAAAAATTTGAACAGCCTTTACATGCAAAATACGAATTTTTTAAATGTATGAGCGGCACGCAAGCGTCATTTACGCAAAATTGGGCCGGCATTCCAGGGCGTCCCTAGCTATGAATTACCCAATATAAATAATACATACATATACTCTTACGTCTTTTATCCCCGAAGGGGTAGGCAGAGGCGCAACTAGTGCAATCACTTTCCGTCGTGCGTATTCCGTCCTATGATGTGGCAAGCCTATCACCATTTCGGGCTCAAAATCCAGACTTCGGGCTGAAAAGAAAAAAATCCAATATCACTCTGCCCGACTCGGGGATCGAACCCGAGACCTCAGCATTGCAGTCATAACTTAATACAACTACACCACTGAGGCAGAATAAATAACAAAAAAAAAGCAGTGACTATTGTTTTTCAATCAGGGATTCGAACCCGGCACCTCAGCGTACCGATCACTAAATATAACTAAAGCAGGTCTCCGACTAGAAACAATTTACAAAGGTGAAGAGATGTAATAATTACGCTTGCTGCCTATCTTATAGACCTAATAGAGCCTATAATTTTATATTGATACACGGACGTGAGCTGGATACACTATAAAACAGAATTTCCAGGGCACCTTCAAATTTGCCGCGCGGTAGCGCGGACCAATCCCTACACTAGACGGCCAATTCGAACTTTGAAGGCGTCCGAAAATTTCGAGCGCACGTCCGTCGTCAGTAAAGATTCCGGACGACTGAAGCCGGCACGGGCCACTCCCATAACAGCGATGGCGTATTTGGACGTCACGGATGAGAGAAAGTGACAGGAGGCGCACGCGTATGCCGAAATGAAATGGCGTAAGCGCCAAAACAATTTTCTTTTAATTGTGATTATACTATTTAATTCGTTTTAATTGTGTATTGATAAAACTTTGAAAAAATTGTTGTATTGTATTTAAATAAAGTTACGAATGTACATATTCCACCATTTAGAGATAAAGCGTGTTTAAAGAAAATATCAGAGGTAACTTTGAATTTTTTTTCGATCGAGAAAATTTATAGCAATTGTGTTTTGGCTTTGACATATTATTGAGTTAAACGTTCAATTTACACATATCCAAAAATCTAACTTCTGATCTTAGTAGTTTACGAGAAATTTGAATTTGAAAGTCCTTAAAGTTCCTGACATAGGCTCTTAAGCGGTCGCCCCCGTGTGTAATACACGATAATCAAGAATCATTATGTGAACAAAGTACAAGATTTTGGAGTACAGGGAAGCTATCTCATTGACCCCACGAAATGCAATCATACTTCATATATATTTTCTAAAATGTAGTACAATTTCCATCTGAGGTTTAACTTATTGTGATGCCCAAGTAAGACAAATAACAATAAACATACTGCACCGACTCTTAATCCAACGCATCTAGAATGTTACACGTCATAATTGATAAAAATCTAAAAAAATAATTAAATTATCGCAAGCGTAAAAATAAATTTCATATCAAACCGGGATTTCCATGTTTTTCACAGGTTACAACCAGCTAAATATTTTCCTTGGGGAAGTATTTGTATGGTTTTTGTACCGGATTTACCAAATTAAATAAATGATTCACTGTTAAAGAGATTAATTATCGATTTAATTAAGTCACCGTTCATTTCATTTTAATTAGTAACTGCGCATTAAGTTTTTTCCTTAATATATTATGCACAATCTACTTATCAATTAGTGTATAAGATTATATTGCACATAAAAATGTTATCTACTTTGACTATGTCTCATAAATTTGCTTATTTCCAAAGAAACATTATTAAATATAATAAGTGTGTAATAAATTAATAGTAATAAAACATAATATGAGTCTATGTCCAAACTAAATTAGACGAGTCGCTTGTGGGACTTAAATAAAATGAGATATCAAACGAAATCAAAATTCGATTTGTTATCGACTATTTATTCCACGATAAAAATATGATGAACACGAATAGTTTACGTCACTAGTATTTTTCTTTTTTGGAACAATCAACAATGCGGAAAAGTAGAACTGGCTATTTACGACAAAAAACAATACGTGACTTTGTAAAAACTTTCTTTTGCGTTTTGGGGATAAGGTAAGAAATCAATTGTGAATGATTGAGGAAAATAACGGGTAAAGACTCGATTTTTTTATGGCATTGACGACAAGACGAGCATGCCGTTCGCGTGATAGTAGGCGATGCGACCACCCATAAACAGTAGAAACATCATCCAGCACCTTGAGTTACAAAGTACTGTGTGGCATTTCACTGCGCTCGTCATCCTGAGACATAAGATGTCAAGTCTCATTATGTCCTGTAGTTACACTGGCTACAATGTCCTTCAAACCGAAACACAACAGTGAATGCACACTGCTGCTTGGCGGTAGACATAGGCATTGCAGTGGTACCCACCCAGGCGGACTCTTCCATACGAGAGACCTTACCACCAGTAAATTTTGGATTATTTTAATTGATTTTTCTAGAAGCGCTTTTTTTATAAAAGTACTTCCAAATTTAGTTTTTCGGCTGCTTAACCCTCAGTTTCGGGTCTCAGAAGGTCCGAGAAAAAAGACCCTATACGGAGAACTGGATCGACTAGTATAGATCCTTTCCATTCGACCGCGCCAAATGGAGACGGCCGCGTTCCGTATTAACCGATCCAGAGGACGAAATCACTCTGGCCATCCGACGTAAGAACGAGTTCTTGAAACTCCAACACTCCACAAGACCGCAGTTCCGTCCTCGCCGTCGAGGACCTCGCCGCGTTCCCAGTCGCCCCCTGACCTCCCTAGCAGTTCCAGCCCGCGTGCCGATGACAACACGATCTAATAGGATTAGGCCAAAAACCAATCCTTCCCTAATCGTTGATGTCTCATCTTCTCTCAGTGGCCGTCCTGAGCCGAGGTTCGTAACCCGTTAGTGGGTTGCCCTCAGCATCGTCACTTAATTCAAAGGGTTGCGAGCGCCTTCTGCGTTCACCCTAAAGACCGGTGTGGCCAGAAAAGCCGACTCGTGTCAGGCTACTGGCAATAGGGCCACAAAAAAAAAGACTAGTATAGAAAACTATCATTGTATTTGATACGGGTGTTATTACAACTGGATACGGTTTAATTTCCACTACTTCAGTGTTGCATGAAATTGGTGAAATGTTTCAAAATGCGATTTGCTGACGAGATTGAAGTGTATTGATTGTGCATACAAATAATAATTGTGTTTCTAACTTGGATATGATTTAAATTCTGCTACACGTATTGGTTTACGCGGATTTGTCTGTATTTATAGCCACTGAAGGATAAGATTTCCCGAGAAATATTGGAGGTCAGTAAACACTTATTTACGGTACATGTATGTTATTGTTTTTTTATATTGTGAATACTGCAGAGACCTCGGTAAAGGGTCGGCAAAGGGAATAAAATATTAATTTAATACTTCATCGTCGAATCGTCGAAAATTAAATTAATAAGCTCGCTCAACTATTCACAGCGTCTTCTTAATATCTTCAGCAATGTATTGGACAATACGCGTACATTGTTAAGTACTGAATACTCTTTCACCACGTGGTGTGGCTGCTTCTTTTCTCGGCCACACTTTTTGTCCATACAGCAGGTAGGTGCGGTCCACAGAAAAAAACGCATGAAAAAGCCTTTCTCTCCCGGGGTTTATAAAATATCGCCCACATTACCAAACAAAAACGCTCCCTACCTCTACCAAACAAGGTTCGAATTCTATTAACGTTCAATTTCAATTCAACACTGGCACAGCCACCCGGGGGTCATAATGACACGCGAGATTTTTTCTACGACTTTTTTCGAGTTCGGTTAATTAGAGATGAAGTTCACGTTTCTGTGTTTTCACTAATTCTGTTTTAATTGGTAAGGTTGTGGAAACGTTTTGGAAGGCGCCTCGTTTAACTCCTCGTTTCGGACCGGCTTGGGCGACTGCGGTTTTGGAATTTTAACAGTGTCTAACGCTTGTATAACTCGTTGTGAACACTTATTTTGCCAGAAAAGCTTTCAAATTCTAATACGGATTTGCGGAATATCTTTGGTAAAACAATAACAGCTAATAAAATAATATTTGACAAAATTAATAAAATATTAATGAACCATTTCTTACATCTACGTTTCGCATACAGTTTTAGGTGTCCGCATCCGTTGGCCTGCCAAATCTGCTGGCGGACCGAGCGGCGCACATTGGCAGCGGAATTAAGGGCGACGCCAAGATTGCCAAGTGGCATCGACCGACAACTGCTTGCCAGGTACTCTGCCAACTGCTAAATCTCTAGATTTTTACAACTGATACGAAAACGAAGCCTATTTCAGAGTCAGGCAATACCGACGAAGCCAATATTGGTTCAGAGTTTCAAATGAATTATGCCGTGGGTTTTTATGCCAAAGTAAACTACGTATTTCCAAATTTTGGCCATAGGCATGCGGGCATTCAGCCAAAGCCACTAAACAAAAAACAATATAAAGTAATATTGGGAGACGCAGTAATTCATGTTGAAATTGTTTGCAGTATGACCTTGCGGTCAACTGTTAGGAAGAAGTATTGGCATTAGAACTAAATACTGTGTTCATTTTAAAAAAAACGAGATTACAAAATACTAGAACAACATAATGTTCTAGTAGTGAAGTACTCATAGAATATAATTATAAAACAAACAAACAAACCGTATTTCATAAGATAATGCAATTGATACAATAAACTCTATTACACTAACGTAATACATTTAGAATTCACGCTCAATTAGTTTCAAAGTAGTCAATTATTTGATAATATTTGGCAAGCTATTGAATAATTTAGTTTCCAAAACAATTTTTTCGTCGGCGTCTGTTTTTATGTTGCTTAAAGCAGATTTATTCTTCAAACTTCTGTAATTTATCGTATTATTTGGCAAAGAAAAAAATACATTTAAATTTCCAGCTCGTTTTAGACGAAAACAAACCACAGTTTCGTGTGTTCAAAAGTCAGAACCGCGAATATTTAACTCGTATTTTGAACTTGGCAAAAAAAGGAAATTTTGAATACAATTCAATTGAACCAAAGGATAAACGAGGAAACACTGGTCAGACAAACTTATTGAATAACATCCGAAATTCTCAGCGGTACGTAAAGACAATACGCCGCATCGAGTTTGAGCCAGGTGAATAGTAAATAAAGACTTATCTTTGACCTCCCCGTTGGGTGGCGCGTGGGACGTGGGAGGGAGGCATTCAACTTTTTAAGGCTTACTGCGGCCAAGTTACGTTGACTTAGACCCCACAAGCCTGGGTACTGACGAGCAACTCCTTCCATTTGCCGTGTTATAGGTTTATTGTTAAATTAATACGTTTTTACATTGTTGTTTATCGCTGCGCGTGAGATTGCTTTACGGTTACGGCTGTTATATTCTCTTTTGATTGATTTACCGAGGCTTATTTTGTATTCTCGGTTGCGCCGCAATGTATGAGTATTGTATGGGTGCGCCATTTTATAAGCAACGCATGTAATTATTTACCGTTTGAATGAGTGCTTAGCGTTCAAATGATACAACTATTGCTTACGTGTTTGCCGTTTGTGATTTACTTTATGACTGATAGAGATACGTTTACCAAAAATGGCCATGGAAAAATGACCTTAATATTTACTGAAATTAATTGTCCATTATTGTTAAATAACGTTCTATAAAATATTAATCGTGGCAGCAGGAAAGATTTAATCCATTTTCGTAATTATGTTATAAAATCGCTTAATAACAGCGAGATATCAAAAAGTGATTAAAATTACAATAATAACGGTATGCCGAACCAAAAGGGCGGGTAATTTATTTTATTATTGATACAATGTTATTGTTCCAAATTACACATGATTGGCGTGATACGTGAGTTTGGCCGGATTAGCCCTCGGTCGCGCTGGAGGGTTATTTATACATTTGATTGCTTACGCACCGACAAAGGAAAATTGTGGCTTTTACGACCTCCGCCGATACATTTGTATTGCCAATTTTAAAAATATTACGATTTATTTATAGTTTCATATTTTGGCTTATATGTGAACCATGGTGGAACGCGTTGGCGATGGTTGGGGTGTCCAGTTTAGTGTAGAAAATATTAGAGCAGAAACTTAATACGGAAGAACGTCAGGAAGTGATAAATTGTTGTCCATCACAAATAGTACTACGACCCGATATCTACCGTACCACGACGCATCTTTTTCTAAATAAATCATTCATTCGTGGCAAAGTCGGCGATAAATATGGAAGGCCACAGGTTCTAAACAAATGACCGGGTCTCAGGTGTAACAAATATTTACACCCATCAGGGTGAAGCCAAAAGTGCTTTATAGTTCCCGGTGCCGATAACCTAATTCACATCTTGATGTCGAACCATCACTATGTGACTGCTGGGTTTTAAACTGTTCGTAATACAATGCCGCGCCTGATTTCCTGGCCATAATATAATGCAACTTCTAAGTCTTCTAAAATGGAGCCAATTTTAGATAAGCAATAGACCAAAGTCCATTACTTGCCATATTTATACCTCGTTTATATAACCTTTCAAAGTCAACGTCCCAAGTTGTCAAAACATTCAAAAATGTATATTTGTTTAGGAGTCTCCCCACCAAGGAAGAGGATTGACGGATTTATCTACCTGTGGGTTAGCTATAATCCTACTTAAATGGGACCACAAATTCCTGAGCTTTTTGTTTGAAATCACGTCAAGTATAAATTGAAGGAAAAGAGATTATACTATTATTAAATTTTAAAATAATTTAAACTTAACGTAAGCGAAGACGTTCATTTCATTCCGACATTATCTACAATCCAAACATTTTGGAGTAGTTCCTCGACTAAAGTTTTCTTATTTCTACATACATTAGGATTCTTTGTATTGCACATATTGAACTAGAATTTAGTCCTACTTAACTAACTTTAAAAAAAATATTTACGATCTAAATCCCACATATGCGGACAGTTTCTGCACTCTTTACTGCCTACTTCTGACCCCAGGTCAATAAGTGTCAAACATTCATTAGGCTCTATTAACAGCTGTAGTCAATAAAGCAATCGACATAACTCCCACTTTGGTCCAAACCGTAAATTTTCTGATTTCGAAAATAATTTTCATGAACATCTTTAAAAAAAATAGCGATTTTCAAAAATAGAACACAGCGCTGGGAACAGATAATCTCAGTTATTTTGACTAGGATTTTTCGAAGTTGTCTTTATCGAACTAATCCTAAAATGCGTTACAGTGCGACTTCAATTCCATTTGTTTCGTATATAAGAACTACCCATAGTAATTACAAGTTCAAAACCGAGTCTTGACCTCGCACCGTATCGCGAACAATGAGAAACACCACACTAAATTACACATTTCAACAATATGTTTCCGTTCGTTCCGGGATTGCACTCGAATTACTTCTTCTGTTTTTTTTTGTCTTAATTGGTCTTGGTGTGGAAATACATACGCTCCATATTACATTGCTGTATGTGTCACCATTTTCAACTTCTTGCATTTTAACCCCTTACTTCTAACCCTCTTACTTTTAACCCCTCACTGTAAGCGGGAAAAAGACAAACCATGATTATAAATATTTTCTTTTTTCCATAAAATAAACATCTACATCCACAATTCCTTGAGTCTCTGACCATCACCATACCATGCAATTCTTTTCTACTCAATGGAGTTTTTGGACTCTACGACTAGCAAAAACAATAGAAACACCATCCAAAACTTCGCATTACAAACGGCATGACACGTCAATTTGAAGAATGTTCATTTGGTCTCAAGATTAGTTTGTTTGTATTGCGTATCCTAAAAATGGTTGGTTTATGGCCACTTAACTTTTTTCTTCTATTTCAAATTTTCAGTAGCAAGTTTTTGGCAGCAAGATTGCGTAAGTGGATTTTACTGTAGTCGAATGTTTAGTTAAAAATGTCAAGAACTTGAGAACGGAAGCTACAAAATTGAGCTCCTTTGGCGCCGTACATTAGCTTTGTTTTTTTTAGATAAATGAATGGCGAGAGCGGAAAACTTGTCTGAAGGTAAACACCATGGCTTATTAGTAACAAAAAAGGAATTAGAAGACATATTAGGATGCAATAAAGAAATTTCAACACTGAAAATTAGTTGCATAATAATAGACCCTTACCAATTAAGTTTTGTACCTGAGCGGTTTAGCAACTTTAATTTTGGGTACTGGACGCCGAAAACCATATTATAAACTTAGTCATCGGATTCAAGAGATGTACCTAACGGCTAGGTACAGTTTACCTAAATTTACGTTGATACGTTATTCAGATTTGAGCCGCGGATGTCAGCCATCTGGCTTCTTCCGTGTTCCCAAAACCCTTCTTGGAGAAGGGCCAAGGTGCATACGGCATGTTTTACTGCAACCACTTTACCTTAGCATGTGTGTGCCGCATTTGCGTTACAACTATGTATTAATGTACCTAACAACCGCATAATGTTCTAAGTATAGTCGAATATCCGTCGGTATCAGGAACCAGGACAGCCAGACCCTTAAAAAAATCCATGGACTAAACCATCGTCTATATATAGCTTTGATTAAGGTATCAGTTCTTGAACCATCTACATTTAATTCGGAGGTGAGGTCCTCAGTAAGTGCTTTATCTTTTTTTCTATCTTCCGGCGAATATGAGATGGTAGTTGCTAGGTATTAAGCTAGATTTTCTCAGCAGTGAAGAATTAGGTGCATGATTTTTCTTATATTGGCAAAAAAAATCCATAAAGGCAATATTAACAGAAATGCTTCGTTCATGAGTGACTTATTTTGGGCAATATCATAAATATCGTTCAGAATCAATGTTTTATCATACTAACGCCATTGCCACAAGTAGTTCTTAGATCCGGACTCTCTTTTGCAAAAATACATTCAATTATGAGTATTCTTTTAGACATGGTAATTCAGTTAAAGAAAGTAAATTCTGTTGTTGTTTACGAGTGCTTTTTACGACTTTCCGTTCAGGATACAGGCAAGACCGTTCTCTTTGAATACTATTTTTGTATCCACAATTAAATATAGTCCTACGTAATTATAGTAAAAAGATCATTTGCAATTCTTAGTAAGTCATTTGACCATTGTGAGTACAATCCACCGCTGCCACCATTGTCTAAAACAAGGTCTACGAAGACGTTCACACTTGCCAACGATGCCTACTTCCTTTGCCTATTTGCAAGTTTTATTGCAAACTTGGCCCCGAACTAAGGTCGTAGGCCTTATCCACTTCCTAAATTAGTTTCTGGCAAGTTTTTATAATGGATGTAGAGTGAGTCTACGTTTTCCATATTCTAATTAGTTTTGGTTTAGGAATTTATTACCAGCTCTGACGTCAGTTTGAAATATTACTGGAGCTATTGCTGCGATGCAAGTACTTCGTAGAAAGTAGTGAGGTTATTTATATCTCAGGTAATGTGTAGGTCAACACAATGTAGACTAATTTCATATCAATCTCTCATTTATAGCACAGTGTGTGAATGTAGGTAAATAAAAGGTCGAAGAATCGTATTTTATCCTGCACTGTTCTGCCAAAATTAGCTTCTGGCCAACTACAAATAACTTTTAAACCTATCCAACCGTACATAGTCGCTCTGCTTTCTTTAGTATCAGCATCACTAACCCCATTCCATGTTTCTATACATCTTTCACTAAATACTGATCTGACGTAATCAGCATAAAAGATTCTGACACAGTTGTATTATCAAACAGATAGTGTTTTGGGTCAAACGAACCACACGTAACACTTTAAAATCGATAGACTGATACATTATCAAGCGTGTTGCGAAATGCGATAAGTTTTGACGAAATTTGACGTGAGTTAGAGTGTTTGTATACGTGTATGGTATTTTTGCCTGACATCAGGAATGTCTCTTCTGTGTATTGGGAGTTCTAATACTTCCCTTTTATGTCATTGCAATGGCTTGCACAACTTCACAACACCACTATAGACCTGGCCGTAGTTATTTCAGACTACAATTTCAGATGTCAATATTTCCTTTTTTCAAATTTGTCTTAGTTTTCAGTTGTAACTTGTAATACTTAGGAGTTAGGACCTGTTACACAGTTTAATGTAGAGAGAATTTTATCACCATTTATTAGGGAGCATTGATTAGAGTGTGAATTTTTCGTTTGGTCGGCTTATATGTATATTAATGTGACGAGTAGAATTAAATTGTGAAATCAGCCCTTACTAGTAACAGTATAAGGGCAGATTTCATTTGTCGAAATGTAACATCAGTTTCATATTTTTCTTGTACAAGAAATATAATTATAAAGCTTTGTTCCTATACGATCAAATTTATCAAATATATCGGTTTAGACAAGCCAATTTCCTTAATACTTATAATAACTGTTGCTTATGTACAACGAATCAAATATACAATAATTTTGTTTTCTTCAACACTAACAACCTCATATTTACATCAAGCAAGAAAGAACCATGTCATACGCTCAGTCGACAATAGGCCACGCTGGACGTCAAGCCGACTCCATCGTTATATTTGACAATAACAAATGATATGATCTGCATTACAAACCCGCTGTCCACGGATTGATGGATAACGCCCGCCATTGTATCGGAACATGCGTGATGTTAATAGATCTACATTTTTAAATCTATTTTTTACAATACAGGTAAATTTATGTTGTTGTTATTAGTTCTAGCTACAGATTCTTTACAATAATAGTACCTATGCTATGTTTTAGGAAATATATAAGTTTACCATTTTGTATGTTTCAAGATATCCAAACAAAAGAAGGTACTATTCGTTTAGGTTTGGGTTTCCTTTTTGATACATGGATCTACATTGTTCATTAACATAATATTATGCTTTCATTGCAAACCCAACCTAATGTCTGACTCTTAGAACTCACAGGCGTTCAAACTTATCTCTTTTAACAATTATTGATTTAAATGTATCCTTTCCTCAACTGTCTGATTTTAAAACCTGTAGGTCTGATTATCGTTTTTGAATGATTATAGCATTGGGAATTCCACGTGTACTTACATTTTATACTAATCGTGAATTTATGGTGAGATTCTACAATTTCCTGTATTAGAATTGTGTATATATTATGCCAACGCCATCTTTGTTTTCGGTGATGCAGTGCATACAGACTACTTCCATTTATACCAACATACTGATGCAAGAAAATATTCTAGTTAGTTATAATTTCGTACGCCTATTTGTTTTATTTATAACATTTATTTCTTATATATTTATCGTTAAATGTGTACACATTATTGTACAATAAATCCCATTGTTCTTTGCATAACCGGAAAATTTGGTTTTAAAGCATGTTGATCATTAATTGGTGGGTCTTTACTCTTTATGCGAATCTGGCTGAACAAGTACCACCGGTTAGTCTATAATGTAACCAATTAATAGTGTGCAAACACTGCTTTGTTCAAGGGAAATCATCGTCAGTGTAATTATTGGTCATTATAACAAACACAGTGCAATGCAGTGCTTTGTGATTCTAAATTCGAATTTGTTATGTTCCTTTTCTGCCGTGTTAAGTAAGAGGGCAGTAGGTCAAAGGTAGCCATATTTCTGCATTACTGCTATATGGATTACCAGGGAAGTATTGTCTATGTCTATGGAAAGGCGGGATTAATTATAATTTGGTGTACCTGTGGTTCATACATTGTCGATTTTTTACTGCCTTGGTAATCTATATAACAGTAAGTCAGAAATATGGTCACCGTTGACTTACTGCGCTCTGGATTACCACGGCAGATAGTAGAACAACTAATTCGGATTTTGAATTACAAAGCACTGTAGTGCAGAATTGCAAACAATATTTTCGGTTAAATAAAAAAATGTTACTTGCATTATATTCAATGTATACTGTTATTGAGTGTAATGTATGGAATTTCTCGAACAGGTCATTGAATTCAAGTTTTTGCTTCATATTTAAAAATAAGCTTGCAAGGTATCTACATTTTAATAAAATATATTAACTAGTTTTAGTGATTTAAATTATGATAAACTAATACATACTTGTATTGAATAAGTTTTTATGCAACAAGTTATATTGGAAAGCAAGTTCAATTCTTCGTGACACAAATATTTGTCTCGGTTCTATATTTTGTACTTTTAATTATCCTATATTCGCTGAAATTAACAGATTTATTTGAAAAATGAAATCCGACTTTTTGAAATATTTCTATTCCTTCGATACGGCAGTCCAAATAACGTCGACCAGAGCCGAAATTAGAAGTCATATAAAAATTTAAAATGGCGGTAAGGTTCTGTCAAAGCGTCCCCGTAATAACTTAATTCGGTCTTCCTGGCCGTCTGATTGGAGCTACTTGCGTGACCCGTGGCCCCCGCTCACCCGTCTTTGTGTAGATAATTGGGCCCTGACCCACGCCAGGGTACTTGACACCAGTGTTAAATATAGATTACCACGGTTTTCCGCTTCATTTGTATTGCGAATATACGCGAATGTTTACGGCTATTTTACATTATTTTTGTAGCTGACATAGTATATGTCGGAGTGACTAAAATACTATAAAATAGGATGCTGGTTAATTACCAGTATTTCGATATTGCATAGTGAGATTTAAAATGAACTACTTATTTCTAAACGTAGTGTAATACACAATGTTGCAGATTGATTTGAATTTGTAAAATAAGTTGTTGATTTGACTATCTTTATTTATGAATATTGTATTACTGTTGACTTCAATGAATCGAGTAGTATGAAATTATGTAGAGGCGAGCGACCCTTTTATAATGAGAGCGCAGACGCGCTTCAGGGCATTCGAAGTTTAGTCGGCTAGCTCAACAGAACGTTGTTATTACTCTGTATTGTTGTTCAGACGAAATATATTACGTTTATATGAGAAAACCGGCTTTTTAATTTTAATTATTATGGAAAACTTAAATCATGACGAAGTCTAAAACATGGACATACCACCTTCGACCATACCTCCATCAACCAACTCCGAAATATATGATTAAGAGTAATGTATAATACTGCATTATTTCTTCGTATTTTGTAGAAGAATGAGCTGTTACTGATACATATAAAAATGACTGACAATTATTCCGACTACTGAAAAGGGACGCAAAATTATTCCAATTAGCATTTTTGGGACAGCCGTTCTACATGCATAATTCTAGGAAATGTCAACATAGCTTCTTTATTGTTCAGTTTGACCACATACCCATAAGATGGACCTTCAGAATGCAAAATTAAATCAAAATCCTGACACATACAACAAAATAACGTACCTTATCGATTACGGTACTAAGAATTCAAGTTGTCTATATTATTGAAGCCCCACAAACAGTACAAACATTTGCAGAGTGTAATCAGTTCGGTTCTTGGTACGCGACTATTTACTAAATAAAGTATGTTTATTGTTCCAATGCACTTGCATACATTTCATGCGGCGCATTAACACGGAATTTTATTTGAAATACATTTATCAGTTACACGATACAAATTTATTTTGTGATGGGCCGCGCCTTATATACAAAATTGTGTTTGTACACTTCTGAGCGCATTATCAGGGATTTCCCAATTTTACTCTAAAAAGTATCATGCTATCAATCATTATAACGAATTACAATCTAAATGAATCATAAAAAGTATTTCATCCCACTTAACCTTATCGTGAGATCAATTTTGAAAAAATCCTTTCATATCTCGGGTTTTCAACCGTGGTAAGGGTTATCCTCGGTGTTATTAAGCTGGACGCGCTCGCAGAGCTTCGAGTGCGCCAGGCGTGAAGCGCTGCGAGCGCGTTCAGCTTAATAAGACCCGGACAAAAAGATAACCACCGAAAAACAGGGCCACAGCCCGTATTATTTCATCCGTGGTCAAGTAAAGTTGACGGTCTTATTACACTGGACGAGCACGCTGCGCCTTCGCCTCGCTGTGGATTCATTTATAATATTATACAGCGTGACAAGAACCTAACTTTACCTACTTGACCACGGATGAATTGTAACTTGTCTACGTCTATGCTACATAACCCTTGTGTTACATTTCCTGCTCCTAAACTCACTGCTTTTAGCTGTGGGTTATGTTAGTCTTTATTAGCAAGTACAATCTTATTCTGAAATCTAGCAAGTTAAGTTTGTCTTCTATACAAGGAGTGGTTGGACAATATCTTGCATAATACAGATCGTCTGTGATCGACCGATGACCAAAATATCTGACCCGGCGCAAGCCTTACATAAAATTGGATTTCTCATCTCTCGGGTGGCAGCACTGGACCTAAAGTAAACTTTACGTCTAAATATATTTACAAGCAAGGCTTAACTTGAGGGTTGCCAGAATTCTGACCAGCTTATTGGGGACCCTGAAGCGTCATAGGAGAAAAGAGCGTCAATGCCAATTTACACCACGGTTTCGGATTACGATGTACCCAATCCAGTCCAGTACAATACTGGTACCCGATACGCACCTACGACCACCCACGTGTCACCATAGTTATTTGTCTTTGTCATTTCTGAATCATCACGTGTTGGAAATAGCAAAAGCAATCAAAATGTGTTTACATGAGCGTTAATATCTAGGTCAACTTGACCAATTATGAAGGCCCTTCATTGGAACCACTCAGCACTTGGCGAAAGATCTTCCGCGTTTGGTTTCGTGTGTGAACCGCCAGTTGGTATAATTAATGTTTACGTTTCTCACACTTAATTTAATCGTTTGTGTAGACATTTTGAAGTAGTATCGTTTTATTTGTAAGCTCTATATTTTTGTGTTTTGGTCTACATACCTTGTAAAACTTTGTATTACATTCTCACATTCGGTTGTCAGCATGGATTTTAAATGTGGCAAAACATGGTGCAAAGAGTTTGTAATTTAATGTCTATTTAACATTGCTAAATCCTAAATTAATGTAAGTTTCTTTGTAAATAATGCAACAGGTATTGTTAATATACTTGAAACACTTATTTTTATGGAAAAAATAAAAATTGTCATCCTTAAGGTTATCAATATCAAAATATTTTACTTGTTACTCTTAAAAACGTACATATTTTCAAAAGTTTATAGAAAGTAACAGTTGAACAATGTCGAATGCGGTGAAATACAGAGTACAATAAACCTTACCTGAGACCGCAGAAAAACACTTCAAAAGAGTCAAAGCGACTTAATGACGAGTGGTCGGCCGATCCTTATTTAAATGAGATATTGATTTCAACAAAGACAATGTAGATGCGCTATAACATGCTTACGATTCCTACTGCCTCACGTATAAGCGAGATAAGGAACCGATTAAATTGAATGCTTGTGCCATCTTGTCTGTGAGTAATCAAGATGGCGTCAGTAAGCGTGTTAAGAGGATTGGCTTCAAGCAGTTCCAAAATTTCGCGTACCTCCTCAACGGGCCCTTTATGCCTCTAATAACAATCAACATTTATCCACTGACCATCAAATCAAGCATTCACGACTGTGCACAATCTTGTTTGCCTTCGAGCGCGTTCGCATCACCACCATAAACCGCCATCGCGGTTATTGCAAAATAACCCTAAAATTGTACCTGGTAAGACCTCACGAACGGCAAACATAATAATGCGAATGGGCTCTAAAATGTGGCGGTGCTTTCGGAACTTACAAGCGCGTCTTTGTAGATGCGACCAGACGTGGCTGGTCTACTTCACCGTGCCCGTTCTACATGTTTCCAAACCATAGAGGGATCGGTGAGTACTCACCGACGGGTCACGCTTTGCTGGTTTCCTACGAGGTCGGGCGACAGAAACGGTCTTGTTGTAGACACTATGAAACTCTGTTATTGGACAGAAGAGCATTCAGTTCGTCAGTTTGTTCTGTATATTCTTTGTTGCTATGAATCGCGATTGTATTGACAGATGTTTTTTTAAAGGATACGACTCTTTGTGTGAACTTTGTAAAATTCTTGAATTCTATAGGTGTTTAACTTGTTTTATGGACATAAGGTTTAGCCGCCAGTATGACGTACCTGTAGTATGATTGCTTCGGATAAGTGAGGTCTCGAAGAATGGTGTAAAATTATATAGTGGGTAATATTTTGATGGCTTTTTTTAATACGAAGTAATACTCACCTCTATGTTTTGAACCACGAAGAAACGACAGATGTGGAATTTGATTTATATGAATAAAGATTTATGTTAATCGTGATAATTCCAAACATGGAAAGTTCAACGATTGCACTTTAAGGTAAGACTGTCGTTCAGGTAGTCCGTAAAGGTTTAGGGGTACATACAAATCATGCGCAAGATCATGTGTGACAGCTTCTAGCTAATCTAAATGCACCCTTATTTCATACTTATACACTCAAGCACAAATGAATTTTAAACACTGTGAATGGTAAACAAGCAGCGCTGAACCATTAATATGAAATGATGTTAAACCAGATATGAATTATCCATAATCGTGACAGACTAATGGACGTAGCATACGAATGAGTTGAATCCATTTGAATTGTTCAAAACTGCACGTAATTAAGACTTCACGACGTGAGCTGTTGGAACGTGGTGTTTTATTTGTAGTGACACTCACGAATCGGAATGTATTGATTCAGTTTCTACCAAGTATAAGGCTAACCCGACGTGGTGGAGTAAGACTTAAACCCTCTTAATACCTAGCAGTAAGAATATAGGGCAGATATTATAAAACGAGCAAGACTTATGTAGTTGTCGGTGGCAGAACCCAGAAGAAGATTTTAAATAAAGTAGACGGTTAAACTATGGTAACGACACTCCTAACATATAAAATATACCTCATTATGTTCCGGATGGACATTTAATAGTGGACAAATTGTTTTAAAATTACATTCAGTTGGACATTTATAGTTATTTTAACATAACGTGAACAATTTAAACGGCGCGGCGATAAGAAATAATTACAACAGCCATGTTGAATATAAATAATCGTTCTGTTCGATATGCTAGGGGGTTTAAGATAAGTATCATTCTAGACTGGCTGACGTGCGGGAATTAAGACTTTATGCCTGTTAATATCGATCTATTTTCTTTATAAGAAACTAGTTTCTAACGATCGTTGCATCTTTGGTAGTTCCTCATCCTCATTCTTTCTTTTCCCGAAAATTCTGAGGTGAAAGGTCTAATTCATGTAACACCTTTCGGTGAATCCTTTGTTTTTTTTATGAATTTGTGGGTTTTAGAAGGTCCAGTAAGTTGAAGCGGGTGTTAGTTTGTACAGTTTTGTTGACATATTTCGTCATCGAAATTAATTTTCGTATTGTTTGATGGAGGCCTACTGTATACGTTGGTAGTTTATTTGCGTCCTGAATGAATCATCGAACAGTTTTCGATCCATTTGCTGAGTGACATAGGCAGCCAATTCGCAAATATATTTTCGCGTTTTGACGTTATAATTAGGTATCTACTGTTAATTGTAAAAGACTCAATCATAAAATGACATAGAAAACAAGTTATAAGCCTCGATTTACCATTAATTGCTTGTACAATACTTTATTCCTTATTAGCAGAAACCTCAGAATACATTTTACTCTTTTCTGAGCTAGAAACAATATTAAATAACATAGTGTTGTTACTCATTAGAACAGTATGGTCATAAATGACATAAATTCAATTGACCTTTAGTGCTGAATGACACAATCAATAATCGAGTCATTCCAATTGAACGCGCTACTATAATTTGTCATAAAGTTCACATACTCATCACCCGCTTTGTGACTGAAGGCATAGTGTCCTTATAAGCATGTGCTGCAGTGTCTTTGAGGAATTTAGCCGTAACTTCTGAGTATAGTGTCGTAAAAAAATATTGTCGTATAGTCCAAGAAATATACCTAATCGTAGTGTAGTTTTATCTTTAGGCTTGTAACACCATCTTTGTAGCATATACCGTCTCGCCGCATCGACTATTGAGAAAGTAAAGATGTGCCCTTGTTGTTTTATCCGTTAGTAAACGGAGTTATTACATTGGACGATGGCGCAGCGCCTTCGCTTCAACATGAACTTGCTTACAATCCGCCAGTTTGATAACAGTCTAACTTAACCTTATCACGGATTAGGCAACCTGGCTTTAGTCACCACGCTAACTTAATGCAGGTTCTTTACGTTTGCTGAACATAAAAGCGGAGGTACCTATTTTGTGCATGTAGGCAAAATGACACATAGTGGCCACGGTGACAAAAATTGCACCGCACGATTTTTCGAAATACTTGCTAACTACAATGCAATGAAATCAGTAAATAGATCATTGAATAGATCAGATCATGAAATAGATCAGTAATATGTTTTTCAGTCATAACTCACAGCGTGTCAGTCTATCACTTCAAAAGGTAAACTAATGACACTAGGGGCGGTTGCGGACGACAACTTAGACTTGAGTCGGAGGAAGCCCGCAGCCGTCCCTAATGCGTCGAAGATGGCCACAAAAAAAAAAAAAACTAATCACACTGCTCTCAGCTCGATATAGCCTTAAAGAACCACACAATAACGTTTGATCGCGTAACCCGTGAAGGGTTATGCAGGCCCAACCATGAACCAATGCTTGGTAACGTATTCATTCTTCTTATGTTCTGTGAGTAGAGTGGACTTAATGCCCGAGGCATTCTCTAACAGTTTACCTTTGGGTGATGCAGAAATGATATAAGTATGGCTATTGGTAATTTACATTATGGTTGCATTCATTATTTTTTTTATCTTTACAAAGTGGCTTTTTTATATACATTAATGCCAAATGTAGATGACTAGTCAAATGTAGATGGCTGGACGGCAGCGTGTCTCACGCTGCCTCGGACGCCAGGGGCGTCCCTCGGTGTGCGGGGGCTTTTGAGCCCCCGCAACAACAACAGGAAAAGGACCGCAACAGCGGTACGCGCAGGGGCGGTTGCGGACGACAACTTAGACGTGAGTCAGAGGAAGCCCGCAGCCGTCCCTAATGCGCCGAAGATGGCCATATAAAAAAAAAATGTAGATGGCGAGTGACGTGCCTCGCTTCAAGTTAGCCTTAAGCAATCTTGTGTTACCCTCATTACTGGTTAGCTGTTACGCATATAAATACCATAACAAAAATGTCCTACAGAAAGTGACTGACCCACGAGTCAGCTATTGCGGAAAAAGTGAATGAAATCCTCCTAGCCAGTTTCGGCCACGGCGGCCAATCTCAACGGAGATCAGCCAGGTACGCAGGAGATATTATAGTGCACAAGTGTGTGCGCAATACACAGGTGCACTCGCTATTCCTTCACTCTCATAGTCCGGTGAGACGGCAATCCGACATGACCGGAGAGAGATCAGGCGCAGGACCAACGGCTTTACGTGCTTTCCGAGGCACGGGGGTATCACACCGCCAACTTCCTGACTCCGAGCTGCGACTGAGTAAATTTTAAGATGGAAAAACCCAGTCACAATTTTTTTTGGCTCGACCCGGGATTCGAACCCAGGACCTCAGCGCACAAATCGTACTCGTAATGCGTACGCAATACCACTACGCCACCGAGGCAGTCAAAAAAAAAAACGTAACGTAAAAGTAACGTAGTATTTAGCGTAGTCCTGAAATGCTGTTTCTGGTGTCATTGTTTATCTGTGACGATGTACTTAATACGTTAGAAGCATTATTGTAGACAGGCTTACTTACTCTACTACTCCTTATTAATTTACTAAGTTTCTTGTATGTCAGCCATGTACCTACCATAATACCTTATTAAACATTTTTGGACTCTTTAAAAATTACAAAAGTCAGAGTCGTAAACATCAAATAGCGCAATTTCAGTCACTTAAGAAATAATAAAAACCTGACCCGCCATTAAGAGACGTTAACATCAAGGCGGACAGTTAAGCAGGAGGATATCAGAGATTATCGTGTGAATCATGCCGACTTCAAAACTTCGAGGAAACGTTTTTGTAAGCATATTACTGTTCTTGTATTTCTAGGTATGTTGGTAACGTCCAGTTTTGGTGGACGTTGTTTGTTTTTGATTGTGTAGCAAAGGCTTTTGGTGTTTTGTGAATCTCGGCTCTTTATAATACAACAATGCTCAATAAATATCTATTATTTAGTTACTATACTATACAATATCGCACACTAACATAAAGGAACTGTATAGTTTCCACTTACTGTACTGGAAACAGACAACAGTGAACCAAGTCCTTAAATTTTAAACTTAATTAATAGATCAATACCTCCGTCTATGTAAATAATAAATCATCCATTAAACATAATATAAAATTCAATAGGAATTAAGTCTTGTCTCGGGAGGCGTGCCGGTTGCACCGGTTTAATGCTGGCCAAAACGAAGCGAGTTTGAAGAAGCTATTGCTCTTGGCTTTTGTTGTGGCAGTCTTATGTACTCTTAAAATTCGACAAGTCTTTTTAGGGACTGCCTCGGTGGCGTAGTTGTATTACAGTACTACTGCAAAGCTGAGCTCTCGGGTTCGATTCCCGGGTCGGGCAGTGATGTTGAGTTTTTCTATTCAGCATCAGCCCGGAGTCTGGAATTTGTGCCCGATATGGCGATAGGCTCGCTCCCTATCACATCATGGGACGGAATAACGGCGAAAAGTGGATTAAATCGAAATTTCGCATACTTATCAAAGCCCGATAACAATTCAATATTTTAAACTAATAACACGCATTTATAGAAAATCCAACGATAAAATGAATAAATAATAGTTTATTTATTTTTGTGACATGTTGGACCATAGTAGAATTATAACTAAACTGGCTACTCATTTTGTTGATCATAAAGTGTAAAAAGATCCTACTTGTTTTTAAGTGAACTAAAAAATAATTAACAGTTTAAAAAAACTAAAAAACACTCTTTATAGAAAATCCAACTAAAAAATAAAAAAAAAATTTTAATGTGCTTGAATTGAGAATAGTGTAAATGAGAAAAAAAAATATTTTATTTAAAAAAAAGCGTGCATATCTACGGCCATTATTATAGGCCATATTCCAGCCGTGAAAAAATCAAACTTGCAAGTCAACGCGATCGAGACCGTTTATGTCGCATATTTTGCGATTTGGCAAGGGAATCAATATCTACAGGGTACTTCCCGTTGACCTAGAATCATGGACAAGAAGACACTTCTTACAGCACATGTAATGGAAAAAATCTGAAAACTGTATATAATATTATGTACTTAATTATAAAATAAAGCGAATTTACTAACTTTTTAAATGTGGTTAATTTATTAATTTATTTTGGCGAACTATTGAACTTATATACTATTATATATAATATAAATATTGATAGCCCCAATTTGCTGCAAAAAAATAATTTTCTTGTGCCGCGGGCTTCCAGCCGTCTTTGTAGCAGAATAACGTTCAGTCTCCCGCCGTATCAAACCAACCTTAGTCGACATTCACCAATGTATAGAATGTGTTCTACTTACAATACTAACTGTCATAGCATAGATATATTTAGTTCGTCGATTTCTTCGTTCAAAAGACAGTTAAAAAAGATGGAAATAATATAATTTAAAATAACTAATATTGCCCATAGTCTTAAGCGTAAAAGTTCCTAACTAGTTATATTTCTATTATAGTTTATAGTAGATACCTATTGTTGTAGTTTTTATTTTCAGTGTTATCTCACTTCCTCGACTTCATTCTTTGTTAAATTGTAAGGATTTAAATTGTAATTTTGTATATTTTTTTCTTATCTATTTATTTCTTTATAAGCCGAAATTATGATACTTTTGTGCATGCCGTGTTCACACCAAGAAGGTTGCTCACTTTTGTTGTTAATGAACTTAATGTACTTAATTTGATTTTGTAAAACCAAGACTGTGTACAACTAGTTCTGTGAACCTAATAAAAAAAAAAAAAAAAACTTAGATACCTTACTTAAAAGTTTGTCGGAACACTCGGTACGCGAGTCCAACTCGCACTTGTCCGGTTTTTAGTCTATTACTGCACTTGTTTTGTTTAGCAGAAACTGGGCAAAGATCGTGTCTTCGTAAGTTATTACCACCTCTTAGATATTGACAGTCATGGTTGAGGAATTGTTTAGGTTGCCTAATGAACTTAATTTCGAAGTGTCGTCAAAGCGAAACAGTGGCTGGTTATTCTATAAGTAAACTATGGTCGCTCTCTGTATGACAGCGTCAAGCCCCGCTGCGGACGCCGGCGTCCGAGTATATATAGGGTTTCCCCATACATCTATATATATATACAAGCGGGGTTTGACGGGTTAATTCAAAATTTATCAGACAGCCAAAAGATTTTTGGCCCGAATAAAACGTTTAAATAAACACGATTAAGAAATGAAAAAGGCGTGCTTTTATTGGCCATGGAAACTTATAAGGCACAAATACATATAGATGCAAAACATCAAACAAGTTTGACAATGTTTCATCCGCAATTTACGGGACGGACCGAAAGTTCTTGAACCACACGACATCTTAGTGTGGGATTGAATTATATGGAATTGTTGGATATTATTAAACACGGGCCGTGGACAAAACGCCATTCTAATAGAAAAAAAAAAATATGGATATGACAGATCCTGGTGATAGATATGTAGTGCGTACGTAATTTTGCTCATCAGTGGTGGTAGGTCTCACGTATGCACCGGGCCATCGGGGTAGGTACAACTGCAATGTCTATTTCTACCGTCAAACAGCAGTGTGCATGCACTGTTGTGTTCTGGCTTGAAGGACATTGTAGCCAGTGTAATTTCTGGACTGTACGAGACTTAACATCTAATGTCTCAGGGTGACGAGCCCAGTGGAGTGCCACCGAGTTCTTAAAAATCCTGTATGGTGTTGCTCTGTTTACGGGCAGTCGTATCGCTTACCATCAGGCGAGCGGTATGCTAGTTTCATCGTTCTGTAGTAATCAAAAAAATATATTTTTATTATTTTCTATTGCGTTAACAATTGTAGAAAAGCGTCTTGAAAACGGCCATAGAATAATTATTTTAGATCTGTATTATTAGATCTATATTCTGACCTTTACCACATGGAAGCAGTACCATGAGTCAGTGCCACACAGGACAACCTTAAAACCATAAGTTATCCAACAGGATTAGTTCTGACATGTAGGTATAAGAATTTCGTTAAGGACTTGGCTAAGCGGAGTTTCGAATTAACTTTGTAACTCCAATTGTTTCAACATAGACTATATGACTGCCTCAATAGCGTAGTTGCATTACGGTACGACTGCACTGCTGACGTCTCGGGTTCGAACCCCTGGACGGGGAGTGATATTGGGTTTTTTCTACTCAGTATCAGGCCAAAGTCCGGAAATGTGCCCGGTGGATGGCAATAGGCCCGCTCTCTATTACAAGAGACCTAACATAACTGGCGAAATGTGGGTGTGATACACCTCTGCTTACCCCTGAAAGGGAAAAAAGGCGTGATGGTATATAATATGTATGTAGACTATATGGGATAAATGAGCAAGTAGCTCACCTTATGGTTAATCACAGCCGCCTGTACTCTTACAAGAGGATCAGCGTTGCCGGCTTGAAAGACTTGAGCGTCGATGATATTAAAAGTATATGAAAAAAAAATGGAAGTCTTGCAAACGAGTTCTCATGTTGTCTTACTTATCTAGGTAGATAAGGGAGCTCATTACCAAGTCATGTAGAGTAATGATGGACAGGTAAATTCTAGTGAAACGCTATATCCCTGTGTACTGACAGTATGATTTTTATATACTTATTGAGTCGATACATATTGTCTACTGAGACAGGTTTTGGAAACACGAAAAATAAACTTCAAAAAAATCTGATGAAATATCTTATATAGTATTTAACATAGACCCCTATAAGTCTGTAGTATGTATGCACTTTAGGAGTATTTCGTGTCCCCTAAATCATACTTAGATCAATATCAAACACTTCAACATTTACCTTCACTACATGCACCCCAAGTACCAACCTAACCATCCACACCTGTCTACCAACGGCAGCGAATTAAAATATTTACCGACAGCCTGGGCTCGTTTATTTTTGCTTGACAATTATAATGCATTCGATACATTAATATATGGGGTACATTTTTGGTTCTTTCGTCCGCACCCAGGGCTCGTTTATTTTTGCTTGACAATTATAATGCATTCGATACATTAATATATGGGGTACATTTTTGGTTCTTTCGTCCGCACCCAGTACCTTCTGGGCTACTCATTTATTCATGCAATCTGGCCATACCCGTTTGGTGGGTTGGCAGCACGGATTTTTTCAACTGACATTTCGTTTCTGTCACAGAGTCTTGGTGTTGCAAGTTTTTTTACAAATAATTGTCAAGATCTTGTTTGCCCACGAAAAAAGTCGTGACACGGCACACGAGTGTTTTATGGCCTTTTAACAATAATTGAATACTTTTATATGACACGATAGTTTAATTGTGTTTATTACTTAGCAAATTACGTGGCGAAATGTCATCTCAAATTATTCTTTATTCAAATGCAAAACCATAAAGCAATTATTTTCTTTTTCTTATGAGCTTTTAATGCTCCAAGAAGCCAGTTCTAAATGCAATTTTAGTCGTAAGCTAGGTATATGACCTCTAAATAAAGGCTTGCGGTGAGGAAGACAAGTTCTTGGAACGTTCATCAGCCAGTTTTGGGAGTAGGCGGCGCCTCGGCGGTAAATTGTGAGTCAGATATGGGTGTGGGAACTCGGATAAGCTATTAATTTAGCTCATACCAGATCTGTATCTATCGGAATGCTTGTCCATTTGTCTCAATAATAAATACATACTAGACATATTCATTCATTCACATCAGACGCAATAAAGTTTTAATGCAATTAGTTTTATTACCTTTAGGACTTATTACCACAATGGCCATATTTGGAACAATTATAAGTATTATATCCCAATTCCGGATCACGGAACCATTGTTAAATTGCAGGAAAAGGTCTTTTTCCGTTGACTTAATATAGAATTTTATAGTGATTTTCCTTATGTACTCAAATCCTGTGTGACTTGTAATTTTTAACCCGTTTAAGACACTGACTAGTAACATAAACGGTACGAGATTTGTTTATTTTTATCTGCGGTCTGACCGACCCTACCAAACGTGGCCAGTGACCGCGAGATGGACTATCTGATGGTAGATAAACGCAAATGAATACGTAACGCCATCCTCCCACGCCACGGGCCGAGTTTGACCCCGACGTGGATAAAAACAGGTCTTTTTTGTACCGCATGTCCAAAGTTGGACTGAAGTTTAGGCTAGTTCTAGGCGGGGCGACTGTACGAAATTTCAGTTCGACAAATTGGGTTTTCCATTTATCTACCGTGCGAGGAGTGGGGGTCTCCCCCCTGTGACTATAGGCACGCATATACCCCGCGTTTATTGAGGCTGTTGATTCATTATAACGTTTTCAATCTATTGATTGATAATTGAATTAATTGTGTAAAACACACGACAATTTCCACCGCTGTCCATTACGGGCGATTAGTGCCCGTCACCCAATCGTCAATAATGAGCAAGCATGCAGGTTTCCGTCCTCCCACGGTCGGAGCCGAACCCAATGCAAACAAAACACTTAATTGTCGTTGCGAGTCCGTTACACAGGCGGGCGACACACGATTGATGCCAACTGGCGGCACGGCTCTCGGCTGCCGGCGGCGCTCTCCAAAGATCCGGTTGTGTAATGCCCTATGTAACGGGACATCGCGTTATGTTAATCTTAGCCGAATTTCACTGTGCATTTGCATAATATTCATCGGCGCATCTTTAATTAGGCTCTCAATCGATCGCAGTACGTGACGTGTGAAATGTAAAAACCGATATAAGGTCGTTTCACACGCGACGGGCACGCGGAACGAGAACGCGCGTGTTAGTGTATCGCCGCTAATTATACCGACCGTGCCGTGGCAGCCGCCGCGCCGCGCCGTGCGCTCCGCCGAGCCGGTCCAGAGCTGCACTACGGCACTGGTTCCCAACTGGTATAATGATTCTGAATCGATTAAGCGTGGAGACGTGAAGCGGCTTGTGGCGAGCGGCCGCCGCGACCCGATATCGTCGTGATAAAAGTGAATCAGTGCGTGTCGCGGGCAGGCGGTACCACACGTTCTCATCACCGGCCCTCGCGGGGCCCTAATCTGCTGAAAGTTTTACGAGCTCACGCATGAATAATTCCCGAGAGGAGCAGCTATCGATCGCACACGTCGAGGTTTTTATTTATACGGCGCGCGGGTGGGCGAGGCGCATATTAGTAAACAGGCGCAGGCGCGGCAGGCGCGGCAGGCGCGGCGGCGGCGGCAGCGGTGACACTCGACACTCACCCACTTGCAGCACGCTCTCCACGCAGCCCGCCTCCAGCAGCTTGAGGCCGCGACAAAATGCGATGTTGCGGTGGTCGTCAGGCGGCGCGCGCGCCAGCGAAGAGTACATACAGATGTCGCGTTCGTCCCGCGGGAATGACCAGTAAACCACCCGTCGCTGCACCGGCTCCGGGATGCGCTCGTACCGCTCCTCGATGCGTTGGAACGGGATCGCGGCCGCTACTATTTTTGCTGTAATGTCCAGCAACGTCGGCGGGGCGCGCGGCCGGCAGCACGCGCGCGGCGCGCACACAGACATGGCGCTCGCTCGGCCGCTCGCCGCGGACTGACAGCGCCGTGCCCCCCTCGCGGTGACAGCCCCGCGTACGCCCCGCCCCGCTGGGCCCCATCGGGGATGCGCGGCCCGGACCGGCATGCCGCGATAAATTATTCATTTGGCGGGCATAATGTGCGATATATTATTAAAAGTTGGCATTTTTGTATTGTTCACAGTCCGCATAAATAAAATCAATAGCTGGTTCGAGGCGAGACAGTTAAATGACATACAAGTAGTAACTCATAAGCTATTTTAATGAAAAGTTTTCTTGATGATTTTGATACTCCTACATAATATTTAATACTCTTTCTGCCTAACGTTTAAAAGCGATTTTAATTACCGATCGACCTTTATGTGAAGGAAATTTCACTAGTGCTATTTAATATTAACCTTAAGTTAGTATTGATGTATGAACTTCAAGAATTTGTTAATTTTCGTGCGTATAAATTAATGTATTATAATTATTTTGGCACGCGTACCATCCGTGCCTCGGCTCCTCATATTACACAAACGAAGGGGAAAGGCCGGCGGGGTGCGGGAGGGGCGGGTACATTAACAGCTGATGGCTGCGGCGCGCGGGGGGAGTGTCGACGACGCGGGCTGGGCGTGCGGCGGCGGGGAGACGCGGCCCGTCGACGTCAGGTGTCCGACCTGCCAGCACAGCTGTGATTCACAGCGGGTGCAGCGCTGCACTGAGTTAAGTGCTGCAGCGGCTGCATGGCAAGCCGGAACGTTGACCTTTTTGTTTATCATTTTTTTTTGGTAAATACAAGATTGATGTGTTCAGAAACCGGTCGGTGTGAATTGTAGAAAGCGACTCGTGGATATTAATAGTAATTCTTTCGATAATTTTTTGGGCAGCTTGACCGCTGGCCTAAATGTTGACCAACGCCGTACACGAATAAAAAAAATATTAAACACTGCTTTAGTTAATCCAGTGCAGCATTCAGTTATTAATGTCTTTGTGGGGAACAAGAAAGAGAAAAATATAAACAATTACATAATACATATTGATATTATGTATAATCTGTTGCAATTATTCCAGTAATTTGATGTCTTAATCTATATTCTATACCCACTCGAAATAATAACCTAAAAAAATACGCACAGATAACACCCACTATTTAGTGATCACATGGAAAATAATATAGTTTAAAGAATTTTAATGAATAAAAAGTATTCAACAATATTCAGACGATAAAGATATCACATAAATGATTTTGCTGTATGTTGTTACTTCCTAAAAATTACTGTAATTGCAAATTGCAATGGATCATATACTATTTTGTATTGACACTTAAAAAAATAACTATTGTTGACAATTTACAAAGGGCATGTCCAATGACGGGCATACAGTTCGAACCAAGATACTATTATTATTATTATTTGTTACTAGATTTTGCCAGCGGCTCCGGCCCCGTTAAATAGTTTTTCCGGGATAAAAGTACCGCTTTTTATTTTCCCGGGATAAAATATAGCCTATGTGTTAATCCAGAACATGATCTATCCGTGAGCCAAATTTCATCGAAATCTGTTTAGTAGTTTTTGCGTGAAAGAGTAACACACATCCATACATCCAGACATCCATACATACAAACTTTCGCTATAAGTAGGATCTGGCAGTTTGTTCACTGATACGCCTGAATCCTGCAACTTCCAACCATGCTTTCATTTGAAATATTTGTCGAGTCTGTTCTTAAATTTTTTCCCATTTTCTGCCGAGTCAACACCTTACTTCATATATTTGGATAGTACTCCCAAAAACGAAGCCATTGCAACACATCGTATAATTTTAAAGTCCCCCGATGTTGAAATTTTGTTTTGCTTAAAGACTACACACTTAACATGAAATTTTAGAAAAAAGTTATTTATAAATGGAGGGGTCTAAAAATATTTTTTTAATGGTTCAAGATCCATATTTTTGCTCCTTTAATATCCATAAAGTTTGAGCTTGGTTGAATTTTGAGGCCCAGCACCCATACTAAAGCAAACATTTGCTTTATGTTATATGTGAAACCTTTTTAACAAAAAATGAAGCCGACTCGACGTCAAAATCACTACAAAAAAAAAACAATTTAACTTTATATTCGCTTAGTATATACGTATATTTACAGTCGGTGCCTAATTTTGATTGAACATTGTTTTTCATATATTTGTTCGTGTTTTCCCTTAGCATAGCTGGCAATTTAAATAAGGCATCGACTCCAAATATACGTATATACTAAGCAAATGTAAAAGATAAATTATTTTTTTGGTTTTGACGTCCGTTTTATTTTTTGTTAAAAAGTTTTTGTTTATTGCTTTTTTGTCAGTTCATTATGAAATGGTTTAAATAATACATTATCCATACGATTGCAGCATTCGCGGGTGATCTACTGTTAGTGATTGAAGGGTTCCATTGTCCATCTCCGAAGATCTTCATCAAATCCTAATAAATTATGCACTAAAACCTTCCCTGAAAAATATACATTTGAATAATGAAAACTCCATCCAAATCGGATCAGTAGTTTTAGAGAAACTCGCAGCCATACAAACTTACATACATACATACATACATATATACGGATCGAATACAGAATCCCCTATTCTTGAAGTCGTTTCAAATATAGTCGGAGTAACTGATTTTAAAGTACAAATACGCATAACAATATTTTTTGAATAAAAATAAATTCCGCAACATGCTTTTTATTTGTGTTCTTTTTTTAAAAGCGTTAAAAGAAAACAAAAGTCATAAAGCGCTGCATCGGCTGGACGGTTCGTTGCCTTGTCTCGGACGACAGCCGACAGCGAGGAAATCCCGACACCTAGCTATCTACCTACGTATATATATATAGCACAGTTTGTGTACATAATAATGGTGAATTACGCAATCAATCAGCTGATTTGTAACCAATGCTAAATAAAAAAAAAATATGCGGATATTTTTGTCGCGTTCTTTATCTTTTCTGATTCTTATAACTGAGTATTTATGTTTGTGATTATTACTGAAAGATAGATTCGAATTTAGAACGCAAATAAGATTGAAGTCAAATTGTTTTTATGTAAATTTTTACAGTAGGTATTGTAACTGGCTGGCGAACCTATCTACTTGCATTGCATGAAATTGCTATAATATTTGAACATGCCTATGGAAAAGATATTGAAGCCAAATGATAATAAAAGTTAAATAGAAAATAAAATAGACGTGATAGACCTCTTACCCGACTGCCTATAAGTATGTTAATTTAGTAACGAATTTTCGGACACGAATTTAAGCCCTAAATGAACTATAATTATACCATCAGGCTGTTTCCTATTTTACACGCGATCAATAGTTACCAGTTGCGTATTTAATCAATCCGAAATACTAGTAGCATTTTTACTAAATCGCCTCTCTGGAGTCCAAATACTGGTGTTGTCTGAATTCTGATGAGTACCATAGAGTCCATAGACCTTAGACTAACAGACTACACATGCAGAGAGGCTTTCGATTTTCAAATTTAGAATCAGATTCTAGAGCATTCGTAATCGAAACAAAGCAGTGACTCAAGTGATCATGAGAGTCTGTAAAGATATTTGAAAGCGCAGACCCCAGATTTTTAAATGCTTTTTAGATTATAATGAGTGAACTCACTCACTCGCGAACTGCATTTTATCCTGGAAACGGGGATAGTGGTATTTTTATTCCGAGATTTTACAAACAAAGACAATCTAGTGATACAATTGCTGTGGTCTAGAAGCGATGATGAAAATAAAACCACACGCACACATTCAATAGCACAGCAGAAATTAAACGTAATAATAAAACATTACTTGTAAAAAGTGCGTTAATACTCGTGGTTAATTTACTAAAACATTACTTTTAACGTCTACAGAACACGTACAGCTGAATTAGTGGCGATGTCAATTAACTAGCAATTAATTTTAACAAGTAATTTAAATCAGTAAATACCAGTAGGTAGAATTTTTACGAGGTCACCATTATGTCGAGTTGGGTTACTTATTAGGCACAGGCAGTGGCGGCCTTAGGATAGAAGAAGGGGGGACCACAAGACGTGGGTGTATGTATGTATGTTATTGTATGTGAGAGCCTTTCTAAATGGGTCTGGTGGTCTATTGGTCTGTTTCTGCCGCCGAGCAGTGTACAAACTTACTGGTGGTAGGTCTCTTATATGTAAGAGTCCGTCTGGTTGGGTACTTACCACCGCAATTTTCTACCGCCAAGCAGCAGTGTGCATGCACATTGTATTTCGGTTTGAAGTGCTCGTATCGTCATTGAATACAATCATACTTCCTACTAATATTATAAAGGTGAAAGTTTGTGAGTATGTATGGATGTTTGTTCCTCTTTCACGCAAAAACTACTGAACAGATTTCGATGAAATTTGGCACACGGGTAGATCATGTCCTGGATTAACACATAGGCTACGTTTTATTCCACGAAAATAAAAACCGGGACTTTTATCCCGGAAAAACTCGCGGGCGGAGCCGCGGGAAAATCTAGTACATAATAAAAAACATGGTTATGTTCCGGTTTGAAAGACATAGTAGCCAGTGTAATGACTGGCCATTATTAAGCCAAGTTTAGACAACCAAGTTCTGGCATCAATGTATTGTGCAAGAACGTCCAGATACGTTTACACCAGCGGCAATGCTTCAAAATTTGCAGAAGTCAGTTTGCCGTAATAGAGTAGTTTCCTATGTTTGTTTTTGTACATTATTTTATATAAAAATATTTGAAAACCACATGAAAATAATACAGTTATTGGAAGTTATTGCGCAATATATTGCTGCGAGGGCACCCACTTTTCACCATGTGTGTTCCGTTCCATGATGTGATACGGGGGGCGAGTCTATCGCCATATCGGCCACAAATTCCAGACTCCGGCTGATACCAATATCACTTTGCCCAACCTAAGACTCGAACGTGGAACCTCAGAGCGCTAGTTACACCATGCTATTACAAGTACGCTACCGAAGCAGTCTGGTATGAAATCACTAGGGGTCTAAATAGGCCAAGAGTTCTCAGCACGCGCATACACGAGGTTCAAGCCGTGAACTAAGCATTTTTTGTATGAAGCTTTGAAAAACCTGGTTTGAAAAAATATTTTAAGCTCTTGATATTGTTATAGAAAATTGCGTGTATAAATAGCATTGAATTTTCTTTGAAGTGAAACCTTCAGTATGGTGACGAATAATTAATAAAATATTTGTCTTTTATAATGGTGGATTTAGCAAGGATAATTCATGTGTTAAGGCGCCATGCAAGGTAAATGACAGCGCAGTTAAAAGCGTAGGTATGTACGCTATCCGTGCTCTATAATGTAAAAAAACAATACTTTTCGAACCAGTTAATATCCATCAAAACATTGTTTTAATAACATATTAATTACTAATCATTTTAGGATATTTTGTTGTCTGAATAGTTAGTAGAAAACATTTTTAGATTTATAGAGTATTTGCGAATTCTGTAATGATTACTGAATAGAGGTTTTCTTGTTTTCGCTTTGAGCATCAATTTAGAGCGCAATGATAGAACCTAATTCAGGAATGTCGAAAAGAAGTCCACATGGCTTCGTTGCATAAGTTACGAGTCCTTTTTTATACGAGTACGATGATGTGACTCCATTGGGCCTGATAGTAAGATGAGTGGCATCGAGATAAAGATATGGATTATTTTTCGCTATTTGACCTTTTGAGAATTATGCCGGCTTTTCCAAACCGGATATAACCTATACAGGCTGATCTCTGAAAGTGATTTTCGGGATAAAAGTCCTGCTATTTAATTTTTCATGATAAAAAGTAGCCTACGTCTTTACGAGGGTCTCCAACTATATCCATACCAATTTCATAGAAGTCCGTTCGGTAGTGTTTGAGTTTATCGCGTTCACACAGACAGAGACGGCAGGGTAGGTACTTTATTTTGAAATATGTAGTGATACCTACAATACACTAAACTCATGGATTCTCTGCCGACCTTACCTTACTTTCGACGTTTCTCATCTGTTAATTAGATTTTCGACCAAGGACTTCCCCGTTCCTTGCACCCATCAGACTATTTATGACTTGTGGTATAGCAGCGGTAAGTGAAATCCATTCAAACATTCATAAGGTAGCATCTGTGCTCCGTTTCTAAACATTTTACTTTCAGAAGGCCCATTTAACGATAGTAACTTAGGGACTGTAGATCAGATGCTTTTCTACAAAAATATGTATAAGAATATCCTTACGATAGACTTATCGATCGAATATGTCATTCGCATACATTTCTTTGTTTTTTATTAGCACTAACGTTTGTAGAAAATCTTGACTACAACTCCAGTAAGTCAATGATAGACTTCGTGGCGGACGAGCCTGTTGCGATTCGAAGGCCGTCGTTTGCTGAAATGTGTTTCAGGTCCTGATGTCTCGACATCTAGTCTCTCGACGATTTTAATAGTAAGGAGTTATGGAACGAGACTTGTGTCAACAACAATAATGTATGTGGCTCGGTGGATTGATTTATCTGTACATAATGTTTTGGGCAACGTTAATAAGACGCGATTTGAAGGTCGTATGGTTGGAAATGTAACTTCGACCATTAACATTTGAAAAAGTCACCTGTGTTCAACTAAGCCTGTTATACCAAGAACAAAGAAATCGCAAAAGAACATTCCAGCTACCTGCAATGAGTCCGTGCGAACTACGAACATATTATCATCATAAATTCCCCCACGAATCGATTCGAACGTATTACAAATTAACAGAATGGATGTCCCATGATTCATTCATTTAGTTCAGAGGGGGAGTGGGGTGGCAAGCGCCGTAACTGCCACAGTTTACACAAATGGACGATTTACCTGCCGCTGCAGACAATGTATCACAATGGACTGGTATTCGGCAATATTGTGTACAGGAACTAACATTGTCGCCATTTTGGATTTGCAATATAGGGAATTTAGATTAAACGCTATCTGTTATATTGTAAAACGTTAAATTTACGTAATGTCGTTTTAGGTGGGGCTAGATGAATTTCAGTTTTAATGGCGGTTACTGTTTTAAATGGAAGCAGACTTCGTAAAGACCAAACGTCACATAGATCGAATTAAACCAAAGAACAAACGTAACGGATAGGTTCTTAGGTACTCACTAATGTTTTTCATGTAAATCAAATAATTGAGTTATTATTTTACTTTCAATTATTCAACATTGAACAAGCCTTAACCGGAGTGATTTTTACTCCCAACATATAGACAAAATATGCATAATGAGCATTCAATTCCCATTTTCCATACATACATCGCGTCGGCGTGGATCCAAGGTATCGGCAGTTCCAAACTAATTTCTGCCAGACTGCGCCGAATGTCGTATCCAGACTCCGGTACAGGGCGATTGGGGTTTCCAACTTAATTCAATTTATCTGTTGGTCTTCTGCCGAATTCAATTTTACCATACAGATGTCTAAACTAGATGAGAAGAATTAGGTATAATTACATCGCTCATCTAATAATATGACATATTTTATCAGTATCTGATACGATCTACTTAGAAACAAAATTGATTTAACAAAATAAAACTTGAACTTTAAAAAAGACTTCTTCAAGCAATTCGTTGGGTAGGAAAAAGCTAGCCAATTGGTATTCCATACAAAAAACACGTAAGCAAAAAGAATAAAAAGGAATACAAAAATGCCTATTGGCATCAATGTTTTCGACCAACCATTCCATATAAAAGGGCGTTTTATAAAAATCTCGTTTTTGCATACCGCCACATAAAATTTTAGATGTATCCGCAAATCGATAACGCGTACCGAATTTAAACTGCCGTGTCCCCGCCATTTTTGCCGGATCTAATGAACTATTAAACTGCAATTTAGCTGCGCGATGGCTCCTAGATGGCGTTGTGCGCAAGTATTGATCGCGCGTTGGGGGCCAAATATCTCGACATCAAGTTCTGCCAAGTCACGGAATGTATTGCTGGCTATTGTGGCGAAAAATGGGAGGGGGGTTGAGATGGGATACTGAATACCACCCGGCCGCTTTTGAGCCGGCCGCTGCACTGCACGAGCCACGCAATTTGAGCGTTTTTTATCCCAACTTGTATGGGTGTCGTTGTGTGTGTGGTTTTGAAGTTGAATTATTTACTGAGCTCGCTCGAGTGCTTAATTATTAATAATTATGGATGGTTATAACTTATGTATGTGTGTTTAAGACAGAAATAATTCTGTGGGGGAACAAAACTGGTTTTATAAATACCAAAATAAGAAACGATGAAATTTTGCCAGAAATACTAGTTCTAGTAAGAGTAACTAAATTATCACAATAGTCATTGATGCTGTAGAAATAAGCTTTCTATGTAGGTACGTAGTACATTATCAATAGATTATTTATTCAATTTCATTGTCACTTTTGTAAATGACGTTAAATATTAAAAGGTTTCGATTATATAAACCTCAATTTGTTTGACCTCGTTTGTACACGTACTCAAACTTCGTTCGAATATCAGTGCTTTCATTTTAATGGGCACATCAATCATCAATTTATCATAGATTATTGGATTTCTGTTTTATTTACAACAGGGAATTGCGCCCTCTGTTACAAAGTTGAAAAGAAGTATTCAGCGCCATCTTTTGGTTTTTTAAAGCACTAACATTAAGCATAGAGTACATTTTGTGAATTCGTTCATGTCTTTAAATACAGATGGCGCTGATCTGATTTATTTAGATTGATATCACTTCAATAAATCGGGAAGGAATTATTAATATACGGTTTTTATTTTTTGGTGCTTTACAATAATAATTATGTATTTTATTAAAGTTGGCATTAAGAAAAGCGTTTTATATTAATTGTAACTGTTAAATACAACATGGCACATAGGTTATAGACGAATCTATTAAATATATAGATTCGTTTTTTCTATTTTTTATTATTATTCTTTTATTTTTCAGTAATGTAATAAAACACAGTAGCATCACATATTTTTTGTGGATTCATAAGGAGGAATAGGGCGCTTTACATATTATGTATTTTACTTCTAAGGTCCTGGTAGTTCATTATACCGCACTGGATAAGTAAGTTGATTGCCTCGGTCCCAAGAATATAGCTCCTGAAACAAAAGTATTTGTTATAAAAAAATATACTACAATCTCCATATCTATACTAATATTACAAAGCTGAAGAGTTTGTTTGTTTGAACGCGCTAATCTCAGGAATAATCTAGTCGCTAATCTACTGAACCGATTTTGAAAATTATTTCACTAGTAGGAAGCTACATAACTCCTGAGTACTATAGGCTACTTTTTATCCCGGGAAAATATTTTTGTCCCGGAAAAACTTTTTAACGCGGGCGGAGCCGCGAGCACTACTAATTCTTATATATACGCCACGATCTAATACGTAGTTGACTACTTTTTTAAAAATATATTTATCAAAAACGCATGTCAGCCATAAATATAACGGAAAAAAATTTCAAACTTGGCACAATAATAAGTAAGTTATAAAGCTTTGAAATTTGGTGGAAGGTGTAGTTGTCAAATTACAGTAATATCACACTGTGACGTCACCGAGTGTCACCGGCCGTAACGATGCCTGCGTACGAAAGAGATAGCGTGATATGGGGATATCACAATAAATATTGTCGTGAGCAAAAGTGGGGGCTTGGTGGGGACCAAGCCCTCACTTTTGCTCACAACAATATTTCAAATTTGAATAAAGCAGTTTATTTTTAACCGTTTTTGATGCTGATTTCAGAGAAGAATTCCTTTTTCGTATTATTTTCTGTTAAATATCAAATAATGTACAAATTCAAACGTAGGAAACTACCCTATTTGATTATTAAGGCACCGCGCAGCCGCTATCAAAGTTTTGCCGTATATGTATAACTTAGACTAACAATGTATAATACGTTTTTTTTTTTTTTTTAAATGACCATCTTCGGCGCATTAGGGACGGCTGCGGGCTTCCTCCGACTCACGTCTAAGTTGTCGTCCGCAACCGCCCCTGCGCGTACCACTGTATGCGGTCCTTTTCCCTGTTGCGGGGGCTCAGAAGCCCCCGAAACACCGTACCGTGTCCACCTATGTATAATACCTACTGTTTGGATTTTGTGGAGAAATTGATTTACCTCTATCACTCAGTCTTCTGTTGATAGCAAAAGATAACACTAATTATGATTTATACAGCAGCTATGTATTTATTATTTCTTTTTCTTTGTCGTTTGTTGTACATGAAACATAGATAGATAGATAGATAACTCTTTATTGAACACCACACAAGTAAAAGAAAAAACACAAACATACTTATTAACTACAGCTAGTGTAACAATAGGCGGTCTTATCGCTAAAAGCGATCTCTTCCAGACAACCATAGGAAGGAATCTATCTGCGGAGAAGTTGGAGTGTGGGTGTGTTTATATTTAAATAAATAAAATACAAACATGTTGTAACTTGTCTTTATGAGACCAAAGCAATGTAGAATACGGAAAATAGTTACTTCAGTTTTAAACATTTAGGTAGCGTTTATATGCGCATCAAGCAAATTACTGCATCTTTTTATTCAGATGGAAAACTTATAATAAAACTAGCTTTTGTGGCGGCTTCATCCGCACGAAAGGTTTTTTCCTGGATAAAAGTCCCGCTATAAATTTTCTCGGACTAAATTGTAAATCTAAACCATTCTCAAATCCCGCTGAAGACACAAAATAATTCATTAAAATCTGTCCAGCCGTTTAGGAGGAATTCAGTGACATACACACAAACAGAAGAATTATATAAATAAAGATAACCTAGCGCCTTTGGCAGCCAGTAGGATCCTATTTGCAACTGTGAGACTACAAATCCTGACATAACTTTGTTAGTCTAAGCATACCTTATGCGTATGATCGTATCCGAGCTGGGTGGTCTTCCGGAACGGGTTGGTGAACTGCAGCGCCACTTCCACAGGCTTGCTGAGGTACAGATCGATGGCGACCGTCACCTTACTCTCGCGCTCTGTTGCCGAGTCCAGCGCGTATAGCACGCCACATACTATGAACATTTCTCCCATCTGTGAAGTGATAGATGAAGATTCATAGATGGTAGAGGTCGAAGAGTCAGAAATTTAAGTATACCAGAAGAGTTTGAATTAGTAGGGAAAGAACCATGCTCTAGGGAATCATTTACAGTATGAAATATCCGGTTCGATCGGAATAGTAGACAGTAGGTCTACAGAAATTGTTATGCAGTATAACAAAAATGTGTTATGACCACAGAGTGGAATGGAATAAAGGCCGATAGAAAAAGAAAAGTCGATCATACCATAAAACTGTTTAATATTAACTTTATGACTTTAATCATTCTATATTTTCGGTCTCAGAATTTTGGGTTTCTGGTTCCAGGTCCTAGCGATGTATCGGCGATGTGTATTCAAGAATTTTATAAAGAATTTATTATAAACTTCTTGTGTGTATTCCAATAAACCCATAAAATACTTACTTGCTTGTGATTCAGTGATATGTTCCAAATGTAGTCGATGTTTAGACTATCCTTGTTCGGATCGAAACTTAGCTGCAAATAAGTAAATATCACATCACTCAAACGATCAGTAAATCAAAAATGATAAGTTCAACTATTTAATCCGATCCCAATGGCTGTTTTTCGATCGATCGCAAAATCGACCAATAAATTTTTCTGTATAAATATTTACAAATGAACTATTTGGATTGGCTTATTGTCGGGATTGAACCAATGATTAGGATTTAGAACTCAGATCGTTTAATGAAATTGGACAAAACAATAATGACATACATCGAGCGTCGTGAATCATTCATGTCCGCGATAAAGATTGATTCTGGGATTTAAAACACCTTTTTTTCGCAGGGAAAAAACACGGTATTTCTACCACCACTGGAGGGTCAGCGAAACGGTTATGTTTCGATTTCTATTCTGCATGGGTTTCAAATGAGTAGATTTGTTATAAGTACGCATAGGTTACTTACTTTAGCCACTGCTGTGTTATTCGAACCTTCAATGGAGTAGATAGCCCATAAACCATTGTCGTCTGCACTGAAATCCACCTGCAAAATGAAAACCCTGGAATGTTTTACACGAAAATATTTAACGTCTAGTAATTTTTTTGTGTTTTTGTAATCAAATTGCCGAAGTTCGAAGTTCTAAACCTCAGTCCTACCTTCGTGTCTTATGTACAAAGGTCAACAACCTACTCACAATGCTCTGGTTTACTTATTAGGCGTTGATGATCATTTACCACCGGGTCCACCTCTCTATAACTTTGTTTTCATCCAATCGAAGTAAATTCTCTTTTCACAGTTCCTTGAAATTTCTCATAAATTATCATATTTAATCAAATATCGACGTCTTGTCTTCCTTTTGCTTCAATAAAATAATGGAACAAATTGGCTGGTACCTGGTTATGCTGACCAGTATACAACCTGCCATCAGCATGCGGCAGGTGCACAGACTTGATCCTGCTCTGCGTGAGGTCGTAGCGGATGATCTCCCCAGGATTGCCGGACTCGTTGGCCTGGTAGAAGAAGGAGCCGCTGTACACTATGTGCCCGTTTCCCTGCAAGAAAGCAATTAATGAGCAAGTTTATGCAACGCAGCGATAGATATACGCAGAGTAAATAAATAAAAAACATGCTTTAAGTTTTTGTATGGTTTTATTCTCCAGAATTTGATCCTACTGTAGTATTGTTTAGACCAAACTGCCAAATTGCAGAAATTTTCATGTATAACATAAACATACATACATACATACACACTCACGCCCTCATCCCATAGGGGTAGGCAGAGACTATTGAGCGCCACATGCTACGATCTTGACAAACCTCTTTCGCCTCTTCCACATTCATAGTTCTTTTCATACATTTTCGTCTGTTAAGGGTACTCCTGACCTGCCCTTTTCTGAGAAGATCATTTATTTGGTCAGAAAATGTTCTCCTCGGGCGTCCCCTTCCAGCCGTACCATCCACATTCGCTCGATAAATACCTTTTGTGATCCGTCTTTCATCCATCCTCCTCTCCACGTGCCCAAACCACCTCAATTCATGTATAACAATATTTGGCATTGGGGCAGAAGCATAATATGACCCCTAAAAGAAAACGCTTAAAGCGAAATTTACTTACGAAAAACGGTTTCTGCAGTTTATGGAACTCGTCCACAGTGTCTGTTTTAAAGTTCCCTTTGTTTCTATACTCTCTCAGACGCTCCACGTCATTCTCTTGTGTAGTCCACAGCTTGTCCTTCTAGAATGCACAAAATTTATTGGTAAAGACAGGTATATAGAAGTATAAATTATGACCTTATATATAGGGAGTAACCCGTCGCTTTTTTATGTTTAAATACAAAAATAAGGATTTGTGGGTTTATTGCTGGGTGATAGTCCGTCATAACGATGTATCGTTTTATCTCTCTTTGGCCTTTTCTCTTTCTGTAGTTTGATGTGCAACATTTGCTGCCGAGTGTTGAACGATCAATGTGATCCTGCACTTGACCCATTTTATTCGTACAAATCCGTCAAAACTATGAAATCTAGACATTTTTGCAGCCATGTACCTGTGTGTCAGTGGCGTTAGAGTCTCTGAGCCAGGCACCGAAGAGTTCTTCTTTATATCGATGGTACACCGGCTTTCCTATTGCATACAGTTGACAATCTGGAAACATACCCAAAAAATTCATAAAATCCTCAGTAATTAAAAATTATTACATTTACTTCAGTTTTGTTCTATTCCTTTTAGTCGTCTTCTCCTTTGTTTAAAATACAAATGAACATAATCATGACGACTGTCGATTTCTGTAATTAAAAGTATGAGGATTGAATACGCGTCATTTTAATTACGCTACCAACAATACTATGAAGGCAATAATCAATCAAGCGACTTTGTTAACAATTTCTTTTAAATGGATATTACGAAACTTGTTTATGCAAGCTATTTGAAATTCGTTCGTGCCAGTATGGACATCCTTGATTTAAACAAATCTATAAACATAGAAATAGTACACTCACTTGTATGCCTCCTGGGTTTGTATCCAGCGGTGCCATTCATGGGAGATATGAGGAGTTGCGCGCGGTCACACCGAGGACAGGAGGGGCAGCGCTGCACCTGGCACAGCTCCTCGTATGACGTCAGGGTGGGGGGACGCGAGCCTATCTCCATCGGCTGCTGCACTGGGATCTGCTGCTGGTCTCCTGGAACTGATTGATATTTGAAGGATTTGAATAGTATGAATATGGTGAAAGTAATTGGAGTTTGAATTATTATCCTTAGCTGCTAACACTTTAAATACTGACATGATTACACATATAATCCGTTTTGTACTGTGTTATTATAGATAAGAAACTGCCAAGTCATCAATTCTTCCACAGTGTTACAATAGATATTGCACATTATAAAGTATTCTCGGTTCATGACACAAGGGTAATAATTATAAATCAACCAGAATTTATTATGTTTTCTTTAAAAAAAAAAGAGTTTTGAGTAAAAAATACTCTACTCACGCCCTTTTATAAGCTATTTATGTACTATGTACTATTAAATCTTCTAACTTACACATCAACCGAATATCTCCTTTAATTGTTTGGTTATTGAGTTCATTCTTGGCCACGCAGCTGTACTTCCTCATATCATGGTCTCGAACCCCAGGTATCTCGAGTCTCATGACCCAACGCCAGGGGTCGCCAGTAGACGCCACCTCTGTCTTGTACCGGGAGCCTTCGAGCGTCACCCCGTCGATTTCCCACGCCAGAACTGGTTCCGGCCAGGCTTGGACCTGAAGAAGGAAATATTAGATAAGCAAATGGATTGTGACTATTTTATGTTCTTTTTCTTTCAATGCCTTTCCAACTAGTGAAGGTTGGCGATTAGCTCAGCATATATTCTTTTTTCTTTGTCTTTATTTTTTTTAAGGGAAGGAAAAAACAAGTGTACTCAATTTCCAACCGCCATCATATCGTGAAAGTTCGTTGTCGTCCTGGGAAACGATCCAGGAATTTTAGGATCCAGGGTTTACAGCCCTAGTATTGTCTTTTTATCAGCGAGGCAATCTCTATGGTAATTGCTATGGTGCTCAGTGCTGGTGGTAGGATTTATTTCCTATCCGCCTAGATAGACTATCGTACACAAGGTGTTCAAAGCCGTCATGGTGCTCCTCATAAGTGTGACGCGTTTCAGGATCAGCCTGTGTGTATCCAGTTCGAACAGGCCGGCATAATTATGTCGACTGGCGAGGCATAATCATCTCTTGTCAGTCGATGCTCTTCGATCATATTTCACTTATCTTTAGGTGCAGGGAGGTCACTTGTTATGACCTTATAAAAAAAATACAAAGCCTGCAAGTCTCATATTAAGTAAATCCTATCTAGATATAATATTTATTTTTATCAAATGAATTTTATTAACGGAAGGAAAGTTATTTAACCTTCGAAGTGGCTTACCTCGCATTCAATTTTAGCAGTTTTATTGGTGACGTACACTATGTTGTTAGGTACTCGGATGAAAGGGCTAACTGGAACAAATAACATTGCCATTATGTTCTTCTAGCTATAGCTCACGGCTGTACCCGCGTTCAATTTGTTTTTCGAGAATAAATGAATGGGCTCCATTTTATGCCGGGATTATATTATATTGTCCTGGCATAAAAGCTAGCCTTTGTCCCTCCCAAGGTCTCAAGCTATCTTCATGCTAAATTTCATCAAAATCAGTTCAGTGATCAGTCGTAAAAACGTAACAGACGGATAGATAGACAGACAAAGTTACCTTCGCATTTATAAGTGTAGATTTACGTGAATATTATCGACCATGTGCATAATACCTATAATGAAAATGTTCTGAGGATGATATGGTATAGCGAGGGTAGTTACAAAAAGTTAAACTGCACTCACAATGAACCTCGACGTCGGTGGTCTGGTTGGCAGAGGGCAGCATCCCGTTGTTGGCCAGACATACATACTTGCCGGTGTGCCAGCGCGACACGTTGGGGATGTTCAGAACATGACCGCTCACCGACGCGTCTCGCCATGAACCCTGGACAAAATGATGTGGTTAGGAGATATGACTGAGGATTCATTCAGTGAATTTCTAGAGATCCACTAATAAACTGACTGCCTCGGTGGCGTAGTTGTATTACGGTACGACTGTAATGCTGAGGTGTCGGATTCGATCCCCGGTTCGGACAAAGTGATACTGGGCTTTTATAATCAGTATCAGCCCGAAGTCTGGAATTTGTGCTCGATATGGCGATAGGCTCGCCTCCTATCATTATGTGACTGAATACGCACGGTAAAAAGTGGGTGCACTAGATGCGCCTCTGCTTACCCTTTTTTTTATCCTGCTTACCCCTTGGAGGATAAAAAGCGTGAGCGTGTGTGTGTGTATATATATCTATACTGATATTATAAAGAGGAAAGATTTGATTGTTTGTTAGTATGGAATAAGCTCCGAATCTACTGGACCAATTTTAAACTTCACCTCAATCTTTCATCAATATAAAGCTACATTATAAGCGAGTAAAATAGGCTACTTTATATCCCGGAAAATTCAAACCGGAACTTTTATCCCGGATTTTTTTCTTCCCAGTGGAGCCGTCACGGCCAAACCACTAAATCAATTTTATTGGAATTTCGTAAGGAGATAGTGTAAGGCCCGGGAAACGACATAGGCCACTTTTATCCTTTTTTTTTTTAAGGGTGTAGGTATCCTTACATCACTACTTATTATAAAACAAAGTCCCCTATCGCATCTGTTTGTCTCTTGAACGCGGTAAACTCAAACACTACCGTACGGACTTTCATACGTTTTTCACCAATGCACGGTGTGATTCGAGATGAAGATTTATGCGTATACCGGTAGGGCTGCCATCCGTCCGGATTTCCCCGGATTTGTCCTAGTTTAAAGGGCGTCCGGGGGCCGTCCGGCCGGGGTTTTAAAAATTGTCCGGGCAAAACCCGGACACTTTTGTTGTCAGGGGAAATCCATTTTTTATAGATGAGCGACAAATTGAAATAAATCTTAGTTAAAACTTCATGCATTTCCCCGCATTCAAGAAGGAACGGCAAAATATTTTTTCAGAGGTGTCCGGGGAAATACCCATATTTCGCCCAAATGTCCGGGATTTTTGCCGTGTTTATCCGGCATCGGCAATTTAGATGATGGCAGCCCTACGTATCCTACTAATATTATAAAGGCGAAAGTTTGTAAGAATGTCTGGATGTTTGGATGTTTGGATATTTGGATATTTGGATGTATGGATGTAAGGATGTTTGTTCCTCTTTCACGCAAAAACTACTGAACGGATTTCGATGAAATTTGGCACACGGGTAGATCATGTCCTGGATTAACACATAGGCTACTTTTTATCCCGGGAAAATATAAACCGGGACTTTTATCCCGGAAAAACTTTTTAATGCGGGCGGAGCCGCGGGCAAAAGCTAGTACGTCATAAATATTTTGCCTTGCTGCCTGTGCGAAGCCAAGGCGGGCCGCTAGTATACTATTTACTAATAAAAAAAAACAGCTTGCACTTTTGAGTTATAGTTGAGAAAAACAAGAGATAGTAGGTATGCTTGTGTAGTCTCTATTTTTTCCTTCATGTTTTAAACTTATAAGCATGTGAAATTGTTCGTATTGACTGCCTCGGTGGCGTAGTTGTATTATAGTACGACTGCAAAGCTGAGATCTCGGGTTCGATCCCCGGGTCGGGCAAAGTGATATTGAGTTTTTCAATTCAGTATCAGCCCGGAGTCTGGAATTTGTGCCCGATATAGGCTCGCCCCCTATCACATCATGGGACGGAATAACGGCGAAAAGTGGGTGCACTAGTTGCGCCTCTGCCTACCCCTTCGGGGATAACAGGCGTGGGTGTGTGTGTGTGTGTGTGTGTGTGTGTGTGTGAAATTGTTCGTCAGGTCGGCATTGAGTATTTTAAACGACTTCGTTCTCTAACGTTTATTGATAAGTCTAATGTAATGAGTAAATCCCTTAAATTAAATTAATGGATGTTGAAGCTGCATTTATGGTTAAATGCCTAACATGTATTATTATATTACGATAAATTATCTGTTTCTAAATGGAAATTTGCAGGCTTTTTTGCACTAATAAGAACTTTAATGTAAACCGCCATTAGGTAATTATTCGAAAATACTTTATAAGCATGATTCCTAAATAAAATTACAAATATAACAAAATATCTTGAAAATGTAAAGCTATAAAACGAAATGGAACGTTGTTCTGTAACTTTGGAAACATGCTTATTGGTGTAACCTAGTTCCAGACAAACAGGTCTCAAGGGGTCGAGTTCATGCTACGATCCGGGATTATTGAGAACTATAGAATAGTATAGAACGATTTTTGGAAAATAACATTGTACAATGTACATAATATTGGTGAGTGTAATTATCTATCTATACTAATATCATACTAAAATTATAAACGCGAAAGTTTATGAGTATGTATGGATGTCTGGATGTATGGAGGTTTGTTACTCTTTCACGCAAAAACTACTAAACGGATTTCGATGAAATTTTGTACAGGGGTAGATCATGTCCTGGATTAACACATAGGCTACATTTATCCCGAAAAAATAAAAAGCGGGACTTTTATCCCGGAAAATCTCATTCACCCGGGCGAAGCCGCGAGCAGAAATCTAGTTATAATATAAAGCTGAAGAGTTTGTTTGGTTGAACGCGCTAATCTCAGGAACTACTCAACCGATTTTAAAAATCCTTGCACTAATAGGAAGCTACATTACTCCTGAGTGCTATAGACTTTTTATCATGGAAAAACTTTTTCACGCGGGCGAAGTCGCAAGCGTAGTACAAGTTAAGAAATAAAACTATCAGTGCTACCTAATTCGATGTGCTAGTTGAAAATGAAATATTTTTTACTCCATCATTACGAATTCGAATACATAATGATCGGAGTTGGAAATAGAAGTGATAAAACAAAATATAAGTCTTTTTGCACATTATTTTTTACAACTTCCAATCTTTAGCTGTATTTGAATGGAAGCCGCCTTTAAGTATGCGTACTCATAAACCGCACACGGGCAAGGAGCCAAAGATGGTCACTCAGGTCGAACGTGTCCTGTGCTACGTAACACGCAGACCTTACATGCCTTCTAATACTGTTTCATATTTGTACACTCGCTTTAGCTTACGGCTTCACTGGGGTTAAGGAGTTTTTTTGGGATAAAAGTCTATATTTCCATACCCAACATCAAAATTCGTTTGATAATTTTTGTGTTAATCGCGTTAACTCCCTCGGTGGCGTAGTTGTATTACAGTACGACTGCAAAGCTGAGGTCTCGGGTTCGATCCCCGGGTCGGGCAAAGTGATATTGAGTTTTTCTATTCAGTATCAGCTCGGAGTCTGGAATTTGTGCCCGATATGGCGATAGGCTCGCCCCCTATCACATTATGGGACGGAATAATGGCGAAAAGTGGGTGCACTAGTTGCGCCTCTGCCTACCCCTTCGGGGATAACAGGCGTGAGCGTATATGTATGTATGTATGTATGTTAATCGCGTTAAGGCTTCAGACTCCTACAGTAATAGTGTTCTGTGCTTCAAACAGACTGACAGACGCGGTAGAGATATGCAAAAATAATGGTTGTTTATTGTTTAAACGCTGATTATACATGTGCAGCTTTTATTTGTACCTGTATAACAGCAGTGCCGTCTGACCTCCTCCATTCCACGGCGGGCTCCGGCCGGCCCATCGGGTTGCAGCTCAGGCGCAAAGTGTCGCTCTCGCGGACTATCACGCGTGTTTGATCCTCTGGAAGGAAAGCATATTTTTTTGGTATTTGCAAACGAGAAGATAGCGCGATTGTGTTTGTAGAGTTTCTAGAAAGATGTAGATATTGGAAAAGAAGAGGCGTTGGAAAAGTAGCAAATACTTTGCGCATATATTATGCGCAATCTACTGCAATGCTGTTAAGACCGTTTGCAGCGTGGCCCTGCATCTAAGAAATAAAATTATCCTCAAGAATGCTTCTATTTCAAATTAAATTTTTGAGCTAATTGGGCAAAAATTACTCACGAGCGAAAGTGGGCGGTATGAGTAGTTCCTTTTCCATTGTGTAGTTGTAGATGGACAGCCCAGGGCGCCCAGGTGCCCCATCTCGCCCATCGTTCCCTCGCTGGCCTTTGGGGCCTACGATGCCTTTATCTCCTTTGGGACCTCGGATGCCAGGTGGTCCGGGTGCTCCAGGTCTTCCTGTGAAGGTGAAGGTTGCTAGGCTTAGTTTTGGCTTGAATAATTGGTAACGTAAATGGGAGTGACACAGATCGGTTACATTTACTTAGTTTTCCATAGATCAGATAACAAAATTTATCCAGCAATATTAAATAGTATGTATTTAAATCTACATCCTACTAATCCTACTAATATTATAAACGCGAAAGTTTGTAAGTATGTATGGATGTCTGGATGTATGGATGTTTGTTACTCTTTCACGCAAAAACTACTTGGACGGATTTCGATGAAATTTGGCACACGGGTAGATCATGTCCTGGATTAACACATAGGCTACATTTTATCCAGGGAAAACTTTTTAACGCGGGCGGAGCCACGGGCAAAATCTAGTAATCTGATATTACATATCATTTTTTACAAATAAATAGCAGTACTTTACCGTCTTTCCCGTCCTTTCCGTTTTTGCCAGGACTGCCGTCTTTCCCGGGCATGCCATCCCGCCCATCTTTACCCGCAGCACCGTCAGCGCCATTCCTTCCGGACATACCGTCAAGACCCGGTTCTCCCGGTACGCCGTCTCTACCGTCTAATCCCGGATTACCCGGAAAGCCGCGTTCTCCTGTATCGAAAAAGTTTTGTTATAATCGATATTGTTGCTCCACTTTTATTGAGATGCTACAACGCGAGAATAAATTGAAATATTGGATCTATTGTAATTGGAAACTCGACGATTCAATTATCTCTGTTTATTGAAACGGAAGGAGCTACGCAATACATCAATGGAGCTACGTTTGTTTTTCGGTCAAAGGCGAAATGTTTTTTTTTATGGCATTGAATGACGAGACGAGCATGCCGTTCGCCTGATGGTAAGCGATACGACCACCCATAAACAGTAGAAACACCATCCAGCACCTTGAGTTACAAAGTACTGTGTGGAATTCCACTGCGCTCGTCATCCTGAGGCATAAGATGTTAAGTCTCTTTATGTTCTGTAGTTACACTGGCTACAATTCCCTTCAAACCGAAACACAACAGTGCATGCACACTGCTGCTTGGCGGTAGAAATAGACATTGCGGTGGTACCCACCCAGACGGACTCTTAGATATGAGAGTCCTACCACCAGTATAAATTAAACTAGATATAAGTTTATATTGGTTATTGAGTTGGTAAAGAGATTTGTGTTGAGTTTTTTAGTTATCATTGTGTCAATGGTCCCTATAATTACGGACTTATTGTTTTTGTTGAGATCATGCTTAACAAATTTTTGCTTTCAGGATCCTATGCACTTTATGGCTTCAATTTGAAGTAGAGACTACAAAGCGGTGATAATGAAAATTTCTACGCGTGGTAAAAACAATAAGAATGGGCATGATACTGCCTTATTAATTCATTTGACTTCCGCGTACCGCTGTACCAATGTTCAGAATGCAATCAAAGTACTTTCAAATGTTTCGTAATTTGTAAGCTCTTAAAGTTCACATACCTTTAGGTCCAGGTGGGCCTACTGGACCCCGAGATCCAGCATGCCCTGGCGTACCAGGCGCACCAGCCTCGCCCTTATCGCCCTTAGGACCTGGCATGCCAGTCGGTCCTTTCGGCCCTTGTACGCCTGGCGGGCAATAATCTTGAGTGGCTTTGCAGAACCCTTGTACTACTTTATACTGAAAATATAGTCCAGAATTTAGGTGTAAGCCATTGAAAGAATTGAAATACAAGTGAAAGTTCATGTTATTCTCGGAGCAAGGTTTAAAATATTCCACAGATGGTAGCTTGGCTAATCTGGCATGGCTGAGGTCCATGGTTGACTGTGATCACTCATCCGAGAGATGGTCAGCTCATTTGACGTTTAAGACAATAAAAATTAAGAGAAAGGTACAAGGAGTTACAGCTTACTGGAACCCTGGAGTAGCTGGTCAACCAGACCCAGGTGTCTCCGCCAGGCGCTGGTCCCTTCGCTCCAGTCTTACGCATCTCTATCGCATCCTTCTCCTCAAGTTCTGAACGCATTTTAGGGTTGAAGAACTCCACGTGGGGTGTCACTGTGTTGTCCTCTTGGATTGCAGATGGTTTCTGATGGAGAGAATGATCTACATGGTTTATTATATAACTGAGGGGTAATGTAGACTATGTCAGGCGTCACCCTATAATAAGAATTCTCAGTTATGATTATTTTGTTTGATTTATATGTATAGGTCTTAGGAATTCAGAGAGCCGGCGTAGTGATGATTTAGAATACCAGCCAATTGTTTTTTTTATTAGTTGTAGAGGTCACCAGGGTATCGTATCAGATACTTTCTAAAGAGGTGGTTATTAGACAACTATATGAATTACAGCAACTATAGAGATGTTTATTTAAATTTTAAGATTCTTATTGATGTAATCTATGCATAATTTAGTTTACATATTATTATATTAAACTATTTTGTAGTAAAAATAGGTACCCAAAGATTTCGGACTGTTTCGTGTATCTTACCAGCATAGCTTCCCTTTTTGACCTTTTCGGCGTGGTCCCTGTAATTTCCGATAGGTACATATCGATTTTCTTCTCTAACTTATCGTCTAGAAAGTTCTTCACAAAATCACTGTTTTCTATATCTAGGTCATTTTTAATATATTCTCTCTCTACATAATTATAAGCGTTGAAAATTAAAGACACTATTGCGCACACGCAGGCGAAGATCGAAAGTCTCCTGCAGCATGACGGTTCCGCAATAATATCGGTAGACAGTTTCCTTTTAATACTTTTCATTTTAGAAAAACGAACATCACATTTCACACTTCCAAATTCACTCTTGAAACTTCACTTAATCGTATTATAGAGATTTCTGTGCAGCCAGTCATTTTTAACAATTCTTACGAAATTAAAAAGAATTTATTATTTGATTCCAATTTCAAATCACGTTTTATCACCATCCAGTACGAAAGACATGCGGTGCGGACGACCTATCGGCTTATAATCCGACCCAGCCCGGAGTTTCCTGTACGATATGAGTTGCACAACAGAACGCCCGGAGCTGATAAACTGACAATTGAGACGGGGGCCTAATAACTGACTCAATCAGACAATCGACAGCCGCTGCGCTGATGTTTGGATTCAAAGGCGAAATGCTGGTTCTTAAGGGCTGGCTGGCTTATGCAGTAGGAAATGATAATATATTATTTTCATTTATTTGACACCCACGCCTTTTATCCCCAAAGGGGTAGGCGGAGGTGTAACTAATGCGCCCACTTTTCGCCGTGCGTATTCCGTCCCATGATGTGATAGGGGGCGAGCCTATCGCCATATCGGGCACAAATTCCAGACTCCGGGTTGATACTGAATAGAAAAATTTAATATTACTTTGCCCAACCCGGGGATCGAACCCGAGACTTCAGCATTGCATTCGTACCGCAATACAAGTACGCCACAGAGGCAGTCATTTATTTGAATTGCAGTAAAAATAATCATTATACAAAATTAGCTACTATTTTGATTGTTATGATAGTCAACTAGCTATGTAATATTCCATATTTTACTAAAATTGAATGTGTTAATTTTTCCAATTATTTCGCATGTCTAATCAATTACAAGTTGATAATTATTAGGGTACTTTGCACCGAACTCTCTCTCTCACCTTTAAAAATCAGGTTGAGAATATACTGTTTAATTTACTTCCACATAAAATGTTTATGGCAAAGACCGAATTCTTAATGCTCCAGTAAATGTAACTATAGCTAATCAAGCCATTACAATTTTAGTACAAAGATAATTTTATAACAGTCTACTCGACTCTCTGTTAGATCATGGGATGGAATAAGCTTGGTGTAAGCACTTCTGCCTTCCCCTTCGGGGATAAAGGCCGTTAGTGAGTGCGTGAGTACGATAACTCAATATTGTCATTAATTCGAAGAACTTTGCTCCTATACAAGCAGGTTGTTAATTTATCTGAGTCCATTAGAACTTTGAAATTAAGTATTATTAATGCACAGTTGATTTATATCCCCAGTCCCCAAGCGTTCATAATAAATATAAGATGAAAAGTACGGTAACAGTTTTCAGAAACAATGCTCCTTTTGAAAATCCTACTGCTTGCACCGCGCATGCGCAAACATCTGTGTCAGGGACACGACCTGAGTATCCAAGGTCGGCGGTGTTTGCCTCCACTGTCACTCACAGTCTTGGGGTAGGAGAGCTTCGATATGGACCTGGTGCCACCACTCGGGGCTGTGCAAGGTAGGACTACCAGCCAGTGCTTACATACCTATCTTTTATTGTGAAGTGTTTGTAGTGTATATGGAATTCTGTATTCCGATTAAGGATTTTCATTTTTTACAACGATTACAACTGTTTTATAGAATTTAATTCGTTTGGTTTTAATAGTATTGTTTGTATACAATTAGTGGTGAATGCGGACAAGTATTTTTGTATTTCTCACTTGCAATAATTCTCTTGTTAAGATACGAGTATTAAATTATGCATCCTAATAACACTTAGGTTATCTTTTTGTAACTATTTAAAATCCCCAATTGGTAAGTTTTGAAGTTAATACCGTAAATGTGATATAATAATTCGTCAAACCAGATTGGTTCGCTGACCTCGTTCTATATTTCCTCAGTCTGGAAAAATAAGCCCGTAAATATTGGAAGTACTGAGGGTTCAGTAAATTGGATCTTGCTCTAAATATTTTGGAGTTGCAGTTGTATTTAGTTTCATAGTACATTCAAGTGATCACAAAAGTTCCAGACAATGTCTTTTGTCTAACCGGCTTTGAAGCATGACATCGATTTTGAGAATGCAGGAGCTGTGTTAGATATTTTATTGACGAAATTATTGTAACTAAAAAAAAAAAAAAAAAACTACAAAATGTGTTTAATTCGTTATATATTACAAACTAGATAAATGTAGGTATTTCCAAGAAACCACAGTTAAACTAATGTGACATTATCTCGATTTAAGATACCTTTATTTGAGGAATTCTATATCTACTCTTATACATAAAGCCAGAAGTTGGTTTGAACGCGCAAATCTCTGAAATTCTGCACGGACACTTAATTATTTATTTGTAATTTTCCCTAACAGTAAGCTATAAAGACTTTATGAGCTAAAATCTAGTTCATAGTGGTAATTTTTCATGTCAGTGTTCATGTTAGCGGGTGGAGTCACGACCGAAAGTTAATAAATAATAACAGGAAGTTCAACTGGTCATATTTTATCAGTACCTACGTCATAATCTTATTACCCAAATATAGTAACATAAATTGTGCTCTTTATTAATGTTTTACACGCTATAATTTTGATAACATTCTAGGTGACGTTTACAATTTTTTAAGTTTTAGGTAGATTTCTTTTCGTTGATGTTGTATAGCCGAAGTTGGTAGTTAAGATGATAACATATCCATCACCCACAAATAAATACAATTCCAGAATAATTATCGATACACATAGCCAAGGATAGAAATTAGAATTATCTATGAAAAGAAGCGAGTTGTTTGCGGCAGACACACATCATACAAAAATAATCATAATGTTACTTTACAAATTTTCTAGACATTGGTCGAACCAACACAGTTATGTCTGTACATATCTACCACAATGCACTCTAATATATTATAAATAAAATCCAAAATTCCAGCATGCAGCGTTCAGCCATTGGAAGATTATGACACTCCCAGGGCACCACTCATTCGCCAGGTGTCCCTGGACGAGGAGCGCCTGGACGACTGTCAGGGGCACTGGCGAGGGCCGCATGTGCAGGGGGACGAGGAAGAGAGGGGCGTTAGGCTGTTCAGGGCTTTACTGCTGCAGCACTTGAGGCTCGAAGAATTGAGGCCGCCCCCTTGTATGCTGAACGCTGCTAAACCTGATCCTAGGTTAGTTGTTTGAGACGGTTTTTAACAAAGGCATTAAACAGTATAGTTAACACGTCCGTGTGGAAAGACGTCTAGATATACTTAAATGTTTTGGGGGTGCAATATGCCCCCATAACATATTTTTATTTTTTTGTAAATATGTTTTAATGCACTTTACAAAGTGTTTTTCTATTTCACGGTAGACGGACTTCCTGATAAACAGGCTCAAAATTTTTGTATGACAATTTAGCTAATATACGAGCTCTATATAATCTTAGAATTCTTTGGTTTTTGATAAGTACCCTTGACGGTTGCATGGTGTCACCGTAACGAAGAAAAAGTGGAATTACGATTTTTGTTCGACAGCTTGGGACTATGCTTTCTACGCCTGTATGATAGAGACTTACTTTGTTTCATTATTTTATCAAACCTTTGTGCAAGTTTCAATGTATTGAGTATTTTATTTAGCTTTTTCTGTAACGGGTTGTATTTTCCAAATAATGTATTGGTATTTGTTCTGTTATATGTTTATAATTATATGAAACTTAAAATGAAATAAGCCGTCACTATCTATTTTATCAGCTAGGACTTATCTACGCTCTTCTAGGTATACCCATAATTGTAAGTCTTCTCTCGGTCGGACCACTCTTTTGGTCCTGGTTCCTGTGCGTGCCTCATCTACTTCTTGCCGGCATACCCCGCGATGTCATCTCACCATCGGGCTGGTAGACTGCCTCTTATAAGGCGTTCAAAAGACACCGAAATAATTCATTGTAATTTAATTTTGTTTCAGAACGGAAAAAACAAATTTTATGAGCTAATTGAATTAACAAAGTTGTTAAAGTCATATTTATTGCTTTTGTACGTCTTCGTGATGAGACCGAATAAAATTAGGAAAGAATTGTGACTTTTATTATCTTTATGTCTTTTTGTTTCGTTGAATCGTAAATCACGCGATGGAAAGTTGGAAAACTTAGTGGAACTTCTGTTATGGTTTTTGAGGAACAGAGCTTTTTCATTTTGGTATTTCGACGGCTCCCAAGAACAAAGTCGTATATGCAAAATGAAGCTTTTCAGTAGAGCGCTTTGAAAGACTAAGTTAATTGTGAAAATCACAAGTTATAGTGAACAAAACATTATATTATATAGGGTTCAGTAACAACTTTGAACTTAATGTGTGAAAATAGCACTAATTCGCACATGAATACAAACTAACGACTTTCAAAGCGCTCTACTGAAAAGCTAACATTTTGCATATACGACTTTGTTCTTGGGAGCCGTCGATTTATATTTCGATTGGTTAGTTGAGGCTCGTTCTTTTAGGTATTCAACTAGGGGTTTATTGGCTCTAAAAGATTTTTTTACGATACTGACGTAATATGTTACCCTTGCATCACAAATACTTTTTGAACATAGTTTAAAATTTTCGACAAGAAGCGTCGCATAAGTCAAATTGTAGCCTCACACTATATCAGTCACACATGGTGCCTAATAAATTGTTTCATACATTAACATTTCCAGAGGCTGGTGGATGTATTGGCGTGATTGGAGGTCTTTGGAGAGGGCTGCTAGGAGGTTCCGGGATACGAAGGCGCGCGCCAGGCTCGCGGCCGAGGCGGAACACATACCTCTACTGTCCCTTGATGAAGTCGAGTTTGAAGATATCATGCAGGAGTTGTGCCAGGTAGTCAGGGAGACAAACTATAATTAAAGCTATATAGCGATTGAAAGGATTTAGTATATTGAATCACAGAGTTCATAAATTCAGCACATTATATTTTGGACTAAATTGAATTAAATAAGATGGAGAATAATTTATCCATAAGAAGAAATAAGAATGAATATACTTAAATCTATAGTAAAAATATCTTGTATGCTGTAAAAGTTTGCCTGCACAGATGCCTGAAACGGAGAGGCCCTGTTTTCTTATAGAACAACAAGTGTGGAATTACTGTTTCGTTGTGCCGTTTTATATGCTCAGTGATTAGGTGGAATCTCAAGAATATTTTCATTTTGCAATCCAAATTTCTTCTTCTTAAGGGTCACCAAGTTTAGGTTCCTCCATTTTACTTTTGTCCACAAACTCCTCGTGCTATACACTTACAAATACTGACTATTCCCTTAAGAACATGTGATTTATTACAGGCGTGTGTTCACATAGAGCAGCGTGCGTTAGTAGTGCTGGCCTTTCTTTGTGAGGTGTGCGCACGCGCAGTGAGGGTTGGCGGGTGGTGCCGAGCGGCCGACTGGGCGGCCAAGCACGTGGCTCAGTGCGCCACGCCCTGGGCCATCAAGCATGGCGGATGGGTGAGTGATGGCTTTAGAAAGAAACATCTGAATCTGCTGTATATTTAGTTTTGAGAATATTCACGTTGTCCATAGTTAATAAACAGCGTTTTTATATCGAAGACAGTGAATTTATTGTATTTCATATAATGCACTGACTACCGTATTTTAAAGATAACATTTCAATATTTCTGTATTCATGAATTTCTGTAAAATATCACTTTCACGACGATGTCATGACACACGCAAGCGCCGCTAGTATTCCTTGTTCCTGTTTTTTACTTGCATGGGTGTGTGTCTAAAATTATATTATTTATACTTAATATTTCAGAGTGCAGTGGTGGAGCGCGCGAGCGGCACACGCCGAGATGAGGCGGCAATACTGGCCGGCGCGGCGGTCGCAGCGCTACTGGCATTCTTACTGTTCTGTCGCACGCGCCTGCGTCAAGCGATCCTCTAACTACCCGCATTTTTTTTTGGAATGAGTTACTTTTTGGATGAGCTATTATGGGATCTTGAGGTATTCAAAGGAAAGGACTAATTGTTGAATAAATGTGTGGTAGTGGGATACTCTTTAGGAACCAGTAAATAGGCAAGAGTTATCTTTGTCTATATTAAACCCGAGTCTGAATATGCAGTCTGGCTATAAATATTTAACAATATGAAAGCTAAGAACAAAAAATCATAGAGTCGCAGTTAGTGACACAATACATATAAGCTGTATCGACTCATCATCATTGATATTCCCCAAATGTCCTGAATTTAGCATTTTCTACAATAGCAGGGGATATTAGATTCATTTTTAATATACCGTAGATTCGCTCCTTGAATCCTAACACAATTAATATATAACAATGGCATTCAAACAGCATAATTTTGTGGAAAGAAGCATTATCTTCTAAAAATTTTGGTAGAGGTAATTTCATTGCACAAGGCGGGAAGCAAATGACAATACTTTTTTTAACCGACTTCAAAAAAGTAGGATCCCAGAAAAATCGAGGGCAAACCTCAAATTTTATAGGGACGCATGTGTTTTTGGTGACGAAGTCATTAGGGTCACATTTTTCCCCTCGGCGACCACACAGAGTTTTTCTACATTACGACTATTTCTGCCTCTGCATTATGCATCATTATTCTAAGCATATGTACATAGTAAATAATATGTTGATTACCTTTTTATGTATAGTGTTGCTTTTATTGCTGCGTACCTTTCAATCATTATTTTAACTCGCCTAAATTTTTTAACAGGGTTTAGTACGTTATGAGTAAAGGTAAAACTTATTTATTCTTATATTCACACAAGTGGTTATGGAACATTCTCGGAAGTATTTTTACTATTTTGTTAATTTGATATTAAAATATATATCTTGTATTTTTATAGTATAAATGTCTTATAATTAATATTTTATAACGTAATATAGTAGTAATTGTAAAATTTAATTTATATGAAGTTATTATATACTATTTATCTATTTTCTAGTTTTTATATATTGTATTTCGTGTAACTAAAAACTAGCGAGCACCTCGGTGGCGTAGTTGTATTGCGTGCGCGCTCTTAGGTCCCGGTTTTGAATTCCAGATCAAGCAACATGATGTTTTCTTGCTCAGTATCATCTGGATAAACAAAATTGTGGCCGATATGGCGGTAGGCTCGCTGACTATCACATTTTGGGACGGAACACACATAGCCTACCTACCTTTTCAGAGATACAGTCGTGATGTGTGTGTGTGTTAAAATCTAACAAGTAGCCAAATGGTGAATAAATTAGAATTTCTATAAATATTACTACTCGTGTCTTAGTAATAAAAATAATATTATTAAATAATAACAATTATAATTTTCGTTTTATTTTAATATCAAGCAACACTACACTATAACTGACAGTCAATTCCCGCGGCTACGGCTGTCAATGTCATAATATTTAATTTTCGTCAACACGTTGATAGCGTTTGCGCGTTGACTTAGTGTGTGAAGTACATCATTGGGATTCAACTTCAACTGCATGAAGTGCATTCTGCTGGTTAACAACATGGTTCTGGCGATTCAGTAGCTCTTAGGATATGAGCATAGTAACTTACCTATAATCCATCCTACTTGTCAAGGGGCGGTTGCGGACGACATTTTAGACGTGAGTCGGAGGAAGCCCGCAGCCGTCCCTAATGCGCCGAAGATGGCCACCGCGGAGTTTTAGTTGGTATGCCGTGCGGTGTACATAGGTTAGGGACTCGGCCCGGCGGTCGCCCGACGTTTTCCATCTTTCCGGGCGGCTCAACGTCGGGTCGTAAGGCACGGTGAACCCAACATAACCGCTCAGTCGTTCCCCTTGAACACTGGGCGGTAGTAATAAGTCACTTTCTCCGCGTCAACAAAAAAAAAGAATCCTACTTGACAGCAGTGGATCAGCTGGCAGTGGGTCTATCGTTAGTAAGACAAATAACGGCTTTTCATTACTATAATCCAGTATAATACCAGCCTTGTATTATAAACTGCCAATTGCTGGACACGGGCCTCTTAATAGAGATTAATGCGAGGGTTTAGACCTTAGTCCAACACGCCGGTCTAGTGCGGGTTGGCAGACTTTACATATCTTCGAAATTCTTATGAAAAGTTTACAGGTATGTAGTTTCCCTCACGATATTTTTCTCGCCTTTAAAAAGAATGATCTAATTGATCAAGTTATACACATAATCCCTTCGTAGCCATAACCTCATCATCATCATTAGCCACACGACGTCTACTGCTGAACATAGGCCTAACCTAAATATATTAAATACAGTATATCCGACTGTGGAAATTGAAACCAGAGAATTGTAGTTTATTTACACACACACACACACACACACTCACTCACCCCTGTTATCCCCGAAGGGGTAGGCAGAGGCGCAACCAGTGCACCCACTTTTCACCGTTATTCCGTCCATGATGTGATAGGGGGCGAACCTATCGCCATATCGGGCACAAATTCCAGACTCCGGGCTGATACTGAATAGAAAAACTCAATATCACTTTGCCCGACCCGGGGATCAAACCCGAGACCTCAGCATTGCAGTCGTTCTTTTAATACAACTACGCCACCGAGGTAGTTTTTTTTTTTATTTATTATCAACTGTCTTGTGCTTGTAAATGCCAAATAAATACAAACACTGTTAAAAAAAACACAATTTATCAATTTATTTATATTAAATTCAACATAGTTAAAGAAATAAAAGCATTGTTATTTTTACTCACTATTTTATTATTTTTATTGTAATTTTTCATATAACCGTCGCCGAATGCGCGGCCACTCCGATGCTCTTTTCGACAAAATTATCAAAATTAAATTTTTGACTTACGTAAACATTCTGCATTAAACTAGGGAACGTTAAAACTATCACAACGATACATTTTCAACAATTATTAAAAGCTTTTATAATGGCAACATTTACGTAGTCTATGGTATTTTAACATATCCATTTGCGAACAGAAGCTAATCATAACTATAATACTGTTAAAATATTTTTAAAATCACATTTTATCGAAAAATTAAACCTCTCAAGAGCCTCTCCCCTCCTTACTCGTCTCAACATGGTGGATTCTAAAATCTTATCTACGGCTTTTTTCAAATCAATAACATTTTTTCTTATTTTGTAATATCACTATTAACAACCTACGCTGTCATCTCGATTTCGGCGACATTTATCCATCCACAATGATTTGTACAAGAATATTGTTGGAATTGTTAATTATAATAATACTATTTTAACAAAAAAACAATATTTAGTAGTATGTATCAACTTTACTAGTATCGACTGGCAATAATTTTGAAGTTTGAAAAAAGAACTATCGAATATAGTTTTTTAATATTCGCTAATCACACGGAATCGAGACATGTCAGCTAGAAACGGAATCATTGGCTAGAAAAACATTCCACTTTTTTCGGCACAGCAATTATAGTATTAAAGAAGATTAGGAGAGAAGACACAATTTTGAAATCACTTATTCATAAAATTGTCCTTATGGTGTTCACGTCACGCATGCACCGAAAAAAATGCAATGGGAAATATATTTTATTTGCCATAATTTTAATTTATATTTTTATATATAAAAACCATCACTCTAATAACAATGTCTACCTGGATATCATAGTATTTCAATTTTTGTTAATAAACATGTTTAATATTAATGATAGCATTTAAGCCTAGTCTTAGACTACCAAGAAGTAAAGGATATTGTGTTACTCGGTACATTATAGTTCATGTACCGATGGAATAAGTATATAACTCTTACATATTCTAATAATAACAAATTTTGGAAATATTTAATGAAATCTAGCTCGGCTTGTGCTATTTGGTATTGAACAAATGCAATTTTTAATGTGTCTACGTGTTATGACATGTGCATCTTGAGTGCGGCAAGAGGCGGTGTTTTACACACTGTATAGGCACTTGTGCTTTGCCTAACAGTACTTGTGCACCTTTCCAGATAAAAAAGGGAGACATAAAGGTAAGTACTTACAAGCCGAGCAGCGCGACTATTATTTTTTATTTGTAACGAAATAGTCAATTGTAATCACATATTTTATAGTTGGCTGTGACTGCTAAATGTGTTTTAGGTAGTCAAAGTTAATTCACTGGCGTATATAAAGTACATTATTGCTAACAAAATAATATCTAGTCGTGCTGCTCATCTTGTACAGTAGTACCACTGGGCCCTGGGGATACTTGTTACATATCTACAAATATTAACAGTCCCATAGCACCCACAAGTTTTCTCCATCAACATACTTACTCACCGTATAAAACAAGGCATGGTCTACTTGTGCGTCATCTACAACAGTAGATACTTGTGCCTTGCCTCATGCCGCACGCACCGATGACTGATATGATAGTCATTAGTCACGTGGTACATTCCCTCGTGCCGTCATTGCAATATAGACTTTAAATCGTTTCACTATAGTACAATCTAGTAAATATGTTAAGGCGTTTTACAGTATACTACGTTTATATTGTTTAAATCTTGCATTTTCGAATACTTTAATTGAAGCTAAGACGACACGACGGCTTTTACCATGCTTATAAAAACTGAATACAACAGGCGTGGATCCAGGGTAAAGGGATCCGAAAAAATCGTAAGATCTGTTAAAATCACCCCCTATTTATCACTGAATCTGTCCCCGATTATCTCCTAATAGAATATCTAGAAACGTTACTATGGAAGGATGATATTTTACAAAGTCTACATACATTCGAGAGTTAAGAAATCTCTAGTCAATAGTATAATTAGCATATAAAGTTAGCGATTATAGGCGATACGTAAGTAAAGGTTATGTAATTGGTGCTTCCGTTATACTACGTCGATTTACAACTTCCTAAATTGAATTTATAAATGCAAACGAATTCTGAACAGTATTTAAAAAGATATCTACAGTCAGATCTGTTAAGAGATAAGTATTGTAATGTATAGAAACGGTTCATAGAAAACTTTTGGATTCCAAGGCTTCTTGTGTAAATCAATAAGTTTACGCTTTGTCGTGGCAATTTTGACATCTTTAATTTAGACATTCCGATTTCATAAATGGAACGCTCAACTGTTAAAATTGCCATACAAAGGTAGTTCAAGTACTCGATCGCTATGCGAACTACTAGATTTTATCAAATCCAAGCTTATGTACAGAAGAGACATGAAATTTATTGTATTCCGCGTTCACTAGATCTAATCGTTTATTGTGTTTCTCTTTCACTCACATAGTATAAGCAATGGAAAGATAAGGCGAATAGATTTAGAGATCGCAAGACTAAAGATGTTTGAATACATTATAAATATGTCATAAGCATGCCCTTATCACAGATTACGATCTAACGTGTGTTGTATCTACTAGATATGTCCTTATTTGTCCTCCCTACTGCGTTCGCTTCAGAATCAACTCCACGTGAAGATATAAAAGAAGAGAGACAAAGAACTTTGAATTATATCACCAGTATTTATGGTTCTTTTTAAAACCATAGGCCGAAAAACGAGCAACATGGTCATCTGACGGTGAGTCATCTCCATTAACCATGAACACTTACAATATCAGAACTATGATGGCTGCTCTGTCGTGATTATAATAAGACCTTGTTAATAAAGGTTTTCACCTTTAGATGAAAGTGTTCAGGTTGTCAGCAATGTTACAAAATGCACCATATTAGGATGAGTTATCATATTAATATTACAGAACTTGCTACCTATCATTTACGGCTTCAGAATGCAATTCTTCTATCAATAAGCTGATGCACAACTTGATATAAATAATATGTAGACATGTTCTTGTTTTAACCTGTTCCATACATCAGTGAAGCTATTTCTTGGCTCAGAGGATAGTTCCATGTCTGACTCTTTGTCTTGTAATAGATCTGTCATTGTTATAATATTTCTATCTATGTCAGCTAGAACTCCAAAAGTCCTCCTTCTAGTTCTAGGACCTTATAGTTGCCCTGGTATAAGTCACATGTCGAATAAGGCTTAAACACTCTGATATATAACGACGCACTCTATATAACTAACCCTCTACCAAACTACATTAGCATCGTGGAAGACAACCGAATTCGACATGTGTGGGTTTGTGAGAAGATTGCAAAACGATTCTTCATATGGAGTTGCTGCCGAGCATTGACCAGCTTTACGATTGATCACAAAATGGTTTCTCCTATGATTTAAAGTATATAAAGCATTTCATTCGCAAGGAAATGTTTGTGCGCGTTCGTCAAATGTTGCATTGAAGTCGCTGTTACTCCAAGATTAAACTGTGGAAAGTCCATTAAAGCTTAACTTTTAAAAATATTTTAACTAACTATGTCTACTCTATTTATTGCTATGTTAAATAGGCGGGCTGTAAGTGTAAAAATTTGGGATAACAACAATTGAATTTAACCTCCAATTTTTCGTCGTGACATGGTGGGAAATAATGCGTAAGCTTTATTTGATAACAACGAAAATAATATAGGCCAGTGACGTGGCCCTGCAGGATATCTCGCAGGTAGCGCCTCCTGCGTACTTGCCCGGTATTTAGCACCTTAATAGTTGGAGGTTATTATTAAATTTAATAAGATAAATGGAAGAGTTTTATTTAGATGTAACTGTTCAAAGGTACTTGTACTTCTGGAATGTATCTATCGCCAGGGGCACCAACATGGAAGCCAGATTGAGATCCTGTGTCGCGGCCACGCCACTGTCATGGACGGTTTTCGAGATGTTATTTCACATTATTTACCATTATTTTTGAACTTGTACCAACCGTGCCTTCGTTATTCAAAAACGATTTACAACTTTACATTAAGAATTGACTATTTATGATACATTTAATGATTATAGAAGAGGAAGATTTATGTTTTTCATATCACCAAACATGGATAATATTATTTAAGGTAATGTCTAATCCTCTACGGTTTGGGTGAGACTTGTGTGAATTAAATCAATAAGTACCTCTACCCGTACTATTAATACATCTATTTTCAAAACATTCTGACTGTAGCCCCATATTTAGTTTATATCCTCAAATTGTGGCCATGTACATTCTATTTTATCTCCAGAATCATAAGCATATTACTGGACGCTAGCATTCTTTTCATCATTTCATCAACTTATTTTTTTACAAGCCTATTAACCGATTTGACATCGTTTAACGTTCCTTCTATAAAGACTTTCTCGTTTCTTCTTTTTAATTTCAAATGTCTCGTTCAATAATCCTCACACGTCCCGCCCAAATTATTTCTTCTTACCGTCCTACATGTGTATTTACACAATTACGACTAACCGTTTGTGCAGTGACAACTTCGGCCAACAACGAACCACCACACGTAAATTCAGTAACAGAAGGAAGAACGGAAACAGTACCAACAAAATATATTGGATTATTTACAACACTCAACCGACCCGTATATTATAAAAATCACATTACAACTTAGCATATAAGCGCCATCGTAAGAACAACTAACATTCATATATCTACATCTATGTGATGGCTAAACATTTAAATATATTATACAAACGTATCTTTATAAAACGCAGAATCTACAGCGTTTTATCAAGTTTAAGAACCTGTTGTAATCAATAACGTCTACTTTACGTCCAATCTCAAATTATATAATATAGGCACATACTATCATTTACCCGAGGTTTGATTTTTTTACCTGTCCGATCTTGACTTCCCATTGTTATGTCCGCAGTCAAATTCTTGTAAGAACAAAATCCATCCCACTTCACTTCAATATAGGCTTTAACAGCCGTCGCTTCACGGATACAAATCAATTTAAATTCAACGTGTCCAGCACTTCTTAAACTTGTCACGACGCAGCTCAATCAAATTATACAATCGAAGCTTCAGCTATTACTAAATACGAATGACTTATCAAAGTATCCTGGTTCGCTTATTTATATCGTATCGTCGACATGTTCTATTACAAGCGTTATTCGTACACATCTAAAGTAATCTACGTAGCAAAAGAATCACAAAGTAAATCAGTTTTGAGCAATCATTATAACTGTTTGTGCTAGGACATTAAACCAAACTGAAACATCAAACATAAAGTTAACAATACCAATAAAATTATTCTACTGTATAACTTTATTAATCACACTTATGTCATCCATAACGAGGCTTGGTATTGCTAGATTATTGATTTGAACATATTTCACATCACGTTGACTAGTTATTTTAAGGTTATCTGTTTAATTTCGTTGTATTTCCTTGAAAGCTCATCCTCCATTACTAGCACTGATTTATACGACTATTGTGCGATCCATACCTAAAATAAAAAGTCAACACAATTGAACTAATAACACCAGTAATTTGTCCATTCATAATGTTACACCTTCCGAAAAATGGACGATTCCTATTCGCTTGGACAATGAAGGTAGCCGTACTCTAAGCCTAAGCTGACGGCGACGAAGACGAAGTAGAGTAAGAACATGGTGAAACCTAGTCCCTTGTTCATCTTCCACCTGAAGCAGGCTATGCTGATGATCACGAAGATGAGCATAGCGAACAGCAGCACGATGCTGCACACCATGCCTTTGGAGTTCACCTGCACGGGCTCCCCGTTTATGAGCCCGTACAAGAGCCATGGAAGAGGTAGGCTGGAACAGATACAAATAGATTGAATAATTTATTGGAATCTTTTGAATGCAGATGTATGTCACTATAATAAATTTGATAATTTTGAGAGTAGTGAGTCTTTGATTAATTATATACATATATAACTAATCAAAGTAGTGAGTAATATTCTTATATGTTTACGTGTGACTCACAATTAAGCTTGTAACGTTATTGTTTGCTTTAAATTAAACTACTGTAACGGATTATATCGTAGTTTTTTATTTTATTGTTTGTTTGCTGGTGTGTAACATGATCATTAGTAACAAACGCACTTTCCTTGTACTATTTCTGAAAGTTGGAAAAGAATTGAAGCAATTTCTAGTTTTATAGATGTGTTTTGTAATGTCTTATTATCAGGTGATCCACATTTGTTACTATTTGTTAAATAATGCCGAAATCAACGAAAAATAACCCTAAGTGACCACACAAGTTGTTCGCATGTACGCTATAAAAAATTACCGCAGCTCATAAAAGAATCAATTACGTGAATCGTAAAACTTAGTTTACGGGATATTAATATTTTTATGTTGGCCTTCATTTGACCCGATATTGGGGTCGAGGACTCGCCTCAAATTACGCCGATAAATATCAGTGTTTTTTTTATCGTTAGTTCACTCCCCTGGGTGGGGGTTAACGAATTTAAGGGTGGAAGACCTTCCACCTTACCACCTCCACCCAGACTTACCCAATACGACCGTATTGATAGCTAAGTGGGTTACCCTGGCATTATGTCATGTTTCCTAAGATTAAATCGCTTTTAATAAATGTTTGAACACGAACCAAGTGTAAAATCGTAAGGTTTATGTTACAGCTTGCGCGATATTTGGAAAGGCAAGTTGATTAATCATTGTTTTTAATGTAAGAGTTTGTATAATCGCGTGGTATATTATGCTTAGTGCTCATTCAAGTTTAAAGCGAAGATTGATGGCCGGAATTTGTTTCGCTCTACTTGACTATTCATTGAAAATGTAAACGATATGTAAACACGCATCAAGAATGAATTCATATTATGCTTAGTCAATGCAATATTCTGTTGATCCGCAGCAGCCAAATTTAACGTTAAGTAAGGTAATTTTATTTCCAAGTATAATAAAATAAAAAAGCATTTTATTGCATGCAAATTAAACATTATTAAAGTTTATTTAAAACTTCAAAATTATTATTTCATCAATCTTTCCTAGTAAAAAATAAAGTTTTAAGTTTCATATTTAGTGGTTATATATTTTGTTGTTTAAAAAAAATATAATAGATAACTTTTTTTTTGTGTCCATTATTGTATTTATATATTTATTTCATTTTTAATTTCATATTTTAAGTTATATATGTAAGTTTAATACTTAGAGATAATCGGGACGAAAGATAATATCTCTAACGACATTCACTTCGAGGATGCAATTTCTACGAAATCCTAATGATGCATAAGAAATACTTCAACTCTAATAATTAGTACGTACCTATTCAGTATTCTGTGTTACTTGACATATTGTAACTTTCTATTCCTGGATTCTAGCTAAAATATGAACTAACAGATGTCTTGAGTTTCTGTCAGTAATTGCGGCTCGTAGCAAAATTTGGAAATACGCATTCAAAGCTAAGTGAAGCCACTTGGATGTAATTAATTGGCCCATCGTTTGATATTCCGGAATATGTTTTCAAAACTGTGTTTTTTAATTCACATTGGTAGTTTACAATGGTTCGTTTTAATCATGTAGGTATATGTTTTACTTATGTATACAAATTCTTTTAAGAAATATTTTAGTTTAAACCCAATTTTTTTTTTTAAATGTGTCGAATATTAGCTTTGGGTAGCAATTCCACAAGACTCCTGTTCTGCCTTAATGGAATGGAATAAGTATTGGAAAGGCAAAATCTTATTTGGGAATGCATTATTTATTATATTTTAATAAAAGACTTATGATTGTAAACAATCGTTAAAATAAGATAATAAAACTTTCTTGAACCGTTATGTTTTTGTGCAGTCATATTCCTTTAAGTCCACCAAAGCAAAACTATTGTGTTTTGAACAAAATATCTTCAAATCTCATTGTTGAGACTTATATCAAAATCTTCGGTGTTTCAACGATAAAGTTTTGAGCCAAACTACATAGTGGATTTGCCAAACGGTTCTGAATCCTATCTCAATGGGCTAAAGTTGTTTTCGTTCGAGTTTCAGTTATCGATCGCATTGCACGTGCAAAACGTAAGACAATGCCTAGCGAAGCCTGAACAAGGTGAGGGGATCATCTTTTGTATCTTTTATGAAGAAAACTACGAAATTCTTATCTTTCATGTTGTATAAGAATTTATGTTTTTTTATTGTAGTAAGTAATAATATAATGTCCCAATGTTCGGCAAAGGCCTCCCCAAGATCCTTCCATGACTCGCAATCCTGCGCTATAGTGAACCAACTACTTTTAAATTATAAGTAGACTCGATGTAATTTTCAGCCTGTCAAGAACCAAATGAGCGATCGAATCTTAAAAAAATATATGTTTGATATTTAAAATTATCAGCGTTCACTTATGGGCCCTAGGCAGGCTTTTTACTTTTGTATTATATCAAAGTACTTCTATGTCTATTGTTTATTTCACACATTTATAAGTCTACGAGAATTTCGTATTTCGTAATTATCGTCAAAACTCCAGCGCGATTTTAAGAGAAACTCTAATCCTTACATTGAAGTTCGCAAAATGCTCACATTTCTGAACAATTAAAACAACCTTACTGTTCTACTAATGATCCGAGCTCACATTAATCCAAGACAAAGACTTAAAACTGAACAATTTTGCTAACAAAACGTATAAACTTTTATTTCCTTTATTCGTATGATATATCGCCAGCTATCAACACACGCTGTAGGAATTACGACCTAATGTGTTTGGCATAAGATTTGTTGTCGGGCGAAACACATCTAAAACACGTTTCACCAGATTTATGGCGTAGTTTGTTGTACAAGCTTTGAAAATATAAGTAAAACCGAGTCGGTAATAGAAAATATATGGAAAGGAAATATAATATGAATACTTTATGATCAGTCATTGATGTATCGGGTTTTTAATACATCAATGTGATCAGTACAAGTCGTAGTTGAACAGTCAAGAATCTTAAGGAATTACTGAAGACATAGTAATAACTAGAAATAACTAAAACGATCGCACGAAGCACAAATACAAAAAGGCCTTAAATTACTGAATGTTAAAATCAAATCTGATATATCAAATCAAATATGAAATGCCAAATTGTCCATTTATAGATTTATTACGATAATTTTTTCCTACATCTAAGCTTCGTTTCGATTAATGAGACAATAATGACATGAAACTGATTTTATTTTAACCAAACTGATATAATTAAGGGAATAAGATAAGAGAAGGAGATATGGTATAAACATCAAACACTGGCTCGGCCAAAAATTGGCAAAACTAGGGGAATTTGATGAAATTTGCGAAATAAGATGCTAACATTCCATATTAAAGATTTTACTAAGGCGTCTCTGAGAATAGCTAAATTGTCTTAGCCTTCAACGAATTTCAATAAATAGTAAAATTGAATTACGAAAATTTAGACATAAAAGATTACCCCTTTCTATCCGTCCCGAATCGGTAATATCTAACAGTTTAATAAACTAATATGCAAATACATTTATCAGCTTTAAAGTACCATGGATATATAGTGTAATAAAAAAAATCAATAGCCTCCTGCAAAATGCTTTAAGAATAATGTAATATCAAAGTATATTGAGGGGCATCTCTTGCAATCACGTCCTATACCGATATTCACAGACGACGATAGTTACAATCTTGGCTTTGCTCCAAAAATGGCTAAAAGACCTATGTTTAAAGTTACACTTGAGTTTATATACCTACTTGTACATGTAATATGTCTAGCTATAACATCTGCAAAGCAGTAAAGGAAGACTTCTACACCGTAATTACAATAAGTGGAATAAGGGAGACAAATGGCAATTCAGATCTTAGGTGAATTCCATCTGATAATAAGAGATGGAGTGAAATCCGACGATTTGAGAGACTTCGGACCCCGAAGTAATCCTGTTGGAGCTAATAATGCCCATCAATGTTTAATTAATTGCAGTTCAAGAATGACCACTCTTCTCGTGAAGCGTGATCTATGCTCAGCATTGGATCATGTCAGATTTTTGAGTAATAAATTGTAAACTGTCCAAGACCATTTAATGATTCAGTATATTATAGTCTGTGCATTAGTTGGTTTCTTTTTAGGACGTCGTTCTACGTCGCGACAGGCACCGAAGAGGGGACATCTACGGGATCACGCTATTGTCATGTTTAGCATTGTTCAGTCATATCACAATCATGTGAAAAACGTGTTTCGTGTTCATGTCACTTTGGACGAATGAATAAATTGTAAATATTAGGATTCAGACTATTTTGAATTCAAAATAATTTCTGGGAAAATAGATAATATGATGTTTGATGTAACGTTCATTCATTATGGACAAATAGAGAGAATTGACGAGAGACGGTCACGTTAAGTAATCTTGTCTGCAACATGATTGATTATAATTAATTTCTCGCGCCGATTCTACATTGGAAAAAAATATAGTTAGGTAGAGAAGAGAATTGCTGATAAACTGCATTGATGTTTTTATGCGTATTTAATACGCCAAAACGAAGCATAAACTTAATCTAATATTATTTTAAAAAATCCAAAATAGCTTGTAGTAAAGAACTTTCAATGCATGTTTTGTCTCTCGCTTGACCGTTTTTGCTAAGTTTTACCTTACGAAGGCACGAACTAGCTTGTAACAAAATGTACATTTTAATAACCTTTGCAGGGTGTCGGACTGATGTCAGGAGTTGGGCGAAAGGTCACGTGGACCTTAAAGGTCAGGATGAGGGGTCACTGTGCAAACTACTGGACCGTGTTTATACTATGCTTTAGTAAAATAGTTCAGATTGGGAATGTCAACATTTTTTGGAAGTCTATTTTGGTACTCGATAGAGAAAAAGCTTTTAAAAAAATTATGTGAGAAAGAATGTCGTTAATCAAGGGATATATTTTCGTATTGAATAAAAAAAAGACTGCCTCGCCTCGATTCGTTTAAACTTCCTCAGTGGCGTAGTTGTATTAAGGTACGACTGCAGTACTGAGTCTCGGGTTCGATCCCTGGGTCGGGCAAAGTGATATTGGGTTTTTCTACTCAGTATCAGCCTGGAGTCTGAAATTGTGCCCGATATGTCGATAGGCTCGCCCTTTATCACATCATGGGGCGGAATATGCACGGCGAGAAGTGGGTGCACTAGTTACGCCCCTGCCTACCCCATTGGGGATAAAAGGTGTGAATGTGTGTAAAAAAACATAACATAATATTATGATTTTATAAAGATCATTTTAATCAAAGAGTCACTGCTCCGGAATTTGGAATTTTTACGTTAGAAGTTTGACCAAACGGTGAAAGAAATCCCTATAACACACTACAAAAAATAATGTTAAACCACACATTAAACCAAAATTTCCTATTCATTTTTACCATACTTTAGAATTCATTTATTTTAAGAGGAATAAATATTTCTCTCATTTGCCTCGTAGAGAATTCTAAATAATTCAGAAATGTTTTAAAAGGTAAAAAATATAATTCAATAGCTAGAAACAATTTTACGTCTAGACTTGATGCATGGATTGGAGCGGAAACTACAGCAAATAAATGCAAATAAGTGGCAAAGCGACGGCAAATAAATTTACTCCGAAACACGTTTGAGTCAACGTGGGAGAAAAATCTAGAAAGTTCGTAAAATTATTTTAGTAATATTTTGAGGTTTCCTCACGTTTTCCTTCACCGTTAAAGAGAACGAATAATTATTGATAAACAATACACACATAACTACGAAAAGTCAGAGGAGTGTTTTTCCTTGGGTTTCGTTTTTTTCCTTTTTTATTTAATACTAGCTTTTGCCCGCGGCTCCGTCCGCATTAAAAAGCTTTTCCGGGATAAAAGTCCCGGTTTATATTTCCCCGGGATAAAAAGTAGCCTATGTGTTAATCCAGAACTTGATCTACCCGTGTGCCAAATTTCATCGAAATCCGTTCAGTAGTTTTTGCGTGAAAGAGGAACAAACATCCATACATCCAGACATTCTTACAAACTTTCGCCTTTATAATATTAGTAGAATTTTGATGTAGTCACAGTAGTAGTATGTTTGTCTGTGTGAGTAATTTTTCGAGATAGCCACAGTTGTAAGTGTGTGTGTGGCACAAAACAATATATTATCAATTCATAGTTTCGGCATTTATTTTCATAGAACGAATATCATTTCTTCGCCTGCAATAATTATTATGAAGTTTTTGCATCTAATTCTGTAACCATAATCAACACTGTTGCAGTATTTTCTCCGAAATCATTACATTAAGCAATAGAAAAGTATTATATTCTATATTACTTGTGCGTGGCTACGGGAATAGTAACAATACTCATAGAAAACTGACGAAGAAGTAGACTACTGTTGCGTTTCATACATTGTGTGATTGTTATATACACATCTCTTATCACAAAGCGCAGTAAAGCTAACATATTACGTTGAGCATCATGATTGTTAATAGCCCCTGATATACCATCACATAAGCACTTGATCATCTACTAAAACAATACAAACTTACCCAACAGTAACATCAAAAATATTGCTGCCGACGGAACTGGAGACGGCCATGTCTCCAAAGCCTTTCCTCGCGACGATCACTGAGGTGATCAGGTCGGGGACAGAGGTCCCAGCCGCGAGCAGCGTGAGCCCCATCACCTCGGGGGGCACGTGCGCTGTCGCCCCAGCCACGTTCGCCCACCACACCATTAAGTAAGAGAAAAACGCTATCCATACTATAGACCCTATGAAAGTTATGGGGAACAGACCCTTCCCTGGAAACAAAAAGTTTGGTTTAACCATCGTATTAATTAATACTGAAAGTATTTTTTTGCTGTTTTCTTTTTGACACTTATGTTCTGCTCTGTTTTAAACTTCTAGATCTGTAGTGTGAAGTATAATTGTTGCATAAAAACTGCAATATACGTTTTCGTATTCATTTTACTTAATATTTTCGTTTCTTTTATTGACGTCCATCCACGAATATGCTACTTATAAAAAACGCATGTTTCATAACCCAATGAAATATTCTGTCAGCTATACAAATATTTCCAAATAACATTCTAAGTGGTTTCTCACCTCGCGGGGTCCGTGTATCCGGGAGAGTCATCCAAAGCGGGAAAATTATTGGCGCGACCAACAAGTATGTGATCCGCTTGCGAAATCCAGACGGCCACGACATGTCCAGCGGCGTCGTGTCCTCCTCCAGATCTCCTATCTGCCAAATAAGGATACACTTCGTCATTCATCACACACAGGTGTTTATCTTTCAACGGTTAGCAGACCATAACTATACTATATCCGAAAAATACCTTCTTTTCGAATAAATATTTTGTTCACATTTGCTAATCATAGCAGATAGAATAGAGGTCTTTTTATTAATTATGCATTCAAGTTTTTTTTCTCCTCCTTCTTAAGTTGACCTCTACATTACGGCGAGTATATACCTCTCCGTTTTGTGTCTGATGATGGTATTAACCTGTGACTTGCGACCCAAACTTACATTTGCTTTATTTGAGTTATAATCAAGGTAGCCATTATACGTCGATCTATGCAGACGCTTTCTATAGAGATGCGACAGGACGAAGACCGGGTAAAATGGCGCGTATTTGAGGAGGCCTATGATTCAACAGTGGACTAAAATATAGGTTGATGATGATTCTTGCTTACAGGTATGTGTATGTGTACCATTTATTGGCGGGTTGCTTCAAGTATTGCATGTATTTACGTTGGCGAATAGAGATTTAGATTTTAGAAGCTATTGTGTTTATTAAAAAATATATGTAAAAAGTATTAAAATCAAGTTCTGCGGATTTAATAAAGTTCATTGAGATTTATCGCAATCAGGAGTGTTTATGGGATACTGAAAATCAAAATTATAAGACTCACTGCACTCATGTTTTCAAAAGAATTGAGAGCCCAGTTGAATACAATGTTTGGTTTATCAATTATAGCATGTGCTTTTTACACAAACAAATCAAGAAATGTAACGTGTTGTTTATTTAAACCATGCAAATCATATATTGCTTCATTTTAATTATATGCAACAGGCAAGAAACTTGCAACGTGTGTATGGGCCTTAAATGAGATATTAATGCATAGGTAATTGGACCGAGTTATGCCAAAATGTACCAACTACTTATAAACAAAATTTCTTTATTGTTATTTGTTACAGCTGTATTTTATACGCATTTTCCTATTTTTGTTTCTTTCTTCTTCTAAACGGGTCACCATTAGTTGCTGTTCATTTTTGCCGAGTTGTAAAGTATCACATTTGGATTAATTGCGTGTTAAAAGTTAATAACTTATTTTTAGATAATTTGTGGTTTGGTACATTTTGGTATAACTGGGTCCAATTAGTAGCAGTGTTTTAGCAAATTAAATATTCATAAGATACTAAATAATTGTATCTAAATACAAGATACAAAATAAAAATTACAGAAGTATTTTAAATACAAGATACTAGATACGTATTATGTATCTTGTATCTGTATTTCAGATACTTGTATCTTGTAATAAATATCTTCCACTTTCAATACTATTATCATTAATTGACAATGTTTGATTTCCTTTACGATTCTTGTGATAATACGGACATCAAATCAGCTATTTTCTTAGGAGCTTTCTCAAGTATTTATATTGGCTAATAGTTCTCCAATTATATGCTGTTCCTCATGATTGTGCCCAAAATATATTTGTTTAGGACCAATATTAATTTTAATGTCACCTTAGGCGTGATTTTGTCACATGGTAAATAACAAGGACCTTATAATGGAATGACTTGCCAGACTAGATCAGTAATTGTGCTCTATTAAAATAATGAAGTGGATTGAAAGTTGAGGAATTTCTTTTAGTTTTCAATGTACTTGAAGTTAACGCAATATCAAATCAACATAAGAAATATTTCAAATTGAAAATCAAATGACAAATGTAAGAAGTTTTATCTTTTTATTTGTTCATTGACGCGACATTGATTCTGTAATGACGCGCCTATCTCGAAGCTGTGACACCTGACGAGGGTTCTGTCTTCGAGTTGATAAACACCCCCGGCACACATTAGCAGACGATGGACTACAATTTTTCCGTGTTTTGTAGGTATATAATTTTAGTTTTTGTCGAAGTTATAAACATCACCGCCTAACGTAATTATTTTTTGTCATTAGTTAATTACGTAACCACTTTTTTATATGGAGATCTGTGTCTAAATCTTCAAGATACTTGGAGCTGTAGATGTTAATTTAACAATGTTGTACATAATTCCAAATGTTACCTTACTATACTCGTATTATAAAGCTGAAGAGTTTGTTTGTTTGGTTGAACGCGCTAATCTCAGGAACTATAGAAAATTATTTCACTAATAAGAATGACTGTATACATACAATGAATACGTCATGTCTCCCGGTGCTATAGGCTTTAATTTTTTATACTTTTTATCCCGGGAAAATATTTTTAACCCATTAAAACTTTTTCACACGCGGAGCCGCGACCAATACTAGTAGTATTCTACGAAAACTAAATGTCTCAGCCACTACATTGCATTTGGTGGTAAATAAAACGCAATCAAAATATAATGTTGACGAAAAACAGAAAATAGCTCTTGGTTCTTTACAAATCAAGTCCAAATTAGAGAGATCCGCAGCAACAAAAGAGTACGAAGACAAACATTTTCCAATGAACATCGAAGACGATTCATTCGGAGACAATTTTCTTGTAAAAATGTCAGACCATGATTAATTTGGCTTTCCCTTTCTCAATATTAATGCGAGCTTAGCTTTACTCGGTGTAATTTGTATGTCTATACGTCATTGGTTCAACTGTCGTGGCGAAATTGGATTCTTTCCGTAGCAATTTCTCAAAGTCTCGTAGATTGACGAAAATCTTTTTTCGTGTCGTTTAAACTTCAAGGGGTTATAGTCCGTTCGAATGCGATATTCTTCCCACTGTTAGCGATAATATGGCTTAGTAAAGGGATATTTTGGTGAGCAGGTAATTGTCTATTTCTATCGTCCAACTGAAATTTAAGTTGTACTTGGTGTACAGAATTGAAGAGCAATGTAATTGAATGAGAGATAAGTACAAAGTACCATGCAAGACTGAGTTTTAAAGATCGTGTATGGTGTACTGTACTGCTTACGGAAATCATGACGCTTAGCATCAAGTGAGTCGATTGCTTGTATCATATTCCAGTAGTAGGTATAACAGATGCGTTTCTATGTCACTCAAATAGAACGTAAAATGTCACTTATACTTTAACAAACCTCACATCTTTTTTATACATTTAAATATCATTTCTTTTAATATAAACGAAATAGAAGTACTTGGAATAGAATATTTTTTAGCATAAATTACGTTGTAAAAAAGTCACTGTGGAGAAACTTGTTATTCAAAGAGAATTTTCTTTTACTTTATAGCAGTATTTTCTATTGATACTTAGTTTTAATATACAATAGCATTTATTCAAATCTACAACTACGTATGATCAATGTTTTATTTTTAGAAAAATGTTTTTGTGTGTATACAAAATGGTCATATCAGATTAAAAAAAATATGTTTTTTAATCACAAAAACATTGAATTTTAAACCAGGAACATACTCCACAAAAACCCCAAGTGAAATATTGGTTTTTCATTGTACCACCACTTCACTATGTACTCTTTCGAAACCCTAAGATGCTCACAATATTAATGAAGTTTAGAATTAATCTGAATCACTGAATCAGAGAACGGATACCGAGGTAGGTACCGAGGCCAACAATAATGGTTTTGCTAGTCATTTCGTATCAGAATCAGGGTAGTCATCAATCACACGGCGGCACTTTTCGAATTGCCCAGAATAATAGAGCCACTGTTGTGTAAAGGCTATACTCATTATGCTGGGAACTGGTAAGTGTTTCGATATTTTGAGTGTTTCTCTCATTTTGTGTTTGACGTATGGTATATTGGGATCAGGGAAGGGAAAATCTATCTGTAGTTGGTGTCTTTAGGTGTGAATATTGTCGTTTAATTACAAATTATACAGTATTCTTTTCTTTTGATTTGAAGGACGGAAGTAGGTAATAATAATTTACTAACCATCTTTCCTTTCCGTTTTATCTGATTTATTTTTCTTGTCGACAAAAGAAAAATATCAGGCAGTAAATCCTAGAAACTTGTAGAGATTTGCTACTCGGTGCAGCTCAGATATGTAGGTAGCACTATCAAGCTGGCTTAATTTTGGCAAAAAGGTATAATCGATAAAAAGGGCTGATAGTCCCTTTGAGGCTCCCGAAAGAATGTAATAAAACGTAACATATTGAACCCACCTCTTCTATAGCATCTAACTGGACATCCGCCAGCCCACCGTTAGGCAGATCCAGCGGCGTTTCCTTCGCCTGCGCAGTCGCCGCCGCCGCGGAGTGCCGTGCTGCAGTCGCCCCCGCACCGCCCGCCGTCGGCCGCGTCGCTTCTAGCAGCACCTTTAGTGATGCTATCGCGTGCAGCTGTGTCGCTTTCTCATCCACCTTACCTGCAGACAAAGGCTGAAGCTGCTATAATGGTTATATTATTGCGTCTAGGATTTTTGGTATTGGTCATTGCTGTTTTAACAAGCTGTTCAAGTCCAAGCGATTGAATTTTTGATCAACGATCTGTTTGATTAGAATGTCGCAAAAACACTACGATTTCGTTGCTTTTTTTTGGGATTGATTGAAAGATCACGTGACGGTCTCTCGATCAATCAAAATTAAACGATATCGACTTACGAGTTGGATCTTTGGAGAGATTCTAAGGGGCTGATCTGTATGAAGCTGATTGTAATATCTTGCAGTGTTAAAGGTTCCATTGCAAGTTCTAGAAGTTCGTCTTTAACGACTCGTGGCAGTACGTACGTGTTATGTTTCAATATAGGTGCTTTGTAAACTTGTCAAAGTACCATGATTACAGTCAGGTATTCATTCACAGAAAAAGCTTTGGAAATTTTTAAACTAATTTGAAACCCCGCCCCACTGATATTAAAATGAAATCCTCCTAGCCAGTTTCGGCCACGGCGGCCAATCTCAACGGAGATCAGCCAGGTACGCAGGAGATATTATAGTGCACAAGTGTGTGCGCAATACACAGGTGCACTCGCTATTCCTTCACTCTCATAGTCCGGTGAGACGGCAATCCGACATGACCGGAGAGAGATCAGGCGCAGGACCAACGGCTTTACGTGCTTTCCGAGGCACGGGGGTATCACACTGATATTAAGAGACAGTATATGAAATGAAATGAAATGAAAACCAGATTATAATTTGTAATTTGACCTTTCGTGAATATTTATGTATATCTTCAAGTTTAAAATTGTTGATGGTGATTATTGTGACGAGCTTCTATGTGATATTAAGATTTGACGAATTCGTATTAAAATAGATATCATAGATTCTAATAAATAATGAGATACCTATACCTACCTAGCAACGAACTAAGAAATGTGTAACTCAGTAATTTCTTCTTTAAAAACCTTAAGAAATCTACACAATTTGTCATCATGAATCTCCTAAATGTAGGTTATTATTTTTTGTCTTAAGCTTCGTTCGTTAAGGCTAAATTTGTATAATAATTTTTGCGTAGTTTGCAGAATTCGGGCTTACAAATACTCTTGCAATACCCGTCAAGCATAATTTACGTCCATTCCAAGCCGGAGTGTTCCTCCAGCTGAAATACGGATAATTGCGCTTGAAATCTCCAGTTTCATATCGCAAGCCAACGCTAAGTACGTACTTGTTGCAATGGAGTTTGAAAAATAGGTCAACTCGCAACGGGCAAACTTTGTTATTGTTGAACAATGCGCATTGCATAAATGTTTGAACTGCCCACTCGGTGAAGTTTGGACACGCGTCTATTCATACTAGATCACGGAATGAGATTATCACATTGTTAACTTGTGATGAGTTTTGTATTAGAATGTTTAAATAATCCTATTCCTCTAAGGGGTTTGGTAAAGATAATGTGTTAGAGGGAAGTACAGAAACTACTGACAGAAGTCACATATTTGTAGATGAAGTCCTTAAAGTTATATGTATGAAAGGCTATTTATAAATGCGATAGTATGTGAAGAAGTTTAGAAAGGATGTGTGTTACATGCAAATTAGAAAGCGCGGTCTAAGTGTAAGTTATTTGCATAAATCCAGAAAGCATTTACACCTATGCAAGATTTGTTAGCGAAACCTATTATATATATAGAAGGATACTGTATCTTAAAAAGTGGGAGGGACAAACAGAATTGGTGCAACTTCAGTGAATCTAGTAAAATTTTCATTGCTAGTCTATAAGGATCGTTTTACGTATATCTCTACGAGAAAGATCTTAGATTTTTTTGATGAAAATGTTTATCATACGTCTTAGTCAACCGATAAATTATGATTACCAACGTACATAAATTCCTTATAATTTAAAGAACAAATTATATCGTTAAGGCCGTATTTATATAACACAGTTAAAATATTAAGAAGGTTATTACTTTAGCGTTCAAAATTTTAGGCTATTGTAAAGAATTTAAACTTTGTTGTATTCTAATTAGTTAGAAATCGTTGGCATACCTGTATACGGTTTTATTATAATTGAAACATAAAATATAGCTTATCATATTAATATTATTATACGTTATTACCCACATGCATTCATATGCCCACGCCTGTACCAGATAAGAGTCAAGTAGAGGATGAACTAGTACACCCACGGTTTGCTAAACATATTTCCGTCATATCGTTTAGGTGTCAAGCCCATTATAATACATATACATACATATACACTCACGCCTGTTATCACCGAAGGGGTAGGCAGAGGCGCAACTAGTGCGCCCACTTTTCGCCGTCATTCCGTCCCATGATGTGATAGAGGGCGAGCCTATCGCCATATCGGGCACAAATTCCAGACTCCGGGCTGATACTGAATAGAAAAACTCAATATCACTTTGCCCGAACCCGGGGATCGAACCCGAGACCTTAGCTTTGCAGTCGTACTGTATTACAACTACGCCACCGAGGCAGTCATATAATAATAGGTACAATTTCTAGTCACAATAAATAAACCGCTTATCGAAGCAATTTTTTTTTGTCTGATTGTCGGACCTAATCCGGAATAGTAATCTGTGTGTCAAATACAAATCCATTCATCATTAACAAAGTTTTCTTCTGACGAACATCCATTTACACACACTTTCAAAACTCTCTCGTTTACTATATCCATGTACTCAGAGATGCGGGCAAAAGCTAGTTTGTCAAATAGATTATACCTTACAATGGTTTAATTACAATAATAGGGGACAGGCCGCAAGACAAGACGCTGCGGCCCGGTCCATTGTGTTGCGACGGGTTTATCGGCCGCCCAGTTACATCTCCTTTGTGGAAGTGTTCTGTTGAGAGGATCGGGGAGAGAGGGGCCATGAGGGTGGATTCAAGTGTGTTTAATCTTATAGCTGAGTAGGAAGATAGGTACAGTCAGTAAAGTGTATGCTCCAGCACTTTAAGGTTTTAAATAAGTCGCTTGCACGTCTTTTGTTAACAGCATATGACTTACAACTAAAGCAGACAATAAGAGTTATCTGCTGTTTCCTTTGTACATCTCCGAAACGATTGCACCTGCCTGGTAAAGTATGGAAAATGGGCATTTTATCTTGAGAAAGTGTACTAGCATCAAATTGGGTGATTATATATGACGCCCTCTGGTGGGTAGTCAGGTGTTATCTCACGAGAGGTAAATGGTCTTTGATATACGCTTCAATGGTATTAGCTTTTCTTTTTTCCTACGCGTGAACCTCACGAAATATTTTCGACACATACCTAGTAAATTTATGGTAATCAAAGAAAATATTGGTTTTGGTATGAATCGATAAGGTCGGTTACCGTTGCCCCAAATTCACATCGAGTAAGTTAGGAGCAAAGTAATAGGTAAGGGTCCTAGGAAATTGCTGCCGAGATTTTCGTGTTTACTACAATCTTGTAGATTTTTATAAGAGTAGCTTGTGCTTGGTAAGCCTGTGGTAAACTAAATGTTAACCTAGAGACGTAGTTTTGAATATATTTGGTATCTTACTGGTACTAGGTCTCTTATATGTAAGAGTCCGTCTGGGTGGGTACCACCGCAAAGTCTATTTCTACCGCCAAGCAGCAGTGTGCATGCACTGTTGCGTTTCGGTTTGCCATAGTAGCCAGTGTAACCACGGGACATATTGAGACTTAACATCTTATGTCTCAGGATGACGAGCGCAGTGGAATGCCATACAGTACTTTGTAACCCAAGGTGCTGGATGGTGTTGCTTCTTTTTATGGGTGGTCGTATTGCTTAACATTACGCGAACGGCATGCTCGTCTCGTCATTCAATGCCATAAAAAAGAAAAAAGAACTTCTTAGGTGCCACAATATAATTAGCTAACATAAAAGAATCGTTAAGATTCTGGCCACCGGGTCTGTTTCGCAAGTTTCAAGTAAATTTTATTTGACTTGTTGTATAAAACGGCTAATGTAGATAGTACTAATTTTATAACCATTTATTTAGGAGCATAGATTATATTGCGACTTTTGTATTTGGTCGGCTCATAGATTTATATGAAGAGTAACATTTATTAGCAAGCGGTGAAATCTACCCGAAATGTGTTTCCAAGTGAAATATGGTCAGATAGAAGAAAAACGTTACTAAGAATTTAAAATTAGACAACAAATGAACACAAAATTGTAGACTTGCAGCGCGGGACGTCCAACAAGGTAGATAAATGGCCTGAAGATAAAGATCGCCAGGAATTTATTGGATGCAGAACGTCGCTACTAGCCTGGAAATCTTTGACGAAGGCTTCCATAAAGCATTGGACAGCGTGTAACTAATGATGATTTTCTTCTTCTGCATCTTTCCCTGTAATGCTAGGGTCTTCATGCTCTTACGCCTTCACTTCGCCCGGTGTTGCATCTTCAAAGAACTCTCTTGTTCACTTTTAGTCGTCAAGCTAACGATTTGTGGGCTGTCTGCGGGGATTTATTCTTGGTAGAGATAAAGATTCTCTTCTTTTGCTACCCGTCCTTAGCCCAACTTACCCTTGCGAGTAGATGCTACAGTACTCGCAAGGATAAGGTGGGATAAGGCCGATGGTGAGACTATGGAGAAGGTGATGGTCATGATGGAGTGTTCGTCTTTGGAGTCTTGACTTCGACGATGCTGTGATTGGACAACCGCGGGGTTTAGTAACAAAAAGTACATGATAATGGAAATATTTAGTACTTTAAATTACTAATTCCCGAAATTGACAATCTTCTGTTGTTCTTCTAATGCATCTTGGTTCTTCATTTATTTTCTGAGTTAGAAATATTTCTTTATAAAAGTTGTCTTTTTCTTCATACTTTGGAGTTGCACAGCTGAACACAGGCCTCCCCAAAGATTTCCAGACCAAGTTGTGAGAAGCTGCCTGCATCCAGGGGGTTCTTACGATCTTTGCAAGGTCGTCTGTCCACCTTGTAGGATATCGTCCAACGCTGCACTTGCCAGTACGTGATATCCACTCGAGAACTTTTCTACCCCATCTGTTGTCAGTTCTACGAGCTACGTGCCCTACGTGAGTTACATATGTACTAACTATCGATTGTTTTAACAACTGAAGATCCTGAGGTATATTACATACTTAAGGATTATACATGATAAGGATTTTGAGGGTATATAGACGTTTGCCACCCTGCACTAGGCCAGCATGGGGGGAAAAGTCTTAAACCAATGTCCAGTGACTGGCCAGAATTGGGACAAGGCTAGTATTATTGTTACACATGTAATAAGTTAAGTTATAACATTAGGCAAGAACTTACTAATAGGATTTAAGGCGGAGACTATTATGAGTACTAGCCTATGAAAGGCTTTTACAATATCCCCATGAGTGTTGTTGACTAATATTTTTGTATTTTCTTGTTTCTTTTACAATAAAAAGTGAAACAATGAAAATAAACTCTTATTATCTCTATTATTTGTGATTATAATTGCTTTGCACACACTATTTGCCTTTCAGGGATGCTGGGGCCCCTGAGCACCCACATACTCGGCGCTCCTGTTTCGAGGTTTGGATATTAGAAGAAAATATTAGAAGTCCTGACTGGCTTCGTGGCGTAGTTGTATTACAGTACGACTGCAAGCTGAGGTCTCGGGTTCGATCCCCGGGTCGGGCAAAGTGATATTGAGTTTTTCTATTCAGTATCAGCCCGGAGACTGGAATTTGTGCCCGATATGGCTATAGGCTCGCCCCCTATCACATTATGGGACGGAATAACGGCGAAAAAGAGGGTGCACTAGTTGCGCCTCTACCTACCCCTTCGGGGATAACAGGCGTGAGTGTATATGTATGTATATGTATATACGTACATATTAAGTGTAGTTTTTAAGCAAAATAAAATTATATCTCCAAATTTGAGGTTTTTAAAATTAAACGATTTATTGTAAAACGCTAGTTTTTGGAAGTTCTACAAATATATATGAACTGTCTTGGTTACAACTAGGTTCGTTTTTGGACATGACCTTTGGCACATAAATGTCTACACTGGATTTACAAGTATTGGCCGTAGTCCTTTATCATAGAGAAATAATTATGGAAGAGTTAAGGTTCAACCGTATGGGAACTATACTAATCAAATTCATGATATTCTGATTAAACCTCAAGGTTTGAATAAAACGGGCGTAAGTGCAACAATATCACCATAATTCTTCTCGTTGTTTTAGTATGATAATTTTATCAAAGTTTCTAAGCCACTCTAAAGTAGAAATTTTACTATCTACTATAGTTTCTGATTGGTATTGAAATTTATAATAGAAATTAATAAGGTTTGAACCACTTAGATATATCTTATCTTATGCTTTGGGATTTTAACATAATGTTATGTGCCTTCTTGAGCATACTGACTAGTAGTTAAAACACTGTCTAAAATGATAAAAGATTTTTGTTCTCGCATATGAGACCTCAAAATAATGAAATACAGCTCGTGCTGTATTTATAAAATACAGTAAAAGAAAATTCTAGTTTTCACGTAAGTTTCGTAATGTCGCAAAGTCACACATATTTTCTTATTTGGTGGAGTGAAGAAATAAGGTTTTTCATATAACATTATGTGCCTGAAGGTGACTCTATATTGCTTAGTTTCTTATTTCAACGAACCGTACAGCATATTATGTATTTGTAGGTCGGCATTTGTTTTAGACTACAATGTATTAATTAAGATTCTAATTATATTTATTCCATTGACAAGATGTTTTATTGATTATGTAATTTAATCTAAGAATTCTACACGAACGTAATCTTTCGAAGGTATGTGACGTGCGCCAACCTGCACTAGGTCAGCGTGGTGGACTAAGGCCTAAATACTCTCAGTAGTAGGCCTGTGCCCAGCCGTGGAACAGTATATAATACAGTACTGATATTATAATACAATAAATCTACGTCTCCAGCCAAAACAATTAATGGTTTTGAGAGAGCTCAACCAAGACATAATAAATTAAAATGACTTATACACGAAATGCGACTGCCTCGGTGGTCTAGTTGTATTACAGTACGACTGCAAAGCTGAGGTCTCGGGTTCGATCCCCGGGTCGGGCAAAGTGATATTGAGTTTTTCAATTCAGTATCAGCTCGGAGTCTGGAATTTGTGCCCGATATGGCGATAGGCTCGCCCCCTATCACATCATGGGACGGAATAACGGCGAAAAGTGGGTGCACTAGTTGCGCCTCTGCCTACCCCTTCGGGGATAACAGGCGTGTGAGTGTGTGTGTGTGTGTGTATACACGAAATTAATTTGAGGTGATATTGCGCATGGACTGACGAGTTTATTATAAAGATTTATAAAAAGCCGCAAGAAGTGTTCCATAATTCAAAATCTACATTTCGGGCGATATGTACAATCAGCAGCATAAGTATCTGAACCAATTCAAAAATTTCAAATACCTACATACGTTTATGTTCTAATCTTTTTTTCCCTTCACAAAAAAAGCATAAAAGAAATTTGCTTTACTTCAAATGAACAAATAACTGAAGCATACAAAAACAGACTACTGAAGTATCCAAAAGCACTTGCAAAGCACCTAATGATAAAGCCAACTCTACCTCGGCGCTTGAAAAGAAAAATACCTCAAGATCTATTAAAATAATCATAGATGGAACATTAAAATAGCAGATGTGTCAGTGGACATACGTACACGTTAAATTCATATTACGTACCCACCGATTGCTGAATGTCACCTATAAGACAGATTGCAAGAAAACGTATAAAAAAAAACTTCAAATGAAGAAAAAAATGTTTTAGTTAACGCGTATGTAGGCGATTTTAAATTTTGATTTTGTTCAGATACTATGTTACTGACTGTACATACCACTTACCTTTACCGGAGAATGAAATAGCGGTTGTGGCAAAGGCTCTGATAGTTGGCGTGCCAGTTGCCAGGATGCAGATGCCAATTCGGGCTAGGCGTAAAGGCGTTAGGATGCCAGTTGCCAGCCTGGTGGACGAGTGCCAAACGCTGCCAGGTTCCGGCTGAGCCGTCACCCTTCGCGAGAAATGAGTGCAGTTGGATGGTATCAGTAACATTACCCTTGCAGTGACTTTAAGGTGTTAAAAAATCATATTTTGAAATAAAAGATTTAAACAATACAAATATTATAATTATTTTGGGAGAATTAAAAAAGATTTTATGAGATCACAATGCACAGTTTTATTTATCTTTTTAGATTAAAAAGATAAATTAACCAATTTAAATTCTAAGCCAAGATTTAAATATTGTTAAAATAACGACGGTTGTAAAAGTTATAAGGATTAGAGTTCGAAATGACTATTTACTACCAGAGATTAGACACAAAGGATTTTTGCCTTTATTCAATTTCGTAAATAAAATATTTATGGATAAAATAGAAAAACAACACGATTATGGTAACTAGCAATGATTTCAGCAAGAAAAGAAACAAAAAAGACCTTATTTCTTCTGAGCAAGGATCACGTTTATACCATCCAACCATGAGGTAGTAAGTGAGCAAAGCGCGGTGCGTACCTAACTCACCGTCATGCATCGGGTCGATGGTATGTATCATGAGCTGCAGCAGACCGTGCCGGAACTTGGCGGCGGGCGGCGGCGCCTTGCTGGGGCCCGGCGTCGCTGCCGCTGTTGCCGTGTTCGTCCCCACCGACGTCTCACTTGAAGTTGTGGCGTTGCCGTGCTGTGGATGATTGCTAGAGTTAGTTTTGCTGAAGTTATAACATCCTAACAATGACGTTGCAATTATGATTTTCAGAAAATTGACATTTTGAATGTTTCCGGTACTTGATGCTGTTTTGCTTACGTTATTGTAATTCTAAATGTGCGATTTATTGGATATCTTTAAAGAATGAGTCAACAAGAGTCGTATGTTTGTGATTAGAATTTCCTTGCAATCTATGCTTGGAATTTAGAATTCATCGGCAATTTAGAATTATGAAATTAGCGATGTGTCAATTAAGCTGTATTAATCTCAGCGTGGTGGACTAAGGCCTTAACCCTCTCAGTTGTAGAGGAGGCCCGTGCCCAGCAGTGGGCAGTATTACAGGGCTGGTATGGTATGGTATAATCTCAATGTGGTTATGTTTTTTGAGGTATAGAAACAGGAAATTGAGCAATTGACAATTTGCTTTTATAAGTAGGTATAAACATTAATATACGCCAACGCCCAACGTCGGATAACATGGTCAACTGTACGTATTTGGATACAATAATTGAAATCTAAATCCGATTAGTCTTTTAGCATTAGCGGTCTGCGATTTATCTGCTATTTACTTAGTCGATACAGTAATTGAACAGGACAATCCGGGATTACGCAGCAAGTCTTCGAAACTAGATACAGCACTGAAGTAATTCTGGACTATCGGTTTTAATCACAGGTTTTAATAGGAATAAGACTCCAAAATATGCTAACACACAATATAGTATCTTACCTCAGACGCTAAAATCATTGAGTATATCCCGATCTTTAAAATATAAAGTACCTATCCAACGTGAAATATTCTCAAAACAACCAATATAATGTAACATTTAATTGAACCAATTAATGTCGCGTTGTAACAAATTTAATTCGACCTCGGTTGATAATTACTACAATTATGTGCGTCGACAAAAATAAAGCAATCATGAAAATCGACAGTGTTTTTCTAAAAACATTTTTAATATCTGATTCTTTTGATATGGTCTCTATCGTTCAAAAGTTATAGCTGCAAGCTTCTGTTCGCAGTAATAGCATAGAATCTTACTAATATCATAAAGGCGAAAGTTTGTAAGTATGTATGGATGTATGGATGTTTGTTCCTCTTTCACGGAAAAACTACTGAACGGATTTCAATGAAATTTGACACACGGTAGATCATATCCTCGATTAACACATAGGCTACTTTTTATCCCGGAGAAATATAAACCGGGACTTTTATCCCGGAAAACTTTTTAATGCGAGCGGAGCCGCGGGCAAAAGCTAGTACTCCGTATTTCTTCGTAGTAGTAACTTTGTTTATATATATGAAACCAGCCCTGTATTATATTTTGTCGCACTGCTGGGCGCGGGCCTCCCCTACAACTGAGAGGGTTTAGGCCTTAGTCCACCACGATGGCAGTGCGGGTCGGTAGACTTCACAAACCTTTGAAATTCTTACATAGAACTTCTAAGGTATGCAGTTTTCCTCACGCTGTTTCCTTCACCGTTAAAGCAAGCGATGACAACTAACTTAGTATTACATATGAATTCCATTTAGTAATCTGCCAGATGAGGAGGCTGCTGTACCTGCCGAGATTGTGTAGTGCGCAAATATTTGTTTTGAGTATATTTACTAGGTCTTCCAAATTCCTGACACAACCCAATCACATTACTGTGGAGTCATGGTTATGTGCGAGTGTTGGGTAAGTTTATTCTTCAGGGTAACTAAAGTAAAAATATCTAAATCGGTATCAGAGACTATGAGAGATTTTTTATCCATTGTCCATCAAATAAAATAGTATACAATTCGCCTCTGTAAGTAATGAGCATTAAAAATTAAAAAAAATACTTTATTCATCACGTAGGCGAACATAGCTGCACTTATGATAAGTCAAGATACATTCAATTACTAATAATAATTATCATATAAAATCACTTATATAACTACTGTCATTCTCATAGGGAGCAAAGGCAATGAAAAATAAATAGAGAAGCCAAGCTCGGGCTGGCAGGAAAGAGATGTTAAAAAAAAACTGAATTAATTTTATTAAAAATAATGGGAGGAACGCGTCGCGATCCTCATCGGTGAGGACACTACAGACCCTAGACTAGCTAACCTACCAGCCTTTCACTAGCTACCTAAGCGATGACTACCCGAAGAAGAAAGGCAGAAAGAAACTCCGGGCTTACTTTTTTGTCATCAATTGTCCATTTCATCTTTATATTATTTGATTGAACCTAATTCTATATCCTTTTAATTATATATCCTTTTTTTCATTGAACCTAATTCTATAGCATAATAATCTAGAGACATTTTTTCGTTCGCTAAAGGACTTCTATCTAGAAATAAACGCAATTCCAGTTCTACGTAAAAATATATTCCAGTAAAAAAAAAAACAATACGAAAGAGCCGGCCAATCGAAACGCACTTGTAAAATCGACCGTGAAACGCTTCAAAAGCAATCTCGTTAGTTGGCAGGGACGGCGTCGAGTGCTCGCGGTTATTGATTTAATATTTTTGAGAGTAAAAACTCTATGGTCGGTGTAAATTAGAAATGCAGTATAATGGTAGAGTAGTTGGGCTCAGGACGTAGAGTTCTCAGTTAAATTGTCAGGTAAGGTTTTCAGTTGTGGGTTCTGTTGGAAAAAATCGTGATTTGAGCACTATAAAGTTGTGGTTTCGTAAGAATTGAATTTGAAATTTGTAGTTTTAATGGAAACACGTTATTTATGCATTTACAGAATTTATTACCGATACGGCCATATGTTTAGTGTTTACCATCTATCGTATCAAACTTCGGAAAGACGTGACGCGAACAAGAAGGGGGCCGAAAAGAAGTACACTTTTTATTTTTAATTTAAACCATAGATAATATGAAATTACTGTAACACGTATGCGTAGCATCTATAGCAGTCTATCGTACTAGGTGTGGAACGCGTCTTTGCCCACGTGCAGTCTTTCTTAGTAAAATTCCTAAATCACTTTAGCTCTATTTATAGCGCCATCTATTTAAAAAAATCAGACTAAACATTCAAATATTACCCACAGTAGTAAATTACCGGAACTATAACTGAATGCGCTCCCGTCATAATTCGGTGTCCGCGTTATACCGACAGCAATAACTCAACACGTCGTTAATGGGATCCGCGCATATCGAGGCCAAATTGTTTTACAAGTATACGCATACGCGCACCTTTTAATTGATTCACGTTTTGCACACCCTGAAAATGACCCGATATTTTACTGGTATTGTTTTGAATTAATTGATGTTACCGTTTTCTCATAGACAATTAACTATTTTTCACTGGCAGGACGAAAGCATTCGATACGTTTTTTTTCTCTAATAACTTGATACCCACTCAGGATTCGCAGGAGTTTGGCAATCGTTACCACCCAAAATAATAAGCAACCATGTATAGGTAGTTATTAGTATTTTTGTCTTGATTAAAAAAAACAGAATTATTGAAAGTTCTTAATAATATAATTTAAAAAATGTGAAGATTCCTAGCAGGTGTGTTCATTTTACGTGAACTGGCCCATTTTTCAGGACCATGCGAGGACGAGAAAAGTAGGGTAATATCTGAATTAATTGACCATTCATTAACCAGTAGGGTAATATGACATTAAGACGATTTATGACCCAGCATTTGTCAGCAGTTGTGACTTGTAGCCTAATTAACCTTTCATTAGCAGCGACTGAATAAGGTTATATTTACGGTGAGGTTAATTCGGACACAGCTTATTAGCCCTAGCTTATACGCTACTCATCTTAATGTATTTGTTTAGCCGCAAACAATTTGATTGGATGAAACACAGTAGCTGTCTAGCAATGACTGTCTAGTCAGCCGTCTGCCCACGTCGCTATTATGCTAGGCGATAGATCTTGTATGTGAGAGCTCGTTTTTGTACGTCTCCATTGTCTATTAGCCTCTAAGAAGCAACGTGTTAGTACGCACTGTAGTCAGTTTGAATGACATTGTAGCCAGTATTATTTAAGCATGATGAGATTTAAAATTCATGCCTCAGAATAAGGTCAGCGGGTTTTAATGTGAAAAAAAAAACACGATGCGTCTCCGCTTCGTTTTATTATGATTGGTTGAGAGACTGACGTATCGGTCTTTTGATCAACCATAAACATCAAAATACTGATACGTCAGTCTCTCAACCAATCATAAAACGAAGCGGAGACGCATCGTGTTTTTTTTTTCACATTCTAACCCCACAGTTCAGTGAAGATTCTAAATTCAAAAGTTTGCGAGACATTTATTATTGGCTATCGTAGTGATCAATAGACGCGTAAATTGCTGAGTTGTATAAAAGAGCAGACGACTCTAATTTGGCAATTCTACTTACAACCGAAAAGCTATTTCCAATCAGGTTTTATTAGAGCGAGCACAATGAGTGCTAGAGTAAAGATTAATACTTTTCACAGAGCGCGTATGAAATGCTGAACGTCCAATTCAGACGTATAAAATCGGAATGTCCCACGCTTGCACGGTAACAAAATGACGAGAGCCGGCCATTGTTTCACTCATAATAGAAACAATGGCTGCCCATTTTGGTGCTGTCATGCTGGCCACTATCAAAAGATACCTTTATCTTTTGTGTATCCTCATTATGCGCGTATTTCCATTTTATCTTTCGGATTTGAATTTAACGGTTTCTGATTATTTTTTGAGTTGGCGTTTGTGGCGAAATTTCTGGATGATGGATCGAATGGATTTGTGAGAGGATACTACAAATGGGTCTGTTTGACCAGACTGGTGGGGCAGTGCTGAATATATTTAGACGTTGTTGTGCTATTTATTTTACTATACATCATTTACGTATCAATAAAAAAGGCAAATTTTAAACATTCAATGTCCTAATTAATAGCCGTCTGTTGATTTTAATTACATAAACACATTTATTACCTAGACAATTTCAAAATGTATTTTTTAAACGCATAGGTACCAAATAGAGACCACCTATATTTATGAACGATATAGTAATAGGCTCACCTCATTACATTATGGGACGGCATAAACGTGGCAAAAGTAGGTACACTAGTTGCGCTTCTCTCCATCTGTATGTCATTGAGTACCTTTAGGTACGCCCTAACCCATAAGAAAAAGAAAATTTGTTTAAAGACCTCCGGAATGTATTCTCATAACTACACCTACTGAAACAGCAATTTTTTCAGTGCTTTGTGATACATCCAGCACTGCGGTTATAGCTCAATTAAACACAAAATAAAGATTTTTTGATGGGTATAACTAAATGCCGGATAGACCCAGACTTATCTCAGAATGCAACACTTACGTGGGTCACTATGGCGACACCTTGTGTATAGTCACTATCGGGGAGGGGGATGGAAATATTCCATCACTATAATTCCAACCAGTGCGCGGTTCTCCCATTTAATATCTTCGTGCATAAATTCACTGGCAGCCAGCAGGCTTCGGTAGCCAACGACAATAGTTAACTCAAATTAGAAATTATAATTGGCTTAAGCTTCTGACATCGGATTGGCAACTAGATATAGAAATTATAGTGCGTTGATATGCTATTATGGAGAAATGGGAACGATTACTCTCGGATATTTTCATTCCAAATATGGTTCGATTGAGATGGATTTATTATTTAACTAGCTTTTGCTCGTGGCTTCGCCCACGTGAGACAGTTTTTCCGGGATACAGTTTCGTTTAATATTTTCCCGATATAAAAATTTGCCTTTGTCCTTTCTGAGGTCTCAAACTATCATACGGACATCGAAATTCGATGGTTTTAACTATTATTGCATTGTTTTATGTTTTTTTTTATAATATGCCGTGATGAAAGGATGTGAAAATGTCGGTAGCCGTTGAGAAATAGCTTTGTTTGTGGTTCGACACATTGGTATGCGGTTTTATCTAGATTTTTTCTTTTTAGGGTAAGCTTTTGGATGACTATTGCAATTTAGTGCTCGAAGAAAGACCAAGCCTTATTAACGAATAGAATATTTTTTATTCCTAGAAAAAAATTTCACGTGCGTGAAATTTTTATTTTCATTTCAAGAAAGAAATTTTACACGGGCGATGTCACCAGTAACAGCTAGAAATATACTCAGTAAAATATTTGACTTATTTATTGTGCAATATTTTAATGCAAATTAAGCTGGAAAGTGCTTTAAGCTGTGCAAGGTGACTAACGAACGAGTTGTCCAAACAATTATTAATCTTGCTTACATTACCATTCAAGTGAAATGTTTATATTATGTTTACGTAAATTGCTGGATGTATTTGATTTTGATGAATTCTGCACACTGTCAAAGTCTTTGATTACCTACTGTTTGGCTTCTTTTATCTTGGAAATATATAATTTAACTTTAACCCAGGAAAGGCTTTTAAGCGGGCAAATATATGAAAAAAAAAACACATTTTATTAGTATTTAACATCAGTGTCTTTATTCAATATGGCCGCGTAGATTAAATCAATAAAGGCGGCGTTTAAAGACGTTAATATTAAAAGAAGCGTGTGATATCCTTATTTTTAACCGACTTCAAAAAGGAGGTTCTGTATTCGATCCGTATGTATGTATGTTTGTATGTATGTATGTTTATGGATATCCATGATGGCAGTCTCTCCATTTGATCGCGCCAAATGGAGACGACCGCGTTCAGTACTGACAAATCCAGAGGACGAAATCACTCTGGCCATTCGCGAAAAGATCGAGCATCAAAAGCTCTTACACTCCACAAGACCGCTGTACCGTCCTCGCCGTCGAGGACCTCGTCGCGTTCCCCGTCACCCTGACCTCTCTTAGCAGTTCCGGCCCGCGTGCCAAAGACTACGAACACATGAATAGGATTAGGTTAAAAACCATGTTTCCCCAAACGCTGATGTCTTATCCTCTCAGTGGTCGCCCTGAGCCGAGGTTCGTGACCCGTTAGTGGGTCGCCCTCAGCGTGGTCGCTTAATTTTAAGGGTTGCGAGCGCCTTCTGCACTCACCCAAAATACCGGTGTTCTTTCATAAGCCGACCCTCGTCAGGCTAGAAAGAGTAATGTCAGGGACAAAAAAAAAAAAAATTATGGCAGAGTAGGGGAAGCATTGCATAAGTTTCCTGCCATTTCAGATAAGATGGTATTTTAAAAAAAATCTTGGGTTAATTTTTATTTCATTTTATTAGTTGAAGAGTGTAACTTTAAAGACGAGTTTGTTCTCTGGTCTGTGTGTTAAGTAGGTTTACTGTATCGTGATATTAAAACACTGTATGTCGTGTTAGGAACGAGACAGGGTTTCTGCAGTTTCATACTAGCTTGAGTATTTCTCCTTTACAGTCACAAAGTTACAATTTTAGATTAATTTTAAAGTAATTCGGATTTCTATAATGATCTGAAAAATTCGAATAGTTTAAATTTCGAATACTTTAAAATAAAGCTAATTTTTTTTGGAAGGTTAATCACAGTTCATCGATGTTTTAACATTTCGGGACAGAATATTTAATAGTACTAAGTACTTTCGGTTAAATCTTTAACATGGTAGTTTATGAGGGCAAGACTATCTGCTCAGCCACTACTTTTGTCTGTGTTTTCCTCCAAGCGTCAGTATGTAAGTGTTCTTGCGTTCCTGCTGAAGTACATTGTATCTAGTGTAATATAACATATTCTAGTATCTCACGACGAACGCACTGCGTTTTCTCAAAACTGCGCACCTTAAGCCTCGTTCGAACTACGCTATTTAGTCCAGCGAATAATGTAGTAATTAAACATGTCAACACCGAAAATGTTCTCGATAGATCTGTGGGGCTAGGATGTGAAAATAAAACACGAATCGTCTCCGTTTCGTTTCATTCTGATTAGTTGAGAGACTGACGTATCGGTCTCTCGATCAATCACAAACATCAAAATACCGATACGTCTGTCTCTCAACCAATCACAATAAAACGAAGCGGAGACACATCGTGTTTTTCGTTTCACGTCCTAGCCCCACAGTAGGGTTTTGATTACTTAATTACTCGCCACCCAACTAAAATAATAGCGTTTTTCGAACTAGGCTTCAACACAGTTACGTTTATGGACAGTCAGCTTGCCATCAGGTCAGCTCTTAGTACAAAACTAATAAACCGCAGCCGACGACCTCGTCACGTTGTTTCCTGTATAATGTTAAACAACTTATTATTAAGACAGTTAGCTCGCCCGCTGCCAAGGGAATCTAACACTAATGTTTATGACTATGACATGCTCTATTAGTCTATTATTCTATGATGGAAGACTTATTAGGTAAATGCGTTGGTATGAAACGAATGGTTTATCTAAATTTACAGCTAGTACACACTCGAGTCTCTGAATGGGTATAGGTACTTGCAGGGTAGTATAAGGTGGAGATGTTTGTTAGAGGTAAACGCAGAAAACGCTGTACCGCTGTATCGAGCCACAATGCGGATATTGACACTTTCGAGGAAGAACATCGTAACTGATTTTTCGCACTCATTACTAGATCAGTTTTTTCCTTATTAATCTATACTAATATTATAAAGCTGAAGAGTTTGTTTGTTTGTTTGTTTGTTTGTTTGTTTGTTTGTTTGAACGCGCTAATCTCAGGAACTACTGGTGCGAATTGAAAAATTCTTTTTGTGTTGAATAGACCATTTATCGAGGAAGGCTATAGGCTATATAACACCACGATGCAACTATTAGGAGCGAAGAAATAATGGAAAATGTGAAAAATGCGGGGAAAATTATTCATCCTTGAGGGCTTCCATTGCGTGCGCTGCGAAAACCGTTCAAGATACCAAAAATATATGTATGAAAGAATTATTCCTCTTGAAATGATCTAAAAAAAAGTCCGCGGCAGTATATGTCTATCTTTTAAAATTAACTCTCTAGAACCGTTTTTATGGTAATCAAATTTGGTCGAAATGAATGCATTATTTGTTAAGAGTTGTATTACCATCATAATATTAATCTTTATACAAATAAATGTGTTGGATAGAGCGATTCAACGGGAAGGTTTTTATGTATGTACTTTTAGCCCGGAAAAACTTATTAACGCGGGCGAAGCCGTGGGCAAAAGCTAGTTCTAAAATATTTATGGTCTTTTTATGGCATTGAATGACGAGACGAGCATGCCGTTCGCCTGATGGTAAGCGATACGACCACCCATAAAGAGTAGTAACACAACCCAGCACCGTGAGTTACAAAGTACTGTGTGGCATTACACTGCGCTCCTCATCCTGATACATAAGATGTTAAGTCTCTTTATGTTCGGCAGTTGTACTGCCTACAATGTCCTTCAAACTGAAACACAACAATGGTGGTACCCTCCCAGACGGACTCTTACATATGAGAGATCGACCACCACTGATATATTTGGTTTATTAAGAAAAGTAACCATTCTACAAATACTGGAAATATACTATAATTATTTTAGAATTAATAAATAACGTTTTTTTTGGTTAGGAGTTGGAAATACCAGTTACGATGATGTACAGGGTTATGGGTATATTAAGGGTGATATGTTTGTGACATTTGTGTAAAGTTTTGACCGGTTTGAACGTATTGTTATATGTTACCACTATCCAGAGAAAACCAACGTAAAGTTTATTTATTTAAGGAAAACTTACAACTAGCATAACAAAAAGTAGTAAATATAACAAAAAAAAGGTCAATTAAAAGTTTTCACAAATACAATAATGTAGGACAATAATAGGCAAAATAAGTCGGCTTGTTGTTCCGCTATTAATGTGAGTGATATTTTCGGAGGTCGATAGCTACTATTTCCCTTCTTAATGTTCCTTTCTCTGTCTTTAGAAGCTTTCCATGATTTTTATGGTTTTAAAAAAACTTCAATGTAAGTCCAACTGGGGGCTGTAGTCCTGCCTTTCTAATCGTTAATGCTAACGTTGTGTTTAAAAAATTACGATAGAATTATCGGTGGGATGTCAATCTCATACATTTTTTGTCATTTTCTGTCTTCTAGTAGTATTAACGTTTGTAGAAAAAAATAATCTTGTCTACGGTCCCCCATGAATTATTAAAGTATTAACAATTTGTTAAAGTTGGTACGTAGGATCCATTGCGACCGTCTCACGCCTTCATGAGTCTCCCGGGACTTCTTAAACTTCCACTAATCCCGACGGTTTCACCTTTGAGGGGGAATTTTGGTTAATTGCTACTTTGGAGCAAATTATTTATCGTTTAAATGGTTATGGGCAAAGTTGTGTTTCGTTCTGGTATTAATTTTGCATGGTACTGTACGTATACACACACACTCACGCCTTTTATCACCGAAGGGGTATGCAGAGGCGTAACTAGTGCACCCACTTTTCGCCGTTATTTTGTCCCATGATGTGATGTACCTACGTATATACGGTGAATATGGCGTTTGGAAACATGGTCTCAAGAGTATATATATAGTTTCTTCTTTATATTCACACACCTGCTGCTAAGTGCTTAGCTGTTTAGATCTAAAGATTTAGTAACAATTATGTGTCAACATAGTTAGGATTGCAATCTAGAATAAGACTGGTTATGTTATGTTCATGTATCTCACAATGTATTCGATTGTTATCTGTTTTGTTGTCCATACAAATAAATAAATAAATAAATAAATATTGCCTTGGTGGGTTAGCTGTATTGTGTGCGCGGTACGACTATCACGGTGGGATCTCGGGTTTGAATCCCGGGTCGGGTCAGTGATATTGGGCTTAGTCAGTATCAGCCCGGAGTTTGGAAATGTGCCCGGTAAATAGAAAAAGGCCTAACCCTTACATTGGTCCTACCTAGCCGGTGAAATGTTGGCGTGTTCCACCTCTGCTACCCCTGCAAAGGGAATGCAAGATGCTATGTATAAAAGTATAATTACAGTACATAAACTTTGCACAGTCAGTATTCTTTACTATCGTAAGCAAGAAGTTTATAATATATGGGTATAAAATTCTTGATCGTAAGCCTATTGTCGAATTGTCATTAGGAGGCAAGTCTTTCGTATGAAAGTCTGTCTAAGTGAGCTTTGTCTTATTGTGCCGTAAAGCACAGCGTGCATGTATTGTTTTAGTCTTTATTTAATAATCAATTTTAGAACTGTTTAACCTATAAGATTATACGCCTCATGGTATCCTAAAATAATTTATCAAAAAATAAATCATTTTAAGTCATGTCATGATAAACAGATAGAGAAATAACATGCATAGTTATGTTTGAACAAAGTTACAACTCGTGCTGGAGACGAAGTTTGACTGGACGTGGTTACTAACGCTTCAGTGGCAAGCAAAGCCTTGTACTTTGTTCTGGGCAGTTTTACTTCTAGACAGTAGCTTACCATCAGGCGAGAAACTTCATCCCATTATTCCGTAATAAGAAAAGCTCCTCGCAATTATCCCAATTCTGTTCATTATATTCACACACACACCCACACACACTCACGCCTGTTATCCCCGAAGGGGTAGGCAGAGGCGCAACTAGTGCACCCACTTTTCGCCGTTATTCCGTCCCATGATGTGATAGGGGGCGAGCCTATCGCCATATCGGGCACAAACTCCAGACTCCGGGCTGATACTGAATATAAAAACTCAATATCACTTTGCCCGACCCGGTGATCGAACCTGAGACCTCAGCTTTGCAGTCGTACTGTAATACAACTACGCCACCAAAACAGTCTATTCATATCAGTTCATTATATTCACTAACAAAGAACTGATATGTTGCATTCCGAAACAATTATTCAAGTCGGCGCTGTCTCATTCCTCGTTAAAATGGATAAGTATTCGAGCAAACTCAAGTTATTTACTCCTATTTTGTAGTTTAATTAATTTGTATATTTGTTGCTTCGAAGCGAGTGGAATGTTTGCAATTGCAATGGCAAATGTTTGACCAAATTATATTTGCTTTGGTTCGTACCTTTGACAGCATGAAAGTTATTTTCTGGTTTATTAAATTGCACATGGGATTTATGTAGATTTTGGAATTAATGCTATCAATTTGGTTGTTAAGTTATATCATGGTTAAAATTTAATTGATCTGTTACTCAATGGCAGAACGAGAAATATTCCTTGACGCATTGTTCAACATTTTTTTTTACGATATTGTTTACAACATGGTTTTGTTCTGTCATAATGTCACCAAAAACCACCATTCCTCAAGGAAAATAGATTCGAATAGTCATTGTACCATACTCAGGCATTTTTTTTTAATTTCACATCGACCTAATTCGGAAAGTTTCCAGTGTCGGCGGATCGTTTCAATTGGGGGCTGGCGCCCGTAAACTCCGGCACTGGTAACTCCGACCTTATCTCCTCAAACATAAAATGTCATTTGGAGTTCGGGAGGAAATTACATCATTGTTCGAAGGTATTCTTGCCGTAACGGTGGAGCGTCTGAAGCTATGTAGCGAATTATTGACTCGCGATGTGGAAACGTGCTCCGCTTTAAGTCTTAAAAGATTCTATTGTGATGAAATGGCATCGTGGCTAATTATTTTTAAGAAGTAAGATGGGATGAACTTGTAGTGAACCTAGCTATCTATACACATTATAAAGTAGTAGAACCAGTGTGTCTGTATGTACATTTAAAGAAATGTGATATGTGATTTTGGAAATTCTTTTCTGTCTGTCTGTTTTTCTGTTTGTTTCTTACTGTACATCTCCAAAATTACTGAACGGATTTTGATGAAATTCGGCACACGGGTAGATCAGATCCTGGATTAACACATTGCTTTTATCCCAGGAAAATATAAAGCGGGACTTTTATCCCGGAAAAATCTTATTCACGTCAATGTCGCAAGTAAAAGCTAGTTTTGTAAGAAGGTATTGTTTCATGTTTAAAGCCTGATTTACATTAGGCAAAAATATTCTAGACGATTTAGATAAATTGCACACGTTTCATTTCAATTCTCATACATGTGAATTATCATTATGTCATTCCTATACGTTTCATTCTTATACCAATTTTAACGATCGTAGGAAGGCATTTTGGCTACAGGCTTTGTTATTAATCGACATCGTTTCCCGACAATGTTTGGTTTGACAAACACTTTGGAGGAAACTTACGTCTAATAAAAACTGATACTCATCGAAAATGAAAAGATAAAAATAGTTAAACACTGACTAATACAAACGGGGTTTTTCTTACTTAAGTTATTCTAATAAATTTCCTAATACTGTTTCTAAAACAAGTATTATATTCTCGCATCTGGCGGGAGTTGTTTGCGTAAGTTAGGATTAAATTGTCCATCTAATTTTACTCTAGAGAACCAGAAAAAACTTAAATGGTTGAAATTTAACTATAAAGCACTAATTTAGAGTTTATATTTTCTTTTTAGTATCAAAAGAAGCGCTGTTTTGAAGTTGAAATTTGTTTTTTGCAGACAATATAAAGATAAGGCTTAATATTTCCACTAGTCTCACGCCTGACGCAAACCCGTAGATGGGAACTTTGGTTAAACTTATACCTGTAAGCTGACCAGATATTCCATGGAAACGGTTGCATAGCCGTGTTCAATTCTATTGATACGGGCCACAAAACGTCTTAGTTATGAGCTTCGGGTAACGTAAAATAATTGTTCTACTTAAGAGTTAAAAAAAATGGAATTGAAAGGGTCTGTTTCATAACTTCTGAGTAAATACTAAATACTGCACATCCTTCAAATGTTATGCCAAACCCATAAAAGTCTTTAAGTTTATGTGTGTATTCTTCGTAAATTATCGCTTGCTTTAACGGTGAAGGAAAACATCGTCAGAACCCTGCATACCTGAGAAGTTCTCTGAATTTCGAAGGTATGTGAAGTCTGTCAACCCGCACTAGGCCAGCGTGGTGGACTAAGGCCTTAAGCCTCTCAGTTGTAGAGGCGGCCCGTGCTCAGCAGTGGGCAGTATATAATACAGGGCTGGTACATACATATACACTCACGCCTGTTATCCCCGAAGGGGTAGGCAGAGGCGCAACTAGTGCACCCACTTTGCGCCATTATTCCGTCCCATGATGTGATAAGGGGCGAGCCTATCGACATATCGGGCACAAATTCCAGACTCCGAGCTGATACTGTATAGAAAAACTCAGCATCACTTTGACAGGGCTGGTATTATTATTATTATGTAATTAAAACGTTTAATCTATCTCTTTATTGTCAATAGTAGAACAACTGAACTGTAGTACAACAAATAAGTATGGATTTAGTTTCAAGTCGGTATGGGAAGTAAGAGACACACTGGAGTTTCTTGCACGTTCTTTTCTAATGGAAACTGCTGGTACTGTTAAAAATTTCCTGAATTTAAATATTGTTTAATATTTTATGGATTCGAATAAAACCTAATCTCACCAGGATTCCGTATAAAATTGGCACCAACTCGGTCAAGCTTTATGGTTAGGCTACATTCACACAAAATGTTTTCAGGGTGGTGAAATCTATACTAATCTATACTAATATTATAAAGCTGAAGAGTTTGTTTGAACGCGCTAATCTCAGGAACTACTAAACCGATTTTGAAAATTCTTTCACTAATAGGAAGCTACTTTACTCCTGAGTGCTATAGGCTACTTTTTATCCCGGGAAAATATTTTTATCCCGGAAAAACTCTTTCACGCGGGCGGAGCCGCGAGCAGAAGTCTAGTGTTAAATAAAAATTTACGTCAAAATCACATAATTTTGACTTAAAAACTCTTTAAAACTATGCATTCATTCATAACAGAATGTAGGGCACAACTCCCGCAAGCTTGAGGCGAAATAAATAAGGCAAGACTTCTTACTTTCATACTACATCTCATTAAAGTGTTTTTACGAGTAGCTTAAGCCTCGACGAGTTGAGGCTTAAAAGCCTTGCGAGATAAACTATTACAGTACGCAGAGTCGCTAATAATCAAATCCGTGGTGCTTATTCAACGCTGGGAAGAATTTTCAAGCGAAATTTATTTTTTATTTTTTTTGTAATTTATATGCTATATGGCCAGTATTTTTTGTTGTATTATTGGCGTGGATATGAATGTGTAAATTAATGAAGAGTTTTATTTTTCTTTCTTTCTTTTTTATGGCATTTGTGTGTACATTTTGCCGATTTCGAGTCAAAGGCAAGCCTCGTCTTAAGTGATATTTTTGGTTTTCTTATCCTACTAATATTATAAAGGCGAAAGTTTGTAAGAATGTATGGATGTTTGGATGTATGGATGTTTGTTCCTCTTTCACGCAAAAACTACTGAACGGATTTCGATGAAATTTGGCACACGGGTACATCATGTCCTGGATTAACACATAGGCTACTTTTTATCCCGGTAAAACATAAAGCTGGACTTTTATCCCGGAAAAACTTTGTAACGCGGGCGGAGCCGCGGGAAAAAGCTAGTACACCATAATGCTCTTTAAGTATATTGCAGTAAAGAAGTGGCTACCTTACTAAGACTTTATCGAGGAGTTTTGGCGTCAACAAAAAAAACACTTGATTAGCACAGTTATTTCAATTTACTTCATTTGAGCCCTTTAATAGAACTATATTGGATAATATACCACCATAATTATGCAATATAACACTAAGTATCACCAAAATAATGAATTAAAACAAGAGCACCTCATGACACTTCCAAGTTCCTGCCAAAATTCCTAATGAAGTTTTAGGCCCGTTTTCTCAAAAATCACTTAGCTAAGCACGGAGCAATGGTTTGGTAATAAGCCTGTTTCTAGGTGTTTACGGCATAGCAACCTGCACAGTGCGTAGGCATTGGAGCGCTGTGATTGGCTGATATTGAGATACAACTTTACTTCATTTGGCTGTCAGATAAACAAAGCTGAAGAAAACTATGCAATTGCCGACATAATCCATTCGGGCGCTCTGTGCGTCATCATAATATGGTTTATGAATACGAGTGTTATGCATTTATCTCCAAAATGATATAGTCGCGCGCAGTAATTCTAAGGTTCTGCTTTTTGTTTCATACATGGTGTAATCACTCTCACGGTTAAGACGAATCTATTGACACCATTCATATACAAAATCCGACAAGCTGTTTAGGCTCTAGGGCGTACCAAAGAAATATACATATATACATACATTACAAACACTCGAAAAGTAGCTAATAGTATATTGTTAGTCCAACAACTTTAGCACACTTCTATATTGCAGCGATGCCTATACTTTAATCTAACTACAAAATAAAATATGATCAGTATCTCAACAACGCATTGTGAAAACTCGGAGAGGCAAGAGGTCTGCGGACCGCAAACGACAGCCCTCGCGGCAAATTGGGTTGCGAGATATATCGATTTATCCGACACCATCCAACTCAATCTTCGGCGATACAAAATGCTCTCTTTTCTTATAAAAAAGTTATGTGGGTCAAGTTTTTATAAACTGTAACTTTTTACGTTCGTGTAATGTATTTGGCGTGTGTGATGACAGTGGGGAGGATTTGATATTTCAAACATGGACATCTCCATACATTTTCGTTTTTAGGATTTGATATTGAATATAATGATTGAAGTGCATAAAATAACTGATGATTCAAACACGTCTCATTTTGGTACAAACTTGACAATCGTCTCAATAAAATTTTTGCGTTTCTGCTCTTTTAGCTGTCATGAATTTTGCCATTTTTGTAATTTAATGACTTACTTTAAATTTAAGACTTTTTACCCATGGTTTAAGCGTATATTGAGATAGTGGCTAATTTCCCTTCTACTACCCCTAGTTTCCCGCATAAATTGCTTGTGAACATTGTGAAATTCCCTTCTACAGTGGTAATTCTCAAGAAATCAAGTCAGGCCGACTGATATACCTAATTTTCTGAACGTTGAACGTTTCCCTCTTTGCTTGACATTAAGAGACAATAATGTGGAAATTAAATGAAATGACAAAACGTTACTTTTGAAAATTTAATTTAACAACTGACTAAGATATAAACCTATCTTACTTCACAGTATACATTTGCGTAATCTTCATATAAATGAGCTAACACGAAGCTGTGTCATTCAAACTGAGCAACTTTATCCCGGCTATACATCACGTGGAAAGGAAAATGATCGGATTAGGGTGGCCTTATATTGCATTTTTTGTCGAGTTATTTAAAAATTTAGCACTGCGAAGTACAGCGAATAAACTTATTATTAGTTCTGATTTGACTGCCTCGGTGGCGTAGTTGTATTATGGTACGACTGCAATGCTGAGGTCTCGGGTTCGATCCCCGGGTCGGGCAAAGTGATATTGGATTTTTTGTTCAGTAACAGCCCAGAGTCTAGAATTTGTGCCCGATGTGGTGATAGGCTCGCCCCCTATCATATCGTCAGACGGAATATGCACGGCGAAAAGTGGGTGCATTAATTGCGCTTTTGTCTTCCCTTTCTTCCCCTAAAAAAAGTATTTACTTTACATACTTAAATAAAAAAACAATGATTATAATAACACGTATAAGCAATCGAATTTTTTAATTTGTTCAGTTACTTTGTCACTGAATGTACATTTAGCGTCGGTACAGCCTCTATATCTTATAGCTAATTTCTTCACAGTGCTATTACAGCTATTAAATTAAAGCGATGGTAATGTGGCAACTCTTATTGAACTTCAATTTTAGCGATGTTTGTGACGTAACAACTGTTTTTTTCTTAGCTCAGCAAAGTGACTTCACTGATTATTACTAATTAATTTTATTTAATTAATTTTACTTTCAACTTTCAGCGTTCGTGAAGAAACTATAACCCCAAAACAAAAATAGTCGCTTTAATATACGTATATACACAAGATAATACAACCCTTGTGGGGATATGTGGCTCTTATCCAGGCGTCTTTATTTTATGGCCCTCTCCCGCATTCATTGCTAAACACCCTTCTGAGAATTGTTTTCTTTGTTCGAATATTTTACACGTATCTCGTGATAGATTTAATTGGACTGACTGTTATGCCAGTATTTATTCGCGTTTTGGCATATCCAGTAGACCGGCAAAAATGTGGCGATCTTCGAAGAACGCTTATTGTGTTCGTCATACCAGATAAAAAAAAACCAGCAAAATTTTGTTTTCAATTCGATACTAATTAAAAAAAAAAAAACGTTGACATAATGTGAGAATCAAGCTATAGGCTATAACGTAAACAACAAAAGAATCGTTGCTTATGCTAGCAAAGTGCTTCCAAGTTCAAAATTAATGGCCGAACAATCTCAAACTAATATGTCATACAATTCAAGAAGCACACTTTGTCGTAGCGCAGGTGGTTTTTGGGTCACCTTCTCCCCTCCTTAACACCCCACGTCCCATTTGCCAACAATGGATACGGCGGGAACCACCAAACTACATTTTTACCCGCGCAGTATTAAGAAAGGCTTAAATGGACAGGTTTCGTGTGTAATCTTGTCCACCGTGATTACTTGTGGTGCTATTGTTATTTAGCAAACATGACATGCGACTTAACATTCAATAGAATGATTATAAGTGATTGATATATAGGACTTTCGGAAACTATAAAATCGAAAGTCTTGTTAGCGATTAACCATTGACATTTGATCATTGGTGGTTGGATTGCAGCATTCGCGGGTCATCTGCTGTTAGTTATTGAAGAGTTCCATTATCTATCTCCGAAGATCTTCATCAGTTCTAATAAATTATACACTAAAACCTATCCAAATCGAATCAGTAGTTTTTGAGAAAATCGCGGCCATACATACAGGTCGAATACAGAACCTCCTTTTTTAAAGTCGGTTAAGGAGGTTAAAATATATAGGACATTTGAACGGACGGCCTTAAAGAAAAATGGACGTGTCTATGTTGTGTGATATTTATTTATTTATGTTCTTAAAAGCATTTTAAATTTGACCACGTTTCTCTATAACAAATAGTCGCGTTCGTAGATTCAATCCATCATAATGTCTACGAAACTTCCATTCAGTAAAACCTTTATTACAAAGCGATTATACGTTTTGACGATTCCTTTTACCTTCAAACAAAATAACAATCTCGCACAAAACTAACAAAAATAACATCAAAGCTACACTAAACGTTACGAGTAACATGAAAGCCGAAGGAAACGGTCCAATAGGCGTGTGACAGGTTATATTTTACGCTTTCGCATTGTCCCGTACAAAGACTTACATTGCGGTTGAAAGTGATTAATTGCCTCGGGGGTCGGCCCCGATTCTGTCGAGTGACCCCCAAGGTCAGAACTAAGTGTGCTTAACATTACGGTTTACGGGTAATGCTTGAGCTTAGATAAATTAACGTATATTGTCTTAATGGCGGCTTAAGAGCAAGCCGCGATCATCGTGTTGTGACATTGTGTGTTTGTTGGTGTCAAGATAGACCTCGAGAAAGGGTGGGTAGTTATGTATCTATGGCATACATTATATTAAAGTAGAAACTGGTTATAGCGACATCGGTTATAATGACGCATCGGTTAAATGACTGTAGGTCATTCATATCCATACCAGTCCTGTATTATATACTGCCCACTGCTGAACTCGGAGTTCCTCTACAACTGAGAAGGTTTAGGCCTTAGACCACGCTGGTCTAGTCCGGGTTGGCAGACTTCACATACCTTCAAAATTCTTATAGATAACTTCTCAGATATGCAGGTTTCCTCATGATGTTTTCCTTCACTGTTAAATCGAGCAATAATACACAAAGAATACATACATAACTTTCTAGAAAAGTCAAAGGTGCGTGCCCTTGGGTTTTGAACCTGCGGACATTCGTCTCGGCAGTCCGTTCCACTCCCAACTGGGGTATGGCCGCTGATATGTGGCGCTATCTAACAAATGAATCTGACACATTACTAGCGAATTTTTCTGCCAGATATTTCTATTCGAGACCTGTGATATCAAAAGTTGTAGTTTATACGGCGGGTAAGTTTGACTGAGTGTCAAGATCTCGGTAAATATATGTATCGTTTATAATAACTATCGGATATAGCGTTCAAATAAGGTGGAATTGATTGAAGGAATCAATGTCGTTTTAACCGGTGTCTCTGTGTATCAAAAATGGTTTATTGTGTAGAAACTATTTTATGTAACTAGTATGATTATAAGCACTAAGCAGTAGCTTAAACATTCAGCCCAATCACAAACCTGCGGATTTTATATGTAAGAAAGGAGAAAAGGTCACTTGATTGTAAGAGATCATCGTCGCCTATAAGCATCCACAATATCAAATTATTGATAAGTTTTTAAAGATTTCATTAACATCAGTATGTAGATATACAAAATCAAGAGGCTGGGCAAATCCCTCATGGCCCTCTCCTGATGCACCTTTCTACGCCCAAGGAAGTACCCCTGGGATCAGCCTTTCGATTGATGGAGCAAATATACATCATTCCCGGAGAGGATTGTTTAACGAGATCAGCCAAGCGGCGTAGGTACTGTAAACATTGTGTTATTTTTCTTATCGTAATATATTTCCCAGGAGATCATTTATTTGCTCAGAATCATTGATGTATTAAAAAACCCTACATCAATGCTCAGAATAAATAGATTATAACCTGGTTTTCGACATGGATTCCGAAATCTTTGGAATTATTCAAGTTTAAATGTTTATTTCTGTTTGTATACTTCAATTTTGTACATACACCTCTTATTCTTTTCTTCGTGATATACACACACCCATTTACGTCTTTTATCCCCAAAAGGGCAGGCAGAAGTGCAACTAGTGGTAGGGGACGAGCCTATCGCCATATCGGGCACAGGGTCTAGACTCCGAGCTGATACTGATCAGAAAAACCCAATATCATTTTGCCCGAACCGGAGATGAACCCGAGACCTCAGCACTGCATTCGTACCTACTGTAATATAATTACGCCACGAGGCAGTAATAAATCTTACTAATATTATAAAGGCGAAAGTTTGTAAGTATGTATGGATGTCTGGATGTATGGATGTTTGTTACTCTTTCACGCAAAACTACTGAACGGATTTCGATGAAATTTGGCACACGGGTAGATCATGTCCAGGATTAACACATAGGCTACTTTTTATCTCGGGAAAATATAAACCGGGACTTTTATCCCGGAAAAACTTTTTAATGCGGGCGGAGCCGCGGGCAAAAGCTAGTATATCTATACTAATATTATAAAGTTGAAGAGTTTGTTTGTTTGAACGCGCTAATCTCAGGAACTACTGAACCGATTTTGAAAATTCTTTCACTAATAGGAAGCTACATAACTCCTGAGTGCTATAGGCTACTTTTTATCCTGGGAAAATATTTTTGTCCCGGAAAAACTTTTTCACGCGGGCGGAGCCGCGAGCACTACTAGTTTATTCATATATTTAGTTGGAAAAAACATTTTATTCTAACATAAAATCTCATCTAGAATGCGCTTGAATGGAACTAATTAGTAAGCGTGGGTAAAGAATACTTAACAAATAAAAAGAAGTCATGTTTCATCCCACCTGTAAGCCACATGGCAGATACAGAGTATTCTTTCGCCCTTGATTACTTTTTTTAGTTGACCTCTTTAGATTTTTTATAGGGTTTGATTTGAATCTTTGGTTAAACTCTTTGAAAATCTAGCAATGCAAATAGTCTAAGGTTAAACTGGACTGGTTAATAATTACAAGTAACAAATATTTCTATGATATGGATCATAGTTTTTATAGTATCCAGATTGCTTCGGCCATCTTCGTCTTTTCGAAATATGAATGGGCTTACAATTTGGACTATGGTTCATACTTTTGATTCTGGTATAAAATCTGAACACGTCTATTTTTTTGTTAGCTTGTTATTGCTTCACTACAACTAGCATCCATTTATAACATACAAATAGCCAGTTTTGACAAGCTTTTATTTAACTTGCAATGTATGTATGTTTGGGTGGAATCTTGCAAGTCAATTTAGAAGCAGTTACCCTCAATCGATTGTACTGAAATTTTGCATACAAGTTCAGTTTAGGTGACATTGCATTGTGCACGTGTCGAATGCAGAATTTTCTACGCGCTACAGTCGCCGAATTACCGTTTTTATAAAACTCGCGTACGTACAACGCACGGTCCGCTCCCGAGAAACGCTTCATAGCGATTAAATTCCCAAGAGCCAGGCTACCGATTGACACTCCCCCCGCGCCCCTCAAAATAGTTGCGTTTACGCAATAACCGAAACAAATGAACTTTCTTTTGAGACATCCTGTATTAAACGAAGTTTGATTCAGTGTAAAGTTATTTTTTTTCTTTTTAGAGCATTAACATAAAAGCTTGTTTTTTTAAATTTATTTTTAATTTTAGTTATTTTAAATTAATATATTCTTGACCACGGATACAAATCCTTCAGACGCATACTTGGTTGTATTTTTTAAAGTAGTGGCTACATTACCAAGACTTTATCGAGGAGAGTTATTTAAATTCACTTCATTTGAGCCCTATCGGATAATATACCACCATAATTATGCAATATAACATGTATCACCAAAATAATCAATTAATACAAAAGCACCCCATGACACTTCAGTTCCCGCCAAAACTCACAAATGGCCAGTATTTATTTATTACTTAGTGATACTTTGAAAAAAAAAATTACCTTAACAATTGCATCACATGCTGTGAAGTTGTCAACTTGTCACATTATCATGAACCACCAAATAGGTCAGCAAATCTCCAAACAAGATGTTCCCTTCATAACATCCAAGGAAACTAGAACTTGGAAATATAGACAGTTTTGCCAGACGTCGCCTACAAGTTGCACGTTTACGTTACGTTTGACCCGCTTCTGCTTTCTCATTATATTTAAGGAGCTCTTGGATTCTTCCAACTCTAACGTTTGTGACGACATAACTTGTTTGTTATTAATTATTCTGGAAGCTATTTAACAAAAAGGTTGAACTTTTGCTTTACCAGTATCGAATTATATTTATGAAGTAAGTATAGAAATAAGGCTCTATTTTTTGGGATTTAGGGAGTGGACGATAGCCTAGTTGGGAATGGAACGGTCTGCCGAGACAATGTCCGGAGGTTCAAAACCCAAGGCACACACCTCTGACTTTTCTAAGTTACGTGTGTATTGTTAATTAATTATCGTTCGCTTCTACGGTGAAGGAAACATCGTGAGGAAACCTGCGTACCTAAGAAGTTCTTTATAAGAATTTCGAAGGTATGTGAAGTCTACCAACCCGCACTAGGCCAGCGTGGTGGACTAAGGCCTAACCCCTCTCAGTAGTAGAGGAGGCCCGTGCCCAGCAGTGGGACAGTATATAATACAGGGCTGTATTATTATACTACGGAACATCAAATTCGGTTTACTGAAGCGGCGATAGCTTGGCAATAGAACGAACTACCGAGACGAACGTCCGCAAGTTCAAAACCCAAGAACAACCAATCTCTGACATTTCTAAAAAATATATGCGTGTATTCTTTGTGAATTATCGCTTGCTTTAACGGTGAAGGAAAACATCGTGAGGAAACCTGCATAGGTAGCTGAAAAGTTCTCCATAAGAATTTCAAAAGTATGAGAAGCCTGCCAACCCGCACTGGGCCAGCGTGGTGGACTAAGTCCTAAACCCTCTCAGTAGTAGAGGAGGCCCGTGCCCAACAGTGGGCAGTACACATAATACAGGGTCGGTATTGTTTTTATTGTTTAGTTCAGTAGTTTCACCGTGAAAGCGTAATCGTCACAGAGCTACTTTCTGATTATCATACCCAATCCTACCGCCAAGAAGCAGGTGTGCATGCACAATTGTGTTTCGGTTTGAAGGACACTGTAGCCAGTGTAACTACTGGACATAATGAGACTTAACATCTTATATCTCAGGATGATGAGCGCAATGGAATGCCACACAGTACTTTGTAACTCAAGGTGCCCGAATGGTGTTGCTACTGTTTATGGGTGGTCGTATCGCTTACCATCAGGCGAACGGCATGCTCGTCTCGTCATTCAATTCAATAAAAAAAACAATTAATTGTTGTCCATTGAACCTGTCAATGCCTTGGTGGCGTAGTTATATTACGTGCGCTATACGACTATGGCGCCAAAGTCTCCGGTTGGAATCCCGGGTCAGGCAAAGTGATGTTGGATTTTCCTGATCAATGTCAGCCCGGAGTTTGAAAATGTGCCGGGTAAATGATAAACTTAACCTAACGTAGCTGGTGAAATGTGGATGTTAGATCTTTGTCTACACCTGAAAAGAGAAAAAGGCGTGATGGTATGTATGTATGTAGAAGCGGCCAAACAATACAGGGGCAAGATAGCCTAGCAGATATCCATATAGATATGTAAAATAGCACATTCCGCAGAACATAACTCGAGAATCTACAAAAAATTCTAACAAATATGAGCAACGAGACGCTGAAAACTTCACGCCAATGAATATCTAGAAAACGGAATGGAGGGCGAAGAACCTACCATCGGTTCTCGTACAAAACGATAATGCGGTGACTTATTAATTCCAATAAAATACAACGGTGTCTCGTTGGCGTAGTTGTATTACGGTATGACTGCAATGCTAAGGTCTTGGGTTCGATTCCCGGGTCGGGCAGTGATATTGGGTTTTTGAATTCTGTAACAGCCCGGAGTCTGGAATTTGTGCCCGATATGGCGATAGGCTCGCCCCCTATCACATAATGGGACGGAATAACTGCGAAAAGTGGGTGCACTAGTTGCGCCTCTGCCTACCCCTTCGGGAATCAAACCTAATAGCATGTTGAGTGCGGTCCAGATAGAGAGTCCACTAACGAGAGGTGTTTATCCCTCGCCAGTCGATAGAATTATGCCGGCGTTAGAACCAAATCTACACAGGCTGGTCCTGGAACTGTGCCGGTTTTTAACGGTATCCCAGTAGATACAAGATATATCTCACTAGGCGCTGAAGGTGTAGAATCTTTATAACCAATCTGCAGATGGTAAGGTTGAGCCAATTAGCACAATGGGAGTTGCGTGTCAGAATTTGTTAAAGTTAGTCTATGTTGTATAAAGAGTCTTCTATAAAATGTTCTGTTGTTAGCTATCAATTTATTTATTGAGTGTAGTAACACGTTACCTTTTTTTTTGTGTTAATGGCCCTACTGCCAGTAGCCTGACGCGAGACGGCTTTTCTGGCCACACCGCTCTTTAGGGTGAACGCAGAAGGCGCTCACAACCCTTTGAATTAAGTGACCATGCTGAGGACAACACACTAACGGGTTACAAACCTCGGCTCAGGACGGCCACTGAGAGAGGATGAGACATCAACGATTACGTTGATGTCTCATCAACCCGTTAGCTGTCAATTTATTTATTGAGGGTAGTAATCACTGACAGCACCGACCAAATCCCTATAAAAAGAGTGGCAATCTATCTGTCAGAGCATTCTGTTGCGAGACGTGCGCGTGTGTACATCAACTTAGGAATTTACTGTTCTGGTAAGACTTTGTGACCTACTCTTTGATAGTTATTTCTATCAAGTGCAATTTATGGTTTTCGTTAACAATTTAGTATTTGTTAACTATTTTTGATTATTTTTTTAAAGTAAATTTAACTAAAATCCTAACAGTATTATAAGAATTGTTAGAATAATAAATGTTCTGTCTTAATGCGGCACAAGACAGAGTGGAGTGGAAGCGGCTCGTTACCGCCACCACCAAGGCTTACCAAAGCGGTACGAACTTCAGTCGTGAAGAATACGACAAAGAAGAAATTATAATAATGAGAATTATAATATGACATCATGGGACGGAATGACGGCGAAAAGTGGGCGCACTAGTAGCGCCTCTGCCTACCCCTTCGGGGATAACAGGTGTGAGTGTATATGTATGTATGTATAATATGACATAATACTTTTACGAGTCATATTGTAGTTTGTTATCATAATATTAAGTTAATTATGTGTTCGATAATGCGCCGTTTTTGAAAGCCGAGTGCAGTATACGCGCCGTATTTTATTGACCAGCTCCATATTTCTTGACTCATTCACTTGATATTCAGATTCATATTCATTCATACTCAGATTCATTGATATAAGTCATGTGTCCTATATTTGGATTTATCATTTATTGAAAAGCATAATATTAATCTTTTAACGATAGTTTAGATATAATTATAAAAAATGATACGATTACAAATTACAAAACATCTATTCTATTGAGCATAAATGGCTATAAAATTGTTAAATGCGACGGCTAAACCAAAGATATTGCTAGTAATATTTCACTGTTCTACGATTAAGTGAATTACAATCGAGAATCTTAGACTAATATCGAGAATCCGTGGTATAAATCTTTAAATGCGGACTCTACGCGCCTGTGCCTGCGAGCTTCCTGCACTTTGTCACCAGAAAAATTCTATTTTACAAATACGAACGAGGAAAAACACACCTTTTTCCGAATACGTAACGCATCAATTTCTTTTGGTAGGAACATAAATTGGCGCAGTACAGTAAAACGTACTTTATTGGATGGATATAGAGTTGAAATGAAGTTGTTTTTATATAACAAGTCTAGACGGATTTTTATCCATAATTAATGAGAATTGAAATCCAAATATATACAATGAAATACTCCTTGGATGTAAATTTACTAATCGTAATAAAAAGAAAATATATGTCTGATTGCCGTCAGTTGCTGCCAATGTTTATTGTGTATATTATCTGTTTTTACAAAGCTACAATATATAAATAGAATTGAACTGTTTTACAAGAATATATTTATACATTTGGATGGCATTAGGTAAGTAGAGAACGAGCTAAAGATCTAGATAGTGATACACGGTACTCATGACGTGACGAGCATAAGGATCGCCTGATAATTTGCGCCAGACTGCCTACAAATTGTAGCAATACCACCTAGAATTTTACAAACCACTATATTCGTTCCTGAGCCATTAGATGTTATATATTACTATATAAACTTTGTTAAAATGTCTCACGATACAGTCCTAGCCTAACGTGAGACGCCTTTGGAAAAACAAAGCTGGAAATGATGGAAAAGTAAATAAATAAAATACCAACACATATCAATCGGCCAATCTTCAAAGGCTTGCTTACCCGGTGGCAATAAGTTTGCGGTCAATACTCGAGTTAACCGTATTTGTTATGCTTTTAATTTAAGAAAATAGGTACTTCAAAAGAGATGTTCAGGTGCTGGGCCTCAAAATCTAACCAGGCTCAAACTTTAGGGATATGAAAGGGACAAAATATAGTACTCGGATCCATTAACAAAAAAATTATACATACATACATACATACATATACACTCACGCCTGTTATCCCCGAAGGGGTAGGCAGAGGCGCAACTAGGGCACCCACTTTTCGCCGTTATTCCGTCCCATGATGTGATAGGGGGCGAGCCTATCGCCATATCGGGCACAAATTTCAGACTCCGAGCTGATACTGAATAGAAAAACTCAATATCACTTTGCCCGACCCGGGGATCGAACCCGAGACCTCAGCATTGCAGTCGTACCATAATACAACTACGCCACCGAGGCAGTCTACTCTAAAATTATACACTAAAATTATACTCCATTCATAACTAACTTTTTTTAAAACATTCATATTATCAAGTGTAGTTTTTAAACAAAATAAAATTACATAAATATCAAAATCGGACGACTTTAAAATTAAACGATTTACTGTAAAAGGCTAGTTTTTAGGAGTCCTATCCAAATATATATAAACTGTCGTGGTAAGAATTTTAGGCCTGTCTTTGGACATGTCCTTTATATTATAAACAGTACAGCTCTAGAAGTTTACAGGAAATGCACAGTATTGTCCCAAGAGTTCTCTACTAATTGACTAGACTCGCAAACCTCGCTTGATAGAAGTGACACGACCGATGAAGCAGTTCAGACGAATTATTTGCTTACAGACGACCAATGTATTGACTTTGTACGGTAAATGGTCCCAAAAATATCTCCACTCGTAAACTGTACAGGATTGTTTGCCTCTAAAAACCCAAATACAAATGGCAGCATCATTGCGCCTGGGAAGTGTAGGATTTTTAAAATGTATACGAAAAAGTTTGCATGGAGTGGAAGTAATGACTATTTGGCGACGAGCCAACGCTCTGATTCCGTGATGAGTGTAAATATTTTTTTGAAATCTTATATAATTGTCACTTAAATTCACTATACTTAAATAACTACAGCGATTATTTAAATTAGAGAGTTTGTATGATATAAGGGATTGATCTTCAAAATTGAATTTTCTTGTATGCATTGCAAAATCTTTTTCGATATTATTTTGCATTTTTAAATATCTATTGCGCGACAATTTGAATACCTTATTTCTTTTTAAAAAATTAGTTTAAAAATTGTTCTTGTAAAACTCAATAGTTTCTTTGTGACCTGATTCGGCTTATTTAACTAGTTACCATACATTTTCCAGGCAAACGTTTATTGAAAAGGAAATTAGGTGCTTGGAAAATTGGTGTCCTGTACGCTCAAATAGGCTCAAAAATTATAAAGCATAATTACTTTATATAAAATTCCTCTCCGACCCCAAGTCGTGCGAAGTTTCGTCCGAGTATTAATTATGACTCATTTACCCACAGACTGGCCCTCCGCACTGAAGGAAATCAACGGAATTAACTTGGATAATTACTTTCTACATCAGCGTGATTTCAATTGCGCCGTTTACTTCCACAAAAAATTTCAGCGTGACCGCAAAAATATTTGCCAGGAAAAAGTAAAACGGGAAGAGAAGAAATGCAAACACGACAAAACTCAACAATTTTATACTGACTTCGATGTTGATAAGGAAAGAACGACAAATAAACTTGGCGTAAACAACGAATCTGTTTTAGAACAAACGATAAAGTTTGCAAAAAATTTAGTACCCATTGTAATTCCGCCGAGCAGAGACAAATCACCCACATACTACACTGTAAAAACCAACAAAAAATGTAAAAGGAAATCTAAAAAACGCGAATCCAGCTGTGAACGCGATGCTACGTATGAAAAAGCGAAATCTAAAAAAGTAAAACAAACATATCGTAAAGAAAAAGTCAGTCATAGAGAAAGTTTTAGTGTCAGGGAGTCCAATAGCCGATCCTCGCGCTGTAACACTTTAGATGACATAAACATAAATCAGTCGCTGAGCTGTACGATGTCCGAAGTATCGGAGAAAAAATATCGAAGGAAAGAAATGGCCCATAACCAAAAGCGAGATACGCGAAAGTTGATCGTTTCAGAATCTTTTGAAGCGCTTGCGACAGAAAATATAGCTGGAGACGGCAATATTAATGTACATCTTATGAATAACAAAGACAAAAACTTACTAACGCATAGTATTAGAGATCCGTTATTAGATTCTATTAAAGATTGCTTATTAGAAATTAAAAGTATTGATGTCAAAAGTGGGGTCACAGCTTTGCAACGAGCAGTAATTAATAATACAGAAAAACTTGACTGCATATTAGAAAAGCTGACATGCATTGAAAGAAAATTAGATTCTACAATAAGAAACGATCAATTTAATCAAAAAGCAAAATCCTCCACTCTTGAACAGCTTGGTCAGGATTTGGTAGAAGTGAGGGAAGCATTTGAAGACGAGTCTCAAGATGTAATTAGTAAAGATGACAAAGTAGTTGAATTTATTTATAGCGGCAGAAAGAGAACGGACTTGAGCCATGGTGAAGGAGGTATACAGCAAACTTCAGTTGGCGTCAAAACAGATCACTCCAATAAACTACCAACTAGATTTTGCTGGACTGATTCCATCAATAGAAGAAAATAAGGTTTTTAGACTTAGAATATTTACATACTTGGGGTTTCCTATTTTCTTACGTAAATATTGAATATATTTTTAATATTTAGTTTAGTTAAATATAAACAAAAATAGGTTTGAATTTTAATAGCATATAGACATAATATATTTTGACTTCTTTTATTCTACATTATATACCTTATATCCTGCGTTAAAGACATATTTCTCAATAGCAAACTGCCAACAACAATCCCAAAATGCTATTTATAACAAATTAACGTTACCGAGCGACGTTGGAAACTAACCGGGGCGTCATTTCCTCTCAGAATTCGGCTTCGCGTGGTTGGCGTTCATAAATCATTCGGAATCAATATTGTTATCCGAACGATTTTCAGCTATGCCAGATATTTATCGATCCGGGTCAGTGGGGGGCTAACTGCTGGTATTATGTTGGTATTTCGTGGATTGGGTTCGTATTATGAGCAGCAGCTTGTTTGGAAAAATGGTTTTAGATGTCCATAAGGGTGGCAATTTTTTAACCTAAAGGCACGATTCCATTAGGCAAGTTACTTGTATGCACGTTGGAAATTGTATGCAACTTGAATAAGCCTGCATACATGCTACAACTTGCGTGTGGGTAGTTTGAACTTATAAATTTTCATTCAAGTGACACACAAATTGAACGGGCTCAGGTAAGTTGCATGTTTCAAATTGCAAACGAATGACATGGTGTCTTTTGCTGTACAAATTATCGAAACATAATGGGTGTTAGGTGGGGGCACGAGAATATAATTATCTTTATTGAGGAGTGTCACAGAAACGACTGCTTCAAGTAAAACTTCCATGCAATTTGCACACTCTCGAGAACATGTTTCCAATGTAAGCATCTTGTACCTACGCAAATGTGTCATACTTGCATGCAAGACTTGCCTAATAGAATCGCGCCTTAAATGATAATGTAAGCGGCATGTACAACAAAATTCAGAAACGCCTAAAACTTTCAATTACAAAGAAATGTATGGTTTTGCACTAGATTTGTTACATTAGTACGGTTGTGACCAGTGCAGTAACTAGCCCTTTATGCGCCCGGTGCGATCTATATAACTGCGCCCATGCATGACCCAAAACTTGGTTCTTGTCTGGCCGTTTCTGCGGTCCTTCATGGTCTGCGCCCTTTGCCTGAGTACCGCCCTACTTACGGTACTGGTTGTGACTCGACATGTAAAAAGGTGGTGGAATGAGATCTTTGAGCGAGTGTCGAATGGACACTTGACAGAACGCCCGAGGTGTTACCCATGAATGGCCTGCAGAATGTAATAGAGCGGGCTGGTGGTCCCGTTTTAAATAGTGGTGGGAGAAGACTCAAACTTTTATACTTATTTTCGACTGGATCACTTATGAAATCTATTATTTTAGCTCGTACTAATGGTAGCATTTTAAAATTTTTCGGTGTAGTTAACAAGATAGTATAATTCTGTAAATCTTCGGGGGACGAAAGATTTGTTGTTAATATCGAATACACACCCAATACAGTATGTATTAGGAGTGTATTATCATGAGTGATAATTTGGCCACTTTTGCCTCAACGTGACTCAACGAGACATAACGTGACTCAAAATCAAAGAATCATGAAACAGAGTCTAAATTCCAAACAACTATGCAAAGCTAAGGTTCTCGGCATTCATGACGACACGCTTTTTTGAATTGCGTCTTCATTTAATGTCCTTTGTTCGGAGTTTTAATTACACCCTTCGCAAGCCCCAAACCGGTTAGGGGGCGGAAAAGAGAGGGATATTATCATCGCGCCACTGGCAAGTTCGAAATTAATCATTCTTAAGAAGGGTTAGACTGGGGGAAAATTTAGAAAAGTTCATGATAATGGAACTCGGATTTATAAAGATTGTCGCGATACAAATGTAACTGAATTTTGAAAGGAACATCGGTTTGGACTGAGAATTTTCAAACTTACCTTTTTATCATGTCACAATTTTAGTTTTTAAATAGATAAAGAAATGAGCCAACTTGAGCTTAAAATATCGTTTGCCGAATTCCTAGATGTCTAAAACGCACTCCTTTGAATTGTTTTTTCTTCCTCAAAGATTTAAGACGTTGTTTCTTATGATATTGAGTACTAAAGATCACTTACTATCTGCTCTATAGTTTCCAATCCCTAAAAATAAAACTATTTTTCATAATGATTTCTTATTCTTCTTTTAAATTATGGCTTCCACCGATTATCTATCGGTGATTTCGCCAATGTCAAGTAATAATAGCAGATACAAAACAATAAATATAAATTCTTAGAAATAATAAGTAGCCGCCATGTCGAAAAACAAAACACGACTCCTCATAATGATTTATATTTACGCAAACATTCTTGACATTGAAATAAAATTACTTCACAGATTTTTGCGCCATAAATATACTTGTCCGCCCCTAACCATGAAGGCTATAAAGTCTTCGAAACCTCGGGAGTAAAAACTAAACAAATTTATGGCGGAAAAATCCGTAAAGTCGTTTTATTACAATGTACAATTTTGCATTTGAACAGTTAACTATTTTACGATGAAGCTAATCGTTGAAATCAGACCTTACGCTAGTTACATAACAATCAAGGTTGAACGAAGTGAACCCCTTCCGACTTCATTACACAATAAAAAATTCAATAGGAACTATTACATAGGAGAACTCCCCTGCGCGTGGAAATTGCAAGGGTTCTGTCGACATTAAATACCTATTAGGTGCTGGTTTGTCCATCATGCCGTGCACCGTTCCGCGTGGAAATTGCCTGAGAGTTCATTTACTATACAGAGTGTCACTATCAGTGGATCAGGGAGCAAATGAGATGTCTATGAAAACTGGTATTGACTGGTGACAAATGCTTAATCATTGTTGTAATGTGGTTCTAAAATTATTTTGATTCGGATGGTTTGTGTTTGTAGTTATATTTCTAATTTCAAAAATATAATAAAGATTGAATTCAATAGTGACTGCTTCGATGGAGTATTTGTATTACGGTACGACTGCAGTGCTGAGATCTCGGGTTCGATTCCCGGGTCCGGCAAAGTGATATTGGGTTTTTCTACCCGGTATCAGCCCGGAGTCTAGAATTTATGCTCGATATGGCCATAGGCTCGCCCCCTATCACATCATAAAACTGAATACGCACGGCGAAAAGTGAGTGCACTAGTCCCGTCTCTGCCTACCCTTTCGGGGATAAAGGGCGTGTGTGTGTAAATTCAAAAGAAAATAAAAACTCTTTTACAAGGCTACTCATATTTAAATTCAAAGGGTTTTTATTCGTTTTGTTACGCTTGCGGAATTGACTCATCCCTTCGCCATGATTGGAAGTATCATTTGTACCGCAGAGGTAAATTACAGTGGCGACAGATAGCTTCCGCATGTATTGTTACAAACAAACGCAAACTAAGGGCTTAATAGTATCGATTTCAAAACATACACCCATATCGACTCGGTAGAGAACTTATGTACCCAAGGGTATCTGTATTTGATGAAGGGTGGATAGATAGCTCTACCTAAAGACTTAAAAGAGCTCTGCTGTTTTAAATCCTACGCTGGCATTAGATTAATGAAAGGGATTTACTTTTTATTTTTTTTGATAATAGGTTTTATTTTAGGACACGAGCAAGGATATCGATAATCATCATCATCATCAACCAGATGATGTCCACTGCTGAACATAGGCCTCCCCTAAAGATTTCCACGTGGACTTGTCACAAGCGGCTTGCATCCAGCATCCTGATATCGATAATAATAATAAAAATACCAGCCTTGTATTATGAACTGTCCCACTGCTAAGCACGGGCCTCCTATACTACTGAGAGGCTTTAGGCCTTAGTCCACCACGCTGGCCTAGTGCGGGTTGGTAGACTTCACATACCTTCGAAATTCTTATAAAGAAAATCTTGGGTATGTAGAGTCCTCACGATGTTTTCCTTCACTGTTAAAGCGAACGATAATTGATAAACAATACACACGTAATTTTGAAAAGTCAGAGGTGTGTGCGTTGGGTTTTGAACCTCGGGACATTGTCTCGGCAGACCGTTCCATTCCTTCATACACATTCGAAATTCTTAGGTATGCAGGTTTCCTCACGATGTTTCCTTCACCGTTAAAGCGAACGATAATAGATAAACAATACACACGTGACTTCGAAAAGTCAGAGGTGTGTGCCTTAGGTTTTGAACCTCCGGACATTATCTCGGCAGACTTTTCCATACCCAACTAGGCTATCGTTCACATTCATGCCATCTATACAGCCCATAAACACCTAAAAAGTATGTATATTAATAGATTTGTGTGCAATGATCATTTACCATTTACCTGCCATCAGCGATCCACTTACTACCCTTCTCTACATCTAATAATTCAGCCACCGTCCAACTAACATCAGAAAACGCAGACTTGAAAATGAAATTACGCCCATAAAATATCTAGTGACCCAGTTAACTTCGAAATATGATAAATGGCGAATCCATAGTGGTCGTTGAACACAAATTGTATTTGGATGACGCGCAAGTTTACTAAAACTTCGTTCATTGTGGAGCGGCCGCATCTAAATTTGACTTACATCATAATGCTTTCAATGTTACACTGACTTCAACTAAACTTATGCGAAATACTCTTCGAACTACTATTATATATATGGCATATAAAATCAGCGACCCGTCTTCTCGTTTACTGGTCTATACAATAAAAAAACGATACTTATGAGTCTTACGTTAAAAATTAAACCGCCGAAAAAACTGACAAGCAAAATAAACATTTTTTATTTAACCTTAATAACTAATATATACGTATATTTGAAGTTGGTGCTTAATTTAAGTTGCCAGCTAAGCTAAGGAAATACACGAAGAATATTTGAAAATAATGTTCAATTTAAATAAGGCATCGACTCCAAATATACGTTATATAAGTTATTAAGGTTAAATAAAACATGTTTATTTTTTTTTGCTTTTCAGTTTCTTCGGCGGTTTATTTTTTTTTTGTTTAAAAGTTTTTATAGAATATTTTTTTGTGGTTATAAACTACTTGAACTACATGACTGCCTCGGTGGCGTAGTTGTAATACGTTACGACTGCAATGCTGAGGTTTCGGGTTCAATCCCCGGGTCGGGCAAAGTGATATTGGATGTTTCTACTCAGCATCAGCCCGGATTCTGGAATTTGTGCCCGATGTGGCGATAGGCTTGCGCCCTATCACATCATGGGACGGAATACGCACGGCGAAAATTGGGTGCTTTAATTGCGCGACTGCCTACCCTTTCGGGGATAAATGTCGTGAGTGTGTGTGTGTGTGTGTATAAAGTACATGCTTATTAATATACAACTCGGCCTTAAAATCTGTGAGTAAACAATAAATCACCCCGGTTTCCCCCTTAGGGTAGATTTTTCCAAATTTATATGGAACCAACTTCGAGGTATACCCTATCCAATAAAAATAGAATTATTAAAATCGGGCTACTCTGTAAAAAGTTTGTGTGGTCGTACAATAAAAAAAAATATAAGTACACGTTGACTTGAGAACCTTCCTCCTTTGTTTTCGTTGGTTGAAAATAGGACGAGTCTGACCGATGGGCAGATAGACACCATTCTTTCAAAACTCAGGACAATGAAAGGGACGTCTTTACGATCTAATACACGTTTTAAACGAACGAATCGACACGATTATCGACGGCAGTCAATTTAGCACCAATAGTATAAGAAATGGGAATCGGACAATCGCTGCCACCCAACTCCCCCCCTATTCTACGGTCCATTAGGAATTTCCGAGGCCATATTAATCACGTGACAGGTCAGGAGTGACTTGCGACTACTTTGGTGCGTGTTTTTAGTGGCAGGATGTTTGCATAAATGATGTAGCTTATATAATATACCTTTTAAAACAGAAAACTGTTTTGAAAGGACATGTCCAAAGACAGGCCTAAAATTCTAACCAAGAAAGTTTAAACATGTTTGGATAGAACTCCTAAAAACCCTATAGTTTGAGCCTGTTTAGATTTTGAGGCCCAGAACCCATACAAAAAGCGGTCATCTCCTTTGTATGGAAGTAAATTTGTATGCCTTCTGCATTGATGTATTAAAAACCCTTCTGTCTTGTCCTTGAAAGTGATTGAGTCTGAGAAACAATTTCATTCGTTTTATTTCTTAAGCTGGGTACTCACTTAGCAGTGTAGCATGTAATGTATCAGATACGGTATCAAGTGAGTACGTAGGCACGAACTCGCTGCGAGCCGCTCGCGCGTGGAGCGCCGTATGCTCGCAGTGACCCGCCGAGTGGCGGTATCACTGCGAAAACAAAGGCGGCTCGCAGTGTGCTCGTAGTAGATTGAGCTAGATACGCGGTAGACCGTGGACGAGCCGTACCCACTTGCAGGTTGATACAGTATGTGATACGTTACATGCAGCACTGCTAAGTGAGTATCTAGCTTTATAAAATATCAGGTGATGCTCGTGGCTTCGCCCGCGTGAAAAATCTTTAATAATAGTAATAATACCAGCCCTGTATTATATTCTGCCCACTGGTGAGCACGGGCCTCCTCTACTACTGAGAGGGTTTTAGGCCTTAGTCTACCACGCTGGCCTAGTGCGGATTGGCAGACTTCACATACCCTCGAAATACTTATGGAGAATTCTCAGGCATGTAGGTTTCCTCACGATGTTTTCCTTCACCGTTAAAAACTTTACCGCCACTAAAGTCCCTAAAACACGTTACGATGCTAGAGCCGTCTACTTAAAGAATCAAATTAAAAATATCCACTATTTCCCATGGTAGCAAATTACCCGGATTAAGAGTAGCCTATATGTTAATCTAGGACATGGTCTACCCGTGTGCCAAATTTCATGCAAATCCGTTCAGATGTTTCTGCGTTTACTTCTAACAAACATCCAACTTTTTCACAAACTCGCATTTATACCATTAACATTAATTAATACGTGTTTTATTTATACAGACGCAGCAATGTACCTCACTGCACTTGATGGAAAGCGGAGAGGTCCAGATAGAGTGTTGACTGACGAGAAATGGTTATTTTTCGTCAGTGGACATAATTTTGCCGGCCTGTTTGGACTATCAGGCACAGGCACACACAGGCTGATGCTGGGACGCGTTAATTGCCACTATGGCGGTTTTTAACACCTTACGTGCGATGATCGCTAACCGGGCAGATACAAATTGATTAATGATTTCTTATGTTTACGCGAATGTTAGATATTTAAATAAAACTATTTCACGGATTTTATCGCGGTTTTTAATTCATATTTTCTCCCGACGTTTCGAAGGCTTTGTTGTGTTTCGGTTTGAAGGACATTGTAACTACTGGACATAATGAGACTTAACATCTTATGTCTCAGGATGACGAGCAGTGGAATGCCTTGCACTACTTTGTAACTCAAGGTACTGGATGGTGTTGCTACTGTTTATGGGTAGTCGTATTCGTTTACCATCAGGGGAACGGCATGCTCGCTTTATCATTCAATGCCATAAAAGAAAAGAAAAAAACCCTCAGCAAATACAATTTAAATAGTTCCAAGTTTAACCAATGTAGACTGATGTAGATGCACATATGTTGGCATAGTGTAAAATAGTTCAATGTACTTATTGGCACTTGGCAATGTACTTACTTATTATGAGCATCAATAGTAAAACTGTGCCAGAAAATAAACCAGTGGACATTCTGAAAATATCTGAGCATCTGACTATTTAGAAGTGAAACATAATACATTCCAAAGCAAGATAGCATTCAAAGTACGACCACAATTAAAACAGGAGCAAGTTTGTACAACTATGGTTGACCGCGGTATCCAATCTAACTTATAAAGAGCTATTTTTCTGAATTAGCTCATGAGAGAGTTTGGCGACTTTTATTTTTTCTCGGACTACGAAAAAGTAAAGTATATTACCCTTCTTTTAGCGCAAAGGTAAAAAGCAACAATTTACACAGAAAATTAGCACAGTGGTCTTTGTTGGTCTTCTTAATGTGTTCTTTTTATTGCAGTTCAATGAATAGACGATTTGCCGTCTGATGGCAAGCGATACGTTCACCCATAAATAGTAGCACAAAACTTTGAATTACAAAGTACTCCGTATGACTCCACTGCGTTCGTCATCATTAGACATAAGATGTTAAGTCTCATAATGCACAGTAATTACCCTGACTGCAATGTCCTTCAAACTGGAACATGAAATGCATGAAAGCTGCTGCTCGACGGCAGAAATAGACATTGCGTAGTGACAATGGTGTCAGTTTGGGTACGTTCTGTTTATTTCTACTGCCAGATGTGTTCACATTTCACTTTCAACTATTAAAGCTGTTTGTGTTCAGAAAACGTTTCGTATTCAATTAGACGAACAATATTCAGCTCGTCATATAAAAATAAATTTGTTGTTAATATATCCATGTATTAAGTACATTATTTTTTCCGCTTGGGGTAAATGTTGACAATAGTTTTTAATGATTGTTAGATATCTACCTGTACATAATAACATATACTTAGTATGTTTATCATAGTATTAAATAAGTAATGAAAATCGTAGAGACAATATAATGTAGAGTACTTTAAAACTATACGATAATATTACTACTTAAATACATAATATTAAACTTAAATATATAGTATAATATAAAAATAGTTAAATATATTCGTAAAACGTAATATTCTATCTAAAAGTTTCAGAAAGAACTTTAACAACTTAGGTATTTAGAATAAAGAAAGTTGAAATAGTTGTAATTATAGAAAAAAGTAACAACACTAAAATATAAAACAAATATTTACGATTTAAAATAGCGCGTTCACTATTATTATGATTTTCTTATTAAACAAAACTCTGCCAAGAAGTCTACAAGAAATGAAAGCAAAGTAAAAACGAAAAATAAAGAAAAAGCTGATTGGAAAATGCAACAAAATCCGTTCCAAAACCATGCAAGTAAATTGAAATAAGGCCCATTACACACGCTAGCTATTATGTATATTAACGTATTTGTTAAGATGTATAGCTTTAAATTATCTTCAAGTATCACACACAACAGGTAATGCAATATATCTTTCCGTTCATTCCATATTTTCGATTGAACACTTTTATCGATATATATTTTCGTATCGCTCACTATCTTAAGATACGAAGATGTAAAAATATATATTATCGCTGTGGTGTGTGGTCATGAAGATTTCTATTAAAAGATGTATTGAAATATATTTCACAGACTGTCCCTCACACCTGCTACTACAACTCCTGTAAGCCAGGATCAGTAATGGCACGCATTTTATGACACCAAGCGGTGAAGCTCGGCGAGTCTCAGGGAACACTAGTCTGTCTTTATCCCGCAAAGAAATTAATCAAATTGAGGAATTGGAAATATCGAAATATATTATGCTATAATCTTTATAGCTGTCGTGTGTGATGCGCTTTAGACAAAAACAAAGTGCGAGAGATATCCGGCCAGCGGTGTTGGCATGAAATTTTAATCCCGCGGGTTCACACCTTCGCTCCCTGGACACTCATTAATCTCTTTATAAGGTCAGTTGAGTTTGTTGCGTTGTTGGGGATTTTTGTGCTCAAATCCCTGGACAATATAATCCGGTATACGTGTACTTTGGGAACTGAGACGAATTTTGTATTTCATTTATTAAGCTTTTGTAAGTATCATAGGTGAAGTAATCTTTTGATTTAATTTTAAGTGTATCTAAATTCTTAACTCAAATATAAGTAAATTATTAAGTATCAAGTATCGAGATTATTTAATTATTTCTTTTAGAATTACGAGGTTTTTTGACGATACTTATATAATTTAAATAATAACGATAATCTTAGGAGTAAAAGCTTATTATTGTATAAAATGTTTTCTAAAGACAGTTTTATAAAATTTACAGGACAATTGTTATTGAATTGAAATTCATCTGCTCTACCAACTTATGATATACAAAAAAATATTATACTGAGTACAATATTTACATAAAACTTTCGACAGCATTAATTAGACATTTATCTCCTCTGTAAAATCAAGACTACTTACTTCCACTTTTAAGTCTATAATATTATACCCTCAATTTTTTTAGTTGCATTGAATGACGAGACGAGCATGCCGTTCGCCTGATGGTAAGCGATATGACCGCTCATAAACAGTAGCAACACCATTCAGCACCTTGAGTTACAAAGTACTGCGAGGCATTCCACTGCTCGTTATCCTGAGACATAAGATGTTAAGTCTCATTATGTTTTGTAGTTAGACTGGCTACAATGTCCTTCAAACCGAAACACAACAGTGCATGCACACTGTTGCTTGGCGGTAGAAATAGACATTGCGGAGGTACCCACCCAGACGGACTCTTACATATGAGAGACCTACCACGTAGTAAAAATAAATCCTATACATTTTAAATGAAAAAATATCGTAAATTGATTTTGAAAAATACTTAAGTTTTACATGCAAGTGGTGTAACACCATTAGTTGTAAAGCTGTAAGCATCGTGCTCAATTTATCAGTGTTATAAGTGCTATGTCACGAACACTCACCAAAGTTTGAGCGGCAGTCTGGTGCTGGAAAAACAGGCTTCGGTCAGTACAGCCGTATAAAAGGTACAGAAGATATAGGACAGTAATTATTTCAAATTACAAGACTTTAGAAGGTAGGAATAGGATAGTAAATATTTCAAATTGCGAGAGAAAAGAAGGTATAAAATTCAAGATATAAGTAAATGGCGTTTCAAATTACAAATTAAAGAGGTTCATAACAAATCAAATAGATATCAATTTAGTGGGTGATATATAAGACATCAAAATGAATTAGTTACGATAAGAAGGTTTATTTCAATTTCATTGTAAGAAGGTATAACAAAAATTATGACGTAGACTTAGTGGATTTCATTCCGATCAGCAAATTGCTTATAATACATTACAATATAATTAGTGTTAAATAGATTTGAATTTCGATACAACTACCTAAATGTAAAAGACATTCATTTTCCTACGGCAAGGTCCGTCATTCCATCCCTAGTCTCTGAATAAAATTAATGTTCCGTCTTCTCGAACTTCTAATCATAAATAGTTCTTACGCCATATCGAAAGTCTAATCGATTCTACTTGACTGAAATAAAGTACGTAATTGTTATATTTTCGTATGCCCTCTATTGAGAGCCAGTTGATCTCGCTTCCGCTCGGCTGTCAAACACATAAACAGTGCAATAGATACATTGTACGAATTGGCTTCATTCCAGTAAGCGAAATAGAGCTTAGCTGCAAATTAGACTTTACTGATTCATGTAAAATGTACCAGTACAAAGAACTATTAGCATTTGACTCTTTGACTCTTGTATGAATCGTTTTATGGCAGAGTTGGAAAGCAGCTGGTAAATGGAATACCTCCGCCCTGTGGATTGGGGGCGTTTGGAGAATTCCACCACGGTATCCCCTGCCTGTCGTAAAAGGCGACTAATAGGGGCCTCCGGGGGTCACGGGTGGGCGGGAGGTGCCGCCCACCTATTAGTCTAGCCAACTTCTGTGACCCCCGTTATGGACGGCAGCGTGTCTCACGCTGCCTCGGACGCCAGGGGCGTCCCTCGGTGTGCGGGGGCTTCTGAGTCCCCGCAACAACAACAGGAAAAGGACCGCAACAGCGGTACGCGCAGGGGCGGTTGCGGACGACAACTTAGACGTGAGTCGGAGGAAGCCCGCAGCCGTCCCTAATGCGCCGAAGATGGCCATATAAAAAAAAAAAAATGGAATACCTGATGGAAAAACTCCTGTTATTGTATAGTATTTACAATACCAGTTTTTTGATGATATAGAGGGCAAACGAACATACAGTTCACCTGATGGCAAGTTATCACCGCCGTTTAAACTATATTGCAGCTTATGAGGTAAGATTTGGTCCGTTTTCGTTCGTTTTCAGACCTTAAGAGGTGATTGATTACAATAATTATTATTATTATAAAATATTAGATTAGAAAACTTGCTATCGGAAGCTAATTTTGTCAAGTTATTGCGTCTCTCACATTAATGTATTAAAAAACCCAATATATCAATGGTCGCTCATTACATTTTATAAGATCGAAAAAAAAAATATTTTTTATGTACAAGTTCGATATTTCAGTTCTTTTATAACAAATACTTTATAAAACTTGTTCTATATTTTGGGTGATATATGTAGCCACATTTGTTGGGACATATAATTTATTTTATTGTTACCATTTTAGTTAATTTTCATACTTTTTTATTTCACCGTATTCAATTACCAATTAACATAAGAATAAAAAATATCTTACATACTTAGCTCAAAAATCATTGAGATCATGATAGAAATCTAAGTATTCAAAGTACGACGCAAGCGTAAATGTAAATAAGCTAACTTCTAAAATACATAATAGTGACAACGCAACTAACACTTAACATAATTTTATCCGTAGCTTAGCTTACGAAGTTAATAGTTTAGCCCTAGCGTGTTGGAACCTCTGGGCGGTGTTAGACGTTCGTGTATACAGGGTTGAACATTCAAGTGAATTTATAGTAACTTAATTTTCATTGTTCTTTTCATTCGATATGCTTTTCTTACATATCTGGTTAGGTAGGTCTCTCTTATGCGAGGGCCGTCTGGGTAGGTTTAACCGCGACATCTATTTCTACCGCCAAGCAGCAGTGTGAATGCACTGTTGTGTTTCGGTATGAAGGGCATTGTAGCCAGTGTAACTACTGGACATAATGAGACTTAACATCTTATGTCTCAGGATGACGAGCGCAGTGGAATGCCACACAATACTTTGTAACTGAATGGTGTTGCTACTATTTATGGGTGGACATAATAATATCGCATAACGTCAGGCGAATGGCTTGCTCGTGTCGTCATTAAATAACATGTAAAAAAGCAGCAGTGTTCACGCATTGTTGTATTCTGGACAACAATGCGGGAGGTTGGTCTCCCGCGCTCGTAGACGCCAAGAGCGTCTCTTGAAGTTCACGGGCATCCTGCGGCATTTGTCTATGCATCAATCACAAACATCACAATTAAACGACATCGATTTTCGTGTCGTTATTTTGTCATATTCTAAGGGAGCTGGTCTTCCAGCACACACAACCGGATAATGCAACTCCGCTAGCGAGGTAGTTCTATACAATTCTATACTTTTATATGGTAGCTACTTCAAACTTGTTTTTATTCATGACATTTATAAAGTCTTATGAATAGTCACCATCTACCATTCTGAATGTGACTCGGTGAAGCATTGTAAAAATCATTTGAATATGCAGATAGTTTTATATTTTATTTAAAGTAACATTTTCTGTTTGTTTCAATAAAGCAAAATGACAAATTAAGGTCAGACTGCCTCGGTAGCGTAGTTGTATTACAGTACGACTGCAAAGCTGAGGTCTCGGGTTCGATCCCCGGGTCAAAGTGATATTGAGTTTTTCTATTCAGTATCAGCTCGGAGTCTGGAATTTGTGTCCGATATGGCGATAGGCTCGCCCCCTATCACATCATGGGACGGAATTATGGCGAAAAGTGGGTGGACTAGTTGCGCCTCTGCCAACCCTTCGGGGATAACAGGCGTGAGTGTATATGTATGTATGTATGTATGTACTTAATTGTAACCAGGTATCTTTGTAATATTCAGGAAAGGAAGAATAAAACAGAAACAATTGATAACTATCTTATTTTTAAATAATAACTCGAATCTATCAATTTTACCTAACAAAATAGAAATATATACCTACTAATATTGTAAAGAGGTATTGCGAATTTGTTTGTACGTTGTCATTTCTGGAACTACTGGACTGTTTACGATGAAATTCGGTATAGAGATAGTGAGATCCTGAGGAAATTATAGGCTACTTTTTGTACCGGGAAAATATAAAGCGACGCTTTTATGCAAGAAAAACTTATACACGCGGGCGGAGCCGCCAGCACAAGCTATAACTAATAATATTACGTTGCAAACAATACTGCATACAATATGACCCATTTAAAAACACGCAGGTCTTAGCATGTGCTATTTGTATTTTATCTTACTGAGCTGTCATTACAAACCCTCGGCCCTAGCAGACATCTGGCACCATGCCAGAATGCGCTCGCAGCAGTTGCCATACCCCAATAATAATTACCAAATGCATAAATTTATTGGCGTCAGCACAAAAATATTGCTGGAAATATAATCCATGAATTATTTATCGCGCGGTGTACGTTGAACGTTCCATAAATCCACGTACTGTATGATTTAGTAGGTACATACGTAAAAAAACGTGTACAAAATCTCATTTGTCGATAGAAATGGTCGGAATGTCGGTATTAAACTTATTTATTTTGTACTCGACCTTAGGAACATTGTGAAATAAAGAATGATGCGATAGGTTAAGACTTCAGAGAGGCTACTGCGAAAAACGAAATCCGAAACGTCGGTCCGAAACGAAGAAACGACGGACTTCGGATTTAATCTTACCACCAAATTAGTTCGGATCCGTCACCGTTGAACGAAGGTTTCACGCAGTTTGCGACGCTTCCGACTTCGCTCAACACTTTCGTGACGCAACAACTCTTCATAAAGAAGGATCCGTAACACTTCGTAGTAAGAAAACGTGCGATCCGTCACCCGAAACTACGGATTTCGTTTTTCGCAGTAGCCTCTCAGTTCTTGTGTTATCGACGAATTTACCGCACAATTATTAAGCAGAGCATAATAATAATTCAATTTTCTGCGTTTACTTCTAAAAACATTCAAACCATTGCATGTATCATATTATAGACTAGCGAGACACTCTAACTTCGTACGGGTAGCAGAACGTATATGCCTACATTTTTTCTGTCGTACAAAACATTAATGAATTATACACATAAACCTTCACCTTGAATCACTCGGTACATTGCTGAAAACCGTATGAAAATCCGTTCGGTAGTTTTTCGCGTTCTGACAGAAAGACGTGGCGTGGAAATTTCATTTATACTATGTAAGCATTGAGGTATAAAAAACCCCATATCAATGTATGTAAGCAATTAACGGAGTCGAAACGTGGTCAATTCTAGCTCGAGAAAGAGAGAAATGTGGTTTTGGAGGCGAATGCTGAGGATACCGTGGACCGCCAAACGCACAAACAAGTCGATCCTTTCACAGATTAAATTGAAGTCACGTTTAGCCACCATATGTTGCCAACGCATCCTTGCATACTTCGGGCACGTTGTACGGAAAGGCGTAGAAAATCTGGAGAGACTTATCATCGTTAGCAACACTGAAGGCAAACGTCCTCGAGGCCGAGCACCAACCCCATGGACAGACCAGATTAAGGACTCGTCTGCCACCAAGTTCCATAAACTAGTTGAAGATACGATAAACAGAAACCGGTAGAGACAAATAATCCGCTCTAAATGCGGTACATCCAATGATGACCACGATCCTCAGTCATGAGGGACCGACTACACACACAAAGAGAAGCAATTTACACAAACAAATAAAACTCCATTAACATGCACTGCATTGAGCTCTTTGTCTCGAGGCACTAAAGTACATTGTCTCTTAAAGCCCAGGTGGTACAATCTTTCAACTTGATGTACTTTGCTCGCACACTGCATGACGGCACACCGCAGACAGAGATAAAGCAGGGCATCTATTCACGTAATATATTGCATACGGACAAATAGTGTGAGGGGTCAGGGATGAGTAGAGGAGGCTAGTACCTGTAGTGATACACTTGGATCGACTGAATTGATATTTCAAGATTGATCATTGTCAGTGTTTGATCATTTAGATAAAAGTTTATTTGTGTATTTAATTCAATTAATCACTATTTCATCATTAATTTAATTCAATTTATCACTGTTGCCTCTATCTATTTCAACGGAATTGAGGATTAAATTCACAATGGATAATAGTGGTGTTTTTTATACATATAAAAGCCGTAACACATAATTCAATCTAACACAAATAATACATAGATTATATGCCCTAAATGAATTATTTGTATCAAATTAACATAGTTCTAGGGGTTTTTATATATTAACGAGTCATGGTAGCATTCGAAATGTCATTCAAGTTAATTCTTTTTACAAGTTTAAACGCACTTATGTCTACGGAAAAACGACACGTGGAGTGATTCGCAAACATAGCCAATTATTGGCAGGTGAAGCGTTCTCTGAGACTACTTTGAGATCGCGGCCCACGTTGAGCTCTAGCACAAAGAGATCCATATCTTTCAGTTCAGCAGATAATTCTTAAGGGATACTTAGTTTTAAGCGAGTCTGTAAACGTGAGTAGTCAGTTACGGTAAAGATAAAAATATTAACCAATAGAAGACGTTGATTTTTTTATTTCAGTTGAATGTCAAGATAAGTTTTTCATTCGCCAAAGTAAGCGACACGACTCCTAATAAACTGTAGTAACACTCCCCTGCGCTTCTCACCCTAAGACATAAGATGTTAAGTCTAATAATGTCTAGTAATTACACTGGCTACAATATCCTTTAAACCTTTTTTATTGCATCGAATGACGAGACGAGCATGCCGTTCGCTTGATGGTAAGCGATACAACCGCCCATAAACAGTAGTAACACCATACAGCACCTGGAGTTAGTGGCATTCCACTGCGCTCGTCATCCTGAGACATCAAATGTTAAGTCTCATTGTGTACTGTAGTTACATCACATCATTAATTCGTAACAGCATTTCCAACCACTAATTTGAGTGGGAGCGGATTTTATCTCAATGAATTTATTTCATATTTTTCCACCTTTCCAGGGCTCTATTACTCGACTGACTTAATTTTCCGATGTAAATGAAATTCTTGTATTTTTCACATCCTTGTGAGTTGAAAAATTTTGTTCGACGGAATTTGTGATGTGAAGAATGTTCATTACGTTTTAATTACGCGGAGTGATATTTAAGATCACGTCACATAAAGACTTTTAATAATTGCCAGAAGTATCTGCACTTACAGATTTAGGTCAACGTTATATTCGTGCTACGGGCCCATTAAAATATTTATTACAATATTCGAAATGAAAACAAATTAAGCCGAACCCCAAAAGTGCTTCCATTCGGTGGAAAAACAATGCATCATTCTTAACAGACAGCGTAGCTATTACCGTCTACGTTGAATCGTAGCTCCGTAGCATTGACGTAGCTCGTAGCGCAACATTGTAAGGTAGACTGTGTTCAGTAAATCTGGGTTTTATTTTTAGACATATTTTTAGTTTCAAAAATGTGTGCTAATATTTTGGGTACAAAAAGAAATTTTCTGTAATATTCCATGACCGTTATTGTTTTGTAAAATCTTACAATGTCAATCTACAAACTCTATCAATTTTTTTTTATTTGATTGTAATCATTTACAGGCAAATTACATTTTTCTACAAAATATGGAGAGCAATGATGAGCTGCTTAGGTCTACTATGTAATTTCTTTTCACAATAAGAACATTTCTTGTACATTACTTTTCCTACGCAAAAATGCTACTCAATCGAGATTGTAGCATAAAATATAAAGTTTTCAATTAAATTATCATATTATAAAATAAGCTCAAATGAAATGCAATAAATCGTTAAAACGAAACCGTATGAGAATAATTAACTGCATACAATTGGAATACCATTTACATGAAACCAGTTTTACTTCCAACTGCTGGATTGTCCATTTAATTGGCAAAACTGGACGAAATTAATTCATACTGGTACGGAAACCGCGAATTATTCAATTACACCCGATGCGACATTTAAACTGTGTTTTCAGTGGACTGGCGTTTGCGTTTAAAGTTATTTACGCGAAATATGTAAAAATATCTCGATTTCGTAGTGTATACATACATAAATATACACTTGTGAGTGTATATGTATATTTGTATACATTCACAAGTGTCGTTGCCTACCACCAAGTCTGTATGTACTATGTATGTCAAAATACCACGAAGAAAGAGTCTTTTGCATATTATAATAGCAACGACAGCCCCTAATGTCACGAGTTAGCCCAAAAAGAAAACAAAATTATACCAGTAAAAGGAATTTACTTTCTACTTTCTGTCAGCCTTACGATAGTTTAACTTTTGTACGCGGCTCCGCCCGCGTTAAAAGATTTTCCGGGATAAAAGTTCCACTTTATATTTTCCCGAAATAAACAGTAGGCTATGTGTTAACCCAGGACATAATCTACCCATTTGCTAAATTTCATCGAAATCCGTTTAGTAGTTTTAGTGTGAAAGAGTAACAAATATCCATACTTACAAACTTTAGCGTCTATAGTATTAGTATGATTTGCTAACCGAAACCATAATATACCATTTCGTTTGATGTGTCAACACAAATATGTTCATCCATTTACAGCCTTAAACTGACCCAACATTTTGATTCAAAATCAAATACTTTAACCCAAATTCAAATTACGCCTACACAGTTGCCGTCAACTACTGACCCAACGAAATATAAATAATCATAAAAATTTACATGTAAGTACTAGTTAATGGTTAACCCAATTCCCGCGTACTGTGGCCCGGCGTAGTGTGCTTTATCGTAGCAAAATGTGTTCGTTGGCGTAGAGTTTAATCGTAGCAGACTCGTTGGCGTAGTGTGACTCCGCTTTATACGGCCCTTTCAGTGTGGAACGGTTTTCCGTAGCGTGCCTTAGCGGCGTAGCGTGCTCTGGCGTAGTGTGGCCTCGGTGGCGTAGTGAGGGTGAGTAATGGTAACCTTTGGCGTACGCATGGCGGGTCGCGGACACGTGAGTACATTACGTAAGTGTTGCTACGTACAGAGCGATTTATGGTGTTGTTTTATTTATTATTATGAAACATAGGATTGAGCTTGACATCGCCGTGTTATTAGTATGAGATAGGGAATAAAATGCTGAGAAGTAATATTAAAAAGTGCCTCGGTGGCGTAGTTGTATTACGGTACGACTGCAAAGCTAAGGTCTCAGATTCGATTCCCGGGTCGGGCAAAGTGATATTAGATTTTTCTATTCAGTATCAGCCCGGAGTCTGTAATTTGTGCCCGATATGGCGATAGGCTCCGCCCCCTATCACATCATGGGACAGCATACTCACGGCGAAAAGTGGGTGCACTAGTTGCGCCTCTGCCTACCTCTACGGGGATTAAAGGTGTGAGTGTGTATGTGTGATTAAAAAGTAGAGTTACACAGAGACTCCATAATCACTTCTCAAACATAATTATTAACAGTATTAGACTCAGTATTAGACCCTGTATGGGCTGATAGAGCTACTATCGGCGCCGTACGAAGAAAATTGCTCCAGAGCCAGCGCTTGGCGTTGATATTCTTATGTAAGGCGTATAGAACAGTTAGCACAGAAGCTTTACCTGTCCTCGCGGGTGTACTCCCAGTCGATCTGGAGGTGCAGCGTCGCGCCGCGATGTATTACTCTGTTAGAGACGATGTAGACAAAAGCTTTCTAACTTCGCGCGAACTTTTAAAAATTAACAGATTATTTAAGCCGAGTCCAGATATTATGAACGATCTTCTAGAGGAATGGCAGTGTAGGTGGGATATATCTACGAAGGGGCGGCATTTGTATCAATTGTGTGTGCGCGCGTCCGACTCGCCGCTTGTGCCGGTCGACGCGTACCATCCGCCGCTTGAGGTAAGTATTATGCTGCGCCCGCGCCGCTGCGCTGGAGTTAGCTCATACACGCCTGACACGATTACACATACCAACTATACAGGATGGAACTTTAATAAAGCAAATTACCATCTTTTGTATTCATCTATGGCATCAATAGATTGGACACCATTATATGGATTAGATCTGGATATGAGTCTAAATTATTTTTATAACAATATTAATTATATTATAGATGACGCCGTTCCCATAAAAAAACGAAGTCGTGTAAACTCGAGGTACAATTACCCCGAGTGGTACACTGTTGAAATAATTCGTGACATACAGCAGAAATCAATTCTTCATAAACGTTACAAGGCTCATAAAACTAAGATTGATTACGAAGCGTTTGCTCATTGCCGGACTAGGGTTAAGAATAGGATAACACTAGCACTGAGGCAGCATCAAGAACGTGTTCAAGACCAATTAGTTACTGACCCAAAGTCGTTTTGGAAATATGCAAATTCTAAGAAAATTTGCAGAAATCCCAAAAAGATTGTAAAGAATGGAGAGGTACTAAGCGGTGAGGAATGTAGGAAAGAGTTTGCTGAATATTTCCTTTCGGTATATAGTAGGGAACGAGCTGAGCTGAATGTGAACAGGGCTATAGCGGAAGCGGGTAGTGAGAATGGAGCGGCGCGAGTTCACCTCAATCGCCTGCAGCTGAGAGAGGTGCAACGAGCGCTACTTAAACTCAAACCGAAAAGGTCCGCCGGACCAGACGGTATCCCGCCCTACATCTTCAGGGACTGCCGTATGGTCTTAACTGAGCCGCTTCTTCATATTTATAATCTTTGTTTAAAGACACAGACATTTCCCGATAGATGGAAAATAACAAGGGTTGTACCTGTACCAAAAGGGAAATTGGGAACAAAAGTGGATGCATACAGACCAGTGGCGGTATTGTCTACTCCAGCAAAAATATTTGAATCCGCTATTCAAAATAACGTCTTCTCACAGGTGAGTGCCCAACTAGCTGACCAACAGCACGGATTTCGACCGGCAAGAAATACAACGAGCAATTTAATTAGCCTCATGACTGATGTGGTGCCAACAGTAGATAGTGGTGGACAGACTGACGCCGCTTATTTTGACTTTAAAAAAGCGTTTGACTTAGTCAACAATGATATATTATTAAGAAAGTTGGCTGGTGTCGGTTTTACTCCGCACTTACTTAACTTCTTTGCGAGTTACTTAAGAGACAGGCAACAATATGTAGAATATGATGGCCATACCTCAAAACCGTATTGCACTAGATCGGGTGTAAGCCAGGGTAGTAATCTTGGACCATTACAGTTTATCCTAATGATAAATGACTTGCCAAAAGTTGTCCAAGAGGCAAAATGTTTATTGTTCGCCGATGACCTTAAGTTGTCACTAACGATTAAAAATAAGAAGGATTGTGAAAGACTACAATGTGACATAGATAGGGTGGTCACATGGAGCAAAGACAATCTTTTACAATTTAACATCTTCAAATGTGTGACTATTAGTTTTTGTAGATCGCGAAAACCCATATTGTATACATACACCATCGATGGGACTCCGATAGAAAGAGTCACAGAAGTTAAAGACTTAGGAGTTCGACTTAACACTGGGCTAACGTTTCGTGATCATATAACAAACATTTGTAAGAGAGCGTATAGAAATCTAGGATTCATACTTCGTGTCAGCCGTGGCTTCACCAACGTAAAAGCAATCGAAGCGTTGTATAATGCTTTCGTGAGGAGCCAATTAGAATGTAACGCTGTCATCTGGTCTCCACATGAAACCAAATATAGTCTCATGTTGGAGAAAATACAAAGTAAATTTATAAGGCACTTATATTTCAAACAGTATGGCGTATATCCGTTCTATCCGTTGATGTATCCGACTCTATTTATTTTGGGAATGGTTGGATATAATGAGTTGAGAGTTAGAAGGGAGTTGACACTCGTATCATACATTTTCAAAATATTCAGAGGAAAGATATATAAGGGGGATGTTTTAGAGCGAGTGGGCCTGTTTGTTCCGGACAGGTATGTGTGGAGGCGGCGGAAGCCTGCGTTGCTGGCTATCCCGCGCGCCAGTACCAACTTATTAAAAGAGGCACCTCTGACGCGCGCGCTTCGCACTCTCAACCTCGTGGCTATGGAGGTCGATATATTTAATTGTACTATGAGTGAATTCATAAGGATAGCAACATGGAAAATATGTTATAACACTAAACAATAATTATACAACTTGTTTGTATATTGTCGATACTACAGCATTGGGATAATAATCCTGTAAGTAGTATCAGTTGGTAAATAAATAAATAAATTTTTTCCTTCTGTTCAGGACTGTTTTACAAAATCTTGGCTCGAAATTGACCATTGTGTTTCGCAATTCCTTACAGGCCATGGTAATTTTAAGTGCAAATTATTCTCCTTTAAGTTGGTTGATTCGCCTGCGTGTCCATGTTCTCCTAATGACTGTAACTACGAACAATCTGCGCATCACATACTTTGGGAGTGTAGTCTTTGGCAAAATGAGCGTAACATTATGTTAGATAGTATGCAAATAACATCTGGAGTTGTAGGTATAATACATGGACCTTGTGGAGACTAGGCAGAATTTCCGTGCTTTCCGGCGTTTTTGCCATACCTACTATTGGAATCAAGTTTAACAGCTCAAATAGGACCCTTTTAATTTTAACCGTGGTGCTTTACATCTGGCATTTCCAGTTGTGAAAGTCTTAATAATTAAGGTTAAAATACCTTTTTTTTAGTTCATTATTTTGTCTCCCGTTTAGCTGTGGAGGGAAGTGGAAAAAAAGTAATATATTTCTAACTCCTCCCTATTCTTCTGTTTGATTAACTTCGTTGCGGGTTAAGACTAGTGTGCCCTGAGACTCGCCGAGCTTCACCGCTCGGTGTCATAAAATGCGTGCCACTGGCTATCCTGGCTTACAGGAGTTGCAGTGGTGGGTGTGAGGGCGGAATAGTCTCGTAGTATTAGACTCAGGGTTTACTTTTGTTTTAAATGAAACTCCAATGAACATAGAGTCCATGGAAATCGAGAAATGAAAAAAAATGCAAATCACATGCCGATTAAGCTATTACCACAAATGACTTAAATAGTATTTATTATTGTATAATTAACCTGTGTTGTAATGCGAAGGATATTTAAACACATCAAATTACTGAAATACGTGTCTTCGATGTGAAAAATTCTATATTAGACTATTCAGATAAAACAATCAACTCGAGATTAAAATCTTGATGCCACGAATGAAATGATAGCTAATGGATCCTTGGTATAAAGATCGGTTAAAATAGGTTAAGTACTAGAATACCCTATCACTGACAATTAGAAAAGAAATAAACAGTGGCTTAATGATAACTAAAAGCACAGTTAAGTGGAGCTTCTTTGTATAAAACCTCAATGCTAACAGTAAATGAGGCAATGAACAATGCTTACTCGTCTTTACAGCTAAATTAAACTCGAGATATTTTTATCCCCGACCTGTATAATGAATAGTGAGAAATTAATATGGAAATAATTAGAAAGACCAAGGTTTGTAACAAAGCTTTAGAATTGACGTTGATTTAAAAACTGTTTGGACATTATGGAAATGGAATTATGTCCAGTTTCGAGTACACACATACACAACACGACTTTTTATCCCCAAAGGGGTAGGCAGAGGCGCAACTAAGTCTACCTACTTTTCGCCCGGAGTATTCTGTCCCACGATGTGATAGAGGTCAAGCCTATCGCCATATCGGGCACAAATTTAAGACTCCGGGCGAATACTGAATAGAAAGATCCAATATCACTATGCCCAAGCCGGAGATCGAACCCGAGACCTCAGGATTACAGTCGTTCTGTAACACAACGACGTCACCGAGGCAGTCAGTTTCGAATATAGAATAAAAATGCACAATTCATATTTTCGTAATTTTATTTATATCTTTATGTTTGTGTTGTATGCAGCGTAACGTAAAAAAATAAAGTCGTAAATAATATTGTGGTATATATTTTATCGGTTTACTAATTATTATTGTACTCTCAGACTCGAGTCAGATTCCGATGAAAGTCTTCGTCCTATAGTAAGCTATAGGACGAAGACTTTCATCGGAATAAAGGCGTCAGGACCAATCACATTAATATATAATGCATATTTACTCCGAGTATACAATTGAACTGCTTTAAACAAAATAAAAAACGAATTGTAATTTATACTATATTGTACGGTATACCTTGAATTGATTTTTTAAAAGAGCAACACCAGAATTTCTTGTCCGTTCTTATCTAGTGAGAACTGTTTTCCGAACTGGTGGTAGAGTTAATATTGACGGAATCTAAATAAACACATACATACACTCACGCCTTTCTCCCATTGGGATAGGCAGAGACTATGGAGCGCCAAGTGCTACGATCCAAGCATACCTCTTTCGCTTCTTCCACAGTCATCAGTCTGTTCATACATGCTCGTCGGTTACGAGAACTCCGTATATGACCCTTTCTCAAGAGGTCGTCAATTTGGTCCATGAAGATACGTCTAAGACGTCCCCGTCCGACATGCCTACCGCTCATCTTCGCGACATAAATTTCTTTCGTTACTCTCCATTCATCCATCCTTTCAATGTGACCACACCACCGAAGCATTCCTTTCTCAATCTTAAACACTATATCTTCTTTCAATCCACATTTTTCTTTTATCACGCTATTCCTCACTCTATCTTACTTTCAGCCCACAAATACTTCTCCAAGCTCTCATCTCCACTGCATCTAAATAATGTGTAATATTTTATAGTTTCAATTAAATTATTTCATTTCATTTTAATCTCATGTAGTAGATCGGTAAAATAAAAGAACATAGCTTTGTTCATAGTTCACTATCGTACTAGGTTTAAACGAAAGATGTTTAACCCAATACCACTGATCTTCACCCTTATTTCAAGATAATTATTTTTTAACATTATTCAGCTGTAAAGTTCAAAGTAATCTACAGAATAATTGCGACTAAATCCCACCTTAAGCTTTATGACTTCGAAGTATGAACAATTACTGTGTCAATCATAAAAGGTTTTATTGCTACAGACAGGGACATATAAAATTTTAGCTCCTTGTGAATTTAAGAGGGAACAGTCGTTAAGTCTTCGGAGAAAGCCTTTAAAGTCTGGCGGTAAACTGAGCCTTGGACTAAGATTCCCAAGTTTGAGATGTAAAGGTATTTTTTTCTTTTTGGTATGAATGTGGGATTCCATTTTTAAATTCAAGAGTATTTGTTAATTTGTGTTTGTATGTACAGAATCCAGCAAATAAATAAGTATATTAAGTAATAGTCAAAGAACAGTTTGAATACATCATTATTTTGAATGTAACACGCTGATAATGATCGTTTTAGTATTGTCGTAATTAAAGATTACTAAGGTAAAGGAACCGTTATAGGCCTACTTAATTTTAGAATTATCATAAAGTAAAGAAAAAGTATAAAGAAAAGCTTTTGATTCAATTGAAACATATCACTTCATATTGTAAAATTTCACAAAAACAAAATAACTTACAGAATATCAGAACTATGTTTTAGCACAACAACACAAAATATATTCGAAACCATGGATGGTGAGCCATAATAGGAACTGGGCTTACTTCGGTCACACTACCTTAAACGTAATGATAAATTCATTTTGTAAAGCGACCAACACGAGCCGTACAAGAAGCCGTAGAAAAAATAATTACAAGCTGTCCATGGTTAAACAGAAAGGACAAGAAATAAGGAAGACGAAAGACAGATTTCCCACTCCCTGAACTGACTTGATTTGATTAGCACGGTTCTCAATGCTCGCTCAACGCTATCCGGTAAAAATGGAGCATTACCATATGCGTCTTTGCTCGGAAGATTGAGGACGTTGACAGCCCTACGTATTTCATCTTGAAGAAACCAAGATGACTCCATCAATGGTCCACGACTAGCTTTATCGGTAGCGCCGTTGAAAGTACTATTAAAGTCGAATGGAAGAATAATACTTTGAATGAAAAAGTACAATACCTTCACACCCACACCCACAACCTCTCAGGCCTTTTATTCCCGAAGGGGTAGGCAGCGGCGCAACTAGTGCACCCACTGGTCGCCATTATTCCGCCCCATGATGTGACGGGGGCGAGTCTATCATCATATCGGGAACAAATTCGACTCCCGGCTGATACTCAATAGAAAAACCCAATAATACTTAGCCCGACCCGGGGACCGAATCCGAGGCCTCAGCATTGCAGACGTACCGTAACACAACTACCCCACCGAGGCAGTCTTACTTCCAAGGTAGTTATCATTATTCTTAAGGGGCTTTTAAAATAAAGGCAAACTCCTTGAACCCCTTAGATGTAACGGTTAGCGTTACGGTTTAAGTTTTGTATATTTCTAAGAAGATTATATTAAGATTTCCTTGAGGATGTCTAGGCCAATTTTATGATCTGGCAGGGTATGTGATTATCTATATGTAGTATTAAATTATTTATACTATAATAGCTAGAAGTATGATGTCGGTAATATACAAAGTTTTTTAGTCAAATAACTGTTTTATTATAGATATTTAGTCAAATAATTAATGTTCTATTAACATTTTTTTAACGAGAAGATCTTTGGAAAATATTTTGTATCTTAAAAATTAAGATCCCGATTAATTTGATCAGGATTAGCGTCTTTTTATAATCTAGAGTTATTAAATTATCGGCGTGTTTACTGTGTTTTAAAATTATTATGAGATATTTATAAAATATATCTATTGCAACTCTGTTTGATCTAAACAAAAGTGCATCATTCAGCTAAAAACACATTGCTTCCCGGTAGATATTTGTGAATGGGATTGATTCATTGATTGATTTAAATAGATATTTCGAATTTAGAATTGAAATCGTTTGGTCAATTTCGGTCACGTTCTGAATATAAATTCCGAATATAAAACTGTCCAACTGTTTGGATCCAATTTGTAAACCTTAGCCGTACAAATTCGATCAAATATTTGTACAAACCCATAGCAAAAATTTCAACGTGCTTATATAAATGCTTAAATAACGAAATTAAAATTGTTTAATAATCCGTAATCATAGTTGAAATCTTAATTAACTTTTTAACATTGTTTAATGGATTAGGATCACGACAATCAAAACTAAACAAGTATTTGCCGCGGCGCTCACGCGACGTAAATGAGCGTGATTATCGCTTTCTACGCGGCTACAACCGAAGCGTTAGGTAACATGGTATTTCAAATAGATAAGCGCTTTTTCACTATGAATTAGTATTTCTAAATGGTGTAATACTAACGTGAGAGGGATCTAACTAGGGTTTCAAATGCACTATTTGATCTATTGTCTGGGATTCGGTCGTTTCAGGAATGTTCGTTTGGACAGCCAAAATTTTGACGCAGATTTGGTGGGTTCGTTACAATAAAAGCATCTATATTGTTATATAAACAGCGTTAATTTTTATACATTGATTGTTGTTGTTTGTATTAATTAATGAATGTTTATGTTGCTGTGAGTGGAGATTGTAACTTGTAAGTGATGAGAACAAATCTGCGCCAAAGTGTTCCGGATGCATGCAAGGGTTGTGCGGGCGAGCTCACCGTCGGCATCAGCTGGTCAGTGCTTCTGACGCGCGTCACCTTGTTCTTGTAGATGAGCTTCTTGAGTGCGCGCTCCACCGGCTGGTTCCATCGCATGAACATCACGTACGCGCCGTACAGCGAGAACAGCACCAGCGCCTCCTGCCAGTAGATCTCGCTGTCGCGGAAGCAATAGATCAGCACCAGCAGGCTGATCGAGTAGAAGGTGCAGTCGCGGAACAGCGGCCACCAGGTGAGCGAGAGCGTCGTACGAGAGAACATCGCGCACGCCCCGATCACGAACAGAATGTTAAACACCGCCGAGCCGACGATCGTCCCGATGCCCACGTCGTCGAACGATACGAACACGCCGATGATGGAGGTGAACAGCTCCGGTGCGGAGCCACCCGCCGCCATGAACGTGGCGCCGGCGACGTCGTCGCGGATCGCCAGCCGCTCGATGATCACGTCCAGCGCCGGCACGAAGAACTCGTCGCACACGATCGCGAGCGCGACGAACATGTACCCCATGCCGACCATGTGTAGCAGCACCGCGCCCGACCGCCGCTGCTCCTCCGTGAACAGGTCCGTGGGAAACAGTGGCGTCTTCTCTTCCGCGTCGGCGGCGGACGGCGACGAGGAGGCGAGCGCGTCGAGAGCATCGAGCGCGTCGAGCGCATCGGTGGCGTTGGGCTCGCCGGCGCGCGCCGCCGCCAGCAGCGCCAGCACCAGCGCGCCACCCATGCCGCGCCTCCGGGGGCTCCGACCACACTGGCGCCGCCCGCCGCTGCGTCCGCCGCTCCGCCGCGCCCGCCGCCTCCGCCGCGCCGCGCCGCGCCTGCCGGTCGCTCGATAGCGCCGCACTGCGCCGCGCCGCCTCTCTAGCCCCCTGCTAGCGGTGCGACCCTCGCCCCTACGAGCCGCCTGCGATGCCGCACTCGCACATCACCCAAACCGGTCACATTTTCTCTCCTAGTGCATTCACTTAATGTAATTAAAAATGCGCCTTTAGAAACTATCGACTAACCTAGAAAAGTACTCGCGGCTTTTCAGAAAACTGAGATAATATGAAGCTCCGCTGCATCCGCATGTCTCAACAAACTCGGCTGCGTAGATAATTAAAAAGTATTTTCTAGTTATAAATAAGATTTTTTGTCTATGGAAAAATGAAAATGATGTAGTAGCTGTACTTTGCAATAAATTTAATTCTACATCGAGATCAACTGCTAGCTACATCGTGAAGCTGTGGTAGTGCCTGCACGTTTGTAAATACACGTCTGTCTGTCCATTTTAATTCTGTGTACGTACCGCGGTATTTCTGGTAGTCGTGTTCGAATTCGCTCTCCAGACACGGATTGGTTTCAGACGTTTTAAACAAAATTAAAACTACAAAAAAAATTACATTTTTTGCACCTATCCGGCATAATAAAGCGCAAGACATTAATTCTATTATATTTACTAGAAAAGTAATATGCTATTATAATCCTAATTTATAAATAAAGTATTTGCTTAACTGCGCGTTATATCTTTTTAACAATTTTTGTTTATGACAACCATTTGAATCCCTTCCATTGCAACATTCATCAGCACTGTAACTAACTACTGTTTAATCACTTTATTCATTAGATATGGTTTGAGTGTCAGTAAAAACATCAATTAAGTACGTAAGAAACACTTTTATTGATGATTGAACAAACCGTAATGAATTTGAGCACTGATTTACAATTGGGATTTATTTTCATGTATCTATCGAGTATTAACTCATTCTGTTGGTTTAAATTGTATTATTACTACATTAAAATAAACTATATCTTAGATTGTAACGACCAAATTAGCATCTATAATTAAGTCTCAGTTTATCTTATGCTAAGAGACAAGAGTTTTTTAATGTTTAAATTATATTAACTGGGTTATTTAATACCTAATTTAACAGCACTTATGGACAAGTCAACACATAAAGTCAAGGCAAAACAAAAATTACATCAAATCAACTAATACTACTACAACTAACTTGCCTGTTATTAAACTTATAAATTATTTTAATTGTGCGTATTGATGTTTAAATTCAGATAATAAATCAACAAAAATTATGTTTGTAAATGTAGGCGTATGCACGTTTTACACCGTTTAATTATAATTATTTATTTGTGGTCTCTCATTTTATTATGAAGGTATAGTGTTTTGTGTTTGTAAATTTCCTTCAATTGTATTTTATCCGTATTTAAGGGTGATGTGTGTGCATTAGCTTATATAACTAATCTGACTTTGTATGCAAAAGACTTAGAAAAAAAAAGAAATAAAAAATATCATATAAAGATTCAATGGACAATTGATGACAAAAAATTAAGCCCGGAGTTTCTTTCTGCCTTTCTTCTTCGGGTAGTCATCGCTTAGGTAGCTAGTGAAAGGCTGGTAGGTTAGCTAGGCTAGGGCCTGTAGTGTCCTCACCGGTGAGGATCGCGACGCGTGCCTCCCATTAATTTTAATAAAAAATATTCTTTTTTTATCTCTTTCCTGCCAGCCCGAGCTTGGCTTCTTTATATTTAGTTTACATTGAATTTGCTCCCTTTAAATGTGTCTTTAGTTATATAAGTGACTATTTGTAATAATAATTATTAATTGAATGTATCTTGACATATCATAAGTGCAACTATGTTCGCCTACGTGATGAATAAAGTATTTTATTTATTTTATTTTATTTATTTTAAATAGTACAGCGTCGTCATACACTCTATTTAAGGTTTTAAACGACCCATGGGTTTGTCTAAATCCATGTTCTTTGTGGAACAATCAAACTAAATCCATTTACGTTGCAGTTGCGATTACTTCTAATCTAAACTATCGTTAGTTTCAATCTTTAGATTCTTAACTGGGTATGTTGGTACGATAGATAGATAGCTAGCACTGTTTTTAGAACTTGTATGAATCTGTAGAATTACAAAAGAGAAATCAACTGAAGTATGTACCTAATATTGTCACGGCTAAACCAGGGAACCCATTTGGTGAAAGGCAGGTAATAGATATGGAACTCCATGGGTTATAAAGAAATAAAACATTTATTCGTACCATATACGCTAGGACGCACACAAACATTAATAAACAAGGTACAAAGAGAGGATATACCGGGTGGAAGGGAAACGCTCTCTATACCGGAACGGTAAGAGAGAAGAACCATAACATTAACGAAAAACTATATTCATTTGCAAAGCTAAGCGATAATACTTACGATTTTAGTATTTCCGTAATTCATGCGCGCGCAATGTAAAGCGTACAAAAAACTGGGCGGCCGCCGCGCTGCGCCGGCACCGGCCCGCGGTCGTTAACCCGTCAGCTGATGTACGTGTTTCATTACGATTTTTTTGAAATATTGACCTTTTTTACTATGTTTTTCAGAATAATAGTTTGATTTATCTATCCATACGTGAAGCTGTACAGAAATTTGAGAAAATCCTACTAAAATTGTAACAATGCGATCGCGATTTTTTTAGTGCCATCACGTCAGGAATCACCAATACTATCACCTGTATTCGTTTCCGAGAGCGTTTCCCTTCCACCCGGTATAAGGCGAGTGTGGAAGGGCCGGTAGGCGTCGACCGCAACGAACCTTCGAATGTTAGATATCTGATATTCTGGGTAAAGGCCAGGTCAAATGTACCCTGAACCGGCGGGAATGCATGAAAGATCGATGAAGGTTGAGAAAACGGTAGAAGTATACCAGAATCGAGCAAAGTAGCAATCCATAGAGTCTGCCTACATCTATTGGATGGAGGTGTGATACTATGTATGAGTCGCCGCCATGCAAATGAAAATCCAGAAAGTATATTATATTTATTTAGGTATACTATTAAATTATACAATGTGGAAGCTAGGCAAAGAATCAAATGTTATAGACAATAAGTTAAAATAGGTTTATTGCGGTATTACTTTGAGTACAATTTTTAATATATTTCAAACATCAAAAACAAGAGTAAAAGAGAATAACTAGCTGCCAGTAGCAACTATGCAAACAATAAGGAGTATTATAAAAGTGCAATGATTCCTTTCTTCACATATACATATATTATATACAACATCATTACAGCTATACCTAAGTATAAGACGCTGGGATAGCAAAGAAAGAATGGAAAAATTACTCGCTAGTCCCTACAGTGTAGCAAAGCCACCAAAGCTGATCGAACATTGGAATGGCGATGCACTGCGATTGTCATCTTAAGCACCAAAACTTAAATCTCATAATGCGCTGTAATTACCTACACTAATGTCCTTTGAGTCACAAAAGTGCATGCAGAATGCTTGGCGTCCTAAATAAACATCGCGGCAGTATTTATCCAACCGGACTCTCATACGAAAATCCGATAATATAGTAAAACCTTTATAGTAATATACTCTTTATCCCACAGCTTTAGGTTGAATCAAAGGTCCACAAAGAACACATACAAATAAATACCTACATAGAGGATCAATTAAACGATTCGAAAATGGTTTATAGCGAATCAGCCAAAATAAGCCACAACCTCACGATTAAAATAGTTATCAAAACAGACGATGCGTAAATTAATAATGACCTTATTAATAAAATTATTTCGCTCATTATTAATTAACTGGGGTCAGTAGCCCGGCACGTAAACACTACAGATGAATGAGAGGGCTATTAATATTCTATCAAAACGGTTGTAATTTCGCCATTTATGCGTAAACTCTACCACACTGTATGAACCATTAGAGTATCTCACTTATGTATCAGTGATTATAGCGTCTGTAGCTGTTATCCGTGAGCTTCTGCGTTCCATTTCCAGGTCAAGTACTGACAAACATAAGTTTTTGAATATTTTTTTTTATGGTATCGAATGACGAGAAGGGCATGCCGTTCACCTGATGGTGAGCGATACGACCACCCATAAACAGTAGAAACACCATCCAGTAATTTGAGTTACAAATTAATAATAATAATAATATAACTCTTTATTGTATAACCAAAAACACAGGATTTTACATAACAGAAACGAAATACAATATAATATCATGGTTTTACAATGGGCGGTCTTATCGCTAAAAGCGAAATTAAATTACTGTATGGCATTCCACTGCGCTCGTCATCCTGACACATAAGATGTTAAGTCTCATTATGTTGCCTGCTGGTGGCGGGCAGGAAAAGAAAAAGAAAGAAAGAATTAGTACTAGCTGTTACTAGGTGTTGCTCGCGGCTTCACCCGCGTGAAAATCCTTTCTTGCTACAAAAGTCCCTCAAACACAGAACGACGCCAGCGCCATCTACTTAAAGAATCAGATTAAAATATCCATTGTTACCCATGGTAGCAAATTACCGGAATAAAAAGTAGCACATGTGTTTCTAGGACATTTCTTATTCATAGTGTAAAACTTCACTCAAGTCCGTTCAGCAGTTCCTGCATTAACTTCTAACGAACATATAAACATACAAACATTTTCACAATCTTTCGCATTTGTAATGTTAGTAAGATTTGGACAACAATAGTATAACACGTATAACACGCATGTACATAAAAAAGAGAAAAAGTGTTGTAAATAATTTATAATTATTATTATAAATGCGGATTGCGATCATTTTTGGGTGTTGCTTAGAAGTAGGTAATCTCTGAAACCGCTGAATAGATTTAAATGGTAACATAAATAAATCATGTCCTGGCTTACATAATATTTAGGCATATGATTTTTATCCAAGAAAAGTACACAGTGTTATATTTGTTGTGGAAAAAGTCACGCTCGCGGGTAAATCTTAACGCAAACCTAGTTTTATTACGTAAATTGTTTTAAGTCGAACGTTACGCTATGAGTCTATAATCGCCTTAACTTCTTAGCATTCTAAGTTTAGTCGAGTCCTCTGTTTTGAAGTTCATGGTTCTTAATGTAACCACAACCGCTGGTAGTTTCAGCCACGGGTTCTTTAATTGTACTAGACTTATTTTAAATGAAAAGGTAACCGAAAATCTATCTTCTTATAATAATAAATTTTATTACGTTGATAAGTCTCTTGCTTAGTAGCTAGTTATGGAATGCCATCCACGAAGATGCGCCCCACAGCTTTTTTAGCGAGGGTCTCGCAGGGTAAGGGGACTGATCCAAGCGTCAGTCGCGACCCATATTCATCGTAGTAAGCCATTAGGGAAAGTAGTGAGGCGTGTCATTGTAGCTAGCATTGTCTATAAATCCACTCGGAATAACATCCAGCGGGAGGTAGGGGATCTACATGCTTTCGACCTTAGTGGCCTTATTATGGTACGACGCCGGGCTGTCTCGAGTTCGATATCCGAGTAGGGCAAACTGAAATTAGGTTTTTTTACACAGACTCATCCATAGATTTTCCCTCTAACTTGACTTATGGGTGTATTACACCTTTGTCTTTGTTTTAACGTAGATATAACAGAGTAGGTACACCTATTCTAAAGTGCTTGGTACAGCTTTTTTGTGCGAAAGTAGCTTACATTACAAACTTAGGGAAACCTTACCCGTTGTTTACATACACAGATAAAATCATTTTCAATTTCCGCGCTCTTCAATACGGATTATGGACAGACACCTATGCAAAGAGCATTATATTACTACGGAAACACCTATGTATCTCACTAGCGCCTAGCGGATTTGTTCCGAACTAACTGCAACGAAAAATCAAAAACGTGCTGTCATGTTTTTATCTGTGGCTGTGCACATGTGACATTTGAGATTTTGTCTGGCCAGTATGTTTTATTGATCGAAAGCTCAAAAGAAATAAATATTTTGAATAAGAAATAGCAGCTATCTGTGTACCTAATAGTAAAAAAAATATTTGATGTTAATATTCGAAAAATAATTACATAATAATTATTACAACTTTATTTATTAAAGCTGTTATAACTGTTTATTCTTAATTCCTTGCCTATAATTTCTAAACGAAGTCATCAAGAAAGAATTGTCAATTGATAAGGGTTTTTGGCGGGAACGTGGAAGTGTCATGAGGTGCTCTTGTTTTAATTCATTATTTTGGTGATACTTAATGTTATATTGCATAATTATGGTGGTATATTATCCAATATAGTTCTATTAAAGTGCTCAAATGAAGTGAATTGGAATAACTGTGCCAATCAAGTGTTTTTTCGTTGCCGCCAAAACTCCTTGAAAAAGTCTTGGTAAGGTAGCCACTGCTTTACTACGACATAGTACGTAGGAAAAAAAAAAAAGACAATCAAAAATACCACTTAAGACGAGGCTGTATGGGCTTGAACCCTTTGCCTTCCCTATAAGGGAAAATAATAAAAAAAAATGTCAATTGATAAAAATTAAAAAATGAAATGTCATTGACCGAGTTATCACACGTAGGGTTTCTTGTTGGATTATGTGCTAAAAATTGGTTATTGTGTTAATTTCGTTAACTAAACATAGTCTTTACACATCAAAATGTGGTTGGACGAGGCGGACGGCTTTGCCGAGATATTTAAGGGCTATTTGCCTTACTACCTCCTTGTTGCTTTACCTATTTTCATCATAATGTCTCCTGTGAACCCAGTTGCGGCGTCTCATGAGTTTTCCGTGTACAGAATGCAGCAATATGATCTCCACACCGTACCTCATGGTGAGTGAAATATGCGTTCAAGGTTTTAATTTATGAAAGTTAAAATTATTGAGCTACAATTTTGAGGTTATGCCTTATTTAGATTTCTAGGACTATTTGTTTTGTGATTTGCGTTATCTTTTATGTAGTTTATTTAAGTTTGTATTTTATTGTTCGTTTGCTAAACCTTGTGCTTAATATCAGCAGAAAATTTTATATGTAACTGTTCGTCAAAAATAGGTAACATACTATAATAAACGAATTTGATGAAGACTTTAATCTGAATATGTGGCACAACATTGTAATTATTAGGTATAAAGATAATCTGTTTTTAGTCATGGTGTAGTGGAGTGTAATCTAGAATTTTTTATCACAATATTCTACCAGCCTAACAATCTCTTCAATCAGTTGTATAATAAACAGGGCCAAATTAAGAATGGCAGGGTCATCGGGTTACACATTTATTAAATACCAACAGTTAAATATAATTTTATTTTTTTGTTGGCCACTGGCCCATGCTGGGCCTCTAGGCAATTGCCTTATTTGCCTCTGGGCTAACTCGGTCCTGATAATAAGCACTCAGATTCCTAATAAAACCTAACTTCACTTGAATCTCACCTTGTTATTATACCATTGATGACACTAAACAAGCTGTTCATCTGATTGTGAGCATCATCAGTCATCACTGCCCTTATAGACAATGCCATCCACAATGCCGTGCCACACTTCTTTCCCTAATAGTTTACTACAATGAATATGGCTGCCGACTAACGCCTACCCCAAGGCACACATGCTCAAAAGTTGTGGTGCGTGGCTTTCAAGTAACTTAGGTCCAATTACTACTTCAGTACAAATTTCATATTTAATGTCTTGTTTTGCTATTACTTCTCGACATTGGCAACATTACAGATAAACGTCAGAAACAATAATATAAAAGGAGAAAAAAATAACCACTATGCTACCACAATGTTCCTTGGTGGCAGAAATTGAAATAGTCGTGTGGTCTCAACCAGACTCTTACATAAAAAATATCTATCACTTTAATGAAACATTATAATGCAGGATGCCGCAGCGCCAGCTTCAATCTGGAAGGCCGTTCCCTCACGTCGTGGAGCACCTCGCGCCACTGTGTTGTTGCCCGCTTCCAGGATATCACCATAGAACAGTTCATTGAGATCCGCAGTAAAGCTGGAGCCCTACTGCTTGTGTTACCTCAGAATAATACTCTGCTAACTCCTGAGGAGAAAGAGGTGAGATATAAATAACTAAATGTAGCTTATGGTCTCAGTTAAAATTTCTAGAATAAAAGTAATCTAAATTAATGAACCTTTTTTATTTAGGTGTACTCTTATGTTTTTTTTTTAATTGGTTCTGTAGTTCTAAATATTATAAATTCCTATAAATATTTCCACTTCATAATTATACAGTTACAATACAATTTAACTTATCTACACCACATTGGTGCAGTTTTTTTACACATTTCTCACCAATAAATCATAGTAGTCACTTGTATAGTTCCTTGTCAACAGCACATCCAACTCCTTGAAATGGCGATGACGCAGCAAGAGCTGAATGCACCGGTATACTTTGCCAAGTGGACACCTGAGTTTGAAGATATTCTCCGTGACCTGCAGCACAGCTTCATCACCGATGACAGATCTGGCACAGCTCTAGAGGCCATGATGAACACTGTGTCATCAAATGGATATCAGATTGGTATGATTAGAAGACGGGGGAAAAAATGTTTTATTGCTATTTTTAATTACAGGGATTGCTCAGAAATTAATTAATTCTTAATAATTATTCTTACAAATTATTTCTAATGCTTACAATCACTTCTGCTCTTATAATGTACAAATTTGATTTCTATGTTTGATTTTACTTATATGTTGTAATTGTGTATAGTCTGTTAGCAATCCTAAAATAAATAAAGAAGTAGGTCACCTTTCTAGCTACGCTTAAAGGCATGTTTAAAACAGGTTCGTTTCTTCCAAATAGTGGTATCAGCGTCCACACCGCAGAAGCTGGACTCGAAGCCGGTGACCCTGCACGGCAAGCTGGTCGGCCGCTCGGGGTCCGCTCAAACCATCGTCATCGTCGCACACTACGACTCTGCTGGACTTGTGCCTGTAAGTAACTTTTATGATAGGGTTGTCAAACCAAAATTTCAAGAACTAGGGTTTGAAGTTGGATTAACTAAGAATTCCGTTTAAAAAGGATGCTGTTATAAAGTAGCAATGGATAAATTAAAATCTAGTGAAAAAAAATTAAATGAAATATTTTTTTGACCCGTCAAGCCCTGCGATGGACACCAAGTCCGAGTATATAGGGTTTTTCCATACATCTATATATATAAGCGGGGCTTGACGGGTTAAATATGGAATCTTATCAGAGTGCTTAAAAACCAACAGCTCGGCTTAAAAGCTACCCAAGACATACCGGGTGGAAGGGAAACGCTCTCTATACCGGAGCGGTAAAAGAGAAGAACCATAACATTAACGAAAAACTATATTCATTTGCAAAGCTAAGCGATAATACTTACGATTTTAGTATTTCGGTAATTCGTGCGCGCGCAATGTAAAGCGTACAAAAAACTGGGTAGGGTACAAACTACAAAGCAAACGCCGACAAGGCGGCGGCCGCCGCGCTGCGCGGGCACCGGCCGTGCGTCCGCGGTCGTTGACCCGTCAGCTGGTGTACGTGTTTCATTACGATTTTTTTGAAATATTGACCTTTTCTACTATGTTTTTCAGAATAATAGTTTGATTTATCTATCCATACTTGAAGTTGTACAGAAATTTGAGAAAATCCTACTAAAATTGTAACAATGCGATCGCGATTTTTTTAGTGCCATCACGTCAGGAATCACCAATACTATCACCAGTATTCGTTTCCGAGAGCGTTTCCCTTCCACCCGGTATAAAAAACAATAGGAAAATAGGACGGTTGGCAACCCTATTTTATGATAGTAATGAAATATGGTAGTTTCCTGTGTTTGATTTCATACTTGATTTTATGTGCAAGAAACAAGTAAAATATTGTATTTTATGAAAAGAAGAATAAGTGGTTGAAAAATGAAATTATAATAAATATTTCAAATATTATATACAAAGGTGAAGGTCATGAAGGAAGTTTCTTTTTGCTCGACAAACTAAATTAAACTTTATTGTTTGTTTGAGTAATTTGGATAATGTGTTTTTTATAAACAGGGTAAACTTTTAGCTTTGTTAGTCATTTTCCTAATTTCAAACATGACTGTAATATTGTTTAATATTACAGTCAAGGTGAAGTATTTTTAAAAGCCCTGTCACTTTTTATTCAAGTAATAGAAGTCAAAAAAACGTTATTCTATACAACTGAACCTCCATGTCCCTCAGGAGTTGTCCCGCGGCGCGGATTCGAACGCGTCCGGCGCGGTGGCAGCCCTGGAGCTGGCGCGCGTGTTCTCGCGCATGTACTCCAGCGCTGCGACCCGCGGCGCGCCGTCCCTCCTGTTCGTGCTGACCTCCGTGGGCCACGAGCTGAACTACTTCGCCGCCAAGAAGTGGCTGGAGGAGCAGCTGGATTCCACTGATGCGTCGCTGCTGCAGGTTTGTTATTGTTGACAATGAAAACATTTAAATTTAAGTACCATTACGGATTTTATTGCGGTTTTTTCTCGCGACGTTTCGAAAGCTTTGGGCACTTCATGGTCACGGGGGACTGAGGCGTTGGTGGTCCGAAAAGCCTTCGAAACGTTGGGATAAAAATAAAATATCGCAATAAAATTCCTAATAGTAGTTTAATGTCTAACATTCGTATAAACGTAAGAAATCATTAATGAAAACATCATTCTCTTTTTTGAGGTATTTAGTGTTATTTACCCACATTGCACCAGCTATGTGACGACTTATGTAATAGAAGATAAGCCTATTGCCATTTATTGAGCTCGATTCCAGATACTGGGCTAACACTGATTAAAAATCGGTGCGTGTACGTATGTACGCGCGTGAGAAGTTATACTTCTTCTTATACTTCTAGAAGTTCAAAATAGCGACCTCTTTTCTTAAGTCTAATATTAAATCTGTCTTTTACTATCAATGGCATGCCCAAGTATCGATTTTGGCTTCAATTGTCCTTAAAACAAAGAAATTCATAATGGCGGTCACTTTTTTCAATTATAACATTGGATCTGCCCTTTGTACCTAAGGCCATGCTCAGATATCGATTTTGAGGTCGATTGCCCTTAAAACAAAGACATTCAAAATGGCGGTCACTTTTTGAAATCTAACATTAAATCTGCCTTTTGTACCTAAAGCCATGCTCAGATATCAATTTTGAGGTCCATTGGCCTTAAAACAAAGAAATTCAAAATGGCGGCCAATTTTTTCAATTCTAGCATTGGATCTGCCCTTTGTGCCCAAAGCAATGCTCAGATATCGATTTTGAGGCCGGTTGGTCTTAAAACAAAGAAATTCAAAATGGCGGGCACTTTTTTGAAATCTAGCATTAAATCTGCCCTTTATGATATGATGCCCTTAATGAGCGGTTTAGCGGGCAACTTCTACCGTGAGAAAATTTTGTGTCACACATGCGCACGCATCGTAAAATTTCACTCCCATAATTTTTTCATAACGCGCCTAAAGAAGTATAACTTCAAAAATTTCTATATAAATTTACCCAACCTGGGAATTGTTTATTCGACCTCAGCAAGATAATTATATAGTAATACAGCTAAAAAGACCACCATGGAGAAGGAAACATTGAAACGAGACATGATGTGACCCATTTTTAGCCGAATCCAAAAAAGGTGGTTCTATGTTCGACTGTAGGGTATATTTTTATTTCTCTTTAGAACTTCTGTGGTCTCTGATTATGGGCAGCCTAAAACAAGCATTAGCAAGCTAAAATGACAGTGGGAAGGGCACATAGCTCGTAGTACTGCCAACAGATGGGGTAGAAAAGTTCTTGAGTGGAGACCATGTGCTGGAAAGTGCAGCATGGGATATCCGCCTACAAGGTGGACCTTGCAAAGGTTGCAAAAACCTGTTGGACACAGGCAGCTTCTACAAGGTGGGTCTGGAAATTATTAGAGGTGGTCTAAGTCCAGCAGTGGACTTCCAGGCTGCAGAAGAAGATAACTTTCTCATCAATGTAACAGTCATACTCTCTTTTAGAGATCTTGTAAAGAAAATTTCTTCCCACAGGACGTGTCGTTCGTCATGTGCTTGGACTCGGTAGCGTCGTCTCCCTCTCTGACCATGCACGTCTCCAAGCCTCCGAAGCCTGAGGGGCCGGCGCACTCCTTCAAGTCCCGACTCGGAGTGCCCATCAACCACAAGAAGATCAACCTGGCGGAGGAGCTGCTGGCCTGGCAGCACGAGAGGTTCAGCATACGCAGGATGACAGCTTTTACAATTAGTTCGCTGCAGGTAAATGTTTTTATGATGATCATATTTTATGGGTTGCTAGGTGTTGTCTGTTGCTTCACCTAAACCAAAACCCACATGGTTTTGGTTACTGATGGTAAAAATAGTTTGTTTGAACTGACTCGTATATTACAGTTCATCAAAATCGGTCCAGCAGTTTAAGCCTGAAAGAGTATTAGTTATTTTCACATTTGTTACATTAAAATGGATGTAAGCAAGGGATCCGGAAAACAGACCTGTATCTACACTAATATTATAAAGAGGAGGGATTTGTATTTTTGTAATGAATAAACTCAAATACTGGACCGCTTTTTAAAGTTCTTTCACCAATATGACGCTACATTAACAGCGAGTAACATAGGGTCGGGGATAGTGCAATGTTTTCCTTGTAGCCAGTTTCGGCCACGGCATAGTAAAGTATAGTACAGTAATAGCCCGGACTTACGCGATAGGTGGGACCGAGTGCTATCCGTGTAAGTCGAATTCGCGTAAGTTGGGGTACATTTTTGCGTATAAAGACATACAAAGTATTTTGTCTTTTTCAATTTAACTTAGGGCTTCTGTCAAGCTATGAACTGTCATTTGATCTTGTAATTGAACTGGGTCCAAAGAATCAGTAGGACTAGGGAGACGAAAAAGAACACCGCCGCGTGGCCTTGACTGCGCGGCGTTCAAAACAACGAAAAAATTAAATCGTGTAACTCCGAATTTGCGTAAGTCGAAGTAGCGGAAGTCGGGGTATTACTGTATTATCAATAATAAGCTTAGTGGTTCCGCCATAATGATTCCACATTTCATAACTAAACGCAATTATCGGTTGGCAACATTAACCCCTACTTAGTTCCTTTTTCCGCACCTTTCTCACTCCCTCTTAGCACGCCGAACTTAGTGTTATAGGTATCAATTTCAATTAAATTTTTTTCGTCACTTACGCGGTATTTACCAGTGCTACTTACGCGATTTTGCACTATCCCCGACAGAAAAACTCATACATACAGGCGGAGTCGCCAGCCTATTATGCGTATGAGTACAAGAAATACTCATTTCCCTTCAGACTCACAAAGACCCAGCTCGCAGCACGGTGCTGGACGTCCCATCGGACACGTACGCGAAGAACCTCGCCACCAACGTGGCGGCCATCGCGCGTGCACTCGCCTCTCACATCTACAACCTCACCGACGAGATCAATGATGAAGATCCACAGATGTACGACGAGGTTCTGGTAAGGAGCCTTTTTTACAGCATTTTTTAAATTATGACTGCCTCGGTGGTGTCGTGTTACAGTACGACTGCAAAGCTGAGGTCTCGGGTTCGATCCCCAGGTCGGGCAAAGTGATATTGAGTTTTTCTATTCAGTATCAGCCCGGAGTCTGGAATTTGTGTCCGATATGGCGATAGGCTCGCCCCCTATCACATCATGGGACGGAATGACGGTGAAAAGTGGGTGCACTAGTTGCGCCTCTGTCTACCCCTTCGGGGACAACAGGCGTGAGTGTGTGTGTGTGTTTTAATTATGAGACAAACTTAATTGTAGGTACGACGCATAAACAGTAACACCATCCATTGGTAATATTGTGTTTTTTAAAATTCACTATCAGCCCGCAGTCTTGAATTTGTCCCCGATATGGCGATAGGCTCGCCCCCTATCACATCATGGGACGGAATACGCACGGCGAAAAGTAGGGACCCCTTCAGGGATAAACGGCGTGAGAGTGTGTGTGTGTAACATCATCCAGTGTGATGTGGCCAAAAATGCCACTGGTAAGGCAATGTTAAATTTTGAGGTTTTTAATTGGTCGATCAATACGTCAGTCACGTGATAGTCTCTCAGCCAATCCCAATAAAACAAAACAGAGATTTGTGGTTTTTGGCACGTTCTAAGTCCATAGAATTTTGAATTACAAGTAGTATGGATTTACGCTCATCGACCTGAGACATAGCATAGTAAGGACCGATTTTACGACTTGTAAATAGTAGGATTTTAAAGTTTGTAAGAATATTGTTTTTTTTTCCGCTAGAGGGCGCGCTCAGGAGTAGTTCAGTTTTTTGCGACTGTGTTCATTTAAGTGTTTTTAATTGTTTATCGACCTTATATTCGGTCCAGAAGTATTAAATTCAGTGTGTTATCGTATACTCCACCACTACAAACGTTATCTCACCAAATCATCCGTTATTAAATTAAAAATATCGTTTTGAAGATTCAATAAGAAGTTTGTGACTGTTTACTTTCTACTTACCTTCAAGTGACTGATTGTGTAAAAGTGGGAACTATTTAGTGATCAGCGGACTAAGTACTAAGTGAACTTACTGTCAATCAACGTGTGTTAAGAGTTTTTGATGATTCTATTCTCGGACATTCTAAATTCATTCGTAAATAAAAAGATTTGGAAACTTACGCGCCGACGCCGTTCTACACACTAGCGCCATCTAGTAGCCAATAGCAGATACACTTTCACTTTGAGCTATTATAATCAATTTTACTTACGCCATCTGTCTTCAAAACTAATTAATATTATATAAAATGCTGTGCGGAGTCTGTAATAATCCCAAAGGCGACTCAAGAGACGCATTCACCTCCTGTGCCAGTTGCTCAACGAAGTACCATATTAAATGCCTAAATCTCCCCAGAGAAGATCTACGTCAGGTCCGCAGCTCGGGAAACATTCAGGTTTGCCCATCCTGTAAGACAACCAACCGCCGTTACATCACAGACTCAACCCCGATCCGTGGTGCGACCTCACCTACGGCGGAGAATGACCATCCCTCTATTACTGAAGGGCGCTCTGATGTCGCAGCGTTCACATCTTGTAGCGGAATACTAAAGGAAATGCAAGCAGCTTTCACGGTAATGAAAAAAGAAATGTTTGAGTTTACACGCTCCCTTAATTCAACATCCGAGGACATCCATGAGTTTCGTAAAGAGATCAATGACCTAAAAAACCAGGTTAAAGAACTCGAGCGCTACAAAAAGGAAGCCATTGACCTCCGACTCGAAGTCGCCGATTTGCGCCTTGAACTTTCATCACAGCAACAACGTCAATACTTGCGGGACATCGAAATAACAGGCGTAACCGAACATAAACAAGAAAACCTCATGCATACTATGTCTATACTATCAGCAAAACTAGGAGTGCAGCTGGGGCCTGAGGATATTGACGACGTCAGACGGGTCGGCAAGCACGACAACAGCGGTGGAGCTGTGAATGCCACGCGGGCCCCGCGCCCCGTGGTAGTGACGCTAACGCGGCGCGCGCCTCGGGACCAGCTGCTGCGCGCTGCGCGTGTTCGCCGTGGCATAACTACCGATAAAATCGAAATCCCAGGAAACCCAAGACAAGTCTATATAAATGAACATCTCACGAAGGGAAACAGAATTCTATTCAGTAAGGCTCGTGCTACTGGAAAAGAACTAAAGTTTAAATACATTTGGACATCCAATGGAAACATCTTCATGAGAAGGTCTGAGACTAGCTCAGTAGTTCGTATCACCTCAGAAGAGATCCTAAACAAACTCCTGGGAGATCGTGATGGCCGTGGTACTCCTTCTACCCCGCAGCGCTCCTAACAGGACCGCAACTCGCTGGAGTCATTATTCCTATATTTCATTCCGACTTATTACTTTGTCTACTTATTTTGTGGTTACATGTCTAAACTTGTCTACCTTTATAAAAATTATTTTGTTATTGTCACAAATGTTTGTTACCTTTAGTTCCTATTATTTGTATAAGTTAGCTGTTTTATTAATGTTAATTTATGGATTAAGTTTAATTATTTTTAGTTTAAAATTTGTTACATTCTATTGGCTATTGTCTATCGCGCACCATTTTGCAATTATTTTAAAATTAATATTATGTTACATAACTTGTATTGAATTTATTACCACTAGTGTACATTTTCTGTTTAAGTGTTTTTGGTCATCTCTTATGTACCGGAATCATTCACCATATTGGGTAAACACTGTTATTTTGGAATGTCTCATACAGTTCACTCCTTTTCTCGCTGTGATCCCTCCCAAAACATCTCATAGAACACATATTACATTCATCGATACAATAAAATCTACCCAACATAGTAAACTACACTCCAAAACACATAAACACACACATCCACCACTAAAACAAACATACCAAGAGGTCCTCACACTATATTGTTATTTTTACGACATCCTTTACTTAAAAATGCCGTTTTACTTTTATCCCAAATCACTGAATTATAACCTTAACTGTATGACCAATATCTCCAATTATGAATACTATTGACCTCGGAAATAATATCGATGCTGATTTAACTATAAGGTGCCTCTCTACTCTTCCTGAAAACTGCGAATTCATCCTCGACAACGGCTTTAGACTTCTCACCCTCAACATAAGAAGTATTAATAAAAATTTCAACGCTTTCAGTATCTTGATACAACGACTGAAAATTGATATAGATGTCATTATCCTCACTGAATGCAGATTGACTGAAACTACTGTAATTGGTCAAATTCCCGGCTATACAACTCACTTCACAACTAAAAACTTCAACCAAAATGGTGGTGTAGTCGCTTATGTAAAAGACACCTTAAACGCGTCCGCCTCCGAGCTAGGAATGACTGAGGCTAGCGGACTAATAATTAATATTACACAATCATTTTCCATCCTGGGCATTTACAGATCCCCTTCCTTCAACTACCATTCAGGTTTCATATTTTCCCTTGATAACATTTTAACTAGTTTATCAACTAAAACATCACTCATCATTGCAGGCGACCTTAACATTGATATACTTTCAGTAGATCACAATAGACACGATCCTACAGAATATCTTGACCTTTTAAACCAACATGGCCTTGTTCCCGCCATTAACAAACCTACCAGATCAAATGCCTGTCTCGATCATATTTTTGTAAGATCAACATCAACATCGACAGCGTTAGGCGTCGTCTGCGAGACTGATATCACTGACCACTTCCCGGTGCTTCTTAGACTAGCCCCACTCACTCAAAAACGTGTCAAAACCAATCGTTATAAAACCGTTATTGACTACACTGGCCTAAACAACACTCTAGAAAAAGAAGATTGGAAGTCAATCATCGAACAAAATCATGTCGACATATTCGAAACTTTCGTCAACCGCATTCACTCTGCCATGAAGGAGAACTCCAAACAAGTACGAATAAGCAGATCAAAGTATACTCTAAATCCTTGGTGTACTCCAGGTCTCCTACGATGTATTCAACACCGTGATAGGCTTCACTCTAAAGCTCTCAAGGCTCCCAAAGACGAGATCGCTCAAACAATCTATAAAAGATATAGAAATTTCTGCTATTCTATCGTCGAAAAAGTCAAAACGGAGTATGACTCTAAGAAACTCGAAGAAGCTTTTTCCAACACCGGACAATTATGGAAAACTATTAAAACTGTTTGCCACCTCAAGAAAAGCAATAAGGATAACTCGGATCTCCTAACTTTCGGGAGTGACCCATCTGATTCGATTAATCTTTGCAACGAATACTTTTCCACTGTAGGATCAAAATTAGCTGAATCAATTTTAACCAAATCTAACACTACAGAGAGTACTTTAGCTTCCCGATCAGTCTCCAACAAAAACCCCGTAAACTCATTATTTTTTGCTCCTACTGATGCCACTGAAATAGATGCCATAATCAGGCAGCTAAAAGTTGATAGTGCACCAGGCTTGGATGGTATAACAAACGGCATATTAAAAGAAATAAGAACACATATAGTTGCCCCTTTGACCCACCTTTTTAATTTCAGTCTCTCTACTGGAGCTTTCCCGTCTATTTGGAAAACTGCCGCTATCACGCCCATTCACAAGTCTGGCTCAACAGACGACCCCAAAAACTACCGGCCAATATCCCTGTTAACAACGTTCTCCAAGATTCTGGAGAAAGTTGTTAACAGGAGGTTGGTAGACTACCTGGAAACTCACCACCTACTATCCGATAGGCAATTCGGTTTTAGGAGACAAAAATGTACCAATGACGCCGTGAAATTACTCACAGATCTTATCTCTTCTCACCTCGACAATGGGCTTAGTTGTATAGCAGTCTCTCTAGATCTTGCAAAAGCCTTCGATACAGTTTCCATACCCATACTCCTCCAAAAGCTTGAAAATATAGGAATACGCGGAGTGACAGACTGGTTTAGAAACTACCTCACGGAACGAAAACAAATTGTTCAAATTCAAGGTCTCACAAGTAACCAGCTTCCTATAAACTTTGGTGTACCACAGGGCAGTTTATTAGGCCCGACCCTGTTCCTTATATATATGAATGATATACATAACCTGCGCATTCCATCGGCTGAGCTCCTTTGTTATGCTGACGACACCGTCGTCGTTTTCACAGCCCGAAATTGGGAAACCGTCACAAGATACGCTGATAGAGGAATGATCCATATAAAGGACTGGCTGGAAAGGAACCTACTCACTCTAAATGCTAGCAAGACCAACTACATCTGCTTTCATAAAACAGCAGCCTCTCAGCCTAAGAATCCCACTCATCTTTATATACACTCCTGCACACCGTCCCCACCTACACTTCCATGTAACTGTGTAGCTCTTAAACGTACCCAGAGCATTAAATACCTTGGAGTTACTTTAGATGAACGCCTTACGTTTCAACCTCACATAAATCTCATCGCTGGTAGAGTAAGGAAGCTGATTGGCATTATGCGCCTACTAAGAAACGCTGCAAACTGGAAGACTCAAAGAGTAATTTACTTCGCCTTATGCCAATCAATCATCAGCTACTGCATAGGAACATGGGGCTCTGCAGCCAGAACCTCTCTAATAAAACTAGAAAGGGCGCAGCGAGCATTACTAAAGGTGATGCTAAGAAAACCCTTCCGATACTCCACTGATGCTCTTTATGCTGAAGCAAAGGTTCTGCGAGTCCGGCAACTATTTATTCTCCATGCTTGCCTGTCCGCTCATAAAGCAATCTCAATCTCTCCACTATATGACGTAATGAAATTAAAACGCACCTTTAGGATTCCACTCCCTTCTATTAAATCCTCATTCGCAAAACGATTTCCAACGTACAGCCATCCATCCACATACAATATTGTCTCCTTCAAATGTTCCCTTAAGGATTCCACCATGTACATAGCCAAAAGAAAATTGACCAACTTTCTACTAAGTCTTGACTACACTGCAACAGAGAACTTGATAACTAGGTAAACGATAATGCTAATCATTAGTCTTTTCACCAAACACAAACACACATCCATCATTGTCCTTTTTAATATCTTATTTTATTATTTATTATTATTTTTTTTTTTTTTAATAAATTTGTCATGTTCATCTCTCACACATTTTTTATAAACTTAGGTGAACCAATAACAAAAATAAAAGAAAAATCCTCATGCGGCTCATTATTCAAGTTGTAATCTGTATTAAGGCAGCCCAAGATACAAGCGCAGCTTAGTTTGGGTGCCACTGGCAACTATTGTATATAAACTGTGTATTTTACTTGAAATAAATAAATAAATAAATAAATAAATAAATAAATAAATATATGGATGTATGGATGTTTGTTACTCTTTCACACAAAAACTACTCAACGGACTTCGATGATATTTGGCACACGGATGGATCATGTGCTGGATTAACATATAGGTTACTTTTTATTTCTCCCGAGAAAATATAAAGCGGGACTTTTATCCCGGAAAATCTTTTTACCGCGGGCGGAGCCGTGGGCAAAAGGTAGTAAATGTATAAGCCGACCAAATAGAAAATCATACTCTAATGTATGCTCTGAATAATAAAATGAGTACTATCTAGATTAGCTGCTTAATACGATAACTTTCAAATAAAATTTACTTGTGTAAACCGTAAGTCTCATAATACGTATGACAGTGCATATTACATTGCTATGGTTAACCCCTAACAGAAAAAAGGACTGTCATAAGTTTAGGGTGTGTATCTATGTATCTGTATGTGTGTCTGTGGCATCGTAGCTCTCAAACGAATGGAACGATTTTGACGCGGTATTTTTTTTTTGTTTGAAAGCTGAGGTGATTCAGGCGTTTGAAGATTATTGGCTCATTTCCAACTTTCACTACTCTGATTGATTAAAAATTAGGGGTAATGCGACTTCGGCAATATTTTCAAGACATGTTAACTTAAATTTCTATATAACAGTTCAGCAAAGTAAAAGGTTTTTTGAAGTTATACTTCTTTAGGCGCGTTATGAAAAATTTATTGGAGTGAAATTTTACGATGCGCGCGCATGTGTGACACAAAAATTCTCACGGTTGTTTTTTTGTTAAATTTTCCCCTTATAGGGAAGGCAAAGGGTTCAAGCCCATACAGCCTCGTCTTAAGTGATATTATTGGTTGTCTTTTTTTTTAATTAATTATTAAATTTATTTATTTACTTTTAAAATATTAAACAATCAATAATAAATATTTTAAATTAAGAATCTTATAATATTAAGTACAAATTATGTCATATATATTTATTATTCTCAAAATTTTATATTTAATAATTATATATAATTTAATTTTTTAGTAAAAGGAAAAGGCAAACGCGCTAAGCCATGCAGCCTAGTCTTTTGTTGTTTTACCAAGGACAAGGACTTTTTAAAATTCAAAGGCCAAGACTGCAATTTTCTCAAACTATAAAGGTTAATGATGCCAAAGAAGTATAACTTCTCACGCGCGTACATAAGTACATGCCCGGTATTTTTTTACTTTATGTAAAAAAAACTTTAGAGGTCGGTTTGTATTGTTTTTTTTTAATCTAATTTATATATTTTTGTATTGTTTCAGAGCGTAGATGAGGCATCAGTGAAACACTGGTTCAACTATTTGTCGTCGCAGCCACGAGCGGCGCAGATCATCACTACGACTGCACCGAATGCGGGTAACTACATTAGTTTTATTGTCAAGTTTATCCTTTTCTTATCTCCCCCCCCCCTCCCCCTAGACATTCTAAAAAAGTTGCCAAGTGCCAATTATTTATAAGTTTTATTTATTGTGCTTTTATTTATTTGTATTGTATTTTTATTTATTTATTTGTATTTTTATTTATTTGACTGCCTCGGTGGCGTAGTTGTATTATGGTACGACTGCAATGCTGAGGTCTCGGGTTCGATTCCCGGGTGGTGCAAAGTGATATTGAGTTTTCTTATTCAGTATCAGCTCGGAGTCTGGAGTTAGTGCCTGATATGGCGATAGGCTCGCCCCTTTTCACATAATGAGACGGAATGAGGCGAAAAGTGGGTGCAATATTTGCGCCTCTGCCTACCCCTTCGAGGATAAAAGGCGTAAGTGTATAATATATATATTTATTGTACAGTTCAGAACTCGTGAAACTGTAGATGTACTAGTACTAAAAGTGAAAAGCTACATGTGCTCTCGACTTTACCTACAATTTAAACCACTTGCCCCCCCCACCCCCCTCTGGGCCGTCAGCTGACGACGCTCTTGCCTACCATCAGAGATGCAGGAGTATGTGATATTGCAGGGGTGACTGGCGCGTTGGAGCGAGCGTTGTCGCGATACATGGAGGTGACTGTGAGCGGCCATGCCGTCGACAAGAGGGAGCCGGAGTACACGCTGTACTCTCCCACCAGCGCTGTGTTATATGTGTATAGGTAAGTACATACATACATACATATACACTCACGCCTGTTATCCCCGAAGGGGTAGGCAGTGGCGCAACTTATACACCCACTTTTCGCCATTATTCCGTCCCATGATGTGATAGGGGGCGAGCCTATCGCCATATCGGGCACAAATTCCAGACTCCGAGCTAATACTGAATAGAAAAACTCAATATCTTTTTGCCCGACCCGGGGATCGAACTCGAGACCTCAGCTTTATAGTCGTACTATAATACAACTACGCCACCGAGGCAGTCTAAGTGTATAGGTAAGTGTTGTTATAATATTATTATTATTATTTATTTAACACTTTATTGTACATCAATGTAAGGAGAATGTATAAACATATAATAAAACTAAAATTATAAAAACACAAGTACAATTGGCGGTCTTATCGCATTCCGCAATTTCTTACAGACGTAAGTATAGTAGTAGTATCTAATAGTACGAGATCCCACTGTAGAATCACTACACCTAACGAGTATTTGCTACAAACCAAATTTTTACACATATTTAAGACTAGCTTTTGCCCGCGGCTCCGGCCGCTTTAATTTTTTTTTCGGGATAAAAGTCCCGTTTTATGTTTTCCCGGGATAAAAAGTAGCCTATGTGTTAATCCAGGACATGATCTACCCGTGTGCCAAATTTCATCGAAATCCGTTCAGTAGTTTTTGCGTGAAAGAGGAACAAACATCCATACATCCAGACATTCTTACAAACTTTCGCCTTTATAATATTAGTAGGATTATGAGAATATACATCTTATAGGTTGCCTATCAAAATTTGGCCGCTAGTATTTTTAATAAATTATTTATAATTAATTTTTCGGAAACAAAATTACCACTTGTTTTTTATATAAACTATCGTCCACCTCACGGCAATATATATAAAGACTCTGAAAAATCACGGGTGTCATTGTGCACTTGGCCGCACCTCTTCGCAGCCAGGTGTAAACTTAGACGTGAGTCGGAGGAAGCCCGCAGCCGTCCCTAATGCGCCGAAGATGGCCACCGCGGAGTTTTGGTTGGTATGCCGTGCGGTGTACATAGGTTAGGGACTCGGCCCGGCGGTCGCCCGACGCTTTCCATCTCTCCGGGCGGCTCAACGTCGGGTCGTAAGGCACGATGACCCAACATAACCGCTCAGTCGTTCCCCTTGAACACTGGGCGGTAGTAATAAGTCACTTTCTCCGCGTAAAGAAAAAGTGTTATAAAGGATATGTTAGCCTTTTGTAAGGGCGCTGGGCCTCAAAATCAGTGGGCACCACCGCAATTTCTATTTCTACCGCCAAGCAGCAGTGTGAATGCACTGTTGTGATTCGGTTTGAAGGGCATTGTAGCCATTGTGACTACTGGACATAATGAGACTTAACACCTTATGTCACAGGATGACGAGCGCAGTGGAATGCCACACAATACTTTATAACTCAAGGTGCTGTATGGTGATGGGTGGTCGTATCGCTTACCGTCAGGTGAACGGCATGCTCGTGTCGTCATTCGATGCCATAAAAAACATAGGCCTCCTCTAAATATTTCCAGACAGACCTGTCAAAAGCGGCCAGCATCCAGCGCGTTCCTGCGACCTTTATCAAGTGGTCTGTCCGCCTTGCATACTTCTATCCTAATATTATAAAGGGGAAAAGTTTGCGAGTTGGTTTGTTGTGGCTAATCTCATGCTGAACCGATTTTGAAAATTCTTTCACTAATAGGAAGCTACATTACTCCTGAGTGCTATATGCTATTATCCTAAGAAAATGTATAGTGAGACTTTTATCCAGGAAAAACCTTTTCACGAGGGCGAATTTCAGAGCGAAACAGATATACAAATGTGTTTCTTTTCCAGTGTAAAACCAGCAGTATTTGATCTCATCTTGACCCTGGCGATTGTGGCGTATCTCACCGTGGTCTACTTCGCGATACAGGTGTTCCCTCGGTTCTATGAAGAGTACGCCAGGGTCTTCACCGGGAAGACCAAGGTTCAATAAATGTATGTAAACTCTGTGGGGAAATTCGGAAATATACTGAAAAGTATTTTTCATGGTGGGGTTGGTATTAAGTGGGGGACGGAGGCTACTATGATAAGCCTGAGAGCCAAAGGATTGTCTTTGACTAGAGTATTGGTACTAAAATTCTAATGGCACTGTTACACTCTCATATACAATAAGGCATGAAAAAAAATCTATATGTTTTGGCTGTTACCACCAAACTATTTTTTTGTGTGGATAACCATTATCAGAGAATTATCTATGATAAATTATTATGTTTCTTTATTGTTTAAAATCGATTATAATTTTAAATATTATATAATTTTAAGAAAACTGAAATCTTTGTCAATGTGTAGGAAATGTTACCAAAATAAAGCGAAAACATAATGACAAACGCGATAAAAAGAATTAAATATGTGTATTTTCGGATTTTCGTCACATAGTGATAACGTACATTCTTGTAGTTATTTATTGAACAACATAATATTACTTAGACATGTCCAAATCAAAGAATAAAAATGGAAATATGTGTATTATATACAGTTGGTTACATAATATATTTAAAAAGAAGTTTATTATTTCGGTCAAGATTAACCGAGATTAATTTCCAGATCATTGTTAATTAAGTAGTTAAAAAAAGACGTAACTTATGTATGCTTCATCAATTGTGACCACCCTGTATATAAAAACATTTTCCAAAAAAATAAATCGAGTACTAAATAAGAATTTAGTGATAAAAATACATTTGAAGCAATATTTCCATTTCCTAATCGTAAGGGTATGAAAATGTGAAATTTTATTATTTATTTAATGAAAAAAAAAAACTGAGCGTTTTTGTTAACATTTTGTTTCTAAGTATTATTCAGTGATCACATGTTTAATGTATTTATGAATTATGATATAGAAGCCATTTACACATATACGTTTAATGAGTCTTAAAAAATTTGGAAAATATGACTTCGTCTGTTAATTTCGGCTCTATAACAAAAAAAAAAATATATTAAAATGAATATAATAAATTTACAAGTAAACGAATGTGTGTAAATAGCCTTATGGACTAAAGTTGCTCACATTAAATATTGATATCTGGGGTAAAAGAAAAAAAAATATTTAATTTAAAATCGGATTTTAACTACCCCACTTCGGTAAATAAACATTTAAAAGACAGCTCATCAAAATAGTGGTCCGAATTTACCCCGACATAATATAAAGTAAAACTTGATAATGTCAGCAATTTTAATATGTTCGTGAAGACAAATCATATAATGTAGTTTTGTTGGCCGTCCTCATTTGAAGTTCCTTGAGATATGAATTTATCGACAGTTACGTGTGCCCCAACACTGCATTGTACTCGCTTATACTCAGGTTTTATGGTCCCTTGGTAGAGGATAAATAACATATATACATAGATATACACTTACGCCTTTTATCCCCGAAGGGGTAGGCAGAGGCGCAACTAGTGCACCCACTTTTCGCCATTATTCCGTCCCATGATGTGATAGGGGGCGAGCCTATCGCCATATCGGGCACAAATTCCAGACTCCGAGCTGATACTGAATAGAAAAACTCAATATCACTGCCCGACCCGGGGATCGAACCCGAGACCTCAGCATTGCAGTCGTACCATAATACAACTACGCCACCGAGACAGTCAAGGATAAATAACAATTTAACAATAAACGATCCTAATCTTTAGGCTGTATTATTAAGTCAATCTCATGTTTGAGTCTCAAGTAAACATTTAATGTATTGAACTATTTAATTAATCAACCTTAAGTTGTTAAAAGCATATTCTCAATTAAGGCGGCGCTGTTACATAGACAGAACTCAGCTGTCAAATTTCATCACATATTGTAACTCAGTTTCGCTCTGAACTGCGATACCAATTGAGACGCTTTCAAAGGTCGGTATCTTAAGATAGTCGCTATTTAATAAACTCACATTAACATTAGCTCAAATGACATCTTAAATTACAATATGTGACTGATTTTGACAGCTAAGTTTTGTTTATGTAACAGCGCCGACTCAGCTGAGAGCAAGCTCTTAAATAACAGCTTAAGCTTGGTTTATTAAACAGTTCAATACATTAAATGTTTACTTGAGCTTTTACTTAAAATTGAGTCTGATTTACTAATGCGGCCCATACTCTGATCGAATCCCGAGAATTAACCAATAAGAGTACGGCATTTGTACGCATGTCAAAAGAGCTTTGATCTGATTGGCGCATTTTAGCGATGGATCGAAAAAGGGGATTGAGATCGTTTAAAAAAACGGCGGATAATCAGTGTAGTAATTTGATGATAAAATTGATAAATTATACTTTGTTTTGTTCGTCATCCATCTGGTGTCATGACATGACCCATTGTTTTATGTAAAAATAATACCAGCCTATATTATATACTGCCCACTGCTCAGCACGAACCTGCTCTACTAAGAGGGTTTAGGCCTTAGTCTACCACGCTGTTTTGTGTGATGACTGAGATTTAGGCATTTCCACCGACGAAGGTTCTTTAATACATTATTATAATCCCTGCCAACTAAAATTTACTTAGCGATTACTTTAAATAAAAATAACCTCCGTGTATATCGAATGATCAGTTGTTAATTCAAATACATCCTTATTTCCACTGTGTAACTGTCATTTTCCTCGACCAAGTGGCCACAAAGTCATTTTACCAAACTAGGGATAAAAAATGTAATTTATGTACTGCGCTTGTGTTTTTCCATTTGATTTAGCTTAAACAGATTAATGTACATAGGTTTTGGTGCATTTTAAGAGAAATTATGGGAGTGGATGGTATTCATAAGATTTTATTTTTTTGAGTTACCTGTGTGGGCAAACTTGTTTTTTATTTCAAATGTAGTAAAGTCGGAAATCAAAAATGACTATAGGGAACGTGCACGTCGCAAGCTCTGCCATCTGGTGTCGCAATCTGAAACTTTTTCAGCCCATCGATACTTGGCATTGACGTAAAATATTAAAAAGATGAAAAATAATATTTAATTGGTTGATAATGTATTGGTGTGTATCTGTATGCTCCAAAACATAAAAAACAAATCAAATGGTGTAAAATTCGATATGTTCCCAAGAATAGTACCTAAGTACTTACATTCCATGGTTATGTTAAAATCGCCAAAAAAAATAAAAGCTGAATAAAACATGCATAATTATGAGTTCCAAAAGCGTTTACAAATGTCTCATTACGTAATTTATAAAAATAAAGAAGTTTTGAAAATAATATTCAATACAAACAAATCTGTAATTAAGGGAACATAACCTCTTAATTTTTGCTTCAGTGACATCAAAATAACTAGCTTCCATCTAAAAAAGGCTTATTCTGGCCATGCTAGGTATCGCATTATATTCAGCCGGAAACGATATTTTAACATTTTGACATAATACAAGTATAGTAAAAATGAATTATAGCTTTGAAAAGTTCCTTTTTTATCCACATGTGGCTGTTGTATCGATTTTGTGCTGCCATCTGTAGTTCGTGCACATTCCCTATAGTAAATTGACATTTTTAATTAATAATAATAAGCAAAAACAGAATTTATAAATTCAGTTTTAGTCAACATCGTGGTTGAAGGCTTTTTTTAAATCATTAATTATTCCTTCGTCAAAGCATTTTAGATCTTATCTCTAATGTGTAAAGTTGTAATCACTCTGGCTATGTTAGCCAGTGTTAACAAGTTTGTCTAGTTCTGAACAAAGCATTAGGTACTTGAGCTCGGTGTAAGCATAAATGGTGAACGTTGCATGGAATTGATATAAAAATGTTTTTATTATTGTTGTTTGATTTGTAGTTAGATCTACTTACGCAAAAGGGAACCAACCCATAAAATTTGATTTGGTTTTGTCACAATAAATAGCAGATTTATAATTTCCATAAAGAGTTAATTGTCCAAATACCTCATTTGTAACTATTTAAAATTTACACACACACACACACACACACACACACACACACACACACACACACACACACACACACACACACACACACACACACACACACACACACACACACACACACACACACACACACTCACGCCCTTTATCCCCGAAGGGGTAGGCAGAGGTGCAGCTAGTGCACCCACTTTTCGCCGTGCGTATTCCATCCCATGATGTGATAGGTGGCGAGCTTATCGCCATATCGGGCACAAATTCCAGACACCGGGCTGATGCTGAATAGAAAAATACAATATCCCCGACGCGGGGATCGAACCCGAGACCTAAGCTTCGCAGGCGTAGCGTAATACAACTATGCTACCGACGCAGTCATTTTATAAAATGCCAAATGTTTTGCATCAACCAAATTGTAATAAATATTTTATTAAAACATCAACCAGTAGATAATATTTTTCTGTGGGCTGGTTCCCGTTTGCGTAAGTACATCCAATTTAAAAATATACAGAGCCTTTAGAAATATTTTTTATGCGACTCGCCAGTGACCGCAACTGACGGTAAGAGGAGATTAGATTTGTTTTAAATTATAGTTGTATTATTTATCTTACGTAAGTTTTTTTTGTTTCTGACTAAACTCTTGCTAGCCTGACGAGGGTCGGCTTATGCAAAAACACCGGTCTTTTGGGTGAGTGCAGAAGGCGCTCGAAACCCTTACGTAAGTTTATGAAAATGATGTTTGTTAGAAGTAAACGCAGAAACTTCTGAACGGTTTTCGGTGTAGTCACGGTCGTAGCTATGCTTCACATGGAGGGGGTCGTACGATATAAACATTTTAGTGGCGTGGGTTCCTGCCTTTCATGACACCGTATACCCCCCTTCCCCCCGCTTACGGCATTGGAGTGTGAACATGTTTTGTAGCCCGATCATTTTAGAAGCTAAATGTCAGCGGCCAGTGGCGTAGCGAGGTTTATTGTAAGCTAAGGGAGGTTCAGAATCCCTTGAACCTCCCCTTATGTACGACCATGCAAGTAGTTACAATAAAAACTATTTTTTTTATGGCATTGAATGACGAGACGAGCATACCGTTCGCTTGATGGTAAGCGATACGACCTGTAAACAGTAGCAACACCATCCAGCACCTTGAGTTACAAAGTACTGTGTGGCATGCCACTGCGCTCGTCATCCTGAGACATAAGATGTTAGGTCTCATTGTTCAGTAGTTACACTGGCTACAATGCCCTTAAAACCGAAACAACAGTGCATACACACTGCTACTTGGCGGTAGATAATAGACATTGCGGTGGTACCCACCCAGACGGCACTCTTACATATGAGAGTCCTACCACCAGTACATCCATCTATCTACCAACTCCACTACGGGCACATTTTTTTTATGAAATTAAAACTCAAAATACACTATAATATCATTATATTAAACAAACATGCAGTTTGTATCATTAGGTAACAATTATATAAGTCTAAGTTTAGACTAGCAATTTCATGCAGGCAATATACTATTGAGCAGAGAGGCTACTGCGAAAAACGAAATCCGAAACGTTGGTCCGAAACACAGAAACGACGAACTTCGAATTTAACCTTACTACCAAATTACTTCGGATCCGTCACCGTTGAACGAAGGTTTCACGCAGTTTGCGACGCTTCCGACTTCGCTCAACACTTTCGTCACGCAACAACTCTTCATAAAGAAGGATCCGTAACACTTCGTAGTAAGAAAACGTGGGATCCGTCACCCGAAACTACGGATTTCGTTTTTCGTAGTAGCCTCTCTGGAACCAGGCAGGACAAAGAGTTTTAAGATTATATAGAGCGGACATTGGGAAAATTGTCATAAAATTTTGAGCCTATTCGTCACTAACTCAATCTACCGTGAAATAACAAAATACCTATGTAAAATTCATTAGAATATACTTTGACATGTTTATTGTTTCTTTACAAAATTTATGCATACTAGGCATTGATGTATTAAAAAACCCTAATACATCAATGATACCAGGAGTCTTGTTACACGAACTTGTCAGATAAGACAACGAATTATTACCAGATGGTAATAACTTTGGACGAAAAATTTGTTCTTGATATAAGTATACTGTGTAATGTATTTGCGCAGAAACTTTCAGATGCGTTAATACACTAGAGGCAACTTTTTGATAAAATTGTTTAAATACGACTTGCTGCAAACTTGCAGAAGTCAGCTTGCCGTCCCTGTTTTTATATAAAAATCGCTTGCGAAACATAACTTCTGCAAATTTTCTTGCTAATCTAAGCCCGCTTAGTAATAATTTTATTCTTTGAAAACTCGTACACTGGCGGCTCCATTTATCCCACTGAGTTCGGCTGATTTGAATGTCGCGACGAAGTGGACCTTGCCCGTTTTCTGTAAAAAAAGATTGTGTAAAACATTTGAGACGCACCACGTAGCACAGATCACTACATGCTCGGTAAATGTTGTAAAAAGTTAGGCGTTCGTCCATATTATTCTTCGAGTGTACCTATAACGTAACTGCGTTGTGGGTTACGTGTTCATAATAAGTACAACACGTTTTTTAAACACGCACAACAAAAGATCATGGATGCCAAGAAGCATTTATAACACTTGGGTAAACGGAAGTACTGCTCATCTCAAAAGCAAGAGTACTTATTAAGGAGTGTTTATCTCCGGAGCACTGGCTTCCGGTACAATAAAGAAGTTTCTTGTAAGACAGTCAATCTTACTTTGGGCCGTATCCGCAGCTCAGCATGTACTGTTTCCTTTGCCCCTACGTCGGCCGCTGGCAGTCGGATCGTCCTGTCAACGACCCCTGATGACGTCAGTTGGAACTCGCAGCCGGTGAGCGGCCGGTCCAGAGGGTTTTCAAATGACAACACCACTGGTGATAGCTGGCTCAAGACTAGATGGTCGTTGATCTGAAGGATGTAGAATTAAAATTATGTTACGAAGTTTATAGATGAATGGTAGATTAAAATAAGTTGGGATACTGGCAAACTTGGAAACACAATATTATAATGCTATACGTTTAGGAATGTACTTAAGTATTGATAAATAATTATACGATGTGCAGCTATATCTTATACACTTTTACTTTGTATAAATTAAAATGTAAATAAAAGTATAAATTTCACCTTCAAGTCAATTTTAGGCTTGAGGATTTGAAAGTCGTCGTTGTCTGCCCACGCCTGCTTGGTCTCCTCGACGATCGCCATCGCCGATATCTTCACGTAGCAGTGCTCTACCAGCTTCGGTAAATATTCTTCATATGTCACCGTAATGCTGATAATTTCTTCTGCAAGATTTAGTTTACTTTTTGTAATGTGTTGATTATAATCAACAGTAATATTATATTTAATGGTGTCAAGATTTAAAAATAAGAATTACTTTCTAACAGAGTCGAATAAATTGTGATCCCTTTGCCCAGTCATTTTAAAACAGATTTAGCAACAATTGCAACATGGCGGCCCCTGATTTGCATTATTTGCAGATAAATAAAAAAATGTCTTCCATGAAATTTGCTATCTTTGCTTGATAAATTATTTAATAAATAACAGTTGCATTAAAGCTTACTTTTCCTTGGGCCCACGAAGATGTTTTGTTCTATTTCCTTCACTACATCAGCTCTTACGCCGTTGTAGTAGGTGCTGGTTGCTGACAAGGATGCCTTGATGACATGACTCTGGACACACAGAAATTACACTAGAATACATTTTACTTAGTCCGAATCTAATACACACATCGCGCCTTTATTCCCGACAGGGTAAGCAGAAGTATAACTGGGCACCTACTTTTCGCCATGTGTGTTCCGTCCGATTCCAATAATATTAACATAAGAGGTGAGCCTATGGCGATCCGTACCAGGCACAAATGCCAGGCTCCGGGCTAATACTTTGTAGAAAAAATAGTTATCACTTACCTACCTCATATTTTCTTTAATAATATTTAAAGGTCAACGTTAATTTTGTTACAGTGCTTTAAAAACAGATTAAAAATCAATTGATTATAGTTAAACTATTGATTACATTCTCTTTAATTGATAGATTTCCAGCTGGTCTTTGTAAATTAGATAAGTACGACTAGCTATTATTGATGTAGATTTTGTTATGGTTATCTTTTAATAAATAAAAAAGCCGTATAGGTTTTGAGATATGAACTTTCAAATAGTCTCTCACTCTTAACCGGCGATCTGTCATGATTCTTACCTCGTCAGAAGTGTTCTCGATATCAACAGTGACGCTGAAGTCCTTGCCGATGGTCACTGTCTCGATGTCTCTCAGCGCGAACTTGACGTCACTCTTCAACGCCTTCAGTACATCGTAATGCCTGCACATAAGATCAAGATTACCTAAGTAGATTGTAGATTTCTGAGACGGATGTTAACTACTGCAATAAGAGTATGTATAATGTTCTTCAATGACTGTGACTAATTTCTGAATATATAATCTATACTAATATTATAAAGCTGAAGAGTTTGTTTGTTTGAACGCGCTAATTTCAGGAACTACTGAACCGATTTTGAAAATTCTTTCACTAATAGGAAGCTACTTTACTCTTAAGTGCTATAGGCTACTTTTTATCCCGGGAAAATATTTTTATAACGGAAAAACTTTTTCACGCGGGCGGAGCCGCGAGCACTACTAGTAATCAATATGGCCCATTTCTTCTTCTTCTTCATAATCCTTCAGAAGTTCACTGCTGAACATAGGGCTCCCCCTAAAGATTTCCAGACCAACCTGCCAGAAGCGGCCCGTATCCAGCGGGTTCCAGCGACCTTTACAATTGGACCATTTGCAGAATTAAATTTCGATGTTATCGATTCCGTTTCTTGTAGAGATTCATGCCATATGGTCTATCTGATACGAGAGTACTAATAGTGTCCGGAGAAACGTTTTTATTATAAGTAATAATGTTGAAATAATGAAATTATCTCTTCATATTGCCGGTCGCCATTATCTCGTGGGTATTTAAATCTACGTGGTAAAACTGACTGAAAATAATTTTTCATATTATACCTACATAAAAATCTTTAAAAACTTTGAAAATATAATATATTATGAAACGATTCTTAAAAACAAAATGATTCTTACGAACCTCTTCGCCCTCTCAGACCGATGCACTCCGTTCATCAGTGCTATTCGCTCTGATGTGGTGCCCTCATTGTATTTGTACTGGGCCATTATGTCCTCTTTATCTTCATCACCAACAGGATCGAAGACTAATGGCTTCTTGGTAAGAAGGTTACGGCCGACGCTATGAAAAAAATAAATTAGTTTTAAAATAAATTATAGATACCTACGTTTACGTCCCTCGTTAGTTAAAACCAAAGAGATCTGTAACTAACTATGCCTATTAGGTACCTATTGAATTTCTTTGGCTAAAATCAATCGAAATATCATCTGTTAGAATGGTCCAAAGAGTATTCTATACATATTATACTACGGATAGGTAAGTATGTTATTGCGTAGTGATTGGATTTATATAGGGTGGGGAAAAAATATTATACGTAATAGGTTAGTCTTTGGTTGTTTCCTCACTGGTATTTATCAGTTTCAACCACGGAGTATCCCAGTTCCGCGGCCGGGTCCTTTCTCCACCGCAACAAATCAGCGTTGACTGACGCCAGCACGAAATCCACGTCGTAGCTAAGTCCGATGTCTCCTTTTTTGATGGCTTCCACGGGCGCTGGCCCGCACTGAAAAATGCCCTGGGAGCGCTCCTGAGGAGTTGCGTCGATAGCTTGCCAGCCGCCGTAGCCTGAGGAATATAAACAAAATTTAGCATATTGCAAATCGTTTATGATTTTGAGGAGTTCTCTACACCTTCGAAGTGAAAGGTCCTAAATCAACTAAATTCAAACGGGATCATTCCGAGGCTGTACAAAATCATTTAAAAACGGGGTAGAAAATTATTGCTGAACATTTAAAAATTACGTGTCGGTTAAATAACAATTTAACTATGACACACACACACACACACACACACACACACACACACACACACACACGCACACACACACTCACGCCTGTTATCCCCGAAGGGGTAGGCAGAGGCGCAACTAGTGCACCCACTATTCGCCGTTATTCCGTCCCACGATGTGATAGGGGGCGAGCCTATCGCCATATCGGGCACAAATTCCAGACTCCGGGCTGATACTGAATAGAAAAACTATAACTAATTAATTTTATGGCTAGTTCTTATGACGAAGGAATAAAATGGGGTGTTTTTGGTTCCACACTGTTTTTTACTAGATTTAGTACACAAATTAGCCAGACGTCAAGGTAATGACTTTAGTAAACTACAGTATCGTGGGCCAGACAAAGTATTGATATTTTTTAAAATAATAGCCGTTTTAAGGTTTTTTCATAACAGGCAAGTGAGATGTTATGCAGGAAAATGAAATCAATGCATAATACGCGACAAGTTTTGTACATAACAATATATATTCTTACCTTAGATTGAAAACCAATATAAAATATATCTAAGAGAATATTAATTTACTGCCAGGATATTAAAAAAGAACAGGAAAGTGAAATTATTGCACAAAATGTACATAATTAATGTTTATTTAGAAACAAAAAGTAAACAGTAAAGCACTAGAAAATATCAGCCTGTTAAACAAGTCTTCATATCATAGTAATATCTAGCTTATCCAGAAGAGATCACATAATCAACAAACTTAATGTACACTAGGTACAAATAATCATAATCGTTCGTCATTCGTTCATCATCGTTTTATTGGGATTGGTTTGAAGTCTCTTAAGACTAACACTAACTAATAATATTAAGCTTATCCTAATGAAAACACAATATAATAAAAAACTTAATGTACTCTATGAGTAAGAAGGTGAAGAGATAAGAGGAGAAGAATGAGGTAGAAATGTTAAAGATGACTTAATTAGGTATTGACGGCATTTAAAATCACAAGCATTTTTTTAAAATATTTAGTCAGAAATTCAAGGAATGCGTCAGTTTGACTTTTCAGTCTTTATCCGATAAACACCCTGGACAGGTAAACAATACAGGATCTGTTTAGATGCAGTTTACTTGCGCGCATTAATGACATATAGTGCATTCGATCCAATCTTAGTCTGTTACATCTTTATCATATAAAGATCCACAGATATTACAGAAGCAATAATCGCAATCCTTTTTGTTTTTTTACTTTACTATTTCGTTTCTTTTTTTGGGAGCATGTCTTTTTGACAGTTTTTTATAGTCAGAGCATTTTCCTAAATCTTCTTAGTGTAACTGAATATTTTCATTAGAATTTCTTTTCTTCTTTGGCCTTTTTCTTCATTTTCTGGAAATAGATCATTAGAGTTCACATTTAAAACAAAATCGTCAAGTAAGCCATTAGAATGAACTATGTTAAGTATTACGTCACTAGTACAGCTCAAAATATAATCTAAATTTGGAGGAATGAATACGCTTGGGCTTGTGTCATTATTCTTTTCAGAGCCTGACTCGTCAAAAATGTCGTCAATATTTGCTGTCCTTGTAGAATATTACAAATAATACTGTTTTTGTCTTTTCTTTTTAAGCAGCTAACTTTCCTGGATCGTTTTTCATTCGTTCATAACGTTTTCTTAAATTTTTGGGCTTGCTGCTAATATCTCTTCGCTGCTCTTCTTTTTTTTAAGTTTGGTTTCTGTGAAAAACTCCTTAATATGTTTATAATATTAAACACACAAGCTAGCAGAAGATAGGAATCTAATATTTGTATTTTGTCCCGGAAACTGAGTAATATACAAATAGAATATAATAAAAACGACACGTATAGGTACTTAGTATCCCGTATGATACCTAACTTTCATCATATTACATTGTATTAATACACGAACAACAGCTCTGCGAAAGTTTATCACATTCCTGTAGTGTTATCATTTTCTTGTGTACGTAAATCCAGACAAGTGATATACAGGATAGTGATAATTTTGAGGTTTTTCATGAATACTACAAAAATGATGTCTTTAATTGCAATTTTAAGGCTTTATATTACATATACATCAATTACATTAATTAAAACTATTAAAAATAATTAAAAGATTCATTTATTGTGTACGTGAGTACTTACCATACGAGTGAGAATTTGTCTGACCCAAACACGTATGCGGTCGAAAAGATCTTCGTCACGACCGTCTGATTATCTTATTGGTTGCAGATCGAGCGGCAATGGGCTCATTGAGCTACGCACTGTGTATCGGCAGTCTGACATCGTCGCTTTTTTTTTATTGTAGATGTTATTAACGTGTTTTTAGCTGACAGGAATGTGATACGAAATTCTTGTCGCCTCTATTCTCTTACGAAAAAATGATTAAAAATAGGGTGTGATGTGTTTAGTTTTCTAAATTTTAGCAAAATTATATTAATAGTTACTGTAATTTGATGCCAAGTGTTTGATTTTGTACATATTTTGCGTAACATTATGGTTGAAAGCTCGAGTTTCGGAAAATCGCCCCACAGGACGGTGATAATTTTGACGACATTTGGGCATTTTTTGCAAGAAATTAGTTTCTTACCCCTCTGAATTTCAGTGCCCAAATAGAAGACCGTTAGATAATTATTTCAGATTTAAAATAAATCAGGAATATTATAAACTTAAGGAGCTACGACTTGAGCCCACTAAAATTCCTTCACTGTAAGAACTAACCTTTAAATATTAAATAACATTTTACTTTTGATTATGGATGAACCATTTAAAAATAATATTTTCTTCTATAGGTAGGTATTAATATTATTATAGGTTGGTAGGTACCTGAGGGCAGGTCTGGGCGTGCCATCCACACGTCATTCCAGACATGGAAGTTCCAGATGGAGTCGTGCGTCATGTCTAGTAGTTCCTTCATGTCCTCCGTGTAGTATCTATCTATACTTAAAGATCTGTCACCGTCATGAGCCGACACCAGATTGGACACCACACGAGATGGAAGACCAAGAGCGCGGCAGACTGCAATATAAAATTGTGTTAAAAAATTATGGCTTATTTGGGATCCTAAAAGCTCTAAATGTTAAGGCCGACTATACTTGATACTGTATTAAAATCCGTTGGGAATGGGCTATCGTATCAAAGTCTAATTCGTGTTGGTAGACTTGGCATATCTTCGAACTTGTTATGTAGAACTCTTTGGGTTGCGGGTTTTCTTACATTACTTTCCATCGGCGACGTCGAGCCGTCACACAATTTGATGGTAGTAGGCACCCTTTCAGTGAATGCACCTCGGGTTTTTCAGACCTATGACTTTATTGCATGTAATAAAAATGGTTCAAATTCAAATGAGCTAACTTGCATACTTGAGATTTCTTGAAATCAAATCGAAATTGAGTATTATACTTCAGGCTATCGAAGATCAAGGTGTAACCACCCTGAGACTTATGGAGCTCATTCACGGGAACAATTTCTTATATTATCGACAATGTGAACTTAGAAATTACCAGTGTTAGCGACGCACGCAAACACCCAGCATTGTCCGTAAGCCACGGACCTCTTAGTCTTCAGGAACTGGCTGAGAATGTCCACGGAGCCCGTCCAGTCCCAAGGTGCTGTCCCATCGTCGTATGTTCCTTTCCAACGACCGATAAGCACGCCGCCATCGTCGTCGTTTGCGTTTACGATCCGAGAGATGGCACGGGATAATTTGATTGGGTCTCCACGGCTAGTGGTAGAAAAAATGTGTTATCAAACTGATTGATCCGACGAGTAAGTTTACTAGATGATAAGCGCTAAACCTATTTAAAATCAGAAGCAAAACATCCAAAAACTTAAAGTTACAGAATCGCAGCTTTTAACAAATCCTTATTAATTGTCTACTTAACAGCTTTTATACAAGGTATGTTTAAAATATGCATTATCATATTTTTTTACGTACGTGGGTGATAAAGACAAAATAAATAAATTAATTTACTAAAAACATAATAGGCGCCATCTGGGCAGGTACCACCGCAATGTTTATTTCTACCTCCAAGCAGCAGTGTGTTTGGTCTATTGTGTTCTAGTTTGAAGGATATGATACTCAGCATAATGAGCTTAATACTTAATATCTTATGTCTCAGGGTGATTCGCACTGTTGAGTATCACGCAGAACTTTGATATTCAAAGTTCTATATAGTGTTGCTACTGTTTATGGGTGGTCGTGTGGCTTATCACCAGACGAGCGGTAAGCTCGTCTCGTCATTCAATCATAATAAAAACATATGTCTACTTCTTACTGGTAGAAAGGAATATTAGCTTTATCTAGCATGAGCATACACGCCGGCAGCACAATGTCATCAAACTGCCCGAATGTCCAGGGCGTACCGTCGCGGCCCAGCCACACCTTGCCGACGTCATGCAGGACGTATTCTTGAAGAAGGTTGCTGTCCTCCATGTAAGTCTGGTCGTCTGAGAGAGATAAATAAATATATTTAGAGACAAATCTAGACGGTGCTCAATACGCAGGTCTACATGGTATGTAATAGGGGAGACCGGGGATGGTTGGCGATAGGGGCAGGATGAATAACAGTCAATAACTCGAGCTATATTAAAGTGTTGCGTTGTCCTGATATACACGAAAAGCCGTTAACTGTTTACGAATCTTCACTGCAAACGCGGCATCATGGGCGCACTTAATCCGGGAGAAAAAACGATTTATCGAAAAATAATACCCATGAGGAATTATTTACCTCTGAATATTATTTGTATTCAAGCCTTTATACTAGATGTCATTTACTTTCAAGCAATTTAAAGTAAGAGTTTGGTTATTGATGATTATTTTATTGTATTTTTTTTTATATTTCGACACTGTTTTGAGATACTCACATGTGTTTGAAATTAAAAAAGTAGTTTGGGGCTGGTAGACAAACTTTGTATTGGGGCTAGTTGACTACCTAGAAAATGTACTACGTAGTAATCGAATTATTCTTCACATGGAATAAGTTAAGTTTTTTGTCAAATTTATCAAAAGTTTGTTATTTTAAAACCACGTGGATTTACAAAAGAATAACTAATCGAAACAGTAAACCCTCTGCTGGTGGTAGGATTTTTGTTTCCGCCCCAATAATGAATATCGTACAAAAAGCGACAAATTTTATGTAAATTATATAAATGTTACTGATATTTTGTCTCAATAAGGCACATTGATAATAGTAAATAAGTATTTGTTGTATTTTCTTTTATTTTATTGCCGTATTTTACACCAATCATTATCGTAGGTCAATTTGCCCCCAGTGAATAGTCCACCAACCCCAGGCATGGGGTAGGTTGACTTGATTTTCTTGTTCCACAAAATTGCTTTTGTACACTACGTTATAAACAATCGCGAGGTTTTTGGTATTTCTTTCGAAAGCTTATTAGTTTACCTATCGAACCTATAGGATTTTTTGACATTGAATACTAAAACAAAAAAATTATAAGCCTCCAAGCCGAAAATTGGTCAACTATCCCCGGTCTCCCCTATATTACATAATATATTCTATATTATAGAAAGACTGATCCTGAAACCAAACTACATAATAAATTAAATGCTTATAAAAGCGACAACTACTAACAAACCATACAACGCTGCTTCTTTTGAAATCTCACCTTGGTTCCATGGGTTGAAGAGGATGTAAAGATCTTGGTCGTATTTGTACACCGCCTTTTTAGGCGCGTTCTTTAGTGTAGTGACTACCTGGAGTTTCCAGTTTCCTATAGGGAGCGTTGCTGGGGTTGAAACCTGGTAAAAAGGAAATTCACCATATTTAAGATGGCTTTGAAAGCTATTTTATACGTAGCTTTGTATTTTTTTAACATGGATTTTTTCTCGAATTGAACCTGCTGGATGCTATTTATTTCTCACCACATTCGGTAATTTAGTGTTTATTCCTAGCTTTATACTTTACATTAGTTGGACAAACTTTAATTGTAGCCCTAAGGGCCTGGACCATGAGGTTTAAATTATGAAACAACATGATGTCCGCTGCTGAACATAGGCCACCCGTAAAGATTTCTACACGGACCTGACAAAAGCGGATTATAAAAGCGTCTGTCCAATATTAATTACCATTCATCTATCGCAATTCAAATGTATGTACATTTTAACGAAGGTATTAACACTTTTTGTTCACAATATAATTTACCTACCCATCGCACACGCTAGTAAAACCACAATGTATTCAGTTTTTCGTGTGAATGTATCAATAATGCTTATTACGATAATAAATCCTGTTAACAAAGGCCTAATCCGACTCGATAAAGAGGAATTATAGAAGATTCTTACTTCGAAGGAATGTGTATTGTCCATGATTGCCGTCAGCTTGGCTGTCCATATGTGTGAGTTGTGTGTGACGCCGGAGCGGAGGTAAACCGATCCTTGGGTTTCCATATGGACTTTGTCACCTGTAAAATATTTTTCATAAGTGTTTCAGATTCCAATGAGTAGGTACTCAAAATTCGTCTCTTCCTTTTATTTATAATTCTTTCATGGAAAATGTATTTCCAACTCCTCCCTATCCTTATTTGATTAACTTCGATGCGGGTTAAGACTAATTAGTAGACTAGGTGTCATAAAATGCGTGCCACTGCTGATCCTGGCTTACAGGAGTTGCAGTGGCGGGTGTGACGGTAGGATAGTCTCTAGTAACTTGGATTTAGTAGTATCTACAGTTAAAACTGTGGTTTCGAATGGGTCTGTGGGATAGCAAAATAGTACTCACCAAGAGAAAATACAAGTTGCACCAAGTCTTCGGTTTCGTTGTAAGGCCGGTTGAAATGTACCATGCCCTTGAACGGCTGCCCGCGACGGACTATCGTGGTTTTCGGGTCTTCATCGTGCAGTACTTCAAACCTGAATGAATTGATTGATTAATATCAGTGTATTTGTCAAAGAAATTATGATACGCTTATTTCTATAAAGCTGTAACAACAATAGACATATCAATAAAACCACCTATAAAAAGCGTTTTATTCAGAAGTTCATAAGAGGGAACACAAAAATTACTTTCTATATATGAATTTTAACAGACGTCCTGTGAGTACTGTATCGTGTGATAATTTGATATTCAATTCTGAAAATCATACAATAATAATTTACTTAGTTCGGATTTTTTCTACATTAGTATACATGTATGTATCAACTCTGATTATGGTATAACTATGATTTGAGATAGCGGTATTAACATGAATACGTATGGAGTATATATAAGTATTCTATCATCTGTTGAAGTTTTCTTTAAATCGGCACGCCAAAGTCTCTCTACACTGCACGATGTTACGCGGAGTGGAAACTATTATCCTACTAATATTATAAACGCGAAAGTTGGTAAAAATTGATGTATTGATGTTTGTTACTTTTTCACGCAAAAACTACTACTAAACGGATTTCGATGAAATTTGGCACACGGGTAGATCATGTCCTGGATTAACACACAAGCTACATTTTATCCCAGTAAAATATAAAGCGGGACTTTTATCCCGAATAAACTCATTCACGCGGGCGGAGTCGCGGGCAAAAGCTAGTATTATTTATTATTATTAGGTATGAGTAAAAAAAATATCGAGTTTCGAGTTATCGATAGCAAAGTAGAGTATCGTCATATTATCTGGCCAAAAATCCAAATCCTTACGCTGCGTTAAATGGGGTTTTATTAAGTATGTTAAAAATATGCTAATAAGTAATTCACTGAGTTGGTACACAACTTAACACCCTCAACTTATTTTTTTTGTAAATTGCGAATGAACACAGTAAAACTTACTTGTCTGTTTTGTGGGTCTTTGCATTTTCTTTGGGATAGAAATCTAACAGGTTTACTTGCAGCGGCTCCATGGTGCACGTGTTCTAGACCTGCTACAAAAAAATGGAATTATATGACGTTTTATTTAAAATAATTCTAATAGAACAATTATTGATAAATAACGGCTATAAAACGATATATTTAATTCTAAGTACCTGTATTTTCAATGCGTAAAATTATTTCACGACAAAATATATAGTAGGTTGGTGCGTTAGAAGCGCGCTCCTCTTCAGCGATCGTCAGATATACTCTGAATACGCTTCCAGATATTACCAACGTATATATATGGACAATGGAGGAAGAAATTGTTTAAAATATGTTTAAAATACATATTATTAATAGGATTGTGTCGTCAACGGGAAAACCTTTTATGTACCTATTTCTAAAAATATTATTTGCCTCATTGTGACATTATCATGAAAATCCAGGATTATATTATTCATACGTACCTACATACATATACATATACTCTCACGCCTGTTATCCCCGAAGGGGTAGGCAGAGGCGCAACTAGTGCACCCACTTTTCGCCGACATTCCGTCCCATGATGTGATAGGGGGCGAGCCTATCGCCATATCGGGCACAAATTCCAGACTCCGGACTGATACTGAATAGAAAAACTCAATATCACTTTGCCCGACCCGGGGATCGAACCCGAGACCTCAGCTTTGCAGTCGTACTGTAATACAACTACGCCACCGAGGCAGTCATACGTACCTAATTAAACTAAACTTGTATTGATATTCAGTCTAGGTACAAGCAACAAATCAACCTTACATAAATGAAGTCCCGAGTCGCGACTGTCTGTCTTCACGCGATAAACTCAAAAAGTACTAAACGGATTTCGATGAAATTTGATACGGATAGTTTGAGACCGTGGGAGGGCATAGGCTACTTTTCATCCCTGGAATATATATAGCTGGAATTTTATCTCAGAAAAACAAAAGCTAGTTTCTAAGTGTAAAGATACATGGAAAATCATAAATGAAAATAGACTATGTCCACCACGTGAATACATAATGGAGGTAAATTGCAATAATGTTAAAAAAACAGATCCCTTAGATATAGCTAACGCGTTCAATGATCACTTCATTGATCAAGTAGAATCACTTTCAAAACCCTTATCATCCGTATATTCCATGGGATCGAATAATATATTAAGTCAGTCTATGTTTCTAGCCCCCACTACTCCGAACGAAGTATACAGAACTATACAAAATTTAAAGAACAAAACTAGTGTAGGTTATGACGGCATCTCCACCAAAGTTCTAAAGTTCGTTTCAGAAGTTATATCAGAACCGATTAGTCATATAATTAATTTAAGTATCTCTTCTGGAACTTATCCACATAAATTGAAACCGACTATTATCAAACCTTTATTTAAAAAACATGATCGAACCGATATTTCTAATTATAGACCGATTGCTCTTATTCCTGTTATGTCCAAAGTATTTGAAAACATTATACATTGTTCTTTGTATTCTCACCTTAACAAACATAATATTTTAGTTAACGAGCAAAAATGTTTCAGGAAAAACTGTTCCATCAATATGGCTATCTACGAGTTCCTTAATTTAATAATGTCCGATATGAATGAAAGAATTCAAACTAGTGCTATTTTTATGGACATGACTAAAGCCTTCGATTTAGTTGATCATAATATTTTATTACACAAACTATACAATTATGGTATTAGAGGAAACGTATTATCCCTTTTAAAGTCTTACCTCAGCAATAGGACGTAGACATGGGCGCCGCGCCGGCGTTACGCCGCCGGGCAGGACCCGCGCGCCGCCGCCGCCGCCGCCTAACTTGGGCGGCGTGGATTTTGTGAATACTTTTAATTTTTATTGTAATATTTTATGAATGATTGGGTCTCAAATGTCATATTTAGTTCGATGTAGACATAGGCGCCGCGCCGGCGTGGATTTGGAATAAAAGAACATTTTTCTTCAAAAATTTTATTCATAGTTATTGGCCGACTTGGGTTTTTTAAAGTTAATAACAGAAAAACGACTATTAGCGTTAACGATTGTAAAAGGCATCTTGGCTACGGCCTCTGTGCTCACGCGCCCATACGCGGCTGCGCTCTTTCAAGCTGTCTAACCTAAAAGGTCCTGGCATCGCTAACTAAACTTTATGCCACGGAGTTACAACAGTACCTTTTCAGCCGAAACCTTGGACCTCCGAATCTCTCTGCAATGCTGTCCAGTGGAATCGGCAGCAGATAATAAGGGCGTACCACACGATCTTGTACGTGACTTACTTGTTGGTTAGATACCGGCCTAGGATCTGGACCCCAAAAGCCCTACGGCCACCTTCCACTGGCTCGAGGAAGCTTCCACACACGAGCAGCGTCCGGCTCCTAAATAGAGGCCAAGCGGGCTCCTTTCGGCGGAGTTGCCATGGAGGATGTGGTCTCAGGCTGGAGACCCCGTCCTCGGTGCTCAGATGTTTTAGTAGTCCACCCTGATTTCACCAAGGCGTGAAGCAACTATGGTCCAACTATCAACTGATAAATGTACTCATCGGAGAACATTGTTCCGGAGAGTATCTGTGGCAGATCGTAGGTGTCTTACGGTCAGGTGCATGTGATCGTTTTTACTGGTCCATGGTCAACAGGCGGAGATTCCAGATTGTGGTGGCTAACTTTTTCGGAGTAGTCCTACATCAGAAAGAGAGCGCTACGAGAGATCGATTGCGGGCCAATCCCTCTGCCATCAGAGATGTTAGAAATTCCTGGTCCTGACCTGTGAATTGGGGGCGTTTAGGGAAGTCCACTACAGCATCCCCGGTCTGTTATAACAGCCGACTAATAGGGGCTATCGGGCGATCTTGGGGTCTCCCGAATAAGCGTCCACTCGGCCTTTGAGGTTGCAATATACGGTCCAATATATAACCTAACATTTATCGGAGTTTTAGCTAACCTTAATTGAGAGCATAGCGATTTCGTGCCATTTAATGGAGGAGGCCTCTCGCTGTCGCTGTGGTATTAACCAAGACCACAGCAAGATATCTTAATTTTTTATGGCCTACGAGTACGAAGGTAGACCTCTTATTAAAAGAGATGGTGCGGGAACACGAAAGGTCGGACTCCTCCCGCCCGAAGTAGAGAAATTTGAGGCATGAGGTGGACAACTGAATATTACCCGTTCTTTCGATGGAGATTTGCGGATAAAATGATTAGGCGCACATGACCATGAGATCATGAAGCCGTCCCTGGCGCAACAAAGTGCTTTGGTATACATTTAGTGTGCCGTGGTAGTTTACAATGGCGGCGCTAGACCAAACGTGGACGTCGGCGACATCAGCTTTGTGAGGCCCCTTTTATTTTCCACGTTTCTCTCGCCCGGGCCTAACGGCGGCTGAACCCTCGGTTGACAAAGGGCACAAAGAAAAAGGCCACGTGCAAACATCTGCCTCCGGAGCCCTGCGTTGGCTAAGGCCGCCACTATCAAAAAGTAATACTAAATATTTTTCTTTGTAAGGCCCCTTAAGCGCGAGGCCGTCGGCGGTCGCCGTCGCCTAACGCCGTCACTACTAGTTTTCATAGACTAAAAGACTTGGTCCAGCTTGGTGTGTCGCCCGATGCTTCCATCTCCATAAGTGGCGTAACGTTAGGTCGTAAAAGCGGTGATAATGATATAACCGCGCAGTCATTTTTGATAACGGGATGGTGGCACCAAAGAGCATAAATGGTCATTTCACCTTCTCCGCGAAACAAGATAAAGACTCGCGAGTGCCATGGAGCATTTGTCTTTTTTTGTTATTATTTTTCGCGGAGAAAGTGACTTCTTACTACCGCCCATCCTTCAAGGGGGGCGACTGAGCGGTTATGCTGGGTTCACCGTGCCTTACAACCAGACGTTGAGCCGCCCGGAGAGATGAAATCATTAGGTGACCGCCCAACGTATGTACAACGCACGGCATACAAACCAAAACTCCGCTGTGGCCATCTTCGGCGCATTAGGGACGGACGGCCGCGGGCTTCCTCTGACGGCAGTGTCTAAGTTGTCGTCCGCAACCGCCCCTGCGCGGTGCCGCCAGGTGCAGCTCGTCTGCTGTTGTGTTAAGCTTAGACGCTCCCGCGCACCGGATGACGCCCTCTGCGTCCACGGCAGCGTGAGGCCTACCTGCCACGCTGCCGTCCATCACAGGGATTGCAACAATGTGCTAAAAAACACAAAACTAAAGACGGACAGCCCCCTGCCGTCCGCCTGGGACCTCCGGTGGCCTCTATTGACTATTAGTCTTTTACGACAGGTAGAGGATACCGTGGTGGAATTCTCCAAACGCTCCCAATCTACAGGGTGGATGGAGCATGGGTCCTGAAGGGATTTTTATACCGATAAGTTAATTGGCTAGTGCTTCCCACTACCTACGAACATGTAACTGAGGAATTTATGTGTGGCCTTTACATATATTCAATATTCATTCAAATAATCCACGCCGCCGGCGTTACGCCGCCGCCGACCAAAAATTACCAGCACGCCGCCGCCGGCTTTTTCCTAGGCGGCGCCCATGTCTAATAGGACGCAATGCACAGAAATAAAACGAATATCGAAAAATGGCAAAAAAGAACTCAAATATACTTCACAAGTTCGTAATATCTCACACGGTGTTCCACAAGGCAGCGTGCTGGGACCTCTGCTATTTTTAATCTATATTAATGATTTTCCAAAACACGTATCTTATCCTATGGTTCTTTTTGCTGACGATAGCACTCTAATTATAAGATACGAAAAGAATAAAAATCACGAGGATAATATTAGAAATGCATTGCACCAATCAGTAGAATGGCTTAACCAAAACAATTTGATATTAAATATATCCAAAACTAAAATTATGACATTTAAACAAAGAATTATCTTTCCTGACATTAATTTAATATTTAATAATGAAAAAATTGAAGAAGTGACATGTACTAAATTTCTAGGCTTGATGATAGATAACAAATTGACCTGGAAAGATCATGCGTCAATACTAACTAAAAAATTGAATAAATTTGCATTTGCTCTCTACAAACTTCATAAAATAATCAACCAAGCCGCTGTCATTACTGCCTATTATGGGTATGTTGACTCTCTACTGCGCTATGGAGTCATTTTCTGGGGTAACTCGTGTGAAAGAGAATCGATCTTTAAAGCACAAAAAAGATGTATTCGGTGCATATGCGGACTTAAAACAACTGACACCTATAAACCGCATTTCAAGTCACTGAAAATATTAACCTTGCCCTGTCTATATATATATGAGACCGCACTTTTCGTAAGGAAAAACAGTGACATTTTTAAGAAAGCATCTTTACAACGACAAGCAAGCATAAGACAAAGTTATCGCCATGATCTTTCTTTAAGAGCATCGAAAACCGCCTTGCTGCATAAAAGCGTCCTTTGTATGGCTCCGAAAATATATAATAAACTACCACATGACTTAAAAAAATTAGAGTTCATATAATTCAAAAAACAATTACATAATTTCTTAATAAATAGGTGTTACTACACAATTGACGAATTCCTTGCTGACAATTTTAAGACATAATAATAATTCTATTTGACTTGATAATAATATTGTGACATTATAATTACATTTTCAAAATAGTTATTATTTCAGTAACTTCTAACAGTTAAATTATGTATATTGAAATAATTGTGTACGCCTAATAGGGTCGATTTTTGTTGAACTTAAGAATAATATATAATAATACCAGCTACTGTACCAAAAATCACACAATAAAGATTTGATTTGATTTGATTTATATTAATAATGTAGATCGCGAATCGCGTTTTATGTAAACTTCCTTTTATGTTTTAGGTCACAACAACAATGGCACATGCGTCATACTCGTGAACGGGTGCTGCTTGTGTGGACTAAGGTAAGGTGGGTTGATAACATGCTGAAAAGTGTCGATTTCACTAATCTGACGATTGGAGCTTGGCGTAAGGGAGTTGGAGGGTCACAAACAAAAAAATACGTCACCTTGACATTCTCAAGCGCGGTCTAATTTTTTTTATTTCGAAGGAAATAATTCAACGATAACGGGAATAATATAATCCGCCAATTTACACAAGCCGAAGTAACACAAATCATATACATATAATAAAATGCTTTTTCCTGAATGACTGACTGACGGATCAACGCACAGTCTAAACCGCTGATCGTAGAGACCTGAAACTTGTGTGTTCTTTGTATGACGTAGGCATCCGATAAGAAAGGATTTTTCGAAATTCTACCCCTAAGGGGTTGAAAATGAGGGCAATAATTGTATGGGACAACGTGATTCCTTGGTCCAATCTACATCAAATTTTGCATAAACCTATTCTAACAGAATTGATGGAAAACGAATTTCGTATTTGATTCAAACTCATCCCCTAACGGGGTTAAAAAGGGGTGGCAAAGTTTGTACGCGATAAACTCAAAAAGTACCGAACGGATTTCGACGAAATTTGGTATAGAGGTAGTTCAATACCCTGAGAAGTTTTTAGGCTACTTTTTATCCCGGGAAAATGTATGGCGGGACTTTCATCTTCAAAACTTCTCGTCTTTTCTCGTTGATTTACCAAAATTACCTTATGATAATTACAAACACCGGAATACAAGAATCAGGCAAATTGGTCTAACTGTTCTTCAGAGATGCACTAACATCCTACTAATATTATAAATGCAAAAGTTTGTAAGTAGGTATGGATGTCTGGATGTATGGATGTTTGTTACGCTTTCACGCAAAAACTACTGAACGGATTTCGATTAAATTTGGTACACGGGTAGATCATGTCCTGAATTAACACATAGGCTACATTTTATCCCAGGGTTAACACATAGGCTACATTTTATCCCGAAAAAAAAACGGGATTTTTATCCCGGAAAAACTAAAAAACGCGAAGCCGCGGGCAAATGTTAGTATTATATATTATTATTTTTATAGTTAGCCGTTTGGTTTATTGAATATGAAAATTGTAAATGATTTATACGACTATTAGTGACTGGGATAGCTCAATGGTGTAAAGGAAACAACACTATTTGGCTCAAGCTGAGGAGAGGTATGGTTCCGGACACTAGCTTTTGTGGTTATGGAAAGGCGAAGGTCGAGTATGGATAAACAATATTCATAGAATTCATCATGATGATGTAGTACAGACTGAGCGAGGCAATGTGTGGATGTTCATAGCTGCAGCTATTCTAAGTTTTCAGTGGCATTATCGTCCATGGCTTAGCGTGGGTTCTTGCCGCCCTCCACGGACCCACAATTTGTCGCCCCAAGGCAGTCAAGCTCATATCAACAAATAACAGTCACACGTGCAGCCCTAAGTTCCGCCGGCACTAACCTCGTCACTGATTACTGTATTACGCCTTATTAGTATAGTCTGACGATACAGTATGTCAAAGGTATCATAAAGACTGTTATATATGTATACGTGCGTAGCTATAGGTATATGCGTACACGCTGCGTTGAGACACAGCGCTAATAAATCAGTGTGCTAGTAACCGACTTTTAGTTCACACCTGCCCGAGACACAACAGTGGCGACGAGGATTAACTACCCACAGTGCAAAGAAAAAAAAATGACCACATCGCATTACGGAATTTTAACGAGTTTCGACCATGTCATGGAAAAATTACAAAAGTCGACTTGCGCAGTGGTTTATTGCAAACAATATTACGTCAACTTCGGATGCGCACGGGGTGAAGAGAAGAGCAATATTACTAAGTGCACTCGCGGAGGACACTTTTCAATTGGTGTCAGATTTAGCATTGCCAAAGGATGTTCAAGATGTGCCATACGATGATATAATCAAGCTCCTGAATGACCACTTTACGCCAAAACGCTTAGGATTCGGGGAAAGAAGTACTTTCTACGGCGCAACGCAAAAAACGGAGGAATCATATTCACAATGGGCGGCAAGACTTCGTGGGTTGACAGCTTATTGCAACATTTCGAACGTGGAAGAGGCGCTTCGTGACAAATTTGTAATGGGTATGCTGCCGGGGCGCGAGCGCGAGAAATTGTTCGCCCAGGATTTGACTGACTTGACGCTGGCAAAAGCCGTTGAGTTAGCAGAAGCAATTAGATGTGCACGCACCACTGCAACCGCATCGACATCGCGGACGCCGGCGCATTGCGTAGTGAACGAGGAACAGCTGTTTAAGATCAACAACAGTGCTTCAAATGCGGATCAAGTCAAGGAAAAGTGTTCAGTGTGTGGCCGTTATAATCATCCAACTTCCAAGTGTCGGTTTGCTAAATATACATGCAAAAAATGCAATAAAAAGGGCCATTTACAAAAAATGTGCAAAGTGAATTTTGTGAGCGTTGAGAGTGTGGATGAGAACGGTGACGACGGTGAGATATTTAATATTAAATCAAAACATGGCGAGCCTATGGTTGAGTCGGTGACGGTTGGAGGTATTCCGTTAAATTTTGAAATTGACAGTGGGTCAGCGGTGTCGGTAATCTCAGACAGTATATTTAAGACATATTTTAAAAATATACCTCTCGTAGGCACCAGAAAAAAAATATGTACGTATGTCGGTAACCAAATGAACTGTGCAGGCTATATACGAGTTCCGGTAACTTATTTGGGGCAGACCTACAATCTTAGTATTTATGTCATATGCGGTGGCGGTCCACCATTGCTCGGGCGCGATTTCATATCGAGTTTTAAGTTAAGTTTCACACAATGTAATTTTTTAAATTGTTCTGAAAAAAATATGTCAAGTTTACAATCGCTTTATCCAGAGGTATTTTCTAATGAATTAGGTACATTTAAAAATTATAAAATAAAGTTACAATTAAAGCCTGGCTCGCAACCAATATTTTTTAAAGCACGACCCGTCGCTTTCGCATTAAAGGAAAAAATTAATAAGGAAATAGATCGGTTGACACAATTAGGTATTTTGAAACCGGTTGAACACTCTGATTACGCATCGCCTATAGTGCCCGTTTTGAAACGAAACGGCGCAGTCAGAATATGTGCTGATTACTCGGTATCCATTAATAAACAGTTGATAATCGAACAATACCCACTCCCGTCTATACAAGAATTGTTTACAAAGTTGCATGGCGGTCAACAGTTCTCGAAAATAGATTTGTCGATGGCATATAACCAATTCGTTCGAGATGATGATTCGCAACATATCACTTGCATCAATACACATCGCGGATTATATAAATATACGCGCATGGTGTTTGGGATGTCAAGTGCGCCATCCATATTTCAGCGAGCTATGGATTGCTTGCTGTCAGGGATGGAAGGCGTATTATGCTTGTTAGTTACATGCAGTTTTTCGTAGGCTAAGGGATGCCGGGTTGGTAGAACAAAAAGAAAAATGTGAATTATTCAAGGAGCAAATTAATTACTTAGGGTACACGATTGACAAGTGTGGTTTGAAAAAGTCAGAAGAAAAAGTTCAGGCTATGTTACAAGCTCCTGTACCCAACAATGTGATGAAGTTGCAATTATTCTTAGGATTGGTGAACTACTATAGGAATTTCATACCGAATGCATCTAGCATACTCAGTCCCTTGTAAGATTTATTGAAAAAAGGGGTAAAATGGACATGGTCACAAATCCACGATATCTCTTTTAATACAATAAAGAGGTGTTTAGCATCTGAACAAGTCCTTGCACATTTCAACCCTAAAAGCAATGTAATATTAACGGTTGATGCCTCGCCGAATGGATTGGGAGCCATATTGTCACAGTTAGATACCAATGGGTTCGAACGCCCAGTATCCTTTGCGTCGCGTACATTAAACTCTGCTGAGAAAAAATACTCTCAAATTCAGAAAGAGGCCACTGCTATTATTTTTGGGGTAAGGCGTTTTCACCAATACCTGTACGCCAGATCTGAACCTTTTATTCTACGTACAGATCATAAGCCTTTACTTTCAATTTTTGGACCTTATAAAGGTATCCCGGAGGTGTCTGCAAACAGATTGCAGCGATATGCTTTATTTCTGAGTGGCTACAAATATCGAATAGAATATGTAAGTAGTAATAATAATTGCGCCGACTTCTTATCACGTGCCAGCCTGCCATGCGCCGAGACAGGGGCAGGAGCGCTAACGCTATCGAGGGAAACAACTGATGATTGTAAACTAAGCGGTAAATCAGTTGCGCGGCTGACGGACCCGGCGTCATACATACATTTTGTTCTGGATGGAAGCTTACCTATAACGCGAAACGATTTGCGCATAGCAACGGATAGTGATGAAACATTAGCCCAAATTAAATATTACGTTGTGCAGGGCTGGCCTAAAAAAATATCACAATGTGTAGAACACAGTTAGCTTATGAAGATGGCTGTTTAATGCGAGGCCATAAAATAGTATTGCCGCAGGAATTGCGTTCTAAAATTCTATTGGAACTACATAAGTCGCATTTAGGGATAGTTAAGACAAAAGCGGAGGCAAGGTCCCGGTTTTGGTTCCCTGCCCCCTTATTCTCTATGACACGCGTTATTTTCACCGTTCGTAACAAGCGCGTAACGTAACTCGTCGCGTTTATCACTATGGAAATTGGCATACAGAATACCATTTTACGCCCATTACACGAAGTGAACGTGACGCGGCCGCGTTACGAGTTAACAATGTCATAGAGAATCATGCCTCTGGTATAGACGCGGCAATAGAAGCTATGATTGGTTCGTGTTTGATATGTACGCAGTTGCGACCGTCTCCGCCTCAAGCACCTATGTCCCCGTGGTATCCACCGCAACCATTTTATAGAATTCATATGGATTTTTTGGGCCCATTGCACGGATCCATGTATTTAGTCATAGTAGACGCTTACACGAAATGGGTTGAAGTCTTTAATACGCCTGCAACTTCTAAGGCCGTAGTGGAAAAGCTATATGAATATGTATCTCGGTTTGGGTTACCGTACACCATTGTCACTGATAACGCGACCACTTTTACTTCCGATAGTTTTAAAAATTTTTGTACACAAAACGGGGTTATACATCTGACGTCACCGCCCTACCATCCAGCGAGTAATGGTCAGGCAGAGAGTTACGTGAAAATAGTGAAGAAAGGTATAAAATCGTGTATATTGTCATGTAAAAACGTAACAGAGAGTAAATACAAATTATTTCAATATTTATATGATTATAGGAACTCAATTCATAGCACGACTGCATCATCGCCGGCTCAATTAGTATATGGTCGCACGTTGAGATCTCGTTTAGATTTATTAAGTAAGCCACCGGTCTCATCCACAAACTTAAATGCAACCGTGCCAAAATAAACAGTGTTCACAGATTAAGCAACACGGCGGTAAAAATAAAAGAACATTTAAAATTGGTGAGCAAGTGATTTTCAAAATGTTTCTAAATAACACTAAATATCTTTGGAGACGCGGTACAATAATAAACCATATTGGCAAGGTTATGTACCTGGTAAAAGATATATTAAGTTTAAAAACTGTTAAAAAGCATAAAAATCAGTTAATGTGTTATCGGGGAATCCGCAACAATAATCAAGACAATTGGGATTGTGACATTGAGTTACAAGATATAAAACAAGCGCCGAACGATGGTTCCCATTCTGATGGTGTGGAGCACGAACCCCAACAGGTTGTGGCCGCTAGCAACCAGGATGGGGAGGAAGGGGATCTGACAGGGTCGCCCTCACATGATGCACCAGGGCTAGGGGATTCAATAGGTTCGCCGCTGATAGAACGTGGAAACCCAAGTTCCAGATTATTGTTGCGAAATCTACCAAAGTTTGATTATCGCAGTTTCTTTTAAATCATTTTCACAAGTATATTGCATTGTGTAATTTTATTATATTTGGGATAATTATGTTCTTCACTGGGGGGAGAAGATGTTATATATGTATACGTGCGTAGCTATAGGTATATGCGTACACGCTGCGTTGAGACACAGCGCTAATAAATCAGTGTGCTAGTAACCGGCTTTTAGTTCACACCTGCCCGAGACACAACAAAGACTAATAGGTTTCCACCAATGGTTGACTAAAAATACACAAGTACAAATTAATTAAATACTTTATTGTAAAGCTTAAGATCTTGGACATTCTACATGTCACAGCGACGACGCGGCGTTCAAAATACCCTCATTTTTTTAAAACTGTTATGAGTACGCCGTATGTGTTGTAAGCTGTTACAAATAAATGTTTTCTTTCTTTCTACTTCTTGTCCATAAAAATATAAGAGTAAATTACTTAAAACATATATCTGAATACAAGTTCATACTTTCTTAATCTAAAATTAAAGCTACCATTGTGTACACAATCCTACTAATATTATAAAGGCGAAAGTTTGTAAGAATGTCTGGATGTATGGATGTTTGTTCCTCTTTCACGCAAAAACTACTAAAAGGACTTTATTGTGTAGTTGAACGGAGAGACAAGTGAAACGATTGCTTGCTAATGACACACTGATTTATTAAACGTAGCATTGGGGCGTGGCGCAGCCACATACCTATAACTATACAGGTGTAGGTACATACACCACATTCCCTCCCCATCAATTCCCGAATCTCTAATGTACTATACTTATAATAACTACACTATAATATTACTATCTTATACATCTAGAAAAATCTCTTATAATTTAATGTCGGAATATTCCGCAAAAGTCGCGACGTATGTCTTGAGAACGTTAAGGGTTCATCTGGAACGGTAGGGTCCGCTGACGGCGAACTATTATTGCTGTTGTGAGAGGTCGGACTGGATGCTTCCGAAGTCGAGGCCATCTCGTCGAGGCCTGACTCTGAGGTGGACGTTTCTTGAGTTTGTGGTTGCCTGCTGTCGCCCGTCTCCTCCCCCGCTTCGTCTCGTAAGCTGTTTTCGCCCTCCTCTACGTTCCCATCTCGTAATCCAACGTAATCGTAGTCGTCGTAATCGGGTTCGCGAATGCGGTCGCACATTTCAGTACCACCTTTATACGGTACTAATTGATTTTTGTGTTTCCTTACATGTCCGAGTGACAAATTGTCTTTCACTAGGTACATCACTTTACCATATCGTTTTAAAATTGTACCCCTACTCCAACAAAAATTGTTCTTATTTTTGAACTTTTTGTACAATATTTGATCACCAATATCGAAATATTGTTTATTTTTTCCGCTATAATTTTTACTCTGTAAACACTGTTTAGTTTCCACCGTATGAGTAAGCGATGTGGATGCCGGCGATGCTGCTTCAATAGGGTTAATCAAATCTAAATGCGATCTGAGTTTTTTCCCAAACACAAGCTGAGCAGGTGAAAATCCGGTAACCGAATGTACTGAATTCCGGTAATCAAAAAGATATTTTAGTAACATAAGTTTACTCTCCCTGCTATTGTTTGCACCTAAGAGACTACATTTAATACCTTTTTTGACAATTTTCACATAACTTTCGGCTTGACCGTTGCTAGCGGGGTGATATGCTGGTGACGTAATGTGTGAAATTCCATTTGATAAACAAAACTTTTGAAATTCTTGCGACACGAAAGCCAACCCATTATCACTGACTATTATATGTGGCACACCAAATCGCGACATAAAGTCGTACATTTTATCGAGCACGGCAGTAGAAGTGACTGTGTTACACATATCGTACACTTCCACCCACTTAGAGTATGCATCAACAATTACCAGGTAATTCCGATTGTGTATAGGACCCAGGAAATCTATATGAACACGATAAAATGGTTTGGGAGGGAATGGCCACGGCGCTAATGGGCGCGGGGTGGTGTCGGACGCAATACGGTGCATATACTACATGCACCAATCATTTTTTCTAATTCCCTATCTATCCCGGGAAACCAAAAACGCGACCGGGCCTCCGCTTTAGTTTTTACAATCCCTAAATGTGATCTATGTAGCTCCGCTAAAATTTTGTGTCGAAGACCTTCCGGTAACACTATTTTATGTCCACGCATCACACAGCCATTTTCATAGGATAACTGCGTTCGGCACACGTGGTAGGGTTTCATCTGCAAACTTGTTGCTTTTTTTGGCCAACCCTTTGAAATATATTGAACAACTTTGTTCAATACCACGTCTTTCTTAGTTTCGTCCCGTAGAAGTTTTACAGTGATCGGTGAGTTTCCGTCTATTACGAAATTGACGTATGATGCGCGATCTTCAATAATAGCACAATATGTACTTTCATCCGTCTGCTTGGAAGAAACCTGAGATAGCGCATCCGTGACAGGCAAGCAGGCGCGGGACAAAAAATCAGCGGAGTTGTTTTCGCTACGAACGTATTCAATTGTATAATTATAGGCGCTGAGCAACATTGCGTACCTCTGTAGACGGTTGGCCGATATCTCTGGTATACCCCGATATGGCCCGAATATAGCAATAAGCGGTTTATGATCCGTTCTCAACACAAATGATACTGGCAACCCTTTGTCAAGTGAACACTCGTTGTTAAGTACTTTTTACTTATTTCTTGGTTAATTCCTTAAATACGCTTGCAAGTACATTGGAAATCTTATTTGCTGTTGGCCGGACCTCATACAGTGTTATTAACCCAAACTATCAAGGACAAAATCCTCAAAACTGTGAAGATAAGTTTCAACTTACTACCTTCATTATTTCTATACTTCAAGCTTATCATATTTTTATTTGAAAATACCGTCAAGATCATATATTTTTTTTTTGATCTGTCAATTTCATTTGACAGCATTAAAATTGAATTTGACAACTGATCTACCACACTAGTGTTGCCAAACGCATAAAGCAATTTCAAAAGTCGTAATTTTAATTCTGTAAAATGAGTATTTGCTCTAAGTGCAATAAATATGCAAAACAGTCAGAAACTAAGCTATGCGCGAAATGCCAAGGCATTTATCATTACCAATGCTTAGGTATTTCAGCAGAGAACTTTTGTAAGGAATCAAAATCTTATAAAGCAACATGGAAATGTTCTCATTGTAGAACTGTGGATAAGCAGGGTAATGGCTCTGGTACGCCATTATCTCAAACGACGTCTCAATTACTTAATGTGGCTACGCCACCCACAGACGCCATTGCCGATCTAAAGGAATACATGGAAAAGAAGCTAGATGATATGTTTTCCGGGTTGCGGCGTGACATAGCTGAAGATAACGCTGAAACTCGGACCAAACTTGATGGAATGGTTGAATACCTTAATAGCATATCTGCCAAATATGAAGAAATGAAAGAACTTGTGGAGGGCAAAACGAAAATTATAGATAATTTAGAAGCAGAAAACGAAAAAATGCGTTCGCAGATTCAGGATCTCAACTTCCGCCTTAATGAAATAGAGCAACATTCACGCGATTCTAACTTAGAAATCCAGTGTGTGCCCGAGCATAAGTCTGAGAATCTAAAAACTGTGATCCAACAACTGGCAACATCGGTTGGCCGTGGTATAAGGGATGATGAACTAGTTAACTATCATTGTGTAGCAAAAATTAATAAACATTCTAGCCGCCCTCGTTCAATAGTAGTGAAACTGCCGAGTCCTATCGTAAGGGATGAAATAATAGCGGCAGTTCAGCTTTACAACAAAAAACATCAAAACGATAAATTGAATACGTCCCATTTGGGGCTGGCTGGTAATACACCAATATACGTAGCGGAGCACCTTTCTCCAGCAAATAAAATGCTACATGCAGCTGTACGTAGGACTGCAAAGGAAAAGAATTACGCCTTCGTCTGGGTACGCAATGGACGCAATCATATTAGGAAAAATATCAACTCAAAGAGCATTCTAGTGAAGGATATGGACTTTATTAAGACTTTAGATTAGGTTGTGTTACATGATGATAATTTCAATTTCAAAATTCTGTATCAAAATGTACGTGGCCTTAAAACCAAAACCGATTGAATCCTTACTAATGCACTAAAGAACGACTTCGATCTAATTATACTTACGGAGACTTGGCTTAATGCTTCAATTTATGACCATGAAATTTTGGACAAAAGATACACAATATTTAGGCGCGATCGTGAGACGACAGGCAGTGTAAAACGTGAAGGCGGCGGTGTACTTATAGCCGTTCTTAAGAAGTACGCATCTTTACGTAAATTGCAGTGGGAAACTGACTGTGAGGATCTTTGGGTAGCTTTAAAAATAAATACCAGAATGTTTTACTTATGTACTGTATATTTCCCCCCACCTGTTAATACTAATTACTTGGAACATTTTCTGTTAAGAATGACGGACATTATACAACACAAAATTAGTCCGGAATCATTGGTCCTTCTTACTGGAGATTTTAATCTTTCAAATATTCAATGGAGCTCTGACGAAGATTCTAAATATTTAATACCCTGTAGCACCAATTCTGTCAACAATGATCTCCTAACTGATAATATCGCTTTCAATAATTTATATCAAATCAACTATATAACAAATAAAAGTAACAATATTTTGGACTTAATCTTAACTAATAATGCTCCTCTATTCCACCTCACTAAAAGTTCGGATCACCTAGTTAACCCAGATAATCACCATCCAGCCTTAGACATACACTTAAATTGGGCTATTCCCAAAATTCCAAAACACAACAAAAATTCTACCCTCAACTTTACAGCAGCAGATTATAACGGTATAATAAACGAACTAAAAAATATAAGTTGGTCGGAACATCTTAAACAAGACTATAACATTGACAGAACTGTCGATATCTTTTACAAACTTATTGAACCCATAATAACAAAATACACACCTCTAAAAATATAAAAAACAACTCCTACCCCATCTGGTTTAGTACAGCGCTCATAAAAGTACTTCGAGAAAAAGCCAAGTTTCATAAAAGATTAAAGAAATACAGAAATCCTAGAGATTACGTTTCTTTTCAAAAGTTAAGAGAACGCAGTGATAAAATGATATTAGAATGCTACACCAAATTCAAAACAGATGCCAAGGAGCTTATTAAAAAAAATCCTAAATATTTTTGGAAATTTACTAAATCATTGAAAACCAACAGTTGCAATATACCTGATGAAATGTATTTTAATAACCAACGCGCCATTGGTGGTCAGGAAGTATGTGAGTTATTCTCGCAATATTTTTACTCCATTTATAACAAAGATCATTCCAGCAAAAGTACATTGGATAATGTTATCAATAATAATACATCGTTCGGCTCTTGTTCCATTACAGAATCGAATATTCTTAGGCATCTAAAGTCTTTAGATACCAATAAAGGTCCTGGACCAGACATGATACCACCCATTTTTCTAAGAACCTGCGCTGACCAATTAGTTACGCCATTGAAAATTATTTTTAATAAATCTTTGTTTCTGGGTCAATTTCCGACTAAATGGAAAGTAGCTTATGTAACTCCGATCTTAAAGAAAGGAGATCACTCGAATGTGACTAATTATCGACAGATTTCGATTCTTTCAGCTATTGGAAAACTATTCGAGTCTCTCGTGGTACAATCCTTATACTCGCAACTTAAGCCATTTATTAACCCACATCAGCACGGCTTCTTGTCAGGTAGGTCGACTGCATCGAATCTTCTTGATTATGTTTGTGACATTTCTGAAGCATTAGACAATTCTCTAGAAGTTCATGCTATATATACTGACTTCTCTAAGGCATTCGATGTAGTTGACCACAATCTTCTAACCCAAAAGCTGGGGCATGCAGGCATATGTGGCTCGTTATTAAGATGGTGTGAATCATATCTACGCAACAGGTCACAATTAGTCAGAATTCGAGGTTTTGTTTCTAAAGCTAAAGACGTCCCATCAGGTGTTCCCCAAGGCTCCCTCCTTGGGCCACTTCTTTTTGTTATTTTTATAAACGATCTATGCAATGTTATAAAGTCCGAATTTAAATTATTTGCTGATGACTTGAAAATATACCGTGTAATTAATTCTCATAAAGATATTGAAATCTTACAGAAAGACTTCATCAGTATACACGAATGGTGTCTTACAAACAAAATGATTTTGAACGCCACTAAGTGTTTCCACATTAAATTCACGAGAAAAAGATGTCCAAGCTCTGCATCATATTATATAAATAATACAAATGTATGTGAGGTTTCTAGTCTCCGCGACTTAGGCATTATAGTCGATAATAAACTCAACTTTCGGCAGCATGTTGATTATATAATTAATAAGGCTTCCCAAATTTCAGGTTTCGTTATCCGTCAAACAAAGTTGTTCAAGGACCCTAGTGTATCTACTCTATTATTCAATTGTTACGTTCGCAGTGTGCTTGAGTATTGTAGTCCAGTATGGAATCCATGCTACAAAGTCCATATTGCCAAGATTGAAACTATACAAAAACGATTCCTATATCATCTCTCTTTCAATAATAATTGTTGTCGCAAACTAACTTCGTACAATGCAAGATGTGATTTCTACAATATTAATACCCTTGAAAAGCGCCGCACCATCGCCGATATTATTTTCTTGTACAAAATTATCAACGGATCTATTGACTGTCCCAAATTACTCGAACGATTACACTTTTTAGTACCGCGTGATACCCGTATTCAAAATAGAAGAACGTTCAAACTGCCTTTATGTCGCACTACTCACGCACAACATTCGCCAGTCTACCGCATGTGCTTATCATGTAATAACATCGAAAACAAAGTCGATATCTTCAGTGTATCCATTTCAACGTTAAAAAAATGCTTGTTACTTCATGTACCGTAATTATTTATACTTTAGCCATTAGTATACCCAAAGCAGCAGTAGATAAGTATAATTCTTCTTGAAATGAGTAATTCAACGTTTTGTGAATTCGCATTAATGCATGGTGTGTTCACATCGAGCAGATTGTTCACTTTTTTTGTTTTCTTAAACTAAGATTACCCCTATGTTCATTTTAAGTGTTACAATCAGTTTTGTGAACCTTACAAAAAAAAAAAAAAAAAACAAAATGGGTGTGATCTACCATATAAATATTGATGGAACCGTCTCACTCCAAAAATAATTGCTGTGGCCTCTTTTTGAATTTGCGAATATCGTTTCTCGGCCGCATTTAATGTCCGCGAAGCGAACGAGATAGGCCTTTCCGTACCATTCTCGTATTTTTGCGACAAGATTGCACCTAAACCATATGGTGACGCATCTACCGTCAATATAATTTGTTTGTCAGGATTCTAATGAGCCAGTACTTGATCCGACGCCAATATGGATTTTATCCTACAAAAAACATCATTATGCAATTTATCCCAAGACCATTTAGTTCCTTTTTTCAACAGATCATAATTATAAGGGACTAAGTATACTAGAAGCGGCGGGAACAAAATTTCGGTAATAGTTGACAAGCCCTAAGAATGATTGCAATTTATTTACATCGCTTGGCGCCGGGGCATTTAATATCGCTTTAACTTTGTCAGCGCATTTCTTAAGACCATGTCTATCTATCACATACCCAATATAATTGATTTCATTTTGAAAGAAAACACATTTTACTTTCTGTAACACCAGACCCGCATTTTGCAGTCTTTGTAAAACTGTTTGCAGCCTTTTTAAATGTAATTCAGTACTGTCGGCTGTTATTAATATATCGTCAAGCAAGCATAACACTCCGTCCAACCCGGATAAAACCGTATCCATCGCTTTTTGAAAGATAGCCGGCGCGCTCGCCAATCCAAACACCATGCGCGTGTACTTAAACAGTCCGCGGTGGGTATTAATGCAGGTAAAACGTTGGGACTCCTCATCTAGCACAAATTGATTATAAGCCATCGAAAGGTCTAACTTCGAAAATTGCAAGCCCCCATGTAATTTAGAAAACAATTCGTGAATAGTTGGTAGCGGGTATTGTTCTACAATTAAATGCTTGTTTATAGAACATGAGTAATCTACACAAAGCCTAACCGATCCATTCCGCTTCAACACAGAAACAATAGGTGATGCATACTCTGCGTGGTCTATGGGCTTTAAGATTCCTAAACCGACTAACTTATCAATTTTTTTGTCTATTTTATCCCGCAGTGCAAATGCGATGGGGCGTGCTTTAAAGAAAACCGGTTTGGCGTTATCTTTTAACTGTAATTTTACTTGATATTTATTAAATTTTCCTAGTTTGTCCGCAAATAATTGAGGGAATTGGGTTTGAAGGTCGTTAACTACCGTAATTGTACTGTTGAGAAAATTACATGGTAACAATTGTAACCTAAATAATGATAAAAAGTCCCTACCTAATAACGGCGGGCCGCCGTCGCGGACGACATATATATACCTCGAGTTCGTGAGTTTCCCGCATATATGTTATCGGTAACTGAATAACCACAACACATTTCATCGGGCTACCAGTGTATGAAAGAAGTTGTTTATTGCACTGTGAAACTTTAAAGTTACTAAAATATCTTTTATAAGTGTTTTCATTAATTACGGTTACTGCGGACCCGCTATCAATTTCAAATTGAATACCTATATCGCCTATAAAAACGCATTCTGTCATAGGCTCGCCTCGCAATGTCCGAATATTAAAACACTTACCATCATCGCCTGTATCCACATCACCCACCCCCACGTGGTTAACATTTTTACACATTTTACGTAAATGCCCTTTTTCGTTGCACTTATTACATTTGAATTTTGCAAAACGACACTGAGCACTTTTGTGATTGGTACGACCACACACTGCACAGTTTTCCGTTGTAGGACGGGCAGAGTCCTTACGATTACCTCCTTGCGTAATTTTGAACAGCTGATCGGCTTGCTGACCGTTAGTCGCCACAGCGCTCGCGCCAGCCCGAGCGCACCGCACACTGTCTGCGAGTTCCACTGATTTCGCCAGGGTTAACGACTCCGCAGACTGAGCGAACAGTTTATCCCTCTCTGGGCCTATTAGCAACCCAATGACGAAACGATCTCGTAATGCCTCTTCTACATTACTGAATCCACAGTCCGCAGATAGTCCCCGGAGCCTTGCCGCCCATTGCTGGTGACTTTCACCTGGTTGCTGGGTTGCCGTATGGAATTTGTGACGCTCACCAAACCCGTTTCGTTTAGGCGTGAAGTGGGCGTCAAGGAGTGATATCATCATAGGGCACTTCTTGTAATTCTTTAGGCAAAGCCAGATCCGCAGCGAGCTTGTAGGTCCCGTCCGTGAGTGTTGTCAGCAATACAGCTCGCCTCTTTGTTCCTGTTGGGTCCGATGTATTGGTTATATCATTCGCTATAAACCATTGTAAAATTCGGTTTTTACACGACTTCCACTCTTGAACACTATGGTCGAAATTTGGCAAAATTCCGCAGAAAGACATATTTCTTAATGTTTTTTTATAATGTGGGTACTCGTCGCCAATGTTGTGTAGTTGAACGGAGAGACAAGTGAAACGATTGCTTGCTAATGACACACTGATTTATTAAACGTAGCATTGGGGCGTGGCGCAGCCACATACATACCTATAACTATACAGGTGTAGGTACATACACCACAGATTTCGATGAAATCTGGCACACGGGTAGATCATAACCTGGATTAACACATAGGCTACTTTTTATCCCGGGAAAACATAAAGCGGGACTTTTATCCCGGAAAAACATTTTAACGCGGGCGGAGCCGCAGGAAAAAGCTAGTATACCTAATATAAAATAACTATTGTATCCAAGTCTGTAATTTTAATGACTTTTAGTTTTAAAGATGATCCGGTCATTTTCATGCTTATTTTACTCTTGTAAGACTTCTAAGCTGGTAGCTCCACGGATGTCGTTGAGTTCGACTGACTTGAACGTCGCGACGAAGTTGATCTTGCCCAATTTCTGTGAAAAAGATTTTATATAAGCCATGTATCCGCTCAGGAACCAACATGCGACTATGTTCTGCAACGTTGCAACAAGGGTGTACTTATGACCGCTAAATGCGAAAAATTTATCGCATTATGTTTGTCGTATCCGGATGCAGATATCTCAGCTACAAAAATATTTATGTTTGCACTTTACATACAAATAATATACATAGGCGAACTTAATCCCAAAGGCATTCTCTCCCAGTCCATGATAGGGTGGGCAAGATATAAACAAGGTAGGTATAAAAATCCTCATGGTTGTTATACATACACTTTTCCATGGCTTTTTTGGGAAAGCCAGAAGTTTAAAGGATTACCTACAATTACTCCTAAGCTAACAATTTCGCTGATGCATAAGCGGTGTCCATCTATTTGTCAGAAGACTTTGGTATTTCTGCCTTCTTTCCTTCCTTTGTCTCTCTAAAAAAACACTACTGCATTATATACAGGATTAGGTCTTACTTTGGGCAGTATCCGCATCTCAACATGCACTGTTTTATTTGCCCCAACGTCTGCCGCCGGCAATCGGATCGTCCTGCCTGCGATGCCCGATGACGTCACTCGGAACTCGCAGCCGGTGAGCGCTCGGTCCAGAGGGTTATCGAAGGTCAACACCATTGGCGATAACTTGTTCAGGATTAGTTGGTTTTTGATCTGAAAGATATAGGAAGAATCAAAATTATTGACGAATTCACACTTTGGACTTTCGTCAGACTTCTTCATATCGAGTGAAAATCGGAATCAGGCATATTTTATTTTCATACCTCAAAAATAATAATGGAATATGAATTACAATTGAAAATAAACCTTATCTACCCACATTTTTTCAATTTGGTAAGCATCACTTTTTCCGATTATTTAGGTAAACAGGAGAAATAATTAATGATTATGCAATATCCAAAGATCTGAACCAAATAAATATTTTTAGATTTCCGTGATACTTTTACTTATAGGAATCGTACATAATGTTACTCAGGAATGAGTTAGTATACTTAAGTATCTTAATAATATAGTATCATTTCTATTTTTAACCGACTTCCAAAAGGAGGAGGTTACTATATGTATTTTTATAACTAATATAATAGTAAAGAAATTTTTAAAATATTGGAAATTGGATAGTATCATTATATTTTTTTCTGCCTAATATTCTACTTGTCCGTCAACAGTATGTAATGTAATAAATAATACATAAATACTTATAATTATAAGAGAATAAGAATAGAAACAAAATCTGTCGTAGTTATAATGCAAATTAGAAAAAGTCGATTAAGTGCCTCTGATGTCGGTATTATTTAGGTACTTACCTACTCAAAGAATATCACACGGCAGAGATCAATGCATTTTTTCTATAAGCTTAGTTTTATACTTAATTATTGCAGTGTACTGTCTTACAAAAACAAATAAAGTTTCTTTCCTTGCCTAAATTAAATGTGTATAGTAGTAAATGTCGAACATTCGTACCTTAAAGTTAATGTTAGGTTTGAGGATCTGGAAGTCATCGGCATCTGCCCACGCATGCTTGGTCTCCTCGACGATCGCCATCGCCGATATCTTCATGTTGCAGTGCTCTACCAGCTTCGGTAAATATTCTTCATATTTCACCAAAATGCTCATCGTTTCTTCTGCAAGAATTAGTATACTTATTACAATGTATTTTATACAGGCAAATTATGTTTATAGTTACGTCTACACTCTGCATACATTTTTATATATGACGAGGTTGACTCTTCCATGTTGTTTTTTTGTCGGGCAGCGCCACCGCCCTCTATTGACAAGAGTTCGGCATCGCTGTTATTTATTGCTTCCATCTTGTTAACACTTTATTTTGTATTACTTCCAATAAAACACTTTCAGATTGTAATGCAAAGTTATGTTATAATATTTCCAAAACAACTTCCTTGCTCGAAGGCAAATTATACACTGCCATGTCCAACGCAAAATCTTGTACGAGAAAACTAGTGGAACGCTCTAATTGGCCAACCAATCGGGCGCTCTGATTGGTCAATATTATACAGAGTAAATAGAAATACTTTTAAATGACAATCGTATGGTAACATCTCTTAATAAATGTTATAGTTACAGTAAAGTAAGTTAACATAATTATTTCTGAATATAAATAACCATTCTATAATCCAAAAGATTCTTAAACATTAAAAGGAAATAACACTGTCGTAACAATACGCCATCTGTAGCAAACATTGTGAAACTTAAATGAAGAGAATCTCAGTAAAGTGAGTTAACATAATAATTACAGTAAAGTAAGTTGATATAATTATTTGTGAATACAAATAATCATTTTATAATTAAAAAGGTTCTTGAACATTAAATAAAATAACACCGTCGTAATAATACGCCATCTATAGCAAACGTTGTGAAACTAAAATGAAAAGAAACGATAATTAATTAATTTGCAATGTTGAATATTACAAACTTTAAGAATTTAGCTATAATCATTGTTTTAATCCAATGTAGTAAATGTCATGTGGTTAGAATTAATCAATTTAATCATTGCTATTGACTTTTGCGGCGACATATACTATTTTTACCAGCGATGAATAGGTACATGGTGATTCCTTTGCCCATTTCATTAAACAAATTAAAAATATACTCGCAGAAATACAACACAACGGGCCTATGATTTGTTAAAAAAAAATAATAAATTCTCTACAAAAATGTTTTTCTTTTGCTCAATAATTAGGTAAGTGTAATAAAAATATCCTTACTTTTGTGTGGATCCACGAAGATGTTTTGTTCTACTTCCTTCACTAGATCAGCTCTTATGCCGTTGTAGTAGACGCTGGTGGCTGACAATGATGCCTTGACCTTGTGGCTCTGGATCCAGAATAGTACAAATACAGGTTATACACACACACACACACACACACACACACGCCTGTTATCCCCGAAGGGGTAGGCAGAGGCGCAACTAGTGCACCCACTTTTCGCCGTTATTCCGTCCCATGATGTGATAGGGGGCGAGCCTATCGCCATATCGGGTACAAATTCCAGACTCCGGGCCGATACTGAATTGAAAAACTGAATATCACTTTGCCCGACCCGGGGATCGAACCCGAGACCTCAGCATTGCAGTCGTACTTTGATACAACTACGCCACCGAGGCAGTCAGGTTATACGTATGTATTTAATGTAATTTTAAGCAGTTTACTTTGAATTTTTATACTGACGGAACAGCTGAGTAGGCGCTGTTACATAAATAAAACTTATCCTTCAAAATCCGTCACATATTGTAACTTAAGATGTCATTTGAGCTGATGTTATTATGGGTTTAATAAATAGCGACTATCTTAAGATGCTGACCTTAATTTGATAGCGTCTCAGCTGATATGGCACTTCAGAGCGAAATAAAGTTTCATCTATTAATACGTCCCTATGTGTCTAGGCAGAGGTATCCGCCAAGCATCATCTCTATACTTCAATTTCAAAGCTTTTATCAAATGGCGTAGGCATATGATGATACTCACTTTATCAGAAGTGTTCTCGATATCAACAGTGACGCTGAAGTCCTTGCCGATGGTCACTGTTTCGATGTCCCTCAGCGAGAACTTGACGCCGCTCTTCAACGTTTTCAATACGTTGTAATATCTGCACATCAGATTAATACTAATGATGTATAATTTACATAGAGTGGATATTTGAGAAGGGTTGGAAGGAATTTTAATTACTGTATAACGTTTTTAAGATTATGCTCTACTTTAATAAAATATCATGACCAGCATTCACAGTCTATTAAAGAATGTGCAATTTACTGAATTTTATTTCGATGATATCGATCCAGATTCTTGTAAGAATTTTGGTACTAACTGGTGTCAAAGTAGCACTATTAATATCAAACTAGACTGCATTATGATATTGAAACATTTAATTTTTTTTCTCATTAGGCATCGGTTACCATTTCCTCGTACACATTTCATTTCTATGTGGTAATACTATGATAATCGAATATTGTCTTTCTTGAATATATTTAAAACATCAAACACGCGCACAAGATAATCCTGACTTCAGACGGTATGGGAGGCAGTGATTACCTACTTGTCCCATTTATGCTACAGACAAATATACAAATAGTGGCTTAACCACTTTTGAAACACAACATAATAATTAATATAAAAAATTGGATTTTTACAAACCTCTTAGCCTTCTCTGAATGACGCACTCCATTCATTAGTGCGATCCGCTCTGAAGTGGTACCCTCTTTGTATTTGTACTGAGTGGTGATGTCCTCTAGATCCTTCTCACCATAAGGATCGAAGACAAATGGCTTCTTAGTGAGAATCTGTTTTCCAATACTGCAACGAAAAATAGATAAGTAATACCTATAAGTACTTTTTTTTTATGGCATCGAATGACGAGACGAACGTGCCGTTCACCTGATGGTACGCGATACGACCACCCTTAAACACCATCAAGCACCTTGAGCTACAAAGCACCGTATGGCACTCCACTGCGCTCGACATCCTGAGGTGTAAGGTTTTAAGTCTCATTATGTCCTGTAGTTACACTGGCTACAATGCCCTTCTAACCGAAACACAACAGTGCATACACACTGCTGCTTGGCGGTAGAAATAAACTTTGCGGTGGTACCCACCCAGATGGACTCTTACATATGAGAGTCCTACCACCAGTAGTGAGCAATATTTTTTATTGCTATTGCTCACAACTCCACCCATGACGGATTCGTAATAATTTAGTTTGTGACAAATATCAAAAGTTGGCTATTATCTGTTTTATGGAAGATTTGGCCGCCGAATAATTTATACAAGAATATACTTTGGGCTTTCTAGCACTAAGTCAGAACCACATAATTATACTAGTAGGAAAGTTAAGGCTTAAATAAAAAAATATTTCTTACTAACTTTTGCCCGCGGCTTCGCCCGCGTGATTGAGTTTTTCCGGGTTAAAAAGTAGCGTATGTGTTAATCCAGGACATGATCTACCCGTGTGCCAAATTTCATCGAAATCCGTTCAGTAGTTTTTATGTGAAAGAAGATCAAACGTCCATACATTCTTACAAACTTTCGCGTTTATAATATTAGTAGGAAGGACTAGTATAGCTGGGGGCTTAGAATGGGAAAAAAATACACGATGCGTCTCCGCTTCTCACTAACATTAAAATATTGATACGTCAGTCTCCCAACCAGTCATAATGAAACGAAGCGGAGACGCACCGTGTTTTTTTTATATTCTAAGCCCAGTTCACTTACTGGTATTTGTTCGTTTCTACAACGGAGTATCCCAGTTCTGCGTCAGGGTCCCTCTTCCAATAGAACACATCAGCGTTGACTGACGCCAGTAAGAAGTCCACGTCGTAATTAAAACCTATCTCTCCTTTTTTGACGGCTTCCACGGGCGCTGGTCCGCACTGGACCATACCTTGTGAGGGCTCTAGAGGAGTTGCATCAACAGCTTGCCAGCCACCGTACCCTGCGGAATTTAAAAAAATGAATTTTTGCATATTGTGTATACAATCGTTTATCATGATTAAATTTGTGAATTTCGCTTTTGGGAGCATAATCAATTTCTATTTCATATAATATTGGCTGAATCAAAAAGGTATTATTAGATATGCAACCTCCAAATGACGTAGGCGATGTCATTTTATTATTTCTTTATTTATTTTTTTACAATAAATTACGACACACAAATTGTTGATAAGCCACATAGTTATATTCTCGTCCATACCTGACGGCAAGTCTGGGCGCGCCATCCACACGTCATTCCAGACATGGAAGTTCCAGATGGAGTCTCGCGGCATGCGTGGTAGCTCCTTCATGTCCTCCGTGTAGTATTTATCTATACTTAGAGTCCTGTCACGGTCATGAGCCGACTCCAGATTGGTCACCACACGAGATGGAAGACCAAGAGCGCGGCAGACTGCAATATAAAATTGTGTTAAAAAATTATGGCTTATTTGGGATCCTAAAAGCTCTAATTGTTAAGGCCAAGACTATACTTGATACTCTATTAAAATCCACTGGGAATGGACTATCGTATCAAAGTCTAATTCGTGTTGGTAGACTTGGCATATCTTCGAACTTGTTATGGAGAACTCTGGGTTGCGGGTTTTCTTACATTACTTTCCATCGGCGACGTCGAGCCCTCACACAATTTGATGGTAGTAGGCACCCTTTCAGTGAATGCACCTCGGGTATTTCAGACCTAAGACTTTATTACATATAATAAAAATGGTTCAAATTCAAATGAGCTAACTTGCATACTTGAGATTTCTTGAAATCAAATCGAAATTGAGTATTATACTTCAGGCTATCGAAGATCAAGGTGTAACCACCCTGAGACTTATGGAGCTCATTCACGGGAACAATTTCTTATAGGATCGATAATGTGAATTTAGAAATTACCAGTGTTAACGACGCCCGCAAACACCCAACATTGTCCGTAAGCCACGGACTTCTTAGTCTCCAGGAACTGGCTGAGGATGTCCACGGAGCCCGTCCAGTCCCAAGGTGCTGTCCCATCGTCGTATGTTCCTTCCCAACGACCGATAAGCACGCCGCCATCGTCGTCGTTTGAGTTTACGATCCGAGAGATGGCACGGGATAATTTGATTGGGTCTCCACGGCTAGTGGTGGAAAAAATGTGTTATCAAACTATGATAAGCGCTAAACCTATTTAAAATCAGAAGCAAAACATCCAAAAACTTAAGGTTACAAAGTCGCAGCTTTTAACAAATCCTTATTAATTGTCTACTTAACAGCTTTTATACAAGGTATGTTTAAATATGCATTATCATATTTTTTTACGTACGTGGGTGATAAAGACAGAATAAATAAATTAATTTACTAAAAACATAATAGGCGCCATCTGGGCAGGTACCACCGCAATGTTTATTTCTACCTCCAAGCAGCAGTGTGTTTGGTCTATTGTGTTCTAGTTTGAAGGATATGATACTCAGCATAATGAGCTTGATACTTAATATCTTATGTCTCAGGGTGATTCGCACTGTTGAGTATCACGCAGAACTTTGATATTCAAAGTTCTATATAGTGTTGCTACTGTTTATGGGTGGTCGTGTGGCTTATCACCAGACGAGCGGTAAGCTCGTCTCGTCATTCAATCATAATAAAAACATATGTCTACTTCTTACTGGTAGAAAGGTATATTAGCTTTATCTAGCATGAGCATACACGCCGGCAGCACAACGTCATCAAACTGCCCGAATGTCCAGGGCGTACCGTCGCGGTACCTCCACACCTTGCCGACGTCATGCAGGACGTATTCTTGAAGAAGGTTGCTGTCCTCCATGTAAGTCTGGTCGTCTGAGAGAGATAAATAAACATATTTAGTGACAAATCTAGACGGTGCTCAATACGCAGGTCTACATGGTATGTAATATATTACATAATACATTCTATATTATAGAAAGACTGATCCTGAAACCAAACTACATAATAAATTAAATGCTTATAAAAGTGACAACTACTAGCAAACCATACAATGCTGCTGCTTTTGAAATCTCACCTTGGTTCCATGGGTTGAAGAGGATGTAAAGATCTTGGTCGTATTTGTACACCGCCTTTTTAGGCGCGGTCTTTAGTGTAGTGACTACCTGGAGTTTCCAGTTTCCTATAGGGAGCGTTGCTGGGGTTGAAACCTGGTAAAAAGGAAATTCACCATATTTAATATGGCTTTGAAAGCTATTTTATACATAGCTTTGTATTTTTTAACATGGATTTTTTCTCGAATTGAACCTGCTGGATGCTATTTATTTCTCACCACAATCGGTAATTTAGTGTTTATTCCTCGCTTTATACTTTACATTAGTTGGACAAACTTTAATTGTAGCCCTAAGGGCCTGGACCATGAGGTTTAAATTATGAAACAACATGATGTCCGCTGCTGAACATAGGCCACCCTTAAAGATTTCTACACGGACCTGACAAAAGCGGATTATAAAAGCGTCTGTCCAATATTACCATTCATCTATCGCAATTCAAATGTATGTACATTTTAACGTAGGTATTAACACTTTTTGTTCACAATATAATTTACCTACCCATCGCACACGCTAGTAAAACCACAATGTATTCAGATTTTCGTGTGAATGTATCAATAATGCTTATTACGATGATAAATCCTGTTAACAACGACCTAATCCGACTCGATAAAGAGGAATTATAGAAGATTCTTACTTCGAAGGAATGTGTATTGTCCATGGTTGCCGTCAGCTTGGCTGTCCATATGTGTGAGTTGTGTGTGACGCCGGAGCGGAGGTAAACCGATCCTTGGGTTTCCATATGGACTTTGTCACCTGTAAAATATTTTTCATAAGTGTTTCAGATTCCAATGAGTAGGTACTCAAAATTCGTCTCTTCCTTTTATTTATAATTCTTTCATGGAAAATGTATTTCCAACTCCTCCCTATCCTTATTTGATTAACTTCGATGCGGGTTAAGACTAATTAGTAGACTAGGTGTCATAAAATGCGTGCCACTGCTGATCCTGGCTTACAGGAGTTGCAGTGGCGGGTGTGACGGTAGGATAGTCTCTAGTAACTTGGATTTAGTAGTATCTACAGTTAAAACTGTGGTTTCGAATGGGTCTGTGGGATAGCAAAATAGTACTCACCAAGAGAAAATACAAGTTGCACCAAGTCTTCGGTTTCGTTGTAAGGCCGGTTGAAATGTACCATGCCCTTGAACGGCTGCCCGCGACGGACTATCGTGGTTTTCGGGTCTTCATCGTGCAGTACTTCAAACCTGAATGAATTGATTGAATTTGTCAAAGAAATTATGATACGCTTATTTCTATAAAGCTGTAACAACAATAGACATATCAATAAAACCACCTATAAAAAGCGTTTTATTCAGAAGTTCATAAGAGGGAACACAAAAATTACTTTCTATATATGAATTTTAACAGACGTCCTGTGTGTACTGTATCCTGTGATAATTTGATATTCAATTCGGAAATCATACAATAATAATTTACTTAGTTCGGATTTTTTCTACATTAGTATACATGTATGTATCAACTCTGATTATGGTATAACTATGATTTGAGATAGCGGTATTAACATGAATACGTATGGAGTATATATAAGTATTCTATCATCTGTTGAAGTTTTCTTTAAATCGGCACGCCAAAGTCTCTCTACACTGCACGATGTTACGCGGAGTGGAAACTATTATCCTACTAATATTATAAACGCGAAAGTTGGTAAAAATTGATGTATTGATGTTTGTTACTTTTTCACGCAAAAACTACTACTAAACGGATTTCGATGAAATTTGGCACACGAGTAGATCATGTCCTGGATTAACACACAGGCTACATTTTATCCCAGGAAAATATAAAGCGGGACTTTTATCCCGAATAAACACATTCACGCGGGCGGAGTCGCGGGCAAAAGCTAGTATTATTTATTATTATTAGGTATGAGTAAAAAAAATATCGAGTTTCGAGTTATCGATAGCAAAGTAGAGTATCGTCATATTATCTGGCCAAAAATCCAAATCCTTACGCTGCGTTAAATGGGGTTTTATTAAGTATGTTAAAAATATGCTAAAAAGTAATTCACTGAGTTGGTACACAACTTAATACCCTCAACTTATTTTTTTTGTAAATTGCGAATGAACACAGTAAAACTTACTTGTCTGTTTTGTGGGTCTTTGCATTTTCTTTGGGATAGAAATCTAACAGGTTTACTTGCAGCGGCTCCATGGTGCACGTGTTCTAGACCTGCTACAAAAAAATCGAATTATATGACGTTTTATTTAAAATAATTCTAATAGAACAATTATTGATAAATAACGGCTATAAAACGATATATTTAATTCTAAGTACCTGTATTTTCAATGCGTAAAATTATTTCACGACAAAATATATAGTAGGTGGGTGCGTTAGAAGCGCGCTCCTCTTCAGCGATCGTCAGATATACTCTGAATACGCTTCCAGATATTACCAACGTATATATATGGACAATGGAGGAAGAAATGGATGGTTGTAATATGTTAAAATACGCAGGATAATAGGACTTTGCCGTCAACGGGAAAACCTTTTATGTACCTATTTCTAAAAATATTATTTGCCTCATTGTGACATTATCATGAAAATCCAGGATTATATTATTCATACGTACCTACATACATATACATATACTCTCACGCCTGTTATCCCCGAAGGGGTAGGCAGAGGCGCAACTAGTGCACCCACTTTTCGCCGACATTCCGTCCCATGATGTGATAGGGGGCGAGCCTATCGCCATATCGGGCACAAATTCAGACTCCGGACTGATACTGAATAGAAAAACTCAATATCACTTTGCCCGACCCGGGGATCGAACCCGAGACCTCAGCTTTGCAGTCGTACTGTAATACAACTACGCCACCGAGGCAGTCATACGTACCTAATTAAACTAAACTTGTATTGATATTCAGTCTAGGTACAAGCAACAAATCAACCTTACGTAAATGAAGTCCCGAGTCGCGACTGTCTGTCTTCACGCGATAAACTCAAAAAGTACTAAACGGATTTCGATGAAATTTGATACGGATAGTTTGAGACCGTGGGAGGGCATAGGCTACTTTTCATCCCTGGAATATATATAGCTGGAATTTTAACTCAGAAAAACAAAAGCTAGTTTCTAAGTGTAAAGATACATGGAAAACTATAAATGAAAATAGACTATGTCCACCACGTGAATACATAATGGAGGTAAATTGCAATAATGTTAAAAAAACAGATCCCTTAGATATAGCTAACGCGTTCAATGATCACTTCATTGATCAAGTAGAATCACTTTCAAAACCCTTATCATCCGTATATTCCATGGGATCGAATAATATATTAAGTCAGTCTATGTTTCTAGCCCCCACTACTCCGAACGAAGTATACAGAACTATACAAAATTTAAAGAACAAAACTAGTGTAGGTTATGACGGCATCTCCACCAAAGTTCTAAAGTTCGTTTCAGAAGTTATATCAGAACCGATTAGTCATATAATTAATTTAAGTATCTCTTCTGGAACTTATCCACATAAATTGAAACCGACTATTATCAAACCTTTATTTAAAAAACATGATCGAACCGATATTTCTAATTATAGACCGATTGCTCTTATTCCTGTTATGTCCAAAGTATTTGAAAACATTATACATTGTTCTTTGTATTCTCACCTTAACAAACATAATATTTTAGTTAACGAGCAAAAAGGTTTCAGGAAAAACTGTTCCATCAATATGGCTATCTACGAGTTCCTTAATTTAATAATGTCCGATATGAATGAAAGAATTCAAACTAGTGCTATTTTTATGGACATGACTAAAGCCTTCGATTTAGTTGATCATAATATTTTATTACACAAACTATACAATTATGGTATTAGAGGAAACGTATTATCCCTTTTAAAGTCTTACCTCAGCAATAGGACGTAGACATGGGCGCCGCGCCGGCGTTACGCCGCCGGGCAGGACCCGCGCGCCGCCGCCGCCGCCGCCTAACTTGGGCGGCGTGGATTTTGTGAATACTTTTAATTTTTATTGTAATATTTTATGAATGATTGGGTCTCAAATGTCATATTTAGTTCGATGTAGACATAGGCGCCGCGCCAGCGTGGATTTGGAATAAAAGAACATTTTTCTTCAAAAATTTTATTCATAGTTATTGGCCGACTTGGGTTTTTTAAAGTTAATAACAGAAAAACGACTATTAGCGTTAACGATTGTAAAAGGCATCTTGGCTACGGCCTCTGTGCTCACGCGCCCATACGCGGCTGCGCTCTTTCAAGCTGTCTAACCTAAAAGGTCCTGGCATCGCTAACTAAACTTTATGCCACGGAGTTATGTGGTCCATGATCTTTTACAACAGTACCTTTTCAGCCAAAACCTTGGACCTCCGAATCTCTCTGCAATGCTGTCCAGTGGAATCGGCAGCAGATAATAAGGGCGTACCACACGATCTTGTACGTGACTTACTTGTTGGTTAGATACCGGCCTAGGATCTGGACCCCAAAAGCCCTACGCCCACCTTCCACTGGCTCGAGGAAGCTTCCACACACGAGCAGCGTCCGGCTCCTAAATAGAGGCCAAGCGGGCTCCTTTCGGCGGAGTTGCCATGGAGGATGTGGTCTCAGGCTGGAGACCCCGTCCTCGGTGCTCAGATGTTTTAGTAGTCCACCCTGATTTCACCAAGGCGTGAAGCAACTATGGTCCAACTATCAACTGATAAATGTACTCATCGGAGAACATTGTTCCGGAGAGTATCTGTGGCAGATCGTAGGTGTCTTACGGTCAGGTGCATGTGATCGTTTTTACTGGTCCATGGTCAACAGGCGGAGATTCCAGATTGTGGTGGCTAACTTTTTCGGAGTAGTCCTCCATCAGAAAGAGAGCGCTACGAGAGATCGATTGCGGGCCAATCCCTCTGCCATCAGAGATGTTAGAAACTCCTGGTCCTGACCTGTGAATTGGGGGCGTTTAGGGAAGTCCACTACAGCATCCCCGGTCTGTTATAACATCCGACTAATAGGGGCTATCGGGCGATCTTGGGGTCTCCCGGATAAGCGTCCACTCGGCCTTTGAGGTTGCAATATACGGTCCAATATATAACCTAACATTTATCGGAGTTTTAGCTAACCTTAATTGAGAGCATAGCGATTTCGTGCCATTTAATGGAGGAGGCCTCTCGCTGTCGCTGTGGTATTAACCAAGACCACAGCAAGATATCTTAATTTTTTATGGCCTACGAGTACGAAGGTAGACCTCTTATTAAAAGAGATGGTGCGGGAACACGAAAGGTCGGACTCCTCCCGCCCGAAGTAGAGAAATTTGAGGCATGAGGTGGACAACTGAATATTACCCGTTCTTTCGATGGAGATTTGCGGATAAAATGATTAGGCGCACATGACCATGAGATCATGAAGCCGTCCCTGGCGCAACAAAGTGCTTTGGTATACATTTAGTGTGCCGTGGTAGTTTACAATGGCGGCGCTTGACCAAACGTGGACGTCGGCGACATCAGCTTTGTGAGGCCCCTTTTATTTTCCACGTTTCTCTCGCCCGGGCCTAACGGCGGCTGAACCCTCGGTTGACAAAGGGCACAAAGAAAAAGGCCACGTGCAAACATCTGCCTCCGGAGCCCTGCGTTGGCTAAGGCCGCCACTATCAAAAAGTAATACTAAATATTTTTCTTTGTAAGGCCCCTTAAGCGCGAGGCCGTCGGCGGTCGCCGTCGCCTAACGCCGTCACTACTAGTTTTCATAGACTAAAAGACTTGGTCCAGCTTGGTGTGTCGCCCGATGCTTCCATCTCCATAAGTGGCGTAACGTTAGGTCGTAAAAGCGGTGATAATGATATAACCGCGCAGTCATTTTTGATAACGGGATGGTGGCACCAAAGAGCATTAATGGTCATTTCACCTTCTCCGCGAAACAAGATAAAGACTCGCGAGTGCCATGGAGCATTTGTCTTTTTTTGTTATTATTTTTCGCGGAGAAAGTGACTTCTTACTACCGCCCATCCTTCAAGGGGGGCGACTGAGCGGTTATGCTGGGTTCACCTTGCCTTACGACCAGACGTTGAGCCGCCCGGAGAGATGAAATCATTAGGTGACCGCCCAACGTATGTACAACGCACGGCATACAAACCAAAACTCCGCTGTGGCCATCTTCGGCGCATTAGGGACGGACGGCCGCGGGCTTCCTCTGACGGCAGTGTCTAAGTTGTCGTCCGCAACCGCCCCTGCGCGGTGCCGCCTGGTGCAGCTCGTCTGCTGTTGTGTTAGGCTTAGACGCTCCCGCGCACCGGATGACGCCCTCTGCGTCCACGGCAGCGTGAGGCCTACCTGCCACGCTGCCGTCCATCACAGGGATTGCAACAATGTGCTAAAAAAACACAAAACTAAAGACGGACAGCCCCCTGCCGTCCGCCTGGGACCTCCGGTGGCCTCTATTGACTATTAGTCTTTTACGACAGGTAGAGGATACCGTGGTGGAATTCTCCAAACGCTCCCAATCTACAGGGTGGATGGAGCATGGGTCCTGAAGGGATTTTTATACCCATAAGTTAATTGGCTAGTGCTTCCAACTACCTACGAACATGTAACTGAGGAATTTATGTGTGGCCTTTACATATATTCAATATTCATTAAAATAATCCACGCCGCCGGCGTTACGCCGCCGCCGACCAAAAATTACCAGCACGCCGCCGCCGGCTTTTTCCTAGGCGGCGCCCATGTCTAATAGGACGCAATGCACAGAAATAAAACGAATATCGAAAAATAGCAAAAAAGAACTCAAATATACTTCACAAGTTCGTAATATCTCACACGGTGTTCCACAAGGCAGCGTGCTGGGACCTCTGCTATTTTTAATCTATATTAATGATTTTCCAAAACACGTATCTTATCCTATGGTTCTTTTTGCTGACGATAGCACTCTAATTATAAGATACGAAAAGAATAAAAATCACGAGGATAATATTAGAAATGCATTGCACCAATCAGTAGAATGGCTTAACCAAAACAATTTGATATTAAATATATCCAAAACTAAAATTATGACATTTAAACAAAGAATTATCTTTCCTGACATTAATTTAATATTTAATAATGAAAAAATTGAAGAAGTGACATGTACTAAATTTCTAGGCTTGATGATAGATAACAAATTGACCTGGAAAGATCATGCGTCAATACTAACTAAAAAATTGAATAAATTTGCATTTGCTCTCTACAAACTTCATAAAATAGTCAACCAAGCCGCTGTCATTACTGCCTATTATGGGTATGTTGACTCTCTACTGCGCTATGGAGCCATTTTCTGGGGTAACTCGTGTGAAAGAGAATCGATCTTTAAAGCACAAAAAAGATGTATTCGGTGCATATGCGGACTTAAAACAACTGACACCTGTAAACCGCACTTCATGTCACCGAAAATATTAACCTTGCCCTGTCTTTATATATATGAGACCGCACTTTTCGTAAGGAAAAGCAGTGACATTTTTATGAAAGCATCTTTACAACGACAAGCAAGCATAAGACAAAGTTATCGCCATGATCTTTCTTTAAGAGCATCGAAAACCGCCTTGCTGCATAAAAGCGTCCTTTGTATGGCTCCGAAAATATATAATAAACTACCACATGACTTAAAAAAAATTGAGTTCATACAATTCAAAAAACAATTACATAATTTATTAATAAATAGGTGTTACTACACAATTGACGAATTCCTTGCTGACAATTTTAAGACATAGGTAATAATAATTCTATTTGACTTGATAATAATATTGTGACATTATAATTACATTTTCAAAATAGTTATTATTTCAGTAACTTCTAACAGTTAAATTATGTATATTGAAATAATTGTGTACGCCCAATAGGGTCGATTTTTGTTGAACTTAAGAATAATATATAATAATACCAGCTACTGTACCAAAAATCACACAATAAAGATTTGATTTGATTTGATTTATATTAATAATGTAGATCGCGAATCGCGTTTTATGTAAACTTCCTTTTATGTTTTAGGTCACAACAACAATGGCACATGCGTCATACTCGTGAACGGGTGCTGCTTGTGTGGACTAAGGTAAGGTGGGTTGATAACATGCTGAAAAGTGTCGATTTCACTAATCTGACGATTGGAGCTTGGCGTAAGGGAGTGGGAGGGTCACAAACAAAAAAATACGTCACCTTGACATTCTCAAGCGCGGTCTAATTTTTTTTATTTTGAAGGAAATAATTCAAGGATAACGGGAATAATATAATCCGCCAATTTACACAAGCCGAAGTAACACAAATCATATACATATATAAAATGCTTTTTCCTGAATGACTGACTGACGGATCAACGCACAGTCTAAACCGCTGATCGTAGCGACCTGAAACTTGTGTGTTCTTTGTATGACGTAGGCATCCGATAAGAAAGGATTTTTCGAAATTCTACCCCTAAGGGGGTGAAAATGAGGGCAATAATTGTATGGGACAACGTGATTCCTTGGTCCAATCTACATCAAATTTTGCATAAACCTATTCTAACAGAATTGATGGAAAACGAATTTCGTATTTGATTGAAACTCATCCCCTAACGGGGTTAAAAAGGGGTGGCAAAGTTTGTACGCGATAAACTCAAAAACTACCGAACGGATTTCGACGAAATTTGGTATAGAAGTAGTTCAATACCCTGAGAAGTTTTTAGGCTACTTTTTATCCCGGGAAAATGTATGGCGGGACTTTCATCTTCAAAACTTCTCGTCTTTTCTCGTTGATTTACCAAAATTACCTTATGATAATTACAAATACCGGAATACAAGAATCAGGCAAATTGGTCTAACTGTTCTTCAGAGATGCACTAACATCCTACTAATATTATAAATGCAAAAGTTTGTAAGTAGGTATGGATGTATGGATGTCTGGATGTATGGATGTTTGTTACGCTTTCACGCAAAAACTACTGAACGGATTTCGATTAAATTTGGTACACAGGTAGATCATGTCCTGAATTAACACATAGGCTACATTTTATCCCAGGGTTAACACATAGGCTACATTTTATCCCGAAAAAAAAACGGGACTTTTATCCCGGAAAAACTAAAAAACGCGAAGCCGCGGGCAAATGTTAGTATTATATATTTTTATTTTTATAGTTGTTATGTTGTATAGTTTGGTTTATCCAATATGAAAATTGTAAATGATTTATACGACTATTAGGGACTGGGATAGCTCAATGGTGTAAAGGAAACAACACTATTTGGCTCAAGCTGAGGAGAGGTATGGTTCCGGACACTAGCTCTTGTGGTTATGGAAAGGCGAAGGTCGAGTATGGATAAACAATATTCATAGAATTCATCATGATGATGTAGTACAGACTGAGCGAGGCAATGTGTGGATGTTCATAGCTGCAGCTATTCTAAGTTTTCAGTGGCATTATCGTCCATGGCTTAGCGTGGGTTCTTGCCGCCCTCCATGGACCCACAATTTGTCGCCCCAAGGCAGTCAAGCTCATATCAACAAATAACAGTCACACGTGCAGCCCTAAGTTCCGCCGGCACTAACCTCGTCACTGATTACTGTATTACGCCTTATTAGTATAGTCTGACGATACAGTATGTCAAAGGTATCATAAAGACTGTTATATATGTATACGTGCGTAGCTATAGGTATATGCGTACACGCTGCGTTGAGACACAGCGCTAATAAATCAGTGTGCTAGTAACCGACTTTTAGTTCACACCTGCCCGAGACACAACAGTGGCGACGAGGATTAACTACCCACAGTGCAAAGAAAAAAAAATGACCACATCGCATTACGGAATTTTAACGAGTTTCGACCACAATGTGCAGTCATGGAAAAATTACAAAAGTCGACTTGCGCAGTGGTTTATTGCAAACAATATTACGTCAACTTCGGATGCGCACGGGGTGAAGAGAAGAGCAATATTACTAAGTGCACTCGCGGAGGACACTTTTCAATTGGTGTCAGATTTAGCATTGCCAAAGGATGTTCAAGATGTGCCATACGATGATATAATCAAGCTCCTGAATGACCACTTTACGCCAAAACGCTTAGGATTCGGGGAAAGAAGTACTTTCTACGGCGCAACGCAAAAAACGGAGGAATCATATTCACAATGGGCGGCAAGACTTCGTGGGTTGACAGCTTATTGCAACATTTCGAACGTGGAAGAGGCGCTTCGTGACAAATTTGTAATGGGTATGCTGCCGGGGCGCGAGCGCGAGAAATTGTTCGCCCAGGATTTGACTGACTTGACGCTGGCAAAAGCCGTTGAGTTAGCAGAAGCAATTAGATGTGCACGCACCACTGCAACCGCATCGACATCGCGGACGCCGGCGCATTGCGTAGTGAACGAGGAACAGCTGTTTAAGATCAACAACAGTGCTTCAAATGCGGATCAAGTCAAGGAAAAGTGTTCAGTGTGTGGCCGTTATAATCATCCAACTTCCAAGTGTCGGTTTGCTAAATATACATGCAAAAAATGCAATAAAAAGGGCCATTTACAAAAAATGTGCAAAGTGAATTTTGTGAGCGTTGAGAGTGTGGATGAGAACGGTGACGACGGTGAGATATTTAATATTAAATCAAAACATGGCGAGCCTATGGTTGAGTCGGTGACGGTTGGAGGTATTCCGTTAAATTTTGAAATTGACAGTGGGTCAGCGGTGTCGGTAATCTCAGACAGTATATTTAAGACATATTTTAAAAATATACCTCTCGTAGGCACCAGAAAAAAAATATGTACGTATGTCGGTAACCAAATGAACTGTGCAGGCTATATACGAGTTCCGGTAACTTATTTGGGGCAGACCTACAATCTTAGTATTTATGTCATATGCGGTGGCGGTCTACCATTGCTCGGGCGCGATTTCATATCGAGTTTTAAGTTAAGTTTCACACAATGTAATTTTTTAAATTGTTCTGAAAAAAATATGTCAAGTTTACAATCGCTTTATCCAGAGGTATTTTCTAATGAATTAGGTACATTTAAAAATTATAAAATAAAGTTACAATTAAAGCCTGGCTCGCAACCAATATTTTTTAAAGCACGACCCGTCGCTTTCGCATTAAAGGAAAAAATTAATAAGGAAATAGATCGGTTGACACAATTAGGTATTTTGAAACCGGTTGAACACTCTGATTACGCATCGCCTATAGTGCCCGTTTTGAAACGAAGCGGCGCAGTCAGAATATGTGCTGATTACTCGGTATCCATTAATAAACAGTTGATAATCGAACAATACCCACTCCCGTCTATACAAGAATTGTTTACAAAGTTGCATGGCGGTCAACAGTTCTCGAAAATAGATTTGTCGATGGCATATAACCAATTCGTTCTAGATGATGATTCGCAACATATCACTTGCATCAATACACATCGCGGATTATATAAATATACGCGCATGGTGTTTGGGATGTCAAGTGCGCCATCCATATTTCAGCGAGCTATGGATTGCTTGCTGTCAGGGATGGAAGGCGTATTATGCTTGTTAGTTACATGCAGTTTTTCGTAGGCTAAGGGATGCCGGGTTGGTAGAACAAAAAGAAAAATGTGAATTTTTCAAGGAGCAAATTAATTACTTAGGGTACACGATTGACAAGTGTGGTTTGAAAAAGTCAGAAGAAAAAGTTCAGGCTATGTTACAAGCTCCTGTACCCAACAATGTGATGAAGTTGCAATCATTCTTAGGATTGGTGAACTACTATAGGAATTTCATACCGAATGCATCTAGCATACTCAGTCCCTTGTAAGATTTATTGAAAAAAGGGGTAAAATGGACATGGTCACAAATCCACGATATCTCTTTTAATACAATAAAGAGGTGTTTAGCATCTGAACAAGTCCTTGCACATTTCAACCCTAAAAGCAATGTAATATTAACGGTTGATGCCTCGCCGAATGGATTGGGAGCCATATTGTCACACTCTGCTGAGAAAAAATACTCTCAAATTCAGAAAGAGGCCACTGCTATTATTTTTGGGGTAAGTTTTCACCAATACCTGTACGCCAGATCTGAACCTTTTATTCTACGTACAGATCATAAGCCTTTAATTTCAATTTTTGGACCTTATAAAGGTATCCCGGAGGTGTCTGCAAACAGATTGCAGCGATATGCTTTATTTCTGAGTGGCTACAATTATCGAATAGAATATGTAAGTAGTAATAATAATTGCGCCGACTTCTTATCACGTGCCAGCCTGCCATGCGCCGAGACAGGGGCAGGAGCGCTAACGCTATCGAGGGAAACAACTGATGATTGTAAACTAAGCGGTAAATCAGTTGCGCGGCTGACGGACCCGGCGTCATACATAAATTTTGTTCTGGATGGAAGCTTACCTATAACGCGAAACGATTTGCGCATAGCAACGGATAGTGATGAAACATTAGCCCAAATTAAATATTACGTTGTGCAGGGCTGGCCTAAAAAAATATCACAAACCAACCTGCGTCCATACTATCTGTGTAGAACACAGTTAGCTTATGAAGATGGCTGTTTAATGCGAGGCCATAAAATAGTATTGCCGCAGGAATTGCGTTCTAAAATTCTATTGGAACTACATAAGTCGCATTTAGGGATAGTTAAGACAAAAGCGGAGGCAAGGTCCCGGTTTTGGTTCCCTGCCCCCTTATTCTCTATGACACGCGTTATTTTCACCGTTCGTAACAAGCGCGTAACGTAACTCGTCGCGTTTATCACTATGGAAATTGGCATACAGAATACCATTTTACGCCCATTACACGAAGTGAACGTGACGCGCCCGCGTTACGAGTTAACAATGTCATAGAGAATCATGCCTCTGGTATAGACGCGGCAATAGAAGCTATGATTGGTTCGTGTTTGATATGTACGCAGTTGCGACCGTCTCCGCCTCAAGCACCTATGTCCCCGTGGTATCCACCGCAACCATTTTATAGAATTCATATGGATTTTTTGGGCCCATTGCACGGATCCATGTATTTAGTCCAGCGACTATATAACCCCTAGACTCCTAATGTTCAATATTTCTCTTCAAATTAATTCTGTCAACTACCTGAGGTTTGAGGAAGCGGGGTACTGCATTATGATTGGTTCTTCCAACACCTTATCGCATTATATAACCTTGGAAACATAGGCATAGGGATAGGACGAGTTAAATGAAAACACGATTTTTTTATCGATATTACTTTTATGTAATAAAGTTTTATAGTAATATTATTATTATTTATTAAACATATTAATATTTTAACGAAACTTTTTATGTTATCGAATGACAGATGGTGCTTAGTAAGTCTCATCGACATTAACAAGAATATTTGAGCTGACTTGTAGGAATAACACAAAGAATAACTCAAAACAATCGTTATAATCAACAAACAAAATAAAAAATTATCCTAATAACATTTATTTCTGATACCGCTAGTCAAAAATACAGGGTCATTTTTACATTATGTTATTAAATGAAACCATATATTCGTCTATACCTCTGCTAACATTGTGCCAAAAATGATCAATGAACACCGAATACTTTCGCCAAAAATCTCGGTTGTAGTATCCCAATTTTTTGATCATTTTGTAGTTCAGTGCGAATATGGTGTGTGCGTAAGTGTATTTCTGACTGAAAGTGTAATGTCACTACTGCGACGAATTCTCCTAGAGCAGTCATAATGGCATCAGGGCGGGTAAACTTAAAGTTACTTTTTATTGATATTTATTTTGTTCGAAACTTACACATTTTTATTTTACATCTATTGTTAAAATATTTTAATAGAAAACGTTATTTTCAAGGAGATAAGTATGTGGTTTCATTTATTAACGCAATGTCAAAATGACCCTGTATATCCTAATCATTTTTAAAATGATTAACTATTACTAATGAACTAACCATTTAAAATAAGAAGCCTGTTAAAATTAAATAGGCCTCAGATAAATTGATTAGTTGAGTAGCGTTTGAGTATTCGGGCGATAGTTTCTTTTATTTTTTATTTTATCGATAGAACTATCGACAAATCCTTTTGGTGTATCACTTACTTTTAATGTTAAAAAACAAAACGAAATAGAAAATGTAAAAAGTACTTTCGTCGGAAAGAGATGCAAATATAACAAGATGGCGCGTAAACACTCAAATGGCCAGTCTAAGATGAACTCCGCAAATTTTAAATAAAATGTGATTATGTGTCGTTATTGCCTTACCTGTGAAACGTAATGCCATTTTTCTGAAAATTTGAATTATGGCTATTTATACCACACCATTTTATTGTGCACGGGTTCATTACAATAGTTATTTATTCGCAAACACGGAAGTATTTACAGCTCACAGTTGTGGTCGCAACTGACTTGAAGATTTTGAACGGTAAGCTACATTGGATCTATTTGTCAGATGTGTTGCCCGAAGCCGATCGTCTGTTATTAGGAGTCTAGGGGTTATATAGTCGCTGATTTAGTCATAGTAGACGCTTACACGAAATGGGTTGAAGTCTTTAATACGCCTGCAACTTCTAAGGCCGTAGTGGAAAAGCTATATGAATATGTATCTCGGTTTGGGTTAGGTTACCGTACACCATTGTCACTGATAACGCGACCACTTTTACTTCCGATAGTTTTAAAAATTTTTGTACACAAAACGGGGTTATACATCTGACGTCACCGCCCTACCATCCAGCGAGTAATGGTCAGGCAGAGAGTTACGTGAAAATAGTGAAGAAAGGTATAAAATCATGTATATTGTCATGTAAAAACGTAACAGAGAGTAAATACAAATTATTTCAATATTTATATGATTATTGGAACTCAATTCATAGCACGACTGCATCATCGCCGGCTCAATTAGTATATGGTCGCACGTTGAGATCTCGTTTAGATTTATTAAGTAAGCCACCGGTCTCATCCACAAACTTAAATGCAACCGTGCCAAAATAAACAGTGTTCACAGATTAAGCAACACGGCGGTAAAAATAAAAGAACATTTAAAATTGGTGAGCAAGTGATTTTCAAAATGTTTCTAAATAACACTAAATATCTTTGGAGACGCGGTACAATAATAAACCATATTGGCAAGGTTATGTACCTGGTAAAAGATATATTAAGTTTAAAACTGTTAAAAAGCATAAAAATCAGTTAATGTGTTATCGGGGAATCCGCAACAATAATCAAGACAATTGGGATTGTGACATTGAGTTACAAGATATAAAACAAGCGCCGAACGATGGTTCCCATTCTGATGGTGTGGAGCACGAACCCCAACAGGTTGTGGCCGCTAGCAACCAGGATGGGGAGGAAGGAGATCCGACAGGGTCGCCCTCACATGATGCACCAGGGCTAGGGGATTCAATAGGTTCGCCGCTAATAGAACGTGGAAACCCAAGTTCCAGATTATTGTTGCGAAATCTACCAAAGTTTGATTATCGCAGTTTCTTCTAAATCATTTTCATAAGTATATTGCATTGTGTAATTTTATTATATTTGGGATAATTATGTTCTTCACTGGGGGGAGAAGATGTTATATATGTATACGTACGTAGCTATAGGTATATGCGTACACGCTGCGTTGAGACACAGCGCTAATAAATCAGTGTGCTAGTAACCGGCTTTTAGTTCACACCTGCCCGAGACACAACAAAGACTAATAGGTTTCCACCAATGGTTGACTAAAAATACACAAGTACAAATTAATTAAATACTTTATTGTAAAGCTTAAGATCTTGCACATTCTACATGTCACAGCGACGACGCGGCGTTCAAAATACCCTCATTTTTTTAAAACTGTTATGAGTACGCCGTATGTGTTGTAAGCTGTTACAAATAAATGTTTTCTTTCTTTCTACTTCTTGTCTATAAAAATATAAGAATAAATTACTTAAAACATATATCTGAATACAAGTTCATACTTTCTTAATCTAAAATTAAAGCTACCATTGTGTACACAATCCTACTAATATTATAAAGGCGAAAGTTTGTAAGAATGTCTGGATGTATGGATGTTTGTTCCTCTTTCACGCAAAAACTACTGAATGGATTTTGTTGTGTAGTTGAACGGAGAGACAAGTGAAACGATTGCTTGCTAATGACACACTGATTTATTAAACGTAGCATTGGGGCGTGGCGCAGCCACATACCTATAACTATACAGGTGTAGGTACATACACCACATTCCCTCCCCATCAATTCCCGAATCTCTAATGTACTATACTTATAATAACTACACTATAATATTACTATCTTATACATCTAGAAAAATCTCTTATAATTTAATGTCGGAATATTCCGCAAAAGTCGCGACGTATGTCTTGAGAACGTTAAGGGTTCATCTGGAACGGTAGGGTCCGCTGACGGCGAACTATTATTGCTGTTGTGAGAGGTCGGACTGGATGCTTCCGAAGTCGAGGCCATCTCGTCGAGGCCTGACTCTGAGGTGGACGTTTCTTGAGTTTGTGGTTGCCTGCTGTCGCCCGTCTCCTCCCCCGCTTCGTCTCGTAAGCTGTTTTCGCCCTCCTCTACGTTCCCGTCTCGTAATTCAACGTAATCGTAGTCGTAATCGGGTTCGCGAATGCGGTCGCACATTTCAGTACCACCTTTATACGGTACTAATTGATTTTTGTGTTTCCTTACACGTCCGAGTGACAAATTGTCTTTCACTAGGTACATCACTTTACCATATCGTTTTAAAATTGTACCCCTACTCCAACAAAAATTGTTCTTATTTTTGAACTTTTTGTACAATATTTGATCACCAATATCGAAATATTGTTTATTTTTTCCGCTATAATTCTTACTCTGTAAACACTGTTTAGTTTCCACCGTATGAGTAAGCGATGTGGATGCCGGCGATGCTGCTTCAATAGGGTTAATCAAATCTAAATGCGATCTGAGTTTTTTCCCAAACACAAGCTGAGCAGGTGAAAATCCGGTAACCGAATGTACTGAAACTGAATTCCGGTAATCAAAAAGATATTTTAGTAACATAAGTTTACTCTCCCTGCTATTGTTTGCACCTAAGAGACTACATTTAATACCTTTTTTGACAATTTTCACATAACTTTCGGCTTGACCGTTGCTAGCGGGGTGATATGCTGGTGACGTAATGTGTGAAATTCCATTTGATAAACAAAACTTTTGAAATTCTTGCGACACGAAAGCCAACCCATTATCACTGACTATTGTATGTGGCACACCAAATCGCGACATAAAGTCGTACATTTTATCGAGCACGGCAGTAGAAGTGACTGTGTTACACATATCGTACACTTCCACCCACTTAGAGTATGCATCAACAATTACCAGGTAATTCCGATTGTGTATAGGACCCAGGAAATCTATATGAACACGATAAAATGGTTTGGGAGGGAATGGCCACGGCGCTAATGGGCGCGGGGTGGTGTCGGACGCAATACGGTGCATATACTACATGCACCAATCATTTTTTCTAATTCCCTATCTATCCCGGGAAACCAAAAACGCGACCGGGCCTCCGCTTTAGTTTTTACAATCCCTAAATGTGATCTATGTAGCTCCGCTAAAATTTTGTGTCGAAGACCTTCCGGTAACACTATTTTATGTCCACGCATCACACAGCCATTTTCATAGGATAACTGCGTTCGGCACACGTGGTAGGGTTTCATCTGCAAACTTGTTGCTTTTTTTGGCCAACCCTTTGAAATATATTGAACAACTTTGTTCAATACCACGTCTTTCTTAGTTTCGTCCCGTAGAAGTTTTACAGTGATCGGTGAGTTTCCGTCTATTACGAAATTGACGTATGATGCGCGATCTTCAATAATAGCACAATATGTACTTTCATCCGTCTGCTTGGAAGAAACCTGAGATAGCGCATCCGTGACAGGCAAGCAGGCGCGGGACAAAAAATCAGCGGAGTTGTTTTCGCTACGAACGTATTCAATTGTATAATTATAGGCGCTGAGGAACATTGCGTACCTCTGTAGACGGTTGGCCGATATCTCTGGTATACCCCGATATGGCCCGAATATAGCAATAAGCGGTTTATGATCCGTTCTCAACACAAATGATACTGGCAACCCTTTGTCAAGTGAACACTCGTTGTTAAGTACTTTTTACTTATTTCTTGGTTAATTCCTTAAATACGCTTGCAAGTACATTGGAAATCTTATTTGCTGTTGCGCGGACCTCATACAGTGTTATTAACCCAAACTATCAAGGACAAAATCCTCAAAACTGTGAAGATAAGTTTCAACTTACTACCTTCATTATTTCTATACTTCAAGCTTATCATATTTTTATTTGAAAACTAGCTTTTGCCCGCGGCTCCGCCCGCGTCAAAAAGTTTTTCCGGGATAAAAGTCCCGCTTTATGTTTTCCCGGGATAAAAAGTAGCTTATGTGTTAATCCAGGACATGATGTACCCGTGTGCCAAATTTCATCGAAATCCGTTCAGTAGTTTTTGCGTGAAAGAGGAACAAACATCCATACATCCAAACATCCAAACATCCATACATTCTTACAAACTTTCGCCTTTATAATATTAGTAGGATTCCTGCTTGAATTTCAATATAAAATGTATAATATAGAAATTTAACTTAACATTTATAATTGTTCGCGATTCAATTTCACTTTTGTTGAGTTTCAGAACGCGATATTAGATCTTCTAACGCGCACGCGAATTTGAACTTTATGCAGCGGTAATAAATTACACCATTTTATTTAGAAAACGTTTGTATGGGAAATAGAAAAATGCTGTTTTGAGGATTTTCCCGGCAATTATTTGAATTTTTCCCACCTTTTAAACCTTCCCTAGACCTTCACGAATAATTCAAGACCAAGATAAGATAAATCCGTTCAGCCGTTCTCGAGTTTTAGCGAGACTAACGAACAGCAATTGATTTTTATATATATATAGATACCGTCAAGAACATATATTTTTTTTTTGATCTGTCAATTTCATTTGACAGCATTAAAATTGAATTTGACAACTGATCTGCCACACTAGTGTTGCCAAACGCATAAAGCAATTTCAAAAGTCGTAATTTTAATTCTGTAAAATGAGTATTTGCTCTAAGTGCAATAAATATGCAAAACAGTCAGAAACTAAGCTATGCGCGAAATGCCAAGGCATTTATCATTACCAATGCTTAGGTATTTCAGCAGAGAACTTTTGTAAGGAATCAAAATCTTATAAAGCAACATGGAAATGCTCTCATTGTAGAACTGTGGATAAGCAGGGTAATGGCTCTGGTACGCCATTATCTCAAACGACGTCTCAATTACTTAATGTGGCTACGCCACCCACAGACGCCATTGCCGATCTAAAGGAATACATGGAAAAGAAGCTAGATGATATGTTTTCCGGGTTGCGGCGTGACATAGCTGAAGATAACGCTGAAACTCGGACCAAACTTGATGGAATGGTTGAATACCTTAATAGCATATCTGCCAAATATGAAGAAATGAAAGAACTTGTGGAGGGCAAAACGAAAATTATAGATAATTTAGAAGCAGAAAACGAAAAAATGCGTTCGCAGATTCAGGATCTCAACTTCCGCCTTAATGAAATAGAGCAACATTCACGCGATTCTAACTTAGAAATCCAGTGTGTGCCCGAGCATAAGTCTGAGAATCTAAAAACTGTGATCCAACAACTGGCAACATCGGTTGGCCGTGGTATAAGGGATGATGAACTAGTTAACTATCATCGTGTAGCAAAAATTAATAAACATTCTAGCCGCCCTCGTTCAATAGTAGTGAAACTGCCGAGTCCTATCGTAAGGGATGAAATAATAGCGGCAGTTCAGCTTTACAACAAAAAACATCAAAACGATAAATTGAATACGTCCCATTTGGGGCTGGCTGGTAATACACCAATATACGTAGCGGAGCACCTTTCTCCAGCAAATAAAATGCTACATGCAGCTGTACGTAGGACTGCAAAGGAAAAGAATTACGCCTTCGTCTGGGTACGCAATGGACGCATTCATATTAGGAAAAATATCAACTCAAAGAGCATTCTAGTGAAGGATATGGACTTTATTAAGACTTTAGATTAGGTTGTGTTACATGATGATAATTTCAATTTCAAAATTCTGTATCAAAATGTACGTGGCCTTAAAACCAAAACCGATTGAATCCTTACTAATGCACTAAAGAACGACTTCGATGTAATTATACTTACGGAGACTTGGCTTAATGCTTCAATTTATGACCATGAAATTTTGGACAAAAGATACACAATATTTAGGCGCGATCGTGAGACGACAGGCAGTGTAAAACGTGAAGGCGGCGGTGTACTTATAGCCGTTCTTAAGAAGTACGCATCTTTACGTAAATTGCAGTGGGAAACTGACTGTGAGGATCTTTGGGTAGCTTTAAAAATAAATACCTGAATGTTTTACTTATGTACTGTATATTTCCCCCCACCTGTTAATACTAATTACTTGGAACATTTTCTGTTAAGAATGACGGACATTATACAACACAAAATTAGTCCGGAATCATTGGTCCTTCTTACTGGAGATTTTAATCTTTCAAATATTCAATGGAGCTCTGACGAAGATTCTAAATATTTAATACCTTGTAGCACCAATTCTGTCAACAATGATCTCCTAACTGATAATATCGCTTTCAATAATTTATATCAAATCAACTATATAACAAATAAAAGTAACAATATTTTGGACTTAATCTTAACTAATAATGCTCCTCTATTCCACCTCACTAAAAGTTCGGATCACCTAGTTAACCCAGATAATCACCATCCAGCCTTAGACATACACTTAAATTGGGCTATTCCCAAAATTCCAAAACACAACAAAAATTCTACCCTCAACTTTACAGCAGCAGATTATAACGGTATAATAAACGAACTAAAAAATATAAGTTGGTCGGAACATCTTAAACAAGACTATAACATTGACAGAACTGTCGATATCTTTTACAAACTTATTGAACCCATAATAACAAAATACACACCTCTAAAAAATATAAAAAACAACTCCTACCCCATCTGGTTTAGTACAGCGCTCATAAAAGTACTTCGAGAAAAAGCCAAGTTTCATAAAAGATTAAAGAAATACAGAAATCCTAGAGATTACGTTTCTTTTCAAAAGTTAAGAGAACGCAGTGATAAAATGATATTAGAATGCTACACCAAATTCAAAACAGATGCCAAGGAGCTTATTAAAAAAAATCCTAAATATTTTTGGAAATTTACTAAATCATTGAAAACCAACAGTTGCAATATACCTGATGAAATGTATTTTAATAACCAACGCGCCATTGGTGGTCAGGAAGTATGTGAGTTATTCTCGCAATATTTTTACTCCATTTATAACAAAGATCATTCCAGCAAAAGTACATTGGATAATGTTATCAATAATAATACATCGTTCGGCTCTTGTTCCATTACAGAATCGAATATTCTTAGGCATCTAAAGTCTTTAGATACCAATAAAGGTCCTGGACCAGACATGATACCACCCATTTTTCTAAGAACTTGCGCTGACCAATTAGTTACGCCATTGAAAATTATTTTTAATAAATCTTTGTTTCTGGGTCAATTTCCGACTAAATAGAAAGTAGCTTATGTAACTCCGATCTTAAAGAAAGGAGATCACTCGAATGTGACTAATTATCGACCGATTTCGATTCTTTCAGCTATTGGAAAACTATTCGAGTCTCTCGTGGTACAATCCTTATACTCGCAACTTAAGCCATTTATTAACCCACATCAGCACGGCTTCTTGTCAGGTAGGTCGACTGCATCGAATCTTCTTGATTATGTTTGTGATATTTCTGAAGCATTAGACAATTCTCTAGAAGTTCATGCTATATATACTGACTTCTCTAAGGCATTCGATGTAGTTGACCACAATCTTCTAACCCAAAAGCTGGGGCATGCAGGCATATGTGGCTCGTTATTAAGATGGTGTGAATCATATCTACGCAACAGGTCACAATTAGTCAGAATTCGAGGTTTTGTTTCTAAAGCTAAAGACGTCCCATCAGGTGTTCCCCAAGGCTCCCACCTTGGGCCACTTCTTTTTGTTATTTTTATAAACGATCTATGCAATGTTATAAAGTCCGAATTTAAATTATTTGCTGATGACTTGAAAATATACCGTGTAATTAATTCTCATAAAGATATTGAAATCTTACAGAAAGACTTGATCAGTATACACGAATGGTGTCTTACAAACAAAATGATTTTGAACGCCACTAAGTGTTTCCACATTAAATTCACGAGAAAAAGATGTCCAAGCTCTGCATCATATTATATAAATAATACAAATGTATGTGAGGTTTCTAGTCTCCGCGACTTAGGCATTATAGTCGATAATAAACTCAACTTTCGGCAGCATGTTGATTATATAATTAATAAGGCTTCCCAAATTTCAGGTTTCGTTATCCGTCAAACAAAGTTGTTCAAGGACCCTAGTGTATCTACTCTATTATTCAATTGTTACGTTCGCAGTGTGCTTGAGTATTGTAGTCCAGTATGGAATCCATGCTACAAAGTCCATATTGCCAAGATTGAAACTATACAAAAACGATTCCTATATCATCTCTCTTTCAATAATAATTGTTGTCGCAAACTAACTTCGTACAATGCAAGATGTGATTTCTACAATATTAATACCCTTGAAAAGCGCCGCACCATCGCCGATATTATTTTCTTGTACAAAATTATCAACGGATCTATTGACTGTCCCAAATTACTCGAACGATTACACTTTTTAGTACCGCGTGATACCCGTATTCAAAATAGAAGAACGTTCAAACTGCCTTTATGTCGCACTAGTCACGCACAACATTCGCCAGTCTACCGCATGTGCTTATCATGTAATAACATCGAAAACAAAGTCGATATCTTCAGTGTATCCATTTCAACGTTAAAAAAATGCTTGTTACTTCATGTACCGTAATTATTTATACTTTAGCCATTAGTATACCCAAAGCAGCAGTAGATAAGTATAATTCTTCTTGAAATGAGTAATTCAACGTTTTGTGAATTCGCATTAATGCATGGTGTGTTCACATCGAGCAGATTGTTCACTTTTTTTGTTTTCTTAAACTAAGATTACCCCTATGTTCATTTTAAGTGTTACAATCAGTTTTGTGAACCTTACAAAAAAAAAAAAAAAAAAATGGGTGTGATCTACCATATAAATATTGATGGAACCGTCTCACTCCAAAAATAATTGCTGTGGCCTCTTTTTGAATTTGCGAATATCGTTTCTCGGCCGCATTTAATGTCCGCGAAGCGAACGAGATAGGCCTTTCCGTACCATTCTCGTATTTTTGCGACAAGATTGCACCTAAACCATATGGTGACGCATCTACCGTCAATATAATTTGTTTGTCAGGATTCTAATGAGCCAGTACTTGATCCGACGCCAATATGGATTTTATCCTACAAAAAACATCATTATGCAATTTATCCCAAGACCATTTAGTTCCTTTTTTCAACAGATCATAATTATAAGGGACTAAGTATACTAGAAGCGGCGGGAACAAAATTTCGGTAATAGTTGACAAGCCCTAAGAATGATTGCAATTTATTTACATCGCTTGGCGCCGGGGCATTTAATATCGCTTTAACTTTGTCAGCGCATTTCTTAAGACCATGTCTATCTATCACATACCCAATATAATTGATTTCATTTTGAAAGAAAACACATTTTACTTTCTGTAACACCAGACCCGCATTTTGCAGTCTTTGTAAAACTGTTTGCAGCCTTTTTAAATGTAATTCAGTACTGTCGGCTGTTATTAATATATCGTCAAGCAAGCATAACACTCCGTCCAACCCGGATAAAACCGTATCCATCGCTTTTTGAAAGATAGCCGGCGCGCTCGCCAATCCAAACACCATGCGCGTGTACTTAAACAGTCCGCGGTGGGTATTAATGCAGGTAAAACGTTGGGACTCCTCATCTAGCACAAATTGATTATAAGCCATCGAAAGGTCTAACTTCGAAAATTGCAAGCCCCCATGTAATTTAGAAAACAATTCGTGAATAGTTGGTAGCGGGTATTGTTCTACAATTAAATGCTTGTTTATAGAACATGAGTAATCTACACAAAGCCTAACCGATCCATTCCGCTTCAACACAGAAACAATAGGTGATGCATACTCTGCGTGGTCTATGGGCTTTAAGATTCCTAAACCGACTAACCTATCAATTTCTTTGTCTATTTTATCCCGCAGTGCAAATGCGATGGGGCGTGCTTTAAAGAAAACCGGTTTGGCGTTATCTTTTAACTGTAATTTTACTTGATATTTATTAAATTTTCCTAGTTTGTCCGCAAATAATTGAGGGAATTGGGTTTGAAGGTCGTTAACTACCGTAATTGTACTGTTGAGAAAATTACATGGTAACAATTGTAACCTAAATAATGATAAAAAGTCCCTACCCAATAACGGCGGGCCGCCGTCGCGGACGACATATATATACCTCGAGTTCGTGAGTTTCCCGCATATATGTTATCGGTAACTGAATAACCACAACACATTTCATCGGGCTACCAGTGTATGAAAGAAGTTGTTTATTGCACTGTGAAACTTTAAAGTTACTAAAATATCTTTTATAAGTGTTTTCATTAATTACGGTTACTGCGGACCCGCTATCAATTTCAAATTGAATACCTATATCGCCTATAAAAACGCATTCTGTCATAGGCTCGCCTCGCAATGTCCGAATATTAAAACACTTACCATCATCGCCTGTATCCACATCACCCACCCCCACGTGGTTAACATTTTTACACATTTTACGTAAATGCCCTTTTTCGTTGCACTTATTACATTTGAATTTTGCAAAACGACACTGAGCACTTTTGTGATTGGTACGACCACACACTGCACAGTTTTCCGTTGTGGGACGGGCAGAGTCCTTACGATTACCTCCTTGCGTAATTTTGAACAGCTGATCGGCTTGCTGACCGTTAGTCGCCGCAGCGCTCGCGCCAGCCCGAGCACACCGCACACTGTCTGCGAGTTCCACTGATTTCGCCAGGGTTAACGACTCCGCAGACTGAGCGAACAGTTTATCCCTCTCTGGGCCTATTAGCAACCCAATGACGAAACGATCTCGTAATGCCTCTTCTACATTACTGAATCCACAGTCCGCAGATAGTCCCCGGAGCCTTGCCGCCCATTGCTGGTGACTTTCACCTGGTTGCTGGGTTGCCGTATGGAATTTGTGACGCTCACCAAACCCGTTTCGTTTAAGCGTGAAGTGGGCGTCAAGGAGTGATATGATATCATCATAGGGCACTTCTTGTAATTCTTTAGGCAAAGCCAGATCCGCAGCGAGCTTGTAGGTCCCGTCCGTGAGTGTTGTCAGCAATACAGCTCGCCTCTTTGTTCCTGTTGGGTCCGATGTATTGGTTATATCATTCGCTATAAACCATTGTAAAATTCGGTTTTTACACGACTTCCAATCTTGAACACTATGGTCGAAATTTGGCAAAATTCCGCAGAAAGACATATTTCTTAATTTTTTTTTATAATGTGGGTACTCGTCGCCAATGTTGTGTAGTTGAACGGAGAGACAAGTGAAACGATTGCTTGCTAATGACACACTGATTTATTAAACGTAGCATTGGGGCGTGGCGCAGCCACATACATACCTATAACTATACAGGTGTAGGTACATACACCACAGATTTCGATGAAATCTGGCACACGGGTAGATCATAACCTGGATTAACACATAGGCTACTTTTTATCCCGGGAAAACATAAAGCGGGACTTTTATCCCGGAAAAACATTTTAACGCGGGCGGAGCCGCAGGAAAAAGCTAGTATACCTAATATAAAATAACTATTGTATCCAAGTCTGTAATTTGAATGACTTTTAGTTTTAAAGATGATCCGGTCATTTTCATGCTTATTTTACTCTTGTAAGACTTCTAAGCTGGTAGCTCCACGGATGTCGTTGAGTTCGACTGACTTGAACGTCGCGACGAAGTTGATCTTGCCCAATTTCTGTGAAAAAGATTTTATATAAGCCATGTATCCGCTCAGGAACCAACATGCGACTATGTTCTGCAACGTTGCAACAAGGGTGTACTTATGACCGCTAAATGCGAAAAATTTATCGCATTATGTTTGTCGTATCCGGATGCAGATATCTCAGCTACAAAAATATTTATGTTTGCACTTTACATACAAATAATATACATAGGCGAACTTAATCCCAAAGGCATTCTCTCCCAGTCCATGATAGGGTGGGCAAGATATAAACAAGGTAGGTATAAAAATCCTCATGGTTGTTATACATACACTTTTCCATGGCTTTTTTGGGAAAGCCAGAAGTTTAAAGGATTACCTACAATTACTCCTAAGCTAACAATTTCGCTGATGCATAAGCGGTGTCCATCTATTTGTCAGCAGACGTAGGTATTTCTGCCTTCTTTCCTTCCTTTGTCTCTCTAAAAAAACACTACTGCATTATATACAGGATTAGGTCTTACTTTGGGCAGTATCCGCATCTCAACATGCACTGTTTTATTTGCCCCAACGTCTGCCGCCGGCAATCGGATCGTCCTGCCTGCGATGCCCGATGACGTCACTCGGAACTCGCAGCCGGTGAGCGGTCGGTCCAGAGGGTTATCGAAGGTCAACACCATTGGCGATAACTTGTTCAGGATTAGTTGGTTTTTGATCTGAAAGATATAGGAAGAATCAAAATTATTGACGAATTCACACTTTGGACTTTCGTCAGACTTCTTCATATCGAGTGATAATCGGAATCAGGCATATTTTATTTTCATACCTCAAAAATAATAATGGAATATGAATTACAATTGAAAATAAACCTTATCTACCCACATTTTTACAATTTGGTAAGCATCACTTTTTCCGATTATTTAGGTAAACAGGAGAAATAATTAATGATTATGCAATATCCAAAGATCTGGACCAAATAAATATTTTTAGATTTCCGTGATACTTTTACTTATAGGAATCGTACATAATGTTACTCAGGAATGAGTTAGTATACTTAAGTATCTTAATAATATAGTATCATTTCTATTTTTAACAGACTTCCAAAAGGAGGAGGTTACTATATGTATTTTTATAACTAATATAATAGTAAAGAAATTTTTAAAATACTGGAAATTGGATAGTATCATTATATTTTTTTCTGCCTAATATTCTACTTGTCCGTCAACAGTATGTAATGTAATAAATAATACATAAATACTTATAATTATAAGAGAATAAGAATAGAAACAAAATCTGTCGTAGTTATAATGCAAATTAGAAAAAGTCGATTAAGTGCCTCTGATGTCGGTATTATTTAGGTACTACCTACTCAAAGAATATCACACGGCAGAGATCAACGCATTTTTTCTATAAGCTTAGTTTTATACTTAATTATTGCAGTGTACTGTCTTACAAAAACAAATAAAGTTTCTTTCCTTGCCTAAATTAAATGTGTATAGTAGTAAATGTCGAACATTCGTACCTTAAAGTTAATGTTAGGTTTGAGGATCTGGAAGTCATCGGCATCTGCCCACGCATGCTTGGTCTCCTCGACGATCGCCATCGCCGATATCTTCATGTTGCAGTGCTCTACCAGCTTCGGTAAATATTCTTCATATTTCACCAAAATGCTCATCGTTTCTTCTGCAAGAATTAGTATACTTATTACAATGTATTTTATACAGGCAAATTATGTTTATAGTTACGTCTACACTCTGCATACATTTTTATATATGACGAGGTTGACTCTTCCATGTTGTTTTTTTGTCGGGCAGCGCCACCGCCCTCTATTGACAAGAGTTCGGCATCGCTGTTATTTATTGCTTCCATCTTGTTAACACTTTATTTTGTATTACTTCCAATAAAACACTTTCAGATTGTAATGCAAAGTTATGTTATAATATTTCCAAGACAACTTCCTTGCTCGAAGGCAAATTATACACTGCCATGTCCAACGCAAAATCTTGTACAAGAAAACTAGTGGAACGCTCTGATTGGCCAACCAATCGGGCGCTCTGATTGGTCAATATTATACAGAGTAAATAGAATCATTTTATAATTAAAAAGGTTCTTGAACATTAAATAAAATAACACCGTCGTAATAATACGCCATCTATAGCAAACGTTGTGAAACTAAAATGAAAAGAAACGATAATTAATTAATTTGCAATGTTGAATATTACAAACTTTAAGAATTTAGCTATAATAATTGTTTTAATCCAATGTAGTAAATGTCATGTGGTTAGAATTAATCAATTTAATCATTGCTATTGACTTTTGCGGCGACATATACTATTTTTACTAGCGATGAATAGGTACATGGTGATTCCTTTGCCCATTTCTTTAAACAAATTAAAAAGGCACTCGCAGAAATACAACACAACGGGCCTATGATTTGTTAAAAAAAAAAAATAATAAATTCTCTACAAAAATGTTTTTCTTTTGCTCAATAATTAGGTAAGTGTAATAAAAATATCCTTACTTTTGTGTGGATCCACGAAGATGTTTTGTTCTACTTCCTTCACTAGATCAGCTCTTATGCCGTTGTAGTAGACGCTGGTGGCTGACAATGATGCCTTGACCTTGTGGCTCTGGATCCAGAATAGTACAAATACAGGTTATACACACACACACACACACGCCTGTTATCTCCGAAGGGGTAGGCAGAGGCGCAACTAGTGCACCCACTTTTCGCCGTTATTCCGTCCCATGATGTGATAGGGGGCGAGCCTATCGCCATATCGGGCACAAATTCCAGACTCCGGGCCGATACTGAATTGAAAAACTCAATATCACTTTGCCCGACCCGGGGATCGAACCCGAGACCTCAGCATTGCAGTCGTACTTTGATACAACTACGCCACCGAGGCAGTCAGGTTATATGTATGTATTTAATGTAATTTTGAGCAGTTTACTTTGAATTTTTATACTGACGGAACAGCTGAGTAGGCGCTGTTACATAAATAAAACTTATCCTTCAAAATCCGTCACATATTGCAACTTAAGATGTCATTTGAGCTAATGTTAATATGGGTTTATTAAATAGCGACTATCTTAAGATGCTGACCTTAATTTGATAGCGTCTCAGCTGATATGGCACTTCACAGCGAAATAAAGTTTCATCTATTAATACGTCCCTATGTGTCTAGGCAGAGGTATCCGCTAAGCATCATCTCTATACTTCAATTTCAAAGCTTTTATCAAATGGCGTAGGTATATGATGATACTCACTTTATCAGAAGTGTTTTCGATGTCAACAGTGACGCTGAAGTCCTTGCCGATGGTCACTGTTTCGATGTCCCTCAGCGAGAACTTGACGCCGCTCTTCAACGTTTTCAATACGTTGTAATATCTGCACATCAGATTAATATTAATGATCTATAATTTACATAGAGTGGATATTTGAGAAGGGTTGGAAGGGATTTTGATTACTGTATAACGTTTTTAAGATTATGCTCTACTTTAATAAAATATGACCAGCATTCACAGTTTATTAAAGAATGTGCAATTTACTGAATTTTATTTCGATGTTATCGATCCTGATTCTTGTAAGGATTTTGATACCAACTGGTGTCAAAGTAGCACTATTAATATCAAACTAGACTGCATTATGATATTGAAACAATAAATTTTTTTTTCTCATTAGGCATCGGTTACCATTTCCTCGTACACATTTAATTTCTATGTGGTAATACTAATCGAATATTGACTTTCTTGAATATATTTAAAACATCAAACACGCGCACAAGATAATCCTGACTTCAGACGGTATGGGAGGCAGTGATTACTTGTCCCATTTATGCTACAGACAAATATACAAATAGTGGCTTAACCACTTTTGAAACACAACATAACAATTAATATAAAGAAATAGGATTTTTACAAACCGCTTAGCCTTCTCTGAATGACGCACTCCATTCATTAGTGCGATCCGCTCTGAAGTGGTACCCTCTTTGTATTTGTACTGAGTGGTGATGTCCTCTAGATCCTTCTCACCATAAGGATCGAAGACAAATGGCTTCGTAGTGAGAATCTGTTTTCCAATACTGCAACGAAAAATAGATAAGTAATACCTATAAGTACTTTTTTTTTATGGCATCGAATGTAGAGACGAACGTGCCGTTCACCTGATGGTACGCGATACGACCACCCTTAAACACCATCAAGCACCTTGAGCTACAAAGCACCGTATGGCACTCCACTGCGCTCGACATCCTGAGACGTAAGATGTTAAGTCTCATTATGTCCTGTAGTTACACTGGCTACAATGCCCTTCTAACCGAAACACAACAGTGCATACACACTGCTGCTTGGCGGTAGAAATAAACTTTGCGGTGGTACCCACCCAGATGGACTCTTACATATGAGAGTCCTACCACCAGTAGTGAGCAATATTTTTTATTGCTATTGCTCACAACTCCACCCATGACGGATGCGTAATAGTTTAGTTTGTGACAAATATCAAAAGTTGCCTATTATCTGTTTTATGGAAGATTTGGCAGCCGAATAATTTATACAAGAATATACTTTGGGCTTTCTAGCACTAAGTCAGAACCACATAATTATACTAGTAGGAAAGTTAAGGCTTAAATAAAAAAATATTTCTTACTAACTTTTGCCCGCGGCTTCGCCCGCGTGATTGAGTTTTTCCGGGTTAAAAAGTAGCCTATGTGTTAATCCAGGACATGATCTACCCGTGTGCCAAATTTCATCGAAATCCGTTCAGTAGTTTTTATGTGAAAGAAGATCAAACGTCCATACATTCTTACAAACTTTCGCGTTTATAATATTAGTAGGAAGGACTAGTATAGCTGGGGGCTTAGAATGGGAAAAAAATACACGATGCGTCTCCGCTTCTCACTAACATTAAAATATTGATACGTCAGTCTCCCAACCAGTCATAATGAAACGAAGCGGAGACGCATCGTGTTTTTTTTATATTCTAAGCCCAGTTCACTTACTGGTATTTGTTCGTTTCTACAACGGAGTATCCCAGTTCTGCGTCAGGGTCCCTCTTCCAACAGAACACATCAGCGTTGACTGACGCCAGTAAGAAGTCCACGTCGTAATTAAAACCTATCTCTCCTTTTTTGACGGCTTCCACGGGCGCTGGTCCGCACTGGACCATACCTTGTGAGGGCTCTAGAGGAGTTGCATCAACAGCTTGCCAGCCACCGTAGCCTGCAGAATTTAAAAAAATGAATTTTTGCATATTGTGTATACAATCGTTTATCATGATTAAATTTGTGAATTTCGCTTTTGGGAGCATAATCAATTTCTATTTCATATAATATTGGCTGAATCAAAAAGGTATTATTAGATATGCAACCTCCAAATGACGTAGGCGATGTCATTCTATTATTTCTTTATTTATTTTTTTACAATAAATTACGACACACAAATTGTTGATAAGCCACATTGTTATACTCTCGTCCATACCTGACGGCAAGTCTGGGCGCGCCATCCACACGTCATTCCAGACATGGAAGTTCCAGATGATGTCTTTCGGCTCGCGGTGTAGTTCCTTCATGTCCTCCGTGAAGTATATATCTATACTTAGAGTCCTGTCACAGTCATAAGCCGACTGCAGATTGGACACCACACGAGATGGAAGACCAAGAGCGCGGCAGACTGCAATATAAAATTGTGTTAAAAAAATTATGGCTTATTTGGGATCCTAAAAGCTCTAATTGTTAAGGCCAAGACTATACTTGATACTCTATTAAAATCCACTGGGAATGGACTATCGTATCAAAGTCTAATTCGTGTTGGTAGACTTGGCATATCTTCGAACTTGTTATGGAGAACTCTGGGTTGCGGGTTTTCTTACATTACTTTCCATCGGCGACGTCGAGCCCTCACACAATTTGATGGTAGTAGGCACCCTTTCAGTGAATGCACCTCGGGTATTTCAGACCTAAGACTTTATTACATATAATAAAAATGGTTCAAATTCAAATGAGCTAACTTGCATACTTGAGATTTCTTGAAATCAAATCGAAATTGAGTATTATACTTCAGGCTATCGAAGATCAAGGTGTAACCACCCTGAGACTTATGGAGCTCATTCACGGGAACAATTTCTTATAGGATCGATAATGTGAATTTAGAAATTACCAGTGTTAACGACGCACGCAAACACCCAACATTGTCCGTAAGCCACGGACTTCTTAGTCTCCAGGAACTGGCTGAGGATGTCCACGGAGCCCGTCCAGTCCCAAGGTGCTGTTCCATCGTCGTATGTTCCTTTCCAACGACCGATAAGCACGCCGCCATCGTCGTCGTTTGAGTTTACGATCCGAGAGATGGCACGGGATAATTTGATTGGGTCTCCACGGCTAGTGGTGGAAAAAATGTGTTATCAAACTATGATAAGCGCTAAACCTATTTAAAATCAGAAGCAAAACATCCAAAAACTTAAGGTTACAAAGTCGCAGCTTTTAACAAATCCTTATTGATTGTCTACTTAACAGCTTTTATACAAGGTATGTTTAAATATGCATTATCATATTTTTTTACGTACGTGGGTGATAAAGACGGAATAAATAAATTAATTTACTAAAAACATAATAGGCGCCATCTGGGCAGGTACCACCGCAATGTTTATTTCTACCTCCAAGCAGCAGTGTGTTTGGTCTATTGTGTTCTAGTTTGAAGGATATGATACTCAGCATAATGAGCTTAATACTTAATATCTTATGTCTCAGGGTGATTCGCACTGTTGAGTATCACGCAGAACTTTGATATTCAAAGTTCTATATAGTGTTGCTACTGTTTATGGGTGGTCGTGTGGCTTATCACCAGACGAGCGGTATGCTCGTCTCGTCATTCAATCATAATAAAAACATATGTCTACTTCTTACTGGTAGAAAGGTATATTAGCTTTATCTAGCATGAGCATACACGCCGGCAGCACAACGTCATCAAACTGCCCGAATGTCCAGGGCGTACCGACGCGGTCCCTCATTACATTTTTTACAAAAAGCATACGCTTTAACAGAAATCGGGTCGAATGAGCACCAAAAAATATTAAACAGCAGCTCCTTTTTACTCTGTAAATAAATAATCTCAATTACTCACTGGTGGAATGGAATATCAGCTCTGTCCAGCATGAACATGCACGCCGGCAGCACCACCGCATCGAATTGTCCGTACGACCAGGGCTTGCCGCGGGTCGTCTTGATGGGACCCACCCACACCTTGCCGACGTCATGCAGGACGTATTCTTGAAGAAGGTTGCTGTCCTCCATGTAAGTCTGGTCGTCTGAGAGAGATAAATAAATATATTTAGAGACAAATCTAGACGGTGCTCAATACGCAGGTCTACATGGTATGTAATATATTACATAATACATTCTATATTATAGAAAGACTGATCCTGAAACCAAACTACATAATAAATTAAATGCTTATAAAAGTGACAACTACTAACAAACCATACAATGCTGCTGCTTTTGAAATCTCACCTTGGTTCCATGGGTTGAAGAGGATGTAAAGATCTTGGTCGTATTTGTACACCGCCTTTTTAGGCGCGGTCTTTAGTGTAGTGACTACCTGGAGTTTCCAGTTTCCTATAGGGAGCGTTGCTGGGGTTGAAACCTGGTAAAAAGGAAATTCACCATATTTAATATGGCTTTGAAAGCTATTTTATACATAGCTTTGTATTTTTTAACATGGATTTTTTCTCGAATTGAACCTGCTGGATGCTATTTATTTCTCACCACAATCGGTAATTTAGTGTTTATTCCTCGCTTTATACTTTACATTAGTTGGACAAACTTTAATTGTAGCCCTAAGGGCCTGGACCATGAGGTTTAAATTATGAAACAACATGATGTCCGCTGCTGAACATAGGCCACCCTTAAAGATTTCTACACGGACCTGACAAAAGCGGATTATAAAAGCGTCTGTCCAATATTACCATTCATCTATCGCAATTCAAATGTATGTACATTTTAACGTAGGTATTAACACTTTTTGTTCACAATATAATTTACCTACCCATCGCACACGCTAGTAAAATCACAATGTATTCAGATTTTCGTGTGAATGTATCAATAATGCTTATTACGATGATAAATCCTGTTAACAACGGCCTAATCCGACTCGATAAAGAGGAATTATAGAAGATTCTTACTTCGAAGGAATGTGTATTGTCCATGGTTGCCGTCAGCTTGGCTGTCCATATGTGTGAGTTGTGTGTGACGCCGGAGCGGAGGTAAACCGATCCTTGGGTTTCCATATGGACTTTGTCACCTGTAAAATATTTTTCATAAGTGTTTCAGATTCCAATGAGTAGGTACTCAAAATTCGTCTCTTCCTTTTATTTATAATTCTTTCATGGAAAATGTATTTCCAACTCCTCCCTATCCTTATTTGATTAACTTCGATGCGGGTTAAGACTAATTAGTAGACTAGGTGTCATAAAATGCGTGCCACTGCTGATCCTGGCTTACAGGAGTTGCAGTGGCGGGTGTGACGGTAGGATAGTCTCTAGTAACTTGGATTTAGTAGTATCTACAGTTAAAACTGTGGTTTCGAATGGGTCTGTGGGATAGCAAAATAGTACCTACTCACCAAGAGAAAATACAAGTTGCACCAAGTCTTCGGTTTCGTTGTAAGGCCGGTTGAAATGTACCATGCCCTTGAACGGCTGCCCGCGACGGACTATCGTGGTTTTCGGGTCTTCATCGTGCAGTACTTCAAACCTGAATGAATTGATTGATTAATATCAGTGTATTTGTCAAAGAAATTATGATACGCTTATTTCTATAAAGCTATAACAACAATAGACATATCAATAAAATCACCTATAAAAAGCGTTTTATTCAGAAGTTCATAAGAGGGAACACAAAAATTACTTTCTAAATATGAATTTTAACAGCCGTCCTGTGAGTACTGTATCGTGTGATAATTTGATATTGAAATCTGAAAATCATACAATAATAATTTTACTTAGTTCAGTTTTTTTTACATTAGTAGGTATACATGTATGTATCAACTCTGATTAAGGTAAATCTATGATTTGAGTTAGCGTAATTAACATGAATACATATCCTACTAATATTATAAAGGCGAAAGTTTGTAAGAATGTATGGATGTCTGGATGTTTGTTCCTCCTTCACGCAAAAACTACTGTACGGATTTCGATGAAATTTGGTACACGGATAGACCATGTCCTGGATAACCACATAGTAACTTGTTATCCCGGGGAAATATGAACCGGGACTATTATCCCGGAAAAACTTTCTAACGCAGGCGGAGCCGCGGGCAAAAGCTAGTGAGGTATATAGAAGTAAGTATTCTATCATCCCTTGAAAATTTGTTCAAATCGGCACGCCAAAGTCTCTACACAGCACGATGTTACGCGGAGTGGAGACTATTATCCTACTAATATTTAGTGATGTGATTAATGGTTAAAAATTATTAATGGTTAATAGTTAAACATTAAAAAAAAATAACGTGTTAAATTAATAGTTAAGTTATAACGGTCAAGCAGTAAGGAGTTACGTGAAAAGCATTAGCGATAACATGTTCAACACGTGTCTTGCGTCGTTTATTTTAATTATGTTAAATTTTTTAACATTGAACCAATAACCAACAGGTTAATTTTTTTCACAATAACAGTCACATCGAAATAAACATTTTCTAATTATTACGTATTCATGAACATTTTTGTAAATGACGCTTGCGTGCCGTTCATACAGTTGAAAAAATCTGCTTTGAGGTGTAATGACTGTTCAATTTTTTACACCTTAAAATTATGTTAGTATGTATCTTTATGTTACTTATTTATTTATTTATTATGGACTTTAGCACTATAGTATTCAGAACCAATGTTAGAATTGGTATACACGGCCGCCATTTTGAATTTCTATGTTTTAAGGCCAATTGACTTCAAAATCGGTATCTGGGTATAACTTTAATTACTAAAAACTGATCCAATGTCGGAATTGAAAAAAGTGGCCGCCATTTTGAATTTCTTTGTTTTAAGGCCTATCGACCTCAAAATCGATATCTGGGCAGGCCTGTAGGTACAAAAGACGGATCCAATGTTAAAATTGAAAAAAAGTGGCCGCCATTTTGAATTCCTTTGTTTTAAGGCCAATTGACCTCAAATTCGACATCTGAGTATAACTTTAGTTACCAAAGAACATTCCAATGTCGGAATGGAAAAAAGTGGCCGCCATTTTGAATTTCTTTGTTTTAAGGCCTATCGACCTCAAAATCGATATCTGGGCAGGTCTGTAGGTACAAAAGACGGATCCAATGTTAAAATTGAAAAAAGTGGCCGCCATTTTGAATTCCTTTGTTTTAAGGCCAATTGACCTCAAATTCGACATCTGAGTATAACTTTAGTTACCAAAGAACATTCCAATGTCGGAATGGAAAAAAGTGGCCGCCATTTTGAATTTCTTTGTTTTAAGGCCAATCGACCTCAAAATCGATATTTGGTCATGGCTTTAGGTACAAAAGACGGATCCAATGTATCTTTTTTTTATTTACCCCCTTCACCAGACTTAAAAGGCTACTCACGTTGATTACCTTATTAATTTTTTAAAGTATTTAATATTGATGTGACTGCGTATTTAAATTGTTAAATTAGTAAAATTACAACCTCCATTTATTCTATTTGTCTAAAGACAAGCCCAAATATCTATCTTAAATCCAATCATTCTTAAAACAAAGAAGTTCAAAATAGCGACCACTTTTCTTAAGTGTAACATTAAATATGACTTTTACTATCAATGTCATGCCCAGTATAAATTTTGAGGTCAATTGGCCTTAAAACAAAGGAATTCAAAATGGCGGCCACTTTTTTCAATTCTAACATTGTATCCGTCTTTTGTACCTAAAGCCATGCCCAGAAACCGATTTTGAGGTCGATTGGCCTTAAAAAAAAATTCAAAATGACGGCCACTTTTTTCAATTCTAACATTGGATCCGTCTTTTATACCTACAGGCCAGCCCAGATATCGATTTTGAGGTCGATTGGCCTTAAAACAAAGATATTCAAAATGGCGGCCACTTTTTTCAATTCTAACATTGGATCCGTCTTTTGTATCTAAAGGCCTGCCCAGAAATCGATTTTGAGGTGGATTGGCCTTAAAACAAATAAATTCGAAATGGTGGCCACTTTTTTCAATTCTAACATTGGATCCGTCTTTTGTACCTAAAGCCATGACCAAATATCGATTTTGAGGTCGATTGGCCTTAAAACAAAGAAATTCAAAATGACGGCCACTTTTTTCCATTCCGACATTGGAATGTTCTTTGGTAACTAAAGTTATACTCAGATGTCGAATTTGAGGTCAATTGGCCTTAAAACAAAGGAATTCAAAATGGCGGCCACTTTTTTCCATTCCGACATTGGAATGTTCTTTGGTAACTAAAGTTATACTCAGATGTCGATTTTGAGGTCGATAGGCCTTAAAACAAAGAAATTCAAAATGGCGGCCACTTTTTTCCATTCCCACATTGGAATGTTCTTTGGTAACTAAAGTTATACTCAGATGTCGAATTTGAGGTCAATTGGCCTTAAAACAAAGGAATTCAAAATGGCGGCCACTTTTTTCGATTCCGACATTGGATCAGTCTTTGGTAACTAAAGTTATATCCAGATACCGATTTTGAGGTCAATTGGCCTTAAAACAAAGAAATTCAAAATGGCGGCCACTTTTTTCAATTCTGACATTGGATCAGTCTTTGGTAATTAAAGTTATACCCACATACCGATTTTGAGGTCAATTGACCTTAAAACAAAGAAATTCAAAATGGCGGCCATTTTTATCAATTCTGACGTTACCTAAATAAAATTATTTTCGCAATCATTGCAAGTGGCGATTTTATTGTTCACAAATCACGACAAGGCATAATTTAAGTCTTAGCTAAAGAAAAAATATCATTTTTGTGCGTATTAGTAGTATTAAATTTCATTTAATAAATAACCTATATAGAGGCGTTATTAGCATTTTTCTATGATTAACAGTTATCACGTTTAGTTGAATGATAAATTAACAGATGGCATTAACTGCCTCCGCAGTCCGTTCATTAGTTTAAACGTTTAATGAATATTGCAATAGTAGTTAATAGAATTAACAGCTATTTTTTTATAATGAGTTAAATTAACAGTTATAACGTTTAATGTTCACCTCTACTAATATTATAAACGCGAAAGTTGGTAAAAATTGATGTATGGATGTTTGTTCCTCTTTCACGCAAAAACTACTACACGGATTTCGATAAAATTTGGCACACGGGTAGATCATGTCCTGGATTAGCACACAGGCTACTTTTTATCCCAGGAAAATATAAAGCGGGACTTTTATCCCGGAAAAACTCATTCACGCGGGCGGAGTCGCGGGCAAAAGCTAGTATTATTTATTATTATTAGGCATGAGTAAAAAAAAATTATCGAATTTCAAGTTATCGACAGCAAAGTAGAGTATCTGGCCATAAATCCAAATCCCTACATGGGGTTTTATTAAGTATGTTAAAAATATGCTAATAAGTAATTCACTGAGTTGGTACACAACTTAATACCCTCAACTTATTTTTTTTGTAAATTGCGAATGAACACAGTAAAACTTACTTGTCTGTTTTGTGGGTCTTTGCATTTTCTTTGGGATAGAAATCTAACAGGTTTACTTGCAGCGGCTCCATGGTGCACGTGTTCTAGACCTGCTACAAAAAAATGGAATTATATGACGTTTTATTTAAAATAATTCTAATAGAACAATTATTGATAAATAACGGCTATAAAACGATATATTTAATTCTAAGTACCTGTATTTTCAATGCGTAAAATTATTTCACGACAAAATATATAGTAGGTTGGTGCGTTAGAAGCGCGCTCCTCTTCAGCGATCGTCAGATATACTCTGAATACGCTTCCAGATATTACCAACGTATATATATGGACAATGGAGGAAGAAATTGTTTAAAATATGTTTAAAATACATATTATTAATAGGATTGTGTCGTCAACGGGAAAACCTTTTATGTACCTATTTCTAAAAATATTATTTGCCTCATTGTGACATTATCATGAAAATCCAGGATTATATTATTCATACGTACCTAATTAAACTAAACTTGTATTGATATTCAGTCTAGGTACAAGCAACAAATCAACCTTACATAAATGAAGTCCCGAGTCGCGTCTGTCTGTCTTCACGCGATAAACTCAAAAAGTACTAAACGGATTTCGATGAAATTTGATACGGATAGTTTGAGACCGTGGGAGGACATAGGAATATATATAGCTATACTTTTATCTCAGAAAAACAAAAGCTAGTTTCTATAATAATAATGTAGATCGCGATTCGCGTTTTATGTAAACTACCTTATACGTATACCAACAACAATGGCTCATGCGTCATACTCGTGAACGGGTGCTGCTTGTGTGGACTGGTCTGCTCATTTCGCTTACTATGTCTCAGAACTAATAATTAATAATGTATTGGACAAGTATCTATAGCAGGGAGCCCATGAGGGGATATTGGGATTTACTCGAGCGCGGCAGATTAACATAAACGATACCTTAGACCCCGTTGAGTACCTCCACCAAGTATAAACATTCTATACCTATAATATGATCGCGTGGTTAAGGCAACCGATCAGAATAGTAAAAAAAAACATCACCAGAAATACTCGAGCGCGTAAGATTATGGTACGGTGGGTTGATTACATGCTGAAAAGTGTCGATTTCACTAATCTGACGATTGGAGCTTGGCGCAGTGCCGGATTAACCACGTAGCAAGAGTAGCAATTGCTACGGGCCCCGCGCGAAAGGGGGCCCCGCATATTTAAACCCACTCATCTCTGCTTAAGCGTATTTTTTTGGGTGAAACTAATTAAGATGTGGTATGTTCGATTTTTTTGATGTCACAAAAACGTGAAATGTTACAACTTTTCCTACTATCTATATAGATATAACCATATACCAAAAATCTATATAGATTTTTGGTATATGGTTACTAAATTATATTAAAAATAATGTAGACTGTTAATCTTATAAATTGACAGAAAATTTTAAAAATTTAAATCGATCTATTTCAATTCTGCTACACATCCACACTAAGTGTTGGGTAAGAGAGCTTGCATATACAAGCAACTTTTTGTAGAACTTGTGTGTTTATCGTATGAATTTATTTTAATTATTTACGCCAAGGAAATAGTCGGGTACCGAGTGTCTGACGTGGATTGTCTTACTAGGAAAAGTTGTAACATTTCACGTTTTTGTGACATCAAAAAAATCGAACATACCACATCTTAATTAGTTTCACCCAAAAAAATACGCTTAAGCAGAGATGAGTGGGTTTAAATATGCGGGGCCCCCTTTCGCGCGGGGCCCGTAGCAATTGCTACTCTTGCTACGTGGTTAATCCGGCACTGCGCCAAGCTCCAATCGTCAGATTAGTGAAATCGACACTTTTCAGCATGTAATCAACCCACCGTACCATAATCTTACGCGCTCGAGTATTTCTGGTGATGTTTTTTTTTACTATTCTGATCGGCTGCCTTAACCACGCGATCATATTATAGGTATAGAATGTTTATACTTGGTGGAGGTACTCAACGGGGTCTAAGGTATCGTTTATGTTAATCTGCCGCGCTCGAGTAAATCCCAATATCCCCTCTTGGGCTCCCCTGCTATAGATACTTGTCCAATACATTATTAATTATTAGTTCTGAGACATAGTAAGCGAAATGAGCAGACCAGTCCACACAAGCAGCACCCGTTCACGAGTATGACGCATGAGCCATTGTTGTTGTGACCTAAAACGTATAAGGTAGTTTACATAAAACGCGAATCGCGATCTACATTATTATTATAGAAACTAGCTTTTGTTTTTCTGAGATAAAAGTCTAGCTATATATATTCCTATGTCCTCCCACGGTCTCAAACTATCCGTATCAAATTTCATCGAAATCCGTTTAGTACTTTTTGAGTTTATCGCGTGAAGACAGACAGACGCGACTCGGGACTTCATTTATGTAAGGTTGATTTGTTGCTTGTACCTAGACTGAATATCAATACAAGTTTAGTTTAATTAGGTACGTATGAATAATATAATCCTGGATTTTCATGATAATGTCACAATGAGGCAAATAATATTTTTAGAAATAGGTACATAAAAGGTTTTCCCGTTGACGTTTATCCTGCGTATTTTAACATATTACAACCATCCATTTCTTCCTCCATTGTCCATATACATATATAAATAATAATAATAATTATACCAGCCCTGTATTATTATACTGCCCACTGCTGAGCACGGGCCTCCTCTACTGAGGGGGTTTAGGTCTTAGTCCACCACGCTGGCCTAGTGCGGCTTGGTAGACTTCACATACCCTCGAAATTCTTATAAGGAACTTCTCAGGTATGCAGGTTTCCTCACGATGTTTTCCTTCACCGTTAAAGCGAACGATAATTGATAAACAATACACACGTAACTTAAAAGTCAGAGGTGTGTGCCTTGGGTTTCGAACTTCCAGACATTGTCTCGGCAGACCGTTCCATTCCCAACTAGGCTATCGTCCACTTTATTATCGTCCACTTACCAAAAATCTATTTTCTAGAATATAAGTATACTAGCAGCCCGCCCTGGCTTCGCACAGGTAGCGAAGCATAATATTTGTACATTTAACTTTGTGTCGTACAAAATACTTATGAATTATACTATTAGCATACTCTTTTTATATAGAACTACTTTGAGAAGATAATGTTTAATTATAGAACGATGTACGTAAATGACAGACTAGAAGAATGTCTTGAATTGTGTCATTCATAATTATATTCTTGTATCGATAGCAAGTGGACGATAGCCTAGTTGGGAATGGAACGGTCTGCCGAGACAATGTCCGGAGGTTCAAACCCAAGGCACACACCTCTGACTTTTCGAAGTTACGTGTGTATTGTTTATTAATTATCGTTCGCTTTAACGGTGAAGGAAAACATCGTGAGGAAACCTGCATACCTAAGAAGGTCTCTATGTGAATTTCGAAGGTATGTGAAGTCTACCAACCCGCACTAGGCCAGCGTGGTGGACTAAGGCCTAAAACCCTCTCAGTAGTAGAGGAGGCCCGTGCCCAGCAGTGGGACAGTATATAATACAGGGCTGGTATTATTATTATTATTATATATCGATAGCAATGTAATATGGCTGATATTCCTTTTGTAATACACTCATTTGCAAAAAAAACGGGCGGTTTGGATTTTAATTCTTTTTAAAAAAAATACGGTACCAAAATTATTTCAATCATTTGTACATGTTACTGGCCGGTTTTAAAAATGCCGTGGTGTTTAAAACAGTACGTTCTAAATTAAAATTTTCGTTTGATGCTCGTTTTTACAGAAAACCACTTTTCATCCTACATTTTTGGTGCGAAGTTCCAAAAGATAATATCGGTTTTCATAACTTTTACTCAATTTTTATGAATTTATTTCATATTCTTAATTGTCAAAGCTTCATTTATTGCTGTTTAGCTGTCTCAATAATGTTAGAGAAAGTGGTAAAAGCTACCAAAATTATTGCGCTGCTCGAAGAGGGCTGCAGCCAATGCTTCGTGGCTCAGAGGCTAAGTGTGAGTCGCTCAACGGTTCAAAGGACCTGGCAGCGGTATCAAGACACCGGTTCCGTCGAGAGAAGGCCTGGTTCTGGAAGAAAACCATGTACCCAACCACGGGATGATCGTTTTCTTGTGAGTTGCGCATTGAGAAATCGCAAGTCTTCGTATGTGGACCTTAAGAACAACCTCGAAGAAGTAAGAAATGTGCATATTAGTCTATGGACGGTCAGGAGGAGGCTGCTCGCGGCCAATATACGCAGTCATCGCCCGGCCCGCGGCCCTAAGTTACTCCGTGAGCACAGAGTTACCAGGCTTAGGTTTGCTCGAAATTGTGAGTCATGGACTCAAGAAGACTGGAATAGGGTATTGTTCTCCGATGAAGCCAGGATATCTCTGTTCGGTGAAGATCGACGTCGGCGAGTGCTACGAAGACGAGGAGAACGCTTTGCAGAGGCTTGTTTTGAAGAAATCACACCTTATGGTGGGGGCTCTATTATGTTTTGGGCAGGAATAAATTCAATGGATCTTACAGAGTTAGTCTTCATTGAAAACGGCTCACTGACTGGACATCGATACATAACGGAAGTTCTTATTCCTCATGCAGAACCCGCATTGGCCGCTTTAGGCGAAGACTCAATTTTTATGGACGACAACGCTCGCGCCCACCGGTCTGGCGATGTGGAAGCGTATGTGCAAGAGGTCGGCATTCGTCGTTTGGATTGGCCAGCTCGAAGTCCCGACCTCAATCCTATAGAGCATGTCTGGGACGTTCTGAAACGACGCGTGAGATCAGTACAACCGGCTCCGCAAACCATCAGAGAGCTGAAGAATGTGATTACCGCGGAGTGGGAACGTATTCCGCAAGCAAGTATCCGGGATATCCTCGCTAGCATACCCAGACGAATTCAAGCTGTGATTTCAGCTAGAGGGGGTCACACTCGATACTAAACATTTCTCTGCTTTTACTTTATTAAAGAAAAAAGAAACAAAAATCTTTGTTAACTTTTACTTCACGAGCGTATGCACTACTAGCGAGCATACACTACTAGTGAACCATTAAAACCCATAAATGTTATCAAAATTTTATGATAATACTGACGAAAACGATTATTTGCTTATTAATTTACAAAATTGTGAAAGTAAAACTACCTATAATTATCAAACAAACCAATAGTAACATTTGAAATGGTTCATTGCTTAGGTGCCCGTTTTTTTTGCAAATGAGTTTATGTAATTGTGGAAAAGGTATGCCGATGATCGAAGCGGCTTGTGTGGATATCTGATTTGTTAACGTATGGTGACTTATTTGATTGCATTGTTATTAAATCATTGTATGGCAGTTAATTCTGTGTCTTCTTTAATGATTTCCTACCACTTCTGAATTTTACTTTTAACTATACACATAACCCTTCCTCTTGAATCACTGCGTCCATTGGTGAAAAACATAATATGAAAATCCGTTCGGTAGTTTTTGAGTTTATCGCGTTCAGACAAACAGATGCGATCGGGGGATTTTGTTTTATAGTATGTAATGATGTAAGGACATATCCTTAAAAATAAAAAGATAAAAATAGCCTGTCCTTCCTTGGATCTCAAACTAGCTCCATATTTATTCTCTCACGGTTCCACCCGCAAGTAAATATTTTCCGGGATAAAAGTACCGGTTTATATTTCTCTGGGATAAGCAACAGCCTAGGTGCTCCTCAAGGTCTTAAACTATCTTCCTACAAAATTTCATCGAAATCGGCTGAGAGTGACGGCTACAACCGCGAGGTAAAAATATTTGGGATAAAAGTCCCGGTTTCTATTTTTCCAGGATAAGCAGTAGCCTATGTCCTTCCCTCGGTTTCAAACTATCTCCATACTTGTTTTTTTGCGGTTCCACCCGCAAGAAAATGTTTTCCAGGATAAAATCCCTGTTTATTTTTTCCCGGAACCAAAAGTAGCCTAGGTCCTTCCTAGGGTTTCGAACTACCTCCCTACAAAATTTCGTTGAAATCGGTTGAGTGGTTTGGCCGTCCCATTCGTGAGAAAAAAAAATCGGTATAAAATATCCGGTTTATATTTTTCCGGGATGGGGAGTACCCTGTGTCCTATCCTGAGTCTCAAACTATCTCCATACTTATTTCTTTGCGGTTCCATCCGCAAGAAAATAGTTTCCGGGATTAAAGTCCTGGTTTAATTTTTTCCCGGGATAAGAAATATCCTAGATCCTTTCCAGGGTCTTAAACTATGTCCCTTCCAAATTTCATCGAAATCGGTTCAGTGATTTGGCTGTAACGACTCGCGAGAATAAAAAATCCGGGATAAAAGTCCTAGTTTGAATTTCCCCGGGATATAAAGTAGCCTATGTTACTCAGGACTACAGGAGCATTCTAATGGTGAAATAATTTTTGAAATCGGCCTCGTACTTTTTGAGGTAATCCTTGTCAAACATACAAAAATACAAATCTTTCCTCTTTATAATATTAGTATACTGACTGCCTCGGTGGCGTAATTGTATTCTGATACGACTGCAATGCTGAGGTCTCGGGTTCGATTCCCGGGTCGGGTAAAGTGATATTGAGTTTTTCTATTCCGTATCAGCTCGGAGTCTGGAATTTGTGCCCGATATGGCGTTAGGCTCGCCCTCTATCACATCATGGGACAGAATAATGGCGAAAAGTGGGTGCACTAGTTGCGCCTCTGCCTACCCCTTCGGGGATAAAAGGCGTGAGTGTATATGTATGTAGATTGAGTTATAGAAGTTATAACTAAAAAAAATATTTTATTACTTCAAGAGAGATTCTCATGATCACTAACTGCATTGGTGAACGTTCATTTTCGACAAATGAATTAAGGAACACTATGAGTCAAAAACGTCTGAATTATCTCGCTTTGACGAATATAGAATATGATTTGCTCAGAAAAATTGATACGAATAGTATTATTTCTAAATTTGCCCACATGAAATCTAGAAAAGTTACTTTGTAAAAGTTTATAAAATAATAAGGAAACAGATAAATAAATATAAAATATGAAAATGAAATGAAATCCTCCTAGCCAGTTTTCGGCCATGGCGGCCAATCTCAACGGAAATCAGCCAGGTACGCAGGAGATATTATAGTGCACAAGTGTGTGCGCAATACACAGGTGCACTCGCTATTCCTTCACTCTCATAGTCCGGTGAGACGGCAATCCGACATGACCGGAGAGAGATCAGGCGCAGGACCAACGGCTTTACGTGCTTTCCGAGGCACGGGGGTATCACACCGCCAACTTCCTGACTCCGAGCTGCGACTGAGTAAATTTTAAGATGGAAAAACCCAGTCACAATTTTTTTGGCTCGACCCGGGATTCGAACCCAGGACCTCAGCGCGCAAATCGTACTCGTAATGCGTACGCAATACCACTACGCCACCGAGGCAGTCATAAATATAAACAGTATATAAAATATAAACATTATTTAAAGTACACCATTGATTAAATATAACATTAGCTATTCCTAAAAATATAATATACTTAACTAATAAAAAAATAATTTTGTGTAGTATCATCTGTTTTCAATTGTTAGTTTCCTATCAAAATTATTCTAAATTGCCAGAAAATCTCATCTCAGGCTTTTTGTACTTGTCAGAGCCTAACAGCGCCTATAGTAATTTACTACACTATTAATTACCCACAAAATTGTAACCTATAGATAGCAAATAAACGTATTGAGTATTGAATTGTATCTTTACTACTTTATACTTAAGAACCCATAGCAAATCAAGGGCTCTTAGAAAGAATTTGCTACGGGCCCCGCGCTTGCTTAATCCGGCACTGGCTTGGCGTAAGGGAGTGGGAGGGTCACAAACAAAAAAAAACATCACCTTGTCATTCTCAAGCGCGGTCTAATTTTGTTTTTTATTTTGAAGGAAATAATTCAAGGATAACGGGAATAATATAATCTGCCAATTTACACAAGCCGAAGTAACACAAATCATATACATATATAAAATGCTTTTTCCTGAATGACTGACTGACGGATCAACGCACAGTCTAAACCGCTGACCGTAGAGACCTGAAACTTGTGTGTTCTTTGTATGACGTAGGCATCCGATAAGAAAGGATTTTCCGAAATTCTACCCCTAAGGGGGTGAAAATGAGGGCAATAATTGTATGGGACAACGTGATTCCTTGGTCCAATCTACATCAAATTTTGCATAAACCTATTCTAACAGAATTGATGGAAAACGAATTTCGTATTTGATTGAAACTCATCCCCTAACGGGGTTAAAAAGGGGTGGCAAAGTTTGTACGCGATAAACTCAAAAACTACCGAACGGATTTCGACGAACTTTGGTATGGAGGTAGTTCAATACCCTGAGAAGTTTTTAGGCTACTTTTTATCCCGGGAAAATGTATGGCGGGACTTTCATCTTCAAAACTTCTCGTCTTTTCTCGTTGATTTACCAAAATTACCTTATGATAATTACAAACACCGGAATACAAGAATCAGGCAAATTGGTCTAACTGTTCTTCAGAGATGCACTAACATCCTACTAATATTATAAATGCAAAAGTTTGTAAGTATGTATGGATGTCTGGATGTATGGATGTTTGTTACTCTTTCACGCAAAAACTACTGAACGGATTTCGATTAAATTTGGTACACGGGTAGATCATGTCCTGAATTAACACATAGGCTACATTTTATCCCAGGGTTAACACATAGGCTACATTTTATCCCGAAAAAAAAACGGGACTTTTATCCCGGAAAAACTAAAAAACGCGAAGCCGCGGGCAAAAGCTAGTATTATATATTTTTATTTTTTATTTTTATAGTTAGCCGTTTGGTTTAATGAATATGAAAATTGTAAATGATTTATACGACTATTAGTGACTGGGACTAGCTATGTCGCCGTTATTGTTTCATGTCGCGACACAAAGATGGAAGATAGCGCTGGTGGTTGTGTGTGTTACCAACTGCCGTACACGTTGAAAGTGTCCTTCGATGCCTGGGGAATTGAAATGAAGAGTTTTTACAGAAAGCAATACGTGTGCCGGCAATCCGTTCAATAGCTCAATGGTGTAAAGGAAACAACACTTTTTGGCTCAAGCTGAGGAGAGATATGGTTCCGGACATTAGCACATGTGGTTATGGAAAGGCGAAGGTCGAGTATGGATAAACAATATTCATAGAATTCATCCTGATGATGTAGTACAGACTGAGCGAGGCAATGTGTGGATGTTCATAGCTGCAGCTATTCTAAGTTTTCAGTGGCATTATCGTCCATGGCTTAGCGTGGGTTCTTGCCGCCCTCCACGGACCCACAATTTGTCGCCCCAAGGCAGTCAAGCTCATTTCAACAAATAACAGTCACACGTGCAGCCCTAAGTTCCGCCGGCACTAACCTCGTCACTGATTACTGTATTACGCCTTATTAGTATAGTCTGACGATACAGTATGTCAAAGGTATCATAAAGACTAATAGGTTTCCACTAATGGTTGACTAAAAATACACAAGTACAAATTAATTAAATACTTTATTGTAAAGCTTAAGATCTCATACATTCTACATGTCACAGCGACGACGCGGCGTTCAAACTACCCTCATTTTTTTAAAACTGTTATTAGTACGCCGTATGTGTTGTAAGCTGTTACAAATAAATGTTTTCTTTCTTTCTTCTTCTTTTCTATAAAAATATAAGAATAAATTACTTAAAAATATATCTGAACACAAGTTCATAATTTCTTAATCTAAAATTAAAGCTACCATTGTGTTTTCACAGTATAATTTAAAATAACTACCGTATCCTAAGTCTGTAATTTTAGTGACTATTTTAGTTTTAAAGATGATCCGGTCATTTTCATGCTTATTTTACTCTTGTAAGACTTCTAAGCTGGTAGCTCCATGGATGTCAGTGAGTTCGACTGACTTGAACGTCGCGACGAAGTTGATCTTGCCCAATTTCTGTAAAAAACAACCTTATATAAGCCATATGTCCGCTCAGGAACCCTGAATGCAACATGCGACTATGTTCTGCAACGTTGCAACAAGGGTGTACTTATGACGGCTAAATGCGGAAAATTTATCGCATTATGTTTGTCGTATCCGGATGCAGATATCTCAGCTACAAAAATATTTATGTTTGCACTTTACATACAAATAATATACATAGGCGAACTTAATCACAAAGGCATTCTCTCCCAGTCCATGATAGGGTGGGCAAGATATAAACAAGGTAGGTATAAAAATCCTCATGGTTGTTATACATACACTTTTCCATGGCTTTTTTGGGAAAGCCAGAAGTTTAAAGGATTACCTACAATTACTCCTAAGCTAACAATTTCGCTGATGCATAAGCGGTGTCCATCTATTTGTCAGCAGACGTAGGTATTTCTGCCTTCTTTCCTTCCTTTGTCTCTCTAAAAAAACACTACTGCATTATATACAGGATTAGGTCTTACTTTGGGCAGTATCCGCATCTCAACATGCACTGTTTTATTTGCCCCAACGTCTGCCGCCGGCAATCGGATCGTCCTGCCTGCGATGCCCGATGACGTCACTCGGAACTCGCAGCCGGTGAGCGGTCGGTCCAGAGGGTTATCGAAGGTCAACACCATTGGCGATAACTTGTTCAGGATTAGTTGGTTTTTGATCTGAAAGATATAGGAAGAATCAAAATTATTGACGAATTCACACTTTGGACTTTCGTCAGACTTCTTCATATCGAGTGATAATCGGAATCAGGCATATTTTATTTTCATACCTCAAAAATAATAATGGAATATGAATTACAATTGAAAATAAACCTTATCTACCCACATTTTTTCAATTTGGTAAGCATCACTTTTTCCGATTATTTAGGTAAACAGGAGAAATAATTAATGATTATGCAATATCCAAAGATCTGGACCAAATAAATATTTTTAGATTTCCGTGATACTTTTACTTATAGGAATCGTACATAATGTTACTCAGGAATGAGTTAGTATACTTAAGTATCTTAATAATATAGTATCATTTCTATTTTTAACCGACTTCCAAAAGGAGGAGGTTACTATATGTATTTTTATAACTAATATAATAGTAAAGAAATTTTTAAAATACTGGAAATTGGATAGTATCATTATATTTTTTTCTGCCTAATATTCTACTTGTCCGTCAACAGTATGTAATGTAATAAATAATACATAAATACTTATAATTATAAGAGAATAAGAATAGAAACAAAATCTGTCGTAGTTATAATGCAAATTAGAAAAAGTCGATTAAGTGCCTCTGATGTCGGTATTATTTAGGTACTTACCTACTCAAATAATATCATATGGCAGAAATCAATGCATTTTTTCTATAAGCTTAGTTTTATACTTAATTATTGCAGTGTACTGTCTTACAAAAAAAAAGTTTGCTATCTTTCCTTGCCTAAATTAAATGTGTACAGTAGTAAATGTCGAATACTCGTACCTTAAAGTTAATGTTAGGTTTGAGGATTTGGAAGTCATCGGCATCTGCCCACGCATGCTTGGTCTCCTCGACGATCGCCATCGCCGATATCTTCATGTTGCAGTGCTCTACCAGCTTCGGTAAATATTCTTCATATTTCACTACAATGCTCATCGTTTCTTCTGCAAGAATTAGTATACTTATTACAATGTATTTTATATAGGCAAATTATGTTTATAGTTATGTCTACACTCTGTATAAATTTTTATATACTATTTATACCAGCGATGTATAGGTACATTGTGATTCCTTTGCCCATTTCTTTTAAACAAATTAAAAATATACTCGTAGAAATACAACGTGACGGACCCATGATTTAAAAACAAAAAATATTCTCCATAGAAATGTTTTTCTTTTGCTCAATAATTAGGTAAGTGTAATAAAAATATCCTTACTTTTGTGTGGACCCACGAAGATGTTTTGTTCTACTTCCTTCACTAGATCAGCTCTTACGCCGTTGTAGTAGATGCTGGTTGCTGACAATGATGCCTTGACCTTGTGGCTCTGGATCCAGAATAGTATAGATACATGTTATACGCATGTATTTGATGTAATATTAAGCAGTTTACTTTGATTTTTTATACTGACGGAACAGCTGAGTAGGCGCTGTTACATACATAAAACTTATCCTTCAAAATCCGTAACATATTGCAACTTAAGATGTCATTTGAGCTAATGTTAATATGGGTTTATTAAATAGCGACTACCTTAAGATGCTGACCTTAATTTGATAGCGTCTCAGCTGATATGGCACTTCAGAGCGAAATAAAGTTTCATCTATTAATACGTCCCTATGTGTCTAGGCAGAGGTATCCGCTAAGCATCATCTCTATACTTCAATTTCAAAGCTTTTATCAAATGGCGTAGGTATATAATGATACTCACTTTATCAGAAGTATTTTCGATGTCAACAGTGACGCTGAAGTCCTTGCCGATGGTCACTGTTTCGATGTCCCTCAGCGAGAACTTGACGCCGCTCTTCAACGTTTTCAATACGTTGTAATATCTGCACATCAGATCAATAGGAATGATGTATAATTTACATAGAGTGGATATTTGAGAAGGGTTGGAAGGAATTTTAATTACTGTATAACGTTTTTAAGATTATGCTCTACTTTAATAAAATATGACCAGCATTCACAGTCTATTAAAGAATGTGCAATTTACTGAATTTTATTTCGATGTTATCGATCCTGATTCTTGTAAGGATTTTGGTACCAACTGGTGTCAAAGTAGCACTATTAATATCAAACTAGACTGCATTATGATATTGAAACAATTATTTTTTTTTCTCATTAGGCATCGGTTACCATTTCCTCGTACACATTTAATTTCTATGTGGTAATACTAATCGAATATTGACTTTCTTGAATATATTTAAAACATCAAACACGCGCACAAGATAATCCTGACTTCAGACGGTATGGGAGGCAGTGATTACTTGTCCCATTTATGCTACAGACAAATATACAAATAGTGGCTTAACCACTTTTGAAACACAACATAACAATTAATATAAAGAAATAGGATTTTTACAAACCGCTTAGCCTTCTCTGAATGACGCACTCCATTCATTAGTGCGATCCGCTCTGAAGTGGTACCCTCTTTGTATTTGTACTGAGTGGTGATGTCCTCTAGATCCTTCTCACCATAAGGATCGAAGACAAATGGCTTCGTAGTGAGAATCTGTTTTCCAATACTGCAACGAAAAATAGATAAGTAATACCTATAAGTACTTTTTTTTTATGGCATCGAATGTAGAGACGAACGTGCCGTTCACCTGATGGTACGCGATACGACCACCCTTAAACACCATCAAGCACCTTGAGCTACAAAGCACCGTATGGCACTCCACTGCGCTCGACATCCTGAGACGTAAGATGTTAAGTCTCATTATGTCCTGTAGTTACACTGGCTACAATGCCCTTCTAACCGAAACACAACAGTGCATACACACTGCTGCTTGGCGGTAGAAATAAACTTTGCGGTGGTACCCACCCAGATGGACTCTTACATATGAGAGTCCTACCACCAGTAGTGAGCAATATTTTTTATTGCTATTGCTCACAACTCCACCCATGACGGATGCGTAATAGTTTAGTTTGTGACAAATATCAAAAGTTGCCTATTATCTGTTTTATGGAAGATTTGGCAGCCGAATAATTTATACAAGAATATACTTTGGGCTTTCTAGCACTAAGTCAGAACCACATAATTATACTAGTAGGAAAGTTAAGGCTTAAATAAAAAAATATTTCTTACTAACTTTTGCCCGCGGCTTCGCCCGCGTGATTGAGTTTTTCCGGGTTAAAAAGTAGCCTATGTGTTAATCCAGGACATGATCTACCCGTGTGCCAAATTTCATCGAAATCCGTTCAGTAGTTTTTATGTGAAAGAAGATCAAACGTCCATACATTCTTACAAACTTTCGCGTTTATAATATTAGTAGGAAGGACTAGTATAGCTGGGGGCTTAGAATGGGAAAAAAATACACGATGCGTCTCCGCTTCTCACTAACATTAAAATATTGATACGTCAGTCTCCCAACCAGTCATAATGAAACGAAGCGGAGACGCATCGTGTTTTTTTTATATTCTAAGCCCAGTTCACTTACTGGTATTTGTTCGTTTCTACAACGGAGTATCCCAGTTCTGCGTCAGGGTCCCTCTTCCAACAGAACACATCAGCGTTGACTGACGCCAGTAAGAAGTCCACGTCGTAATTAAAACCTATCTCTCCTTTTTTGACGGCTTCCACGGGCGCTGGTCCGCACTGGACCATACCTTGTGAGGGCTCTAGAGGAGTTGCATCAACAGCTTGCCAGCCACCGTAGCCTGCAGAATTTAAAAAAATGAATTTTTGCATATTGTGTATACAATCGTTTATCATGATTAAATTTGTGAATTTCGCTTTTGGGAGCATAATCAATTTCTATTTCATATAATATTGGCTGAATCAAAAAGGTATTATTAGATATGCAACCTCCAAATGACGTAGGCGATGTCATTTTATTATTTCTTTATTTATTTTTTTACAATAAATTACGACACACAAATTGTTGATAAGCCACATTGTTATACTCTCGTCCATACCTGACGGCAAGTCTGGGCGCGCCATCCACACGTCATTCCAGACATGGAAGTTCCAGATGATGTCTTTCGGCTCGCGGTGTAGTTCCTTCATGTCCTCCGTGAAGTATATATCTATACTTAGAGTCCTGTCACAGTCATAAGCCGACTGCAGATTGGACACCACACGAGATGGAAGACCAAGAGCGCGGCAGACTGCAATATAAAATTGTGTTAAAAAAATTATGGCTTATTTGGGATCCTAAAAGCTCTAATTGTTAAGGCCAAGACTATACTTGATACTCTATTAAAATCCACTGGGAATGGACTATCGTATCAAAGTCTAATTCGTGTTGGTAGACTTGGCATATCTTCGAACTTGTTATGGAGAACTCTGGGTTGCGGGTTTTCTTACATTACTTTCCATCGGCGACGTCGAGCCCTCACACAATTTGATGGTAGTAGGCACCCTTTCAGTGAATGCACCTCGGGTATTTCAGACCTAAGACTTTATTACATATAATAAAAATGGTTCAAATTCAAATGAGCTAACTTGCATACTTGAGATTTCTTGAAATCAAATCGAAATTGAGTATTATACTTCAGGCTATCGAAGATCAAGGTGTAACCACCCTGAGACTTATGGAGCTCATTCACGGGAACAATTTCTTATAGGATCGATAATGTGAATTTAGAAATTACCAGTGTTAACGACGCACGCAAACACCCAACATTGTCCGTAAGCCACGGACTTCTTAGTCTCCAGGAACTGGCTGAGGATGTCCACGGAGCCCGTCCAGTCCCAAGGTGCTGTCCCATCGTCGTATGTTCCTTTCCAACGACCGATAAGCACGCCGCCATCGTCGTCGTTTGAGTTTACGATCCGAGAGATGGCACGGGATAATTTGATTGGGTCTCCACGGCTAGTGGTGGAAAAAATGTGTTATCAAACTATGATAAGCGCTAAACCTATTTAAAATCAGAAGCAAAACATCCAAAAACTTAAGGTTACAAAGTCGCAGCTTTTAACAAATCCTTATTGATTGTCTACTTAACAGCTTTTATACAAGGTATGTTTAAATATGCATTATCATATTTTTTTACGTACGTGGGTGATAAAGACGGAATAAATAAATTAATTTACTAAAAACATAATAGGCGCCATCTGGGCAGGTACCACCGCAATGTTTATTTCTACTTCCAAGCAGCAGTGTGTTTGGTCTATTGTGTTCTAGTTTGAAGGATATGATACTCAGCATAATGAGCTTAATACTTAATATCTTATGTCTCAGGGTGATTCGCACTGTTGAGTATCACGCAGAACTTTGATATTCAAAGTTCTATATAGTGTTGCTACTGTTTATGGGTGGTCGTGTGGCTTATCACCAGACGAGCGGTATGCTCGTCTCGTCATTCAATCATAATAAAAACATATGTCTACTTCTTACTGGTAGAAAGGTATATTAGCTTTATCTAGCATGAGCATACACGCCGGCAGCACAACGTCATCAAACTGCCCGAATGTCCAGGGCGTACCGACGCGGTCCCTCATTACATTTTTTACAAAAAGCATACGCTTTAACAGAAATCGGGTCGAATGAGCACCAAAAAATATTAAACAGCAGCTCCTTTTTACTCTGTAAATAAATAATCTCAATTACTCACTGGTGGAATGGAATATCAGCTCTGTCCAGCATGAACATGCACGCCGGCAGCACCACCGCATCGAATTGTCCGTACGACCAGGGCTTGCCGCGGGTCGTCTTGATGGGACCCACCCACACCTTGCCGACGTCATGCAGGACGTATTCTTGAAGAAGGTTGCTGTCCTCCATGTAAGTCTGGTCGTCTGAGAGAGATAAATAAATATATTTAGAGACAAATCTAGACGGTGCTCAATACGCAGGTCTACATGGTATGTAATATATTACATAATACATTCTATATTATAGAAAGACTGATCCTGAAACCAAACTACATAATAAATTAAATGCTTATAAAAGTGACAACTACTAACAAACCATACAATGCTGCTGCTTTTGAAATCTCACCTTGGTTCCATGGGTTGAAGAGGATGTAAAGATCTTGGTCGTATTTGTACACCGCCTTTTTAGGCGCGGTCTTTAGTGTAGTGACTACCTGGAGTTTCCAGTTTCCTATAGGGAGCGTTGCTGGGGTTGAAACCTGGTAAAAAGGAAATTCACCATATTTAATATGGCTTTGAAAGCTATTTTATACATAGCTTTGTATTTTTTAACATGGATTTTTTCTCGAATTGAACCTGCTGGATGCTATTTATTTCTCACCACAATCGGTAATTTAGTGTTTATTCCTCGCTTTATACTTTACATTAGTTGGACAAACTTTAATTGTAGCCCTAAGGGCCTGGACCATGAGGTTTAAATTATGAAACAACATGATGTCCGCTGCTGAACATAGGCCACCCTTAAAGATTTCTACACGGACCTGACAAAAGCGGATTATAAAAGCGTCTGTCCAATATTACCATTCATCTATCGCAATTCAAATGTATGTACATTTTAACGTAGGTATTAACACTTTTTGTTCACAATATAATTTACCTACCCATCGCACACGCTAGTAAAATCACAATGTATTCAGATTTTCGTGTGAATGTATCAATAATGCTTATTACGATGATAAATCCTGTTAACAACGGCCTAATCCGACTCGATAAAGAGGAATTATAGAAGATTCTTACTTCGAAGGAATGTGTATTGTCCATGGTTGCCGTCAGCTTGGCTGTCCATATGTGTGAGTTGTGTGTGACGCCGGAGCGGAGGTAAACCGATCCTTGGGTTTCCATATGGACTTTGTCACCTGTAAAATATTTTTCATAAGTGTTTCAGATTCCAATGAGTAGGTACTCAAAATTCGTCTCTTCCTTTTATTTATAATTCTTTCATGGAAAATGTATTTCCAACTCCTCCCTATCCTTATTTGATTAACTTCGATGCGGGTTAAGACTAATTAGTAGACTAGGTGTCATAAAATGCGTGCCACTGCTGATCCTGGCTTACAGGAGTTGCAGTGGCGGGTGTGACGGTAGGATAGTCTCTAGTAACTTGGATTTAGTAGTATCTACAGTTAAAACTGTGGTTTCGAATGGGTCTGTGGGATAGCAAAATAGTACCTACTCACCAAGAGAAAATACAAGTTGCACCAAGTCTTCGGTTTCGTTGTAAGGCCGGTTGAAATGTACCATGCCCTTGAACGGCTGCCCGCGACGGACTATCGTGGTTTTCGGGTCTTCATCGTGCAGTACTTCAAACCTGAATGAATTGATTGATTAATATCAGTGTATTTGTCAAAGAAATTATGATACGCTTATTTCTATAAAGCTGTAACAACAATAGACATATCAATAAAACCACCTATAAAAAGCGTTTTATTCAGAAGTTCATAAGAGGGAACACAAAAATTACTTTCTAAATAGGAATTTTAACAGCCGTCCTGTGAGTACTGTATCGTGTGATAATTTGATATTGAAATCTGAAAATCATACAATAATAATTTTACTTAGTTCAGTTTTTTTTACATTAGTAGGTATACATGTATGTATCAACTCTGATTAAGGTAAATCTATGATTGAGTTAGCGTAATTAACATGAATACATATCCTACTAATATTATAAAGGCGAAAGTTTGTAAGAATGTATGGATGTCTGGATGTTTGTTCCTCCTTCACGCAAAAACTACTGTACGGATTTCGATGAAATTTGGTACACGGATAGACCATGTCCTGGATAACCACATAGTAACTTGTTATCCCGGGGAAATATGAACCGGGACTATTATCCCGGAAAAACTTTCTAACGCAGGCGGAGCCGCGGGCAAAAGCTAGTGAGGTATATAGAAGTAAGTATTCTATCATCCCTTGAAAATTTGTTCAAATCGGCACGCCAAATTCTCTACACAGCACGATGTTACGCGGAGTGGAGACTATTATCCTACTAATATTATAAACGCGAAAGTTGGTAAAAAATGATGTATGGATGTTTATTCCTCTTTCACGCAAAAACTACTAAACGGATTTCGATGAAATTTGGCACACGGGTAGATCATGTCCTGGATTAGCACACAGGCTACTTTTTATCCCAGGAAAATATAAAGCGGGACTTTTATCCCGGAAAAACTCATTCACGCGGGCGGAGTCGCGGGCAAAAGCTAGTATTATTTATTATTATTAGGTATGAGTAAAAAAAAATTATCTAATTTCAAGTTATCGACAGCAAAGTAGAGTATCTGGCCATAAATCCAAATCCTACATGGGGTTTTATTAAGTATGTTAAAAATATGCTAATAAGTAATTCACTGAGTTGGTACACAACTTAATACCCTCAACTTATTTTTTTTGTAAATTGCGAATGAACACAGTAAAACTTACTTGTCTGTTTTGTGGGTCTTTGCATTTTCTTTGGGATAGAAATCTAACAGGTTTACTTGCAGCGGCTCCATGGTGCACGTGTTCTAGACCTGCTACAAAAAAATGGAATTATATGACGTTTTATTTAAAATAATTCTAATAGAACAATTATTGATAAATAACGGCTATAAAACGATATATTTAATTCTAAGTACCTGTATTTTCAATGCGTAAAATTATTTCACGACAAAATATATAGTAGGTTGGTGCGTTAGAAGCGCGCTCCTCTTCAGCGATCGTCAGATATACTCTGAATACGCTTCCAGATATTACCAACGTATATATATGGACAATGGAGGAAGAAATTGTTTAAAATATGTTTAAAATACATATTATTAATAGGATTGTGTCGTCAACGGGAAAACCTTTTATGTACCTATTTCTAAAAATATTATTTGCCTCATTGTGACATTATCATGAAAATCCAGGATTATATTATTCATACGTACCTAATTAAACTAAACTTGTATTGATATTCAGTCTAGGTACAAGCAACAAATCAACCTTACATAAATGAAGTCCCGAGTCGCGTCTGTCTGTCTTCACGCGATAAACTCAAAAAGTACTAAACGGATTTCGATGAAATTTGATACGGATAGTTTGAGACCGTGGGAGGACATAGGAATATATATAGCTATACTTTTATCTCAGAAAAACAAAAGCTAGTTTCTATAATAATAATGTAGATCGCGATTCGCGTTTTATGTAAACTACCTTATACGTTTTAGGTCACAACAACAATGGCTCATGCGTCATACTCGTGAACGGGTGCTGCTTGTGTGGACTGGTCTGCTCATTTCGCTTACTATGTCTCAGAACTAATAATTAATAATGTATTGGACAAGTATCTATAGCAGGGGAGTTGTAACATTTCACGTTTTTGTGACATCAAAAAAATCGAACATACCACATCTTAATTAGTTTCACCCAAAAAAATACGCTTAAGCAGAGATGAGTGGGTTTAAATATGCGGGGCCCCCTTTCGCGCGGGGCCCGTAGCAATTGCTACTCTTGCTACGTGGTTAATCCGGCACTGCGCCAAGCTCCAATCGTCAGATTAGTGAAATCGACACTTTTCAGCATGTAATCAACCCACCGTACCATAATCTTACGCGCTCGAGTATTTCTGGTGATGTTTTTTTTTACTATTCTGATCGGCTGCCTTAACCACGCGATCATATTATAGGTATAGAATGTTTATACTTGGTGGAGGTACTCAACGGGGTCTAAGGTATCGTTTATGTTAATCTGCCGCGCTCGAGTAAATCCCAATATCCCCTCATGGGCTCCCCTGCTATAGATACTTGTCCAATACATTATTAATTATTAGTTCTGAGACATAGTAAGCGAAATGAGCAGACCAGTCCACACAAGCAGCACCCGTTCACGAGTATGACGCATGAGCCATTGTTGTTGTGACCTAAAACGTATAAGGTAGTTTACATAAAACGCGAATCGCGATCTACATTATTATTATAGAAACTAGCTTTTGTTTTTCTGAGATAAAAGTATAGCTATATATATTCCTATGTCCTCCCACGGTCTCAAACTATCCGTATCAAATTTCATCGAAATCCGTTTAGTACTTTTTGAGTTTATCGCGTGAAGACAGACAGACGCGACTCGGGACTTCATTTATGTAAGGTTGATTTGTTGCTTGTACCTAGACTGAATATCAATACAAGTTTAGTTTAATTAGGTACGTATGAATAATATAATCCTGGATTTTCATGATAATGTCACAATGAGGCAAATAATATTTTTAGAAATAGGTACATAAAAGGTTTTCCCGTTGACGTTTATCCTGCGTATTTTAACATATTACAACCATCCATTTCTTCCTCCATTGTCCATATACATATATAAATAATAATAATAATTATACCAGCCCTGTATTATTATACTGCCCACTGCTGAGCACGGGCCTCCTCTACTGAGGGGGTTTAGGTCTTAGTCCACCACGCTGGCCTAGTGCGGCTTGGTAGACTTCACATACCCTCGAAATTCTTATAAGGAACTTCTCAGGTATGCAGGTTTCCTCACGATGTTTTCCTTCACCGTTAAAGCGAACGATAATTGATAAACAATACACACGTAACTTAAAAGTCAGAGGTGTGTGCCTTGGGTTTCGAACTTCCAGACATTGTCTCGGCAGACCGTTCCATTCCCAACTAGGCTATCGTCCACTTTATTATCGTCCACTTACCAAAAATCTATTTTCTAGAATATAAGTATACTAGCAGCCCGCCCTGGCTTCGCACAGGTAGCGAAGCATAATATTTGTACATTTAATTTTGTGTCGTACAAAATACTTATGAATTATACTATTAGCATACTCTTTTTATATAGAACTACTTTGAGAAGATAATGTTTAATTATAGAACGATGTACGTAAATGACAGACTAGAAGAATGTCTTGAATTGTGTCATTCATAATTATATTCTTGTATCGATAGCAATGTAATATGGCTGATATTCCTTTTGTAATACACTCATTTGCAAAAAAAACGGGCGGTTTGGATTTTAATTCTTTTAAAAAAAAATACGGTACCAAAATTATTTCAATCATTTGTACATGTTACTGGCCGGTTTTAAAAATGCCGTGGTGTTTAAAACAGTACGTTCTAAATTAAAATTTTCGTTTGATGCTCGTTTTTACAGAAAACCACTTTTCATCCTACATTTTTGGTGCGAAGTTCCAAAAGATAATATCGGTTTTCATAACTTTTAGTCAATTTTTATGAATTTATTTCATATTCTTAATTGTCGAAGCTTCATTTATTGCTGTTTAGCTGTCTCAATAATGTTAGAGAAAGTGGTAAAAGCTACCAAAATTATTGCGCTGCTCGAAGAGGGCTGCAGCCAATGCTTCGTGGCTCAGAGGCTAAGTGTGAGTCGCTCAACGGTTCAAAGGACCTGGCAGCGGTATCAAGACACCGGTTCCGTCGAGAGAAGGCCTGGTTCTGGAAGAAAACCATGTACCCAACCACGGGATGATCGTTTTCTTGTGAGTCGCGCATTGAGAAATCGCAAGTCTTCGTATGTGGTCCTTAAGAACAACCTCGAAGAAGTAAGAAATGTGCATATTAGTCTATGGACGGTCAGGAGGAGGCTGCTCGCGGCCAATATACGCAGTCATCGCCCGGCCCGCGGCCCTAAGTTACTCCGTGAGCACAGAGTTACCAGGCTTAGGTTTGCTCGAAATTGTGAGTCATGGACTCAAGAAGACTGGAATAGGGTATTGTTCTCCGATGAAGCTAGGATATCTCTGTTCGGTGAAGATCGACGTCGGCGAGTGCTACGAAGACGAGGAGAACGCTTTGCAGAGGCTTGTTTTGAAGAAATCACACCTTATGGTGGGGGCTCTATTATGTTTTGGGCAGGAATAAATTCAATGGATCTTACAGAGTTAGTCTTCATTGAAAACGGCTCACTGACTGGACATCGATACATAACGGAAGTTCTTATTCCTCATGCAGAACCCGCATTGGCCGCTTTAGGCGAAGACTCAATTTTTATGGACGACAACGCTCGCGCCCACCGGTCTGGCGATGTGGAAGCGTATGTGCAAGAGGTCGGCATTCGTCGTTTGGATTGGCCAGCTCGAAGTCCCGACCTCAATCCTATAGAGCATGTCTGGGACGTTCTGAAACGACGCGTGAGATCAGTACAACCGGCTCCGCAAACCATCAGAGAGCTGAAGAATGTGATTACCGCGGAGTGGGAACGTATTCCGCAAGCAAGTATCCGGGATATCCTCGCTAGCATACCCAGACGAATTCAAGCTGTGATTTCAGCTAGAGGGGGTCACACTCGATACGAAACATTTCTCTGCTTTTACTTTATTAAAGAAAAAAGAAACAAAAATCTTTGTTAACTTTTACTTCACGAGCGTATGCACTACTAGCGAGCATACACTACTAGTGAACTTTAGCATTAAAACCCATAAATGTTATCAAAATTTTATGATAATACTGACGAAAACGATTATTTGCTTATTAATTTACAAAATTGTGAAAGTAAAACTACCTATAATTATCAAACAAACCAATAGTAACATTTGAAATGGTTCATTGCTTAGGTGCCCGTTTTTTTTTGCAAATGAGTTTATGTAATTGTGGAAAAGGTATGCCGATGATCGAAGCGGCTTGTGTGGATATCTGATTTGTTAACGTATGGTGACTTATTTGATTGCATTGTTATTAAATCATTGTATGGCAGTTAATTCTGTGTCTTCTTTAATGATTTCCTACCACTTCTGAATTTTACTTTTAACTATACACATAACCCTTCCTCTTGAATCACTGCGTCCATTGGTGAAAAACATAATATGAAAATCCGTTCGGTAGTTTTTGAGTTTATCGCGTTCAGACAAACAGATGCGATAGGGGGATTTTGTTTTATAGTATGTAATGATGTAAGGACATATCCTTAAAAATAAAAAGATAAAAATAGCCTGTCCTTCCTTGGATCTCAAACTAGCTCCATATTTATTCTCTCACGGTTCCACCCGCAAGTAAATATTTTCCGGGATAAAAGTACCGGTTTATATTTCTCTGGGATAAGCAACAGCCTAGGTGCTCCTCAAGGTCTTAAACTATCTTCCTACAAAATTTCATCGAAATCGGCTGAGAGTGACGGCTACAACCGCGAGGTAAAAATATTTGGGATAAAAGTCCCGGTTTCTATTTTTCCAGGATAAGCAGTAGCCTATGTCCTTCCCTCGGTTTCAAACTATCTCCATACTTGTTTTTTTGCGGTTCCACCCGCAAGAAAATGTTTTCCAGGATAAAATCCCTGTTTATTTTTTCCCGGAACCAAAAGTAGCCTAGGTCCTTCCTAGGGTTTCGAACTACCTCCCTACAAAATTTCGTTGAAATCGGTTGAGTGGTTTGGCCGTCCCATTGGTGAGAAAAAAAAATCGGTATAAAATATCCGGTTTATATTTTTCCGGGATGGGGAGTACCCTGTGTCCTATCCTGAGTCTCAAACTATCTCCATACTTATTTCTTTGCGGTTCCATCCGCAAGAAAATAGTTTCCGGGATTAAAGTCCTGGTTTAATTTTTTCCCGGGATAAGAAATATCCTAGATCCTTTCCAGGGTCTTAAACTGTGTCCCTTCCAAATTTCATCGAAATCGGTTCAGTGATTTGGCTGTAACGACTCGCGAGAATAAAAAATCCGGGATAAAAGTCCTAGTTTGAATTTCCCCGGGATATAAAGTAGCCTATGTTACTCAGGACTACAGGAGCATTCTAATGGTGAAATAATTTTTGAAATCGGCCTCGTACTTTTTGAGGTAATCCTTGTCAAACATACAAAAATACAAATCTTTCCTCTTTATAATATTAGTATACTGACTGCCTCGGTGGCGTAATTGTATTCTGATACGACTGCAATGCTGAGGTCTCGGGTTCGATTCCCGGGTCGGGTAAAGTGATATTGAGTTTTTCTATTCCGTATCAGCTCGGAGTCTGGAATTTGTGCCCGATATGGCGTTAGGCTCGCCCTCTATCACATCATGGGACAGAATAATGGCGAAAAGTGGGTGCACTAGTTGCGCCTCTGCCTACCCCTTCGGGGATAAAAGGCGTGAGTGTATATGTATGTAGATTGAGTTATAGAAGTTATAACAAAAAAAAATATTTTATTACTTCAAGAGAGATTCTCATGATCACTAACTGCATTGGTGAACGTTCATTTTCGACAAATGAATTAAGGAACACTATGAGTCAAAAACGTCTGAATTATCTCGCTTTGACGAATATAGAATATGATTTGCTCAGAAAAATTGATACGAATAGTATTATTTCTAAATTTGCCCACATGAAATCTAGAAAAGTTACTTTGTAAAAGTTTATAAAATAATAAGGAAACAGATAAATAAATATAAAATATGAAAATGAAATGAAATCCTCCTAGCCAGTTTTCGGCCACGGCGGCCAATCTCAACGGAAATCAGCCAGGTACGCAGGAGATATTATAGTGCACAAGTGTGTGCGCAATACACAGGTGCACTCGCTATTCCTTCACTCTCATAGTCCGGTGAGACGGCAATCCGACATGACCGGAGAGAGATCAGGCGCAGGACCAACGGCTTTACGTGCTTTCCGAGGCACGGGGGTATCACACCGCCAACTTCCTGACTCCGAGCTGCGACTGAGTAAATTTTAAGATGGAAAAACCCAGTCACAATTTTTTTGGCTCGACCCGGGATTCGAACCCAGGACCTCAGCGCGCAAATCGTACTCGTAATGCGTACGCAATACCACTACGCCACCGAGGCAGTCATAAATATAAACAGTATATAAAATATAAACATTATTTAAAGTACACCATTGATTAAATATAACATTAGCTATTCCTAAAAATATAATATACTTAACTAATAAAAAAATAATTTTGTGTAGTATCATCTGTTTTCAATTGTTAGTTTCCTATCAAAATTATTCTAAATTGCCAGAAAATCTCATCTCAGGCTTTTTGTACTTGTCAGAGCCTAACAGCGCCTATAGTAATTTACTACACTATTAATTACCCACAAAATTGTAACCTATAGATAGCAAATAAACGTATTGAGTATTGAATTGTATCTTTACTACTTTATACTTAAGAACCCATAGCAAATCAAGGGCTCTTTGAAAGAATTTGCTACGGGCCCCGCGCTTGCTTAATCCGGCACTGGCTTGGCGTAAGGGAGTGGGAGGGTCACAAACAAAAAAAAACATCACCTTGTCATTCTCAAGCGCGGCCTAATTTTGTTTTTTATTTTGAAGGAAATAATTCAAGGATAACGGGAATAATATAATCTGCCAATTTACACAAGCCGAAGTAACACAAATCATATACATATAATAAAATGCTTTTTCCTGAATGACTGACTGACGGATCAACGCACAGTCTAAACCGCTGACCGTAGAGACCTGAAACTTGTGTGTTCTTTGTATGACGTAGGCATCCGATAAGAAAGGATTTTCCGAAATTCTACCCCTAAGGGGGTGAAAATGAGGGCAATAATTGTATGGGACAACGTGATTCCTTGGTCCAATCTACATCAAATTTTGCATAAACCTATTCTAACAGAATTGATGGAAAACGAATTTCGTATTTGATTGAAACTCATCCCCTAACGGGGTTAAAAAGGGGTGGCAAAGTTTGTACGCGATAAACTCAAAAACTACCGAACGGATTTCGACGAACTTTGGTATGGAGGTAGTTCAATACCCTGAGAAGTTTTTAGGCTACTTTTTATCCCGGGAAAATGTATGGCGGGACTTTCATCTTCAAAACTTCTCGTCTTTTCTCGTTGATTTACCAAAATTACCTTATGATAATTACAAACACCGGAATACAAGAATCAGGCAAATTTATTAATTTATTTATTTATTTATTACACTAAATTATAACATCAATTACAGTTTACAACCAATACGATGCTATAAGTAATACATGATATAAGCATCTCCTTAATATTATTAGTAAATTACATTTTTACAATTTGGTCTAACTGTTCTTCAGAGATGCACTAACATCCTACTAATATTATAAATGCAAAAGTTTGTAAGTATGTATGGATGTATGGATGTCTGGATGTATGGATGTTTGTTACTCTTTCACGCAAAAACTACTGAACGGATTTCGATTAAATTTGGTACACGGGTAGATCATGTCCTGAATTAACACATAGGCTACATTTTATCCCAGGGTTAACACATAGGCTACATTTTATCCCGAAAAAAAAACGGGACTTTTATCCCGGAAAAACTAAAAAACGCGAAGCCGCGGGCAAAAGCTAGTATTATATATTTTTATTTTTTATTTTTATAGTTAGCCGTTTGGTTTAATGAATATGAAAATTGTAAATGATTTATACGACTATTAGGGACTGGGACTAGCTATGTCGCCGTTATTGTTTCATGTCGTGACACAAAGATGGAAGATAGCGCTGGTGGTTGTGTGTGTTACCAACTGCCGTACACGTTGAAAGTGTCCTTCGATGCCTGGGGAATTGAAATGAAGAGTTTTTACAGAAAGCAATACGTGTGCCGGCAATCCGTTCAATAGTTCAATGGTGTAAAGGAAACAACACTTTTTGGCTCAAGCTGAGGAGAGATATGGTTCCGGACATTAGCACATGTGGTTATGGAAAGGCGAAGGTCGAGTATGGATAAACAATATTCATAGAATTCATCCTGATGATGTAGTACAGACTGAGCGAGGCAATGTGTGGATGTTCATAGCTGCAGCTATTCTAAGTTTTCAGTGGCATTATCGTCCATGGCTTAGCGTGGGTTCTTGCCGCCCTCCACGGACCCACAATTTGTCGCCCCAAGGCAGTCAAGCTCATTTCAACAAATAACAGTCACACGTGCAGCCCTAAGTTCCGCCGGCACTAACCTCGTCACTGATTACTGTATTACGCCTTATTAGTATAGTCTGACGATACAGTATGTCAAAGGTATCATAAAGACTAATAGGTTTCCACTAATGGTTGACTAAAAATACACAAGTACAAATTAATTAAATACTTTATTGTAAAGCTTAAGATCTCATACATTCTACATGTCACAGCGACGACGCGGCGTTCAAACTACCCTCATTTTTTTAAAACTGTTATTAGTACGCCGTATGTGTTGTAAGCTGTTACAAATAAATGTTTTCTTTCTTTCTTCTTCTTTTCTATAAAAATATAAGAATAAATTACTTAAAAATATATCTGAACACAAGTTCATAATTTCTTAATCTAAAATTAAAGCTACCATTGTGTTTTCACAGTATAATTTAAAATAACTACCGTATCCTAAGTCTGTAATTTTAGTGACTATTTTAGTTTTAAAGATGATCCGGTCATTTTCATGCTTATTTTACTTTTGTAAGACTTCTAAGCTGGTAGCTCCATGGATGTCAGTGAGTTCGACTGACTTGAACGTCGCGACGAAGTTGATCTTGCCCAATTTCTGTAAAAAACAACCTTATATAAGCCATATGTCCGCTCAGGAACCCTGAATGCAACATGCGACTATGTTCTGCAACGTTGCAACAAGGGTGTACTTATGACGGCTAAATGCGGAAAATTTATCGCATTATGTTTGTCGTATCCGGATGCAGATATCTCAGCTACAAAAATATTTATGTTTGCACTTTACATACAAATAATATACATAGGCGAACTTAATCACAAAGGCATTCTCTCCCAGTCCATGATAGGGTGGGCAAGATATAAACAAGGTAGGTATAAAAATCCTCATGGTTGTTATACATACACTTTTCCATGGCTTTTTTGGGAAAGCCAGAAGTTTAAAGGATTACCTACAATTACTCCTAAGCTAACAATTTCGCTGATGCATAAGCGGTGTCCATCTATTTGTCAGCAGACGTAGGTATTTCTGCCTTCTTTCCTTCCTTTGTCTCTCTAAAAAAACACTACTGCATTATATACAGGATTAGGTCTTACTTTGGGCAGTATCCGCATCTCAACATGCACTGTTTTATTTGCCCCAACGTCTGCCGCCGGCAATCGGATCGTCCTGCCTGCGATGCCCGATGACGTCACTCGGAACTCGCAGCCGGTGAGCGGTCGGTCCAGAGGGTTATCGAAGGTCAACACCATTGGCGATAACTTGTTCAGGATTAGTTGGTTTTTGATCTGAAAGATATAGGAAGAATCAAAATTATTGACGAATTCACACTTTGGACTTTCGTCAGACTTCTTCATAGCGAGTGATAATCGGAATCAGGCATATTTTATTTTCATACCTCAAAAATAATAATGGAATATGAATTACAATTGAAAATAAACCTTATCTACCCACATTTTTTCAATTTGGTAAGCATCACTTTTTCCGATTATTTAGGTAAACAGGAGAAATAATTAATGATTATGCAATATCCAAAGATCTGGACCAAATAAATATTTTTAGATTTCCGTGATACTTTTACTTATAGGAATCGTACATAATGTTACTCACGAATGAGTTAGTATACTTAAGTATCTTAATAATATAGTATCATTTCTATTTTTAACTGACTTCCAAAAGGAGGAGGTTACTATATGTATTTTTATAACTAATATAATAGTAAAGAAATTTTTAAAATACTGGAAATTGGATAGTATCATTATATTTTTTTCTGCCTAATATTCTACTTGTCCGTCAACAGTATGTAATGTAATAAATAATACATAAATACTTATAATTATAAGAGAATAAGAATAGAAACAAAATCTGTCGTAGTTATAATGCAAATTAGAAAAAGTCGATTAAGTGCCTCTGATGTCGGTATTATTTAGGTACTTACCTACTCAAATAATATCATATGGCAGAAATCAATGCATTTTTTCTATAAGCTTAGTTTTATACTTAATTATTGCAGTGTACTGTCTTACAAAAAAAAAGTTTGCTATCTTTCCTTGCCTAAATTAAATGTGTACAGTAGTAAATGTCGAATACTCGTACCTTAAAGTTAATGTTAGGTTTGAGGATTTGGAAGTCATCGGCATCTGCCCACGCATGCTTGGTCTCCTCGACGATCGCCATCGCCGATATCTTCATGTTGCAGTGCTCTACCAGCTTCGGTAAATATTCTTCATATTTCACTACAATGCTCATCGTTTCTTCTGCAAGAATTAGTATACTTATTACAATGTATTTTATATAGGCAAATTATGTTTATAGTTATGTCTACACTCTGTATAAATTTTTATATACTATTTATACCAGCGATGTATAGGTACATTGTGATTCCTTTGCCCATTTCTTTTAAACAAATTAAAAATATACTCGTAGAAATACAACGTGACGGACCCATGATTTAAAAACAAAAAATATTCTCCATAGAAATGTTTTTCTTTTGCTCAATAATTAGGTAAGTGTAATAAAAATATCCTTACTTTTGTGTGGACCCACGAAGATGTTTTGTTCTACTTCCTTCACTAGATCAGCTCTTACGCCGTTGTAGTAGATGCTGGTTGCTGACAATGATGCCTTGACCTTGTGGCTCTGGATCCAGAATAGTATAGATACATGTTATACGTATGTATTTGATGTAATATTAAGCAGTTTACTTTGATTTTTTATACTGACGGAACAGCTGAGTAGGCGCTGTTACATACATAAAACTTATCCTTCAAAATCCGTAACATATTGCAACTTAAGATGTCATTTGAGCTAATGTTAATATGGGTTTATTAAATAGCGACTACCTTAAGATGCTGACCTTAATTTGATAGCGTCTCAGCTGATATGGCACTTCACAGCGAAATAAAGTTTCATCTATTAATACGTCCCTATGTGTCTAGGCAGAGGTATCCGCTAAGCATCATCTCTATACTTCAATTTCAAAGCTTTTATCAAATGGCGTAGGTATATAATGATACTCACTTTATCAGAAGTATTTTCGATGTCAACAGTGACGCTGAAGTCCTTGCCGATGGTCACTGTTTCGATGTCCCTCAGCGAGAACTTGACGCCGCTCTTCAACGTTTTCAATACGTTGTAATATCTGCACATCAGATTAATACTAATGATGTATAATTTACATAGAGTGGATATTTGAGAAGGGTTGGAAGGAATTTTAATTACTGTATAACGTTTTTAAGATTATGCTCTACTTTAATAAAATATCATGACCAGCATTCACAGTCTATTAAAGAATGTGCAATTTACTGAATTTTATTTCGATGTTATCGATCCTGATTCTTGTAAGGATTTTGGTACCAACTGGTGTCAAAGTAGCACTATTAATATCAAACTAGACTGCATTATGATATTGAAACATTTAATTTTTTTTCTCATTAGGCATCGGTTACCGTTTCCTCGTACACATTTCATTTCTATGTGGTAATACTATGATAATCGAATATTGTCTTTCTTGAATATATTTAAAACATCAAACACGCGCACAAGATAATCCTGACTTCAGACGGTATGGGAGGCAGTGATTACTTGTCCCATTTATGCTACAGACAAATATACAAATAGTGGCTTAACCACTTTTGAAACACAACATAACAATTAATATAAAGAAATAGGATTTTTACAAACCGCTTAGCCTTCTCTGAATGACGCACTCCATTCATTAGTGCGATCCGCTCTGAAGTGGTACCCTCTTTGTATTTGTACTGAGTGGTGATGTCCTCTAGATCCTTCTCACCATAAGGGTCGAAGACAAATGGCTTCTTAGTGAGAATCTGTCTTCCAACACTGCAACAAAAAATAGATAAGTAATACCTATAAGTACTTTTTTTTTATGGCATCGAATGACGAGACGAACGTGCCGTTCACCTGATGGTACGCGATACGACCACCCTTAAACACCATCAAGCACCTTGAGCTACAAAGCACCGTATGGCACTCCACTGCGCTCGACATCCTGAGACGTAAGATGTTAAGTCTCATTATGTCCTGTAGTTACACTGGCTACAATGCCCTTCTAACCGAAACACAACAGTGCATACACACTGCTGCTTGGCGGTAGAAATAAACTTTGCGGTGGTACCCACCCAGAGGGACTCTTACATATGAGAGCCCTACCACCAGTAGTGGCCGATAGTTTTTTTTGCTATTGCTCACAACTCCACCCATGACGGAATCGTAATAATTAAGTTTGTGACAAATATTTAAAAGTTGCCTATTATCTGTTTTATTGGTTTGGCAGCCAAATAATTTATATAAGAATATACTTTGGGCTTTCTAGCACTAAGTCAGAACCACATAATTATACTAGTAGGAAAGTTAAGGCTTAAAAAAAATATATTTCTTACTAGCTTTTGCCCGCGGCTTCGCCCGCGTGATTGAGTTTTTTCGGGATAAAAAGTAGCCTATGTGTTAACCCAGGGCATGATCTACCCGTGTGCCAAATTTCATCGAAATCCGTTCTGTAGTTTTTGCGTGAAAGAGGAACAAACATCCATACATTCTTACAAACTTTCGCGTTTATAATATTAGTAGGAAGGAAGATACTTATTAAAGAAGATACTTATTAACATCTACATAAAATTAGCAAAACAACATATGAGGCATCATGATTACCTAGATTTAGTATATTTCATAATATTAGTAAAATATATCCGATTTTACTAATATTATTAACTAACATCTACACACATAATAATAGTAAGGGGAGAATAAATGCCCTTTTTCCTGTGAGTTACGGGACGGGGTATTTATTAATACCGACCTAAAGTCGCGATGTTCGAAAGGAAATAAATAGGAAGGATTAATATAGCTGGGGGCTTAGAATGTTAAAAAAATACGCGATGCGTCTCTGCTTTTACGCGATACGTCAGTCTCTCAACCAATCACAATAAAACGAAGCGGAGACGCATCGTGCTTTATTTTTACATTCTAAGCCCCCAGTTCACTTACTGGTATTTGTTCGTTTCTACAACGGAGTATTCCAGCTCTGCATCAGGGTCCCTCTTCCAAGAGAACACATCAGCGTTGACTGACGCCAGTAAGAAGTCCACGTCGTAATTAAAACCTATCTCTCCTTTTTTGACGGCTTCCACGGGCGCTGGTCCGCACTGGAACATACCTTGTGAGGGCTCTTGAGGAGTTGCATCAACAGCTTGCCAGCCACCGTACCCTGCGGAATTTAAGGGAAAAATGTTAGCATATCTATATATATAAAAATCAATTGCTGTTCGTTAGTCTCGCTAAAACTCGAGAACGGCTGAACGGATTTATCTTATCTTGGTCTTGAATTATTCGTGAAGGTCTAGGGAAGGTTTAAAAGGTGGGAAAAATTCAAATAATTGCCGGGAAAATCCTCAAAACAGCATTTTTCTATTTCCCATACAAACGTTTTCTAAATAAAATGGTGTAATTTATTACCGCTGCATAAAGTTCAAATTCGCGTGCGCGTTAGTAATCTTCTGACATCTATTACAAATTGTCGATAGGGCACGTAGAGTTTCGTGTCAGTGTCGTATTTAATGATGTTATGTAATTTAGAGATTAGATTGACGATGAGTGGTATAAATGTAAAATATTAGGTACGTTTCGTTTATGTAATTCAAGTTAATATAAGGTGTTACGTGGATAATAATATACACGACATGTCTATATTATCGTCGACGGTGTGAAAACTTGCCTTATGTAAACGTTGCAAAAAAAATGATGTCAGTGGTTACATTGCTACTAATCGAGTAGGTATGCTAAAACATTTATTTATCTTTGGAAATCAAACAGGTCTATTAATCCTATTAATATTATAAAGGCGAAAGTTTGTAAGAATGTATGAATGTTTGGATGTATGGATGTTTGTTCCTATTTCACGCAAAAACTACTGAAGGGATTTCGATGAAATTTGGCACACGGGTACATCATGTCCTGGATTAACACATCCTACTAATATTATAAAGGCGAAAGTTTGTAAGAATGTATGGATGTTTGGATGTTTAGATGTTTGGATGTATGGATGTTTGTTCCTCTTTCACGCAAAAACTCCTGAACGGATTTCGATGAAATTTGGCACACGGGTAGATCGTGTCCTGGATTAACACATAGGCTACTTTTTATCCCGGGGAAACATAAACCGGGACTTTTATCCCGGAAAAACTTTTTAATGCGGGCGGAGCCGCGGGCAAAAGCTAGTTGCGTATACAATCGTTTTTTATAATTAAATTTGTGAATTTCGCTTTTGGGATCATAATCAATTTCTATTTCATATAACATTGGCTGAATCAAAAAGATATTATTAGATATGCAACCTCCAAATCACGTAGGCGATGTCATTCTATTATTTCTTTATTTTTTTTTTACAATAAATTACGACACACAATTTGTTGATAAGCCACACAATTATGTTCTCGTCCATACCTGACGGCAAGTCTGGGCGCGCCATCCACACGTCATTCCAGACGTGATAGTTCCAGATGGAGTCTTGCGTCATGCGTGGTAGCTCCTTCATGTCCTCCGTGTAGTATATATCTATACTTAGAGTCCTGTCACCATCATGAGCCGACACCAGATTAGAAACTACGCGAGATGGCATACCAAGAGCGCGGCAGACTGCAATACAAAATTAACAATTGTGTCCAATAATTGTATTTACGACTACAAAGTCACAAAGGCAAAATATTGTTTTGTAATATTTGTTTTACTCAATATGTCTTAAGTATTTTGCGTTACTAAAGTGGTATTTAATGCGTCAGCACTTCTTTTAAACAGCTTAATGCGGGTTGGTAGGCTTCGCACGTCTTCGAAACTACTATGGAGAACTCTAGGAAAGCGGGTACTTCAATATTTTTCTTAAGCGATAACTCGAGGTAGAAGTAAGTGTCTACATTTAATCTATGAGAAATTCATCAATAGCTTACTCGTGTTAAGAACGCACGCAAACACCCAGCATTGTCCATATGCTACGGAGAGCTTAGTCTTCAGGAATTGGCTGAGAATGTCCACGGAGCCCGTCCACTCCCAAGGTGCTGTCCCATCATCGTATTCTCCATGCCAGCGGCCAATAACCACACCACCATCATCATTTACGTTTACGATCCGGGAGATGACACGCGACAGTTTGATTGGGTCTCCACGGCTAGGGGTAGAATTTTTTTATTATTCATTTGATTGATCTGAATAGCAAGGCCACACGATTCTATAAGCGGAAACTAGGTTTCCAAGAACTTTGAGCTACCTACTATTGGAATCAAGTTTAACAGCTCAAGTAGGACCCCTTTAATTTTATCCGTGGTGCTTTACATCTGGCTTTTCCAGTTGTGAAACTCTAAATAATTAAGGTTAAAATACCTTTTTTAGTTTATTATTTTGTCTCCCGCTTTGCTATGGAGGGAAGTGGAAAATATATTTCTAACTCCTCCCTATCCTTCTGTTTGATTAACTTCGTTGCGGGTTAAGATTAATTAGTGTTCCCTGAGACTCACCGAGCTTCACCGCTCGATGTCATAAAATGCGTGCCACTGCTGATCCTGGCTTACAGGAGTTGCAGTGGTGGGTGTGAGGGCGGGATAGTCTAGTAACTTTGAGCTACAAAGCACTACGTGACTGCTAGCAGCGCCCGTAAACCAAATTTGACCAGATCCTTACATCTGGTACTTGTGTACAGTATGATATTATTATGTTTGGTAAGATTAATACATGGATACAGATTAAAAATATTGAAATTACTCACTGCTGGAAAGGCATATCAGCTCTGTCTAGTATGAACATGCAAGCCGACAGCACTACGTCATCAAACTGCCCGTACGTCCAGGGCTTGCCGACGCGGCCCAGCCACACCTTGCCGACATCCTCCAGTACGTATTCTTGAAGAAGGTTGCTGTCCGCCATGTAAGTCTGGTCGTCTGAGAGAAAAATAAATGTGTTAATTAGAACCATAATTATACGGACGTTGCTCAATATGCTCGGTTACTTGGTATGTGTTAATATATTGGAAGACAAAACTTGAACCAAACTTAATAAATATTCTTATTTACTGGTGGTAAGACTCTCATATGTAAGAGTCCGTCTGTGTGGGTACCACCGCAATGTCTGTTTCTACCGCCAAGCAGCAGTGTGCATGCACTGTTGTGTTTCAGTTTGAAGCGCATTGCAGCCAGGGTAACTGCAGGACATAATGAGACTTAACATCTTATGTCTCAGGGTAACGAGCGCAGTGGAATGCCACACAGTACTTTGTAACTCAAGGTGCTGGATGGTTTTGCTACTGTTTATGGGTGGTCGTATCGCTGACCATCTGGCGAACGGTTTGCTCGTCTCGTCATTCAATGCAATAAATAAAAATAGCAACTGTTAAACTATACATTTTTGAAGTTTTCGAAATCTCACCTTGATTCCATGGGTTGAAGAGGATGTAGAGATCACGATCGTATTTATACACCGCCCTTTGCGAGGAGTTCTTTAGCCTAGTGACCACTTGGAATGCCCAATTTCCTACAGGGAGAGTAACTGGGGTTGACACCTAAAGGAAAATTAATCTTTATATAAGAAAGAAAGAAAGAAAGAAAGAAATATTTATTATTGGCACAAAATATAACATGTTTTATAAAAAAGAGAGAAAAAACTAAATACAAAGAAAGAAATTATAACATAATTATAAATATTGCGCCAACAACGGGAACCCCCATTCAGCTTCTTGCTGCAGCGTCAGCCTGACTGACACTGCAGCGCTGAATGTAGATTTTAACTAATGATGTTACGTAGGTACGCGGTACAGTTATGGGTTTTTTTCTATCGATTGGCACCATGCGATCGTGCGTAGCTAATCATTTTCCAGGGCAAAGTCCTGGACTAAAAAAATAAAATGTCTTGTAAATTAGTAAGTTGTGTACTTTTAAAAAAAATGCGGTACTAGTAGGCTGCCTCAAAAACCTGTAGGTAGGCACTACGCAATTTTGTGGTGGGCAGGCGCCACTCGGCCATCTCTATACCAATGATTGGAACAACGGAGTGCTATTTATCATGTTGGTATTGTAAAACGTAAAAGAAAGATGGTATTGTTATTGAAGCTTTTTTCTGTTTGGTTATTAATTTAGTGCTGGAATAGGTACCTAACTTAAAAGGTTTTGTAAGGTACCCGTATTGGTTAGCGATTTTAAGGGAAAACAAGACAAAAGCGGTTTCTTTGGTGTGTTCAAAACCATTGGCTCTACGTAAACGTAGGCATGACATCTTTTTCCTATTTACGAGTAGCTAGAAGTGTTATGAGGTCTAAACTACTGGTGGTAGGACTTTCATATGTAAGAGTACGTCTGGGTGGGTACCACCGCAATGTTTATTTCTACCGCCAATCAGCAGTGTGCATGCACTGTTGTGTTTCGGTTTGAAGGGCATTGTAGCCAGTGTATACAGGACATATTATTGAGAGTTACATCTTATGTCTCAGGATGACGAGCGCAGTGGATTACCACACAGTACTTTGTAACTCGAGCTGCTGGATGGTGTTGCTACTGTTTATGGGTGGTCGTATCGCTTACCATCAGGCGAACGGCATGCTCGTCTTGGCATTCCAAGCCATATAAAAAATGTGTTATGAAGTCTCGGGTTCGATCACGGGGTCGGGCAAAGTGATATTGGATTTCTCTAATCAGCTCGGAGTCTGGAATTTGTGCCCGATATGGCCATAGGCTAGCCCCCTATCACAATGACATCATGGGACGGACTACGCACGGCGAAATGTAGGTGCACTAGCTGCGCCTCTGCTTACCCGTCCGGGGATAAAAGGCGTGAGTATGTATATGCGTAGAAGTGTTATCAACATCTTTTCGCTAGCTACATACCCTAATAGGTGGCGCCTATTTCCCGGGCTTAATTCCAGACTCGGGACTGATAATGAATAGAAAAATTAATATCACTTTCCCTGATCCAGAATTCGACCCTGAAATCTCTAAGCAGTAGTCGTACTGCGCAGACAACTACGCCATCGAAGCAGTCACTAAAATCTTTCAATTATAATTTATATTAATATTTTAAAAATATCGTATCGCTAATTGGAGTCAACTGTGGCTTGTGGTGTGCATTTTTCCGGTTGGTTACAATTAACATACCTAATGTATCTCGAGCGACAAATAACTAAAAAGTCCATAGTTATTTTTATATCGCTTTGTTTCATTGCATTGCAGATTCATTATTGTTTTTGATGGCGTTAGAATTGTAGGATTGCGATCGAAATTCGCCGATTATAATCTTACAATTACGTTTTCATACATTTAGCTTAAGTATCTTAATCTGGTTTAATTTAATGCGTATGTTGTGTACCTACGTTGGCCAAGATTGTTACTTAGCCTTATCATTACGACAATTACTTTTTATAGTTTATAGTGCAGTGTATTATCTATTTTCTGAGGTCTGGAGTCTATGACAACTTACTTGAATTTCACAGGAAATTGTTATAACAAGCAATTTTGTACAGTTTGTTCATAACGAAAATTTTGTACCACACAAAGTTGCTGACGTTTTTGCATGGATATTCTGAACATGACATAATGTGAATAATGTTTTAAAGATAATAAAAGCTCCTAAGCGAGTTGATAAAGTAGGATAAAGGGAGAAGATGCTTACTTCGAAGGAGAGTGTGTTTTCCTCGGATGCTGTCAGCTTGGCTGTCCACGTGTGTTTGTCTGGCAGGACGTCAGCCCGAATATACACAGATCCTTGGGTTTCTATGTGCACTCTTTGACCTACAACAATTATAATTTTAAAGAAGTTTTGATTCCAATACTCGATACAGGCTTAATGATATCTCCCTTGTTAATTAATTTCATACTGCATTAATCAGGGTTGGTATTCACATTTTGCAAACAATGGTTCCGATTTTATTTGATGATCACATGGAAACAACAACTGAAACTAAAAGTTTAATGGTTTTTAGAAAATATAAAACTGAAGTTAAACTTTCTGAAAATATCGCGATAGGTTTTGCCGTGCAATAAATGAATAGATGGGGTGCCCAACTCACCAAGAGAAAACACAAGCTGTACTAAGTCCTTGGCTTCGTCGTAGGGCCGGTTGAAACGCACCATGCCCTTGAACGGCTGCCCACGACGGACTATCGTGGTTTTCGGGTCCTCGCCGTTCAATACTTCATACCTACATAAAATATTGATTAAACCCTTGTCTTTTTGTATAATTTAACAAGGAATGTCTACACACACACAGTCACATTCTTTAACCCCGAAGGGGTAGGCAGAGGCGCAAATATTGCACACATTATCGCCTTATAGAGCACAAATATACCTTTGCCCGACCCGAGTATCGAACCCGAAACCTCAGAGCAGTAGTCGTGCAGAGGCAGTCGAAATTACATTTGATATTTTATAACTCTACGAATAAAGTTCTTAATATGAAATGCAATGCAATCAGCCCTGTTTATATATTGCCCACTGCTGAGCACGGGCCTCCTCTACTACTGAGAGGGTTCAGGCCTTAGTCCACCACGCTGGCCTGATGCGGGTTGGCAGACTTCACACACCCTCGAAATTCTTATAGAGAATTCTCATGGTTGTAAGTTTCCTCACGATGTTTTCCTTCACCGTTAAAGCGAACGATAATTGATAAACAATACACACATAACTTCGAAAAGTCAGAGGTGTGTGGCTTGGGTTTGAACCTCCGGACAATGTCTCGGTAGACCGTTCCATTCCCAACTAGGCTATCGTCGCTTAAGTTTAATTAAGTTCTTAATATAAAAATCGTTTATTTTTTAAATTTGACGGCTAATCTCTACCATAATATAGTTGTTTAACATTGCTTACAGTTAGGGCTGCCATCATCTAAATTGCCGACGCCGGATAAACGCGGCAAAAATCCCGGACATTTGGGCGAAATATGGGTCTTTCCCCGGACACCTCTGAAAAAATATTTTACCGTTCCTTCTTGAATGCGGTGAAATACATGAATTTTTTACCAAGATTTATTTCAATTTGTCGTTTATCTATAAAGAAGAAAAATGGATTTCCCCTGACAACAAAAGTGTCCGGGTTTTGCCCGGACAATTTTTAAAACCCCTGCCGGACGGCCCCCGGACACCCTTCAAACTAGGACAAATCCGGGGAAATCCGGACGCATGGCAGCCCTACTTACAGTGTGAATAGGGTGTCTAGATGTTTTAAATTACTTATTAGGTACTATGGCTTTTACTCGGAGTCAGGAAGTTTGTGGTGTGATACCCCCGTGACTCGGAAAGTACGTAAAGTCGTTGGTCCTACGCCTGGTCTCTCTCCGGTCATGTCTGCCGTCTCACCGGACTATGAGAGTGAAAGAATAGCGAGTGCACCGCATTGCGCACACACTTGTGCACTATAATATCTCCCGCGTACCTAGCAGATCTCCGTTGAGATTAGCCGCCGTGCCCGAAACTGGCTCGGAGGATTACGTTTTTTAGATACAATATCTAGCTGTCCTACGACAGAAGCATCATAGACCGAAACTCCGACCCCGCACAAAAAATATGTCTTTCATTAATGATAATTAACATTTTATACAGCGTAGAATAACATAAATACAGTGATACTCACTTGTCAGTTTTGTGGTTCTTTGCATTTTCTTTGGGATAAAAATTTACCAGATTTACTTGCAGCGGATTCATGGTATACTTGTGCTAATTTCCTAGAGAAAAAGGTTATATATTTAAATCATCATTCTTTATGACACGTACCAATAACGTAGAGATATTTTTTTTAGAGATTTTTATGTACCTAGTTAATTAGTACAAAAAATATTAAAAAGGAAAATCCAAGTAAAACTAATCATCAAATAAAAATAAATGAGCTAATTAAAAAAAAAAGTATTTTTCCTTGTTACCAGGTGACATTAAAATGAATTATTTTTCAAATAAAACAAATTATAGTTAAATAGTAAAAATCTGCACTATAAACTGGAATAATGGTAAATAATAAATACGTACTTTTATTTCCACTTAAGATCCTTTTCCAGTAGATAAAGTCTCAATGCGCACGCGCCTCTTCAGCAGTCGAATAATGATTGCACTTTCAGGTATTTTTAATTTGTATATATATATGAACAACAGGGGAAAGAATTAGAAATTTATGCGTCAAAGCACGTAGGACAATAGTGTGTTGTCTTGGAAAAACCTCATTATTTAAGGTTATTCCTGAAAATGTATAAATGATTTTTGCGCGTAAACCACGATGGTAGTCAGTCGACAGTGACGCAGGTGCCCAGTAGGCTCCCTTGTGTGGACTACAGGGGAAGCCCTATGCCAGAAACGAGTCACAACGTGCACGTAGTCCATAATGCGTCGAGTGACTCCGCTGGATTTTGATCCCTGTGCTGGCTTTACGGGGGACTTTTGAAGTGGTCGAGGATAATAATATGGTAGATTATCGAGGAAATGATTCGACTTGAAAATTAAGTTTCCAAAGCCAGGAATCAACCATTATCATGGAAAAGCACATGCAGTATTATTGCATAATTAATTGTGATAATAGCGTTCAAATTCCGGGAAGGAGGACCCTGTCGTCGTATCGGGTATAGATTTCAAACCCGAGACTTTAGTTACGACAGTTACACCGCTGTATAAAAAACGTGTTAAACGTTATACAACATTGGTCCCTAACCTGGGGGTAATTACCCCTGCGGGGGTAAATCAGCTTTTTTCTAGGGGTAAAAAAGAGCCTAATAATTGAGATTTAATCTATAAAGTTTTCATATTATATAGGTACTTACTATCTAAGTAGATTAAGTCGTAATTATTAGGTTCTTCGTTAATATACGTTATGATTGTAAGACTTATGTGCAATTTATCCATTAATAAAGGTACTTTTATTTGCTTGTATTATGAAATAAAATAAATTAATGGGAGGAACGCGCTCCGATCCTCATTTGAAAATCGATCGATTTTATTGATAACATTTTCAAGTAGGGGAAAGTCAGTTTTCCTAATAAATCACAGGGGTAATAGCATTGAAAAGGTTAGGAACCACTGTTATACAACATCTACCGGTAACTTGAAGTTATTCGTTTTGAACAATTTTAATCGCTCCCCACTGCTGTTCCAACTATAGAAAAAACTCTTATTTTAATAGATCTGCAAAAGAATTTAATGAAATTGTTGACTTCGCAGAACTTGATCTTTTTTCAACCAAACCACACATTTTCAAATCTATTATACATAAGCATTGGTTCGATAACATCTAGTATTATATAGTATGAAGGACTTTCTCTGCTACTACTGTCAATGTATTCACTCCATTATTTGTAATTATGGTTTCTTTAGTTTATCTCTGTTAGTGAATAAGTTCTATAGAGCAACATAAATGTGAAAACGTTCAAATGGTGCACATAGTTTTATAATTTTAAGTTATGTAATAGATGTCAGTCACTGTTAGTTTTCCAAATAAATAAAAATAAAATAAAATAAAAATATTTTTTAGCTTTATGATTTTTACAAAAGATCAATGGGAAAAAATATATTATGTAAATACATTATAACGTATTAAGTACCTAAACATTTCTGTAACATTTGTGTAACCGCAAAAATGAACAATACGCTGTACATACGTCATAAACAAATTTACTCAGAGGCGGACATTCCATGAGGTAATCTAAGCAGGGTCCTTAACGTGTGCAAAACTTTATGACTCCAAATATCTAAGGCCATTATCCTCATTACATTAAAACTGGATCATTTCGAAGCAATACGAAATTTTACGCAAAAATAATCATTTCAATTGGACAAGAGGTAAAAATGAAGGCCAAACATAAACAAACAAACAAACATAAACAAAAATGACGATTAGAGTGACCACCCCCTTTTTGAAATAATTAAAAAAATTGCCCCAACTGCAGTGTCAAAAACAAGGTCAGTAGCAGCAGATGGAACCTACGAGCCCTAGAGCGGCCAACACTGTATGTTATAGGTATATACTCACTGCCGTAACTAGGGTTCTTACTTCTAACTATGATTCCAACAATTTTAGACACAGGGCCCAGACCCTAGAGGGGCTCAGGAAAGGCCAGACCGGGACAAACTTTTGGCGTATTCATGTGCGCAGCTATGGAAGCTTACAGCGGCATATAAGGCTAGTTACGGCACTCTATGTACCCGCTATATTTTATAGATATCTATACTATCTTATTAATATTATAAAGGCGAAAGTTTGTAAGAATGTATGGATGTTTGGATGTATGGATGTTTGTACCTCTTTTACGCAAAAACTACTGAACAAATTTCGATGAAATTTGTCACACAGGTAGGTAATGTCCTGGATTAACACATAGGCTACTTTTTATCCCAGGAAAACATAAAGCGGGACTTTTATCCCGGAAAAACTTTTTAAGGCGGCCGGAGCCGCGGGCAAAAGCTAGTCTATAATAATATTATAAAGTTGTAGAGTTTGTTTTGTAGGGACACACACACTTGTGCAGCTATGTAATTGCACGTACGTAGTTGTGCGGTAAAGGCCACCATGCCACCAAAGCGACGTGCGCTATGTTAATGTAGTACGTCTACTAATTTGTTACTATCACCATCTAAGTACGCTGCTGTATATTTACTTACTCTGAAGCTTTGACATACAAACTTATACAGTGCCATCTTTGAAGTTTCATTATAAAAAACACACACATAAAAACGCTCGTGCTCTTTACCCCGAAGGGGTACGCAGAACGTCTGCCTAATAAACGATTTTTTTCCCACATCTTGGACCAAAAAACACATATCTAGAGGGCGAACTTATCGCCATATTGGGCACAAATGAAATTGGGTAATGCTTATCGGTGAAATCAATCCAATTTCAGGCTTAAATCAGTTTTGTTAGTATTTTATTGACAAATTCGTTTTTGTGAATCCCGGAGATCCCGGGAATTGTTAAATTTAATCCCCTACATTACAAATGCAAAATTCTGAGGTTACAATTTTTGTTTTAGTTTTGTATTGTTTATATCTTTACATTTGCCAACTCATATTGTTCGGTTCGAATCCCGTGTCGAGAAAAAATAATATTGGGTCTTTAAAGTCGGTGCTTAGTTCATTTCTTATAAAAAAATTAGAAGTTTGTTTTTGTTTGCCTTACTTTTTGGAAACTAACATAGGTTACCATGTTTCCAAAAGATAAATAAAAATATAGAAATAATTAACTTTTCTTTACTATTGCAAGCTCAGTTCCATCCCGGATCCCGTTAATACCTGTAGAAAACCCCGAAATCACGGGATCAGAAAAACAACCGAGATCGAATTCTCTACTCAGAATGTACAGAAAGGATTTTTTAGTTCAAATATTTAAGTATATCTGCCATCTGTATCTCTATAGTTTCAACCTAACCTTCTTAACATCATAATTACTGAAAATTTCAACACAGCGTGTGTTTAGTTTACTTTTACTGAGACCCTAAGCTTAAAATATTGAATAGGTAAAGTTCAAGGTAAAAGATCTTAGAAAAATCCAGATTTTTACCACTCTGAGTTGGTAAATTTTAATAGTTTCTGGAAAATCTTGGGCCTTGCTCTAGTTCGGCGTTTCACGGTTCCAGATATAAAACTTATCTATACTAATGTATAGATAAGTTTTATATGTTTTATTTGTTTGTTTATGTCTTTGATATGTTTGTTTGTTTGTTTGTTTGAACGCGCTAATCTCAGGAACTACTTGTTCGAATTGAAAAATTCTTTTTGTGTTGAATAGACCATTTATCGAGGAAGGCTTTAGGCTATATAACGTCACGATGCAACTATTAGGAGCGAAGAAATAATGGAAAATGTGAAAAAATACGTTGAAAATTATTCATCCTTGAGGGATTCCATTGCGTGCGCTGCGAAAACGGTTCAAGATACCAAAAATATATGTATGAAACAATTATTCCTCTTGAAATGATCTAAAAAAATGTCCGCGACAGTATATGTCTATCTTTTAAGATTAACTCACTAGAACCGTTTTTATGGTAATCAAATTTGGTCGAAATTGATGCATTATTTGTTAAGAGTTGTATCAACGTCATAATATTAATCTTTATCCAAACAAATGTGTTGGATAGAGTGATTCAACGGGAAGGTTTTTATGTACTTTTAGCCCGGAAAAACTTATTAACGCGGGCGAAGCCGTGGGCAAAAGCTAGTCATAATATATTATGATTTTTATACATGTTTAAGGGCCATGTAGTGCTTGGATAGTGTTTTTATTTTTATAGAAACATTGAAAAAGAAACAGTCGAAAGCAGGATTTGAACCCGCGTCTTCCAGCGTACCGTGACGGTACTCTCTCAACTGAGGTATCTCGACGTACTTTCATCTGCTCAATTTCAAGTTCCCTATTTTATCTCTTTAAAATAAATGCCTAGTGATATCTGTTTAGCAATTATTACAATTGCCAAACTCAGCGTTACTCTTTTACAGGCGTAAATGCACTAACACGATATTACCAAACTATTTTCTAATCATATATTATGATTTTTATACATGTTTATGGGCCATGCTGAGCCTGGATAATGTTTTGGTAATCCTGCTTTCGACTGTTTCATTTTCAGTGTTTCTATAAAAATAAAAACTACTTTAATTATTTTTAGGTTTGTAGTAAAGCAATGAATGAATGATAAACTAGCAAACGTAAATCTAACTCCACGCAAGTGAAGTTGTGGACAATGCTAGTAGCATTTTTATCGTTATGAGCTCGCTAAATAAAAAAAATATCCGGTTTTTAAATAAATTTAAGTAAACCTCTCAGTTAACCTACTCCCTAATTCCTAAATGTGTTTAAAATATTCTAGATTGGACAGTAAAGCAAAACTGATTGAAGTCAGAATTGTGAAAAGAATATTGTCTGCAGAGCAAAGGTTTCTCTCATCATCATCAGTCTTTATCAGTCCACTGCTGGACATAGGCCTCATGACATGGTTAGAACATAAATATTTCAATTGTAAGGGAGAAAGGAGAAAAGTGTAATCAATGCGCACACACAGATTAGTCATTGATGTTTGATTTCAAAATGAGACCACAATGAAACTAAATGCAGTGAAAAAAGAATGATCAATGGTTGTCCTATTTGATTTTGAAGGGAACCCTGCTGATATTTTAAGTTCAATTTAATCCCAATAAAATGTAAAGCGGATTATCTTGTTGCATTGCGTAATCTAATACAAAAAAATCAGATAACGGGTGAAAAATAAAAGAATCGTTGAATGAGATTAAAAAAATTAGGATAACCTGAGTAACCTCCTCCCTTTGAAGTCGGTTAATAAATCCACGAGTATTAAGTATAACATTTTATTACAATACGGTCTTATAAAATATATAAAAAAGTATAAATGACTTAAATAAAAAAAACTGGATACAAGATTATAATTGCTTAACCTAAAATAAAGCTACCATTGTGTTTTTAACACATAAAAGCCGAGTGTGATATTTTGATATATTTTGAATTTTTTTTTTTACTTTTTATTACTAAATGACTACGTGCCATATAAATTTATAATCTCTTGTGACTTAGCAATGTTTTTCGAAACGATATTTTTTTAAAAAATGCCGAAATGCAAAGCTTCATTATGAAAATACTATCCTTCCAAGACTTCTACGCTGGCGGCTCCATTGATGTCTTTGAGTTCAACGGACTTGAACGTCGCGACGAAGTTGATCTTGCCCAGTTTCTGTAAAAAATAAATTAATTAAACTATGTACGTATAAGCGGCGATAGCCTAGTTTGGAGTGGAACAGACTGCCGAGACGAACGTTGGCAGGTTCAAAACCTAAGGGCACGCACCTCTGACTTTTATAAAGTTATGTGTGTATTATTTGTAAATTATCGTTTGCTTTAACGGTGAAGGAAAACATCGTGAGAAAACCTGCGTACCCTGAGAAGTTCTCCATAAGAATTTCGAAGGTATGAAGTCTACCGACACACTAGGCTACCGTGATGGACTAAGGCCCAAAACCCTCTGAGTAGTAGAGGAGGCCCGTGCCCAGCCGTGGGACAGTGTATAATTCAGAGCTGGTGTTATTATTTTATTATACAGTGTCATTTCAACATTGCGTTACTAAATGAAACCACATATTCAGCGTGACCTCTGCTAACATCGTGCAAAATATTATCCATGGGTAACGCATACTTTCGCCAATAATCCCGATTATAGTTTTATAGTTTTTTGATCACGCTGTGTTTTAGCGCGCTTGACTTTATTCAGTGAATTACGTCACAGCTGACGATGTTATTACAAAACCTATAGGATTAAGAAGGGCAACTCACAAATTCACTTGCAATACACTCACATAGCTGTAGCAGTACCGCTTGAGACGTGGAATTTGAAATAAAATAATTAAATTGCTACTAGAGCAGTCCCTACTCCCTAACTAATACGTTATAAATATCAACATGAAATAAAAAGTTGTCATATTATTGTATGAAAAGGAACTAATTATTTTTTGAGTGTTATGCTGTCAAGAAAAGTATTAATTCTTTAATAATAAACTTTGTTTTCGTTAATAAATAAGTTTATCTACCGAAATAGGTAGGTACTAAACAACTCGCAGTCGGGTTATCAAAAAAGTTACAGGATTTTAATCTATTGATATCATATTTTTTAGATTCCGTATGATATTTCAAGGTTTATTTTAATTTTAACATCAATATTTCTGGACGTCATGCCTAAAATAGGTTTACGTAAATACTTTATACTACCAAACGCCTTATTATGCCTTCTGTACCTTCTAATCTCTAGCTACATTTTGTATCGCGTCAAAGTCGTTGATCTTTTTACTAACACATTGAAACTAACGTGCAGATACCAACATGTTATGTCTCTTTCGCACGCCATTCAATACAAACACGCACTCAAACATGCTGTGTTGCCAGTATAAACATTTTTACCGACAAGTTTGCTAAAATGACACACACAGCTTTTCAAAGAATCGGATATTAGTTTATTTATCACATGGATTTCTAACACACTTAAATAAGTGTATTAAATAATAAAATAACTAGGGTAATTATGCTAATGAAAAGTCTACTTAAACGAATACGCAGCAATATCTTTGTATTGTAAAAATAACATTACTTTAAGCAATAAAGCATACCAGAGCTCTAACATCATTTAATTTCAATATGCATTGTGGTACGGTTTAAATAGCATAGAACAATGTAAAACTAAAATTGCAAGATATTGCAGAATAAGGTAATAGTACCAAAGCTTGGTATCCCTGTGGGAGCACGTGTTACACGAACATCAGCTGGCGGGGCCAACGATCGCGCGCGCCAGCGGGCGCACGGCGCACTTGTCGGCATGTTCTTTGTATAGGGCTGCCATTACCTAAATTGCCGACGCCGGACAAACACGGCAAGAATCCCGGAAATTTGGGCGAAATATGGGTTTATTCCCGGACACCTCTGACAGAGTACCCCAGTATCTCCGCACCGCAATAACAATCGCAATTTTTAATTGTTCCTGCCTGAGTAATAATACCTAAAACTGGCGTTATTTACTAACCACTTATAAAGTGACTCGACCAAGTGCACAAAAATCCTTCTAAATACCTATGTTTTACCTACTTACAATAATTTTGGTTATTAGTCAATTGAATATCCTGGTTATCTTATATTAAGTTCAGTCATTACTCACTATTGTACGTAAATGTTACTTATTCTTGACAAAAGTGTGCGTGTATTCTATGAAGTGGTAAAAATTAAACGTTTTTTACCCTACTAGTAAATTACGACAATTCCAGGTAATAGCAATATGAACAAGTGATATTTATCAAAATGTGTAACGTGTCGAAATACATCGAGATTCGCGGTCCGGGATTCGTGGACTTTATGCCTATCCCGCGCGGCCTAAAATATGGCCCCGCACTGGCTCCTCCAGGCGCATGCGCCGTGGGGCGCGGGGGCCTGCGCGCGCGTTGCCCGCCAGTCGCCCGGCAGCAACACGACGTGGCGTATGTCGATTTACGTACTGAATGTTAGGCCGATGCTCCCTATGTACTTACCGGTACCTATTGTAATTTTATTATTAAATCGTTTTGTATCGATCCGAGTGACCTTGCCTTTGACATCGGTTCGGGAGACGCGAGCTATGTGTAGGTAAAAACCTATTAGTCTAGTCCTTTGTCGGCTTTTATGCGCACACGATCAAATATTCTCTAATTGTAATTATTATTCTATTGTGTTAATTTTTAAGTTGTGGTAAACTATGATTTACATTTACAAAGCTCGTGAAAAAAGTGTTAATGTTTCCTTGAAGGTCGTTGAAATGTCTTTTGTACTTTTAGGGATTACTGAGTAAATGTTCAAAATTCCAATCTTCCAGAACCTCGTTGACACACGTATCATAACGGTAGCATCATAGTCGGTTTCACGAAATCGATCGACGAATTTGACGGCTTGAGCGTGCGATTCTTGCTGATGTATCGTGTGATAGTTGATAGAATCTTAGGGTTGTGAGGCTTTTTGATAAGCTACGTGCGGTGTACGGACTGTGACCATTATCGAAGATGCCTCAATGATTTCAGTCTTCTAAAGGAGACATAACTGGCTCTGACAGAATCTAGTAAGTGACTGTTGTTTAGATTGACCTATGTGACCTGACACAGAAGCATTGGTAATAACAGCGACCTCATCTTTTCGGTTTGGAATAAAGCTTCTTGGTTACGATGGCGCGATGTGACAACTTATCGTTGCGCTCCGTGTGTGCATCTCTTGTTCGCGTGTGCGTGAGCATATTATCAATGAAACACACAGACCTCAGTGCGATGTTGACGCTCCGACGATCTCTCGTATACTATCTAGTAGTGGCAATAGGATGTCTAAAATTAAAAGACCTTTTTTGTTATTTATTTTGTTTGAAAAATGTACTTCTTTATTTTACACTTATGGTTAAATTAATTAACTGCATGGTGTTTCTTTCAAATTGATTTTATCGCAGTTAAATTTATGTATTCGGTTACAAAATGACCCTGTATATGCGAACCATATGTTCAAATGTTCGGCAACGTTGCAATAAGCTTACACGTTGGCAAGATGCGAAAAATGACGTGCGGCATATATTTTGAACTTTGTGATGATATATCGTCATCAAAAAGTTCCTCGGACCGTTCCATATATTCTTTTCCCTGGCTGCCTGATAAAATACCCAGAAACCCAAGGATCTACTCCTTTGCCAACGGACAAGTTTTTAATAGGCTGTATTATCAGATGAACCTTTTTTTTCTAGCCTGTAGGATGATATAGAAAAAAACTTGTGTATGCTGGACGGAACACGGTGTACCACTGACCTGAGGAAAGCCGAACACAGGGGGCATGGAAACAGCTCGTCATCGACTACATTACAGTATTTCAAGATGGACACTACCTTCAGTGATGAAGAAAACGCTGAAGAAGAGATGCTGGACGGGGACTTACGTTAGGTTGTATCGGCAGCTCAGTTTGCAGCTGCTCATGTGGTGCCACGTTGGCTGCTGGTACACGGAACGTCCTGCCCATGATGCCTGATGACGTCAGCCGGAACTCGCAGCCGGTGAGCGGCCGGTCCAGAGGGTTCCGTAGGGACAAAACCACTGTTGATGGCTGGTTCAGGACTATGTCATCGTTGAACTGAAAGGAGAATGTAGAATATAAATAATATTTCCAAATAAACGGAAATACTTACGGGAAGCTCAATAAAGAATATGAAGTTACCGAACGAGAAAAGTTAGTTGAGCTCGTTTATATTGAAGAATTGCGTTTCTTATAATCGTATAACGGACACACGAATCCAACAAATATTTTTTTATGTTTGCCATTATTGAACTTTCTTACCTTAATGATAATGTTAGGCTTGAGGATTTGGAAGTCGTCGTCATCTGCCCACGACTGCTTGGTCTCCTCTACGATCGCCATCGCCGATATCTTCATGTTACAGTACTCAACCAGCTTAGGTAAATAATCTTCAGATTTCACTAAGATGCTGATGACTTCCTCTGCAAAAAAGTGTTACATAACTTAGTGTGGCGCTCTATTTAGTAAAATTAGCTTAATGCGCTGTAGAATTATATAATATAATGTCATTTTATGTCAGAATAGAATAGATTGTAATTCTTATGGCCATGCCCCATGACTTTAAAAATAAATAGATTTAAAAATGCGCCCATAATTTCAAAATGCCTGCTTGTGCAATCTTTTTCTGATTAAAATTTATATATTTGCTTATCACTAATAATAGTTAGTTTAAACCTTACTTTTCTGTGGACCTACGAAGATCTTTCCTTCCACTTTCTTCACCATATCAGCTCTTACACCATTGTAGAAGACGCTGGTTGCTGACAACGACGCCTTGATGTTACGGCCCTGGAACAAACAAGCTAGATTATAAATTTTACAGGGTTTATATTTAATCTATATATTATTAATAAATTGAGCTAACACTTCGGATTCGTTTTTAACAATAGTCGAACATGGAAGTTTGCCAGATTTAGAAGATAACGCAAAAACCTTAAAACAGATTTGGATAAGGATATGCTTATGTATTTATGTAGATAGACGTATCCTGGACTTATAGGCAACTTATTATCCAGGAAAAGTACTTACATAAAAACTCTATATGAAACTACTGGGAAATATGTCATGATCTCAAGCTCTCGGTACCTCGAGCTCGTACCAACTTACTGCAGCACGCACCGCTGACGCGCGCGCTGCGTGTGCTCAATGCGGTGTCCAGCCGAGTTGATTAATTTCGTGCTCACTGACGGAGTTCACAGAGGCCGCTTGTATCTTAGTTAGTTATACTTAATTTAATGTAATGAAATGAAATAAATTTATTCGAACCCATAAAATGTTATACATTATTTAGATTCAGTCAATATTAACTCTACCACCAGTTCAGAAAGCAGTTCTCACTAGAGAAGAACGAGCAAGAAACTAGATATATTTGTTATTTTTGTTTAGAGCAGTTCATTTATATACTCGCAAGAAGGTAATAAATTTTAAAATCTTATACGAGTGCATAACCCTCTCAGGAATCATGTAATAATTTGGTCTGAAATTCATCAAGATGGCGTATTAATATAAGTTCAATATATACTCCCAATACTTAATAATGTAATAAATTGTTGCTTGTATTACATCAATGGTTGTATTCAATATAATTTTGAACGTGTCCTATAATACACTACTGTATTGTGTGTAACCTGTAATTAGTAGTAAGTATGTGGAATAAATAAATAAATGATTCTCACCTCCGCAGAAGTATTCTCGACGTCAACAGTGACCCTGAAGTCTTTGCCGATGTGCACTGTGTCGATGTCTCTCAGCGTGAACTTGACGTCGCTCTTCAACGTGCTTATTACGGCGTAATATCTGCATAATAATACCAGCCCTGTATTATATACTGTCCCACTGCTGGGCACGGGCCTCCTCTACTACTGTGAGGGTTTAGGCCTTAGTCCACCGCGCTGGCCTAGTGCGGGTTGGTAGACTTCACATACCTTCGAAATTCTTATAAAGAACTTCTTAGGTATGCAGGTTTCATGCATACCGGACGAATATTAATTATGTCTGTTCATGCAGAGTTAAATATTTGTAGTTATTAATAACTTACACTCATAATGCTAACTATATCTTTGTAAACTTTTAAGAGTTTATAATGTATAATGTGATAAAGAGCACGAGTAATGCCATATTAAGAACATACAAACAGAGGTTATTAAATGTTGAGGCTAAACCGAATCAACGGAAACAAGCTTTCATCGGTCGATGTAGCTACTAAGCATAGATAGGAAGTTCTACCTGGAAGAGCGTACGGACAACTAGAGGAGCTTAATTCGAAAAAGCCAGAGGTGTATGAAGCAAAAACGTCTCATTACCTCAAGAAACTGCGTTCCTAAGCCACCTAATTTTAGTGGCTATTTGAGAGTCTGTGATTAGTTACCATCACTCTAGTAATTATAGTATCTTAAGTAAAAACTTCCGAATATGAATGTCACGAACCTCTTAGCCCTCTCAGAGAATCGCACTCCGTTCATCAGCGCCAGCCGCTCTGAAGTGGTACCCTCTTTGTACTTGTACAAGGCTGTGATGTCTTCACGATCCTCGTCGCCAATAGGGTCGAAGACGAACGGCTTCTTGGTGAGAACCATACGGCCAATGCTATAAGAATATTTTTATGTTAGTGTTAATTTTTGTAAAGTTTATGAAGTATAAGTATTTTGAATAATTTATCATAACACTAAATCAAAATGACCAAATTCTTAAAACCTAGATGGTGTCGTGTGTTTAATTTTTTTAATTATTAGATTTTACGAACTATGACAGAGTTCACGTTATATTCAATAAGTATATCTTTTTTACAGTTATTTATTAGTATAGGTATTATTCATTTTTACAAGTTTGTGGAGTCATGATCGACAAGTAACTTCAAATGCTATGTGATAATGAATCAGACGAAAATTAATGTCGACACTATTCGAAAAATCTCTTGATAAACTCACTGGTAGTTATTCGTGTCAACCATGGAGTATCCTAGCTCTGCCTCAGGGTCTTTCCTCCACCTCATCAGATCAGCATTGACTGACGCCAGCATGAACTCCACGTCGTAGCTGAGTCCGATCACTCCTTGCTTGATAGCTTCCACTGGAGCCGGTCCGCATTGGTACATGCCCTGGGAGGTTTCCTGAGGAGTTGCGTCGATCGCTTGCCAGCCTCCGTAGCCTGGACAAAGAGGATGTTGAAGGTGACGAGCAAAGTAAGCTTAGTTACCACTCTTTAAGTACTTTGTAAGTAATAAGTTTTGAATGGTGTTGCTAGTGTTTATGAGCGGTAGTAACGTTTGTCTCCAGGAGGACCGCATGATCGACATGTCATGTGAACTCATGTGATATTGGGTTTTTCTAATCAATGTCAACCCGGAGTATAGAATTTGTGCCCGATACGGCGATAGGCTCGCGCAGTCTCACATCATGAGACGGAATACCTACTTACAGCGCAAAGTGGGTGCACTAGTTGCGCCGAGATAAAAAGCGTGTATATGTGTGTATAAATAAAGTATTTTCATGTACGTTTACGCCTTTTTTAAGTTCTGAAATACCTAATTTTCAAGTGATAGATTTTATCTTCATTGTAACAACTGAAGTTTGTTAATGGATTAATCATATTATTTTCCATACCTGGAGGCAAGTCTGGGCGCGCCATCCACACGTCATTCCAGACGTGGTAGTTCCAGATGGAGTCGGGTGCCTTCTCTGGGTTGTTGGGGTCGTAGTCCAGTTCCTCCATGGTTTCTGTGTAGTACTTGTCAACAGTCAGCGTGCTGTTGGCGTCGTGAGCTGACACCAGGTTGGACACCACGCGGGATGGAATACCCAGCGCTCTGCAAACTATCATATAAAAATTTGGTCAATATTTTTTGATAAAATTCAACAATAGGCAGCACCAGATAAATACGATAAATACTAGGAACTTATGTTATTTACAAAGATTTATTACTATAAGTAATAACTTCTTTAGTTATTACATAATAAGCATTTGTGATACATTAGGTAAAATGTAGATATGTATTCTTTGATCGTAAAATTAAAAAGGCAAACGAAAACTTTAAACAGACTTCTAGTAGCATAATGATAAAATTATAATCGCCTCTGTATTTAAATTAGTATGGCATGTACTTAAAAGTAGATTAATAAGAAGTTTTAGTCATTGGTGTAGCTAGAGTCATTTTCTAATGGGGGAGGAGCAGTGCGTGTGCGTGTGTTTTAAGTCTATAAAAAATAAAATGACTTCTGTTTGCTTGCTGATATGAAAATTTTGATCATAAACAAAACCTCCTAGTAGTAGCAGCCTGTCTCAAAATCCTTGGAGTGGGCACCAAGCAATTCTGTGGTGGACACGGAGCACCCGGCTTCCCCTCTATATTCGCCTGTATTTAGTAAGCGCTATTTATCAATCAAGTTTTGTAGGATCACGTTTATGAGATCCCTTCTCTCTTACCAACGGACAAGCTACTACTCCGCTAGTCATCTATTTATTCCAGTAAAAATAAATATAATTAAACTTGAGAGATAGCAAGGGTAGACTTACTAAAATGGGCACCAATTTAACCTACACCTTTTATCTAAATTACTGTATTTTTAAGAAACGATAACCTATGATAACTTGGGGTATTATTCGATTACTTTTCGTCGTTTGCTCGAAAACGTTTTTATGTTTATTCTATTTTAGCATCTTTCTATAATACATTTTATAACGAGTTAAACAGAAATGATTTTCATTAGTTGCAATTGCTTCGTATTAAAAGTAGGTACACATGATTGTAAATTAAGATGATTTCAGAATGCTATGAAAATACTGATAGGATTACGATAATTGCACCTACACCTAACGATAAACTTGAAACCAATTCTCCAACAAATCAAATGTTTGGAAATGAAAAATCCATATTTACAAATATGCCCAGCGTCAGTTTGAGCAGATTCAAATATTTCAAATTATTTTCATAGTTAATGCCTTACCATTGCCATGGTACGGCTGGTAGGGGATGCCCGGCCCGTGGAGAACGTTCTCTGAACAAATAAATGATCTCCGAAAAGGGCAGGTCTGGAGTAACCTTAACCGACGAAAATTTATGAAAAGAACTATGAATGTGGAAGAGGCGAAAGAGGTGTGTCAAGATCGTAGCATGTGGCGCACAATAGTCTCTGCCTACCCCTATGGGATAAGGGCGTGAGTGTGTATGTAATTATGTATGTATGTATGTATTAATGCCTTACCAGTTACTACTGATTACAAAACACAATCTCAATCGTCCTTTTTCGATAAATTGTGAAAATAGATCAATCAGAATAACGTTTTTTTACATGGCTACAAATGATTTTTTGATAGGTTTCTTGATGGGATCGAAGATTATGATTGGGATGGTTCTTTGAAATCGGCCGTTAGACCATCAATATTAGATCACCGATAAATTTGTCGCTGATGTTAATCGTATGCAATACCCACACGATTCCTAGAACCTAATCTGCAGCTTTTATGAGTTCAATTGTTTTATTACATATTCAATTGTCTAGTGGCGAATATAGTTAACGTTCTAATTATAACTATTGTCGTGACCGTTCCGGTTGTAGTACAAATACTTATGTCGTAAGTCTAATGACTAAGGGACAAGGCAGTCAAGTGGGTGTCATAAGTAGGATTCCACTGAATCTAATTAAGGGTACGTCAACAAGAAGTTTGTCTTTAATATGCAATAGAGGTAAGTTGCCGATAGTTGGTAGTTCGACTAAAAGTAGACATGTTCAGGCCTTTATGACGTGTATCGGGTTTTCAATAAAAGAATAAGAATGATATTGGTAATGCCATCCACGGAGACGCGCCCCATCACTTTTGAGAGGGGTTGTCGCGGAGTCAGGGAACTGATTCAAGCGTCAGTCACCGACTATATTTATCGTAGTATGTGTTCAGTAGCAAACGCCACCTCCAAAAGAAACAAGCAAGTAGGTACTAAAATAAGGGCTAAACCTTCCTATTTCAAGAAAGCATATCCAGCAGTGGAATGGCAATATCCACACACCACATCCACATCAGCCCTGTAATACTGCCCACTGCTGAGCACGGGCCTCCTCTACAACTGAGAGGGTTCAGGCCTTAGTCCACCACGCTGGCCTAGTGCGGGTTGGCAGACTTCACATACCTTCGAAAATTTTGAGAACTTCTCAGGTATGCAGGTTTCCTCACGATGTTTTCCTTCACCGTTAAAGCGAGCGATAATTCACAAAGAATACACACATAATTTTTTAGAAAAGTCAGAGGTGTGTGCCCTTGGGTTTCGAACCTGCGGACATTGAATCGGCAGTCCGTTCCACTCCCAACTAGGCTATCGACCAGCCAGTCGGCAGTATCGGCCAGTACCATAATCAGTATAACTTAAAAACAGTATAAACTGACCAGTAGTGACAACCCCAGCGAACACCCAGCATTGTCCGTAAGGCACGGTCTCCTGCGTCTCCAGGAACTGGCTGAGGATGTCCACGGAGCCCGTCCAGTCCGAAGGTGCTGTCCCGTCTTCGTATTGTCCGTCCCAGCGACCGGCCAACACGCCGTCATCGTCGTTTGAGTTCACGATGCGGGAGATGACGCGCGTCATTTTGATTGGGTCTCCACGGCTGGTAGTAGAAAACATAGAGTAGGTTACTCAATTGAAACATTGAACACGTTTTCTGATGGTAAACACAAATTTAATCATAAAACTAATTCTACTATTATGTTAGTCCTAGTATCCAGTAACTGAAATTAAATTTTCTTTGTGCAAATTCTTGCTCGTGAGAGAAATAAACAAAACGGTGGTACCAACCCAGACTCCGCATGCGACGTACCTAGAGGTAATTTATTTTACCTTTATCTAATAAACTAAGTAGGTACGATATTCAATATCATATTATAATTTTAAGCATGTTGCTCACGTTTTATTATTTTTTCATCTTACGCTATAATTACACGCAGAAGTATTGTAGAAATTTATGTAGTTTTTGATGCCATTCTGTTATTATCATCATAATTTATCAAGATGTTTTTTGTTCAATGTTGAATTAACGGTCACTTATAATTTACCTCGTGTGCAAATTTTTTTCGGATTCAATAAGATAGTAGTGCGGCGAAACTGACTTTTTAAGAATTTAAAGGTGGCTAATATAAATGCGAATGTTTGTGATTTTTTTTTTTATATTAGTACCTATACCTATGCAGAAACAGTTGAAGGATTTGGATAAAAATTACACCTTATAGAAAAAATCCTACATTAACATATAGCCTAAATTTTTTACTGGAAATCTTTCAAGCTGGTGGAGTGACTAGCAATACCTAATTACAAAAACCTGACATCATCCGCATAGACCAACATAAAATTAGCATTTCCACAAAACAGGTAAACCTAGGATTAGTTGTAATCTTCATCGATCTTCGCATTCGTGTCTCGTAGTACTCGGATACACGACTCATGACGTCAATATGCAATCAAGGCCGCGGTTTGCGGATCCGTCTGTTTGTCCGATCACACTTTCCTTTTATGTTGTGTTGTGCATTGCAAGGTTTATAAAAAGCATATGTAAATTTATTTACTTCAAACTAATGCAGTTGGTTACAGTTGGCCATAAGAATTTTATGTCTAATTTTAATCGCCAATACTGCGTATGACGAATCGACTCCAAATATATTAGTAATTAAAGTTAAACAAAAAATGTTTATTATTTTTTGATTTCTAGTTTTGTCGGTGGTTTAATTTTTCAATTAAAAATATTTTAAGCTGTGTAAACTCTATCAATACTCCAAACTTTCTAGCCCTCACATTTTTTACAAACTTACATTAAATTTTTTACAAAAAGCATAGTTACGCTTTAACAGAAATCGGGTCGAATGAGCACCAAAAAATATTAAACAGCAGCTCCTTTTTACTCTGTAAATAAATAATCTCAATTACTCACTGGTGGAATGGAATATCAGCTCTGTCGAGCATGAACATGCACGCCGGCAGCACCACCGCATCGAATTGTCCGTACGACCAGGGCTTGCCGCGGGTCGTCTTGATGGGACCCACCCACACCTTGCCAACGTCGTTCAGGACGTATTCTTGGAGGAGGCTGCAGTCTTCCATGTAGGTCTGGTCATCTGGGAGTGAAACATAGACATCTATAATCCTACAATCGAGCCCGTATTGTGAGTCAAGATGTGGTAGTAACTAAAAAAATTACCCTAGAATCTTGAATTCAGAAAGAAGTAACTGAAATTTTGCAGTAGCTAAGGTAAATATGACTTTATAAAAAATCCCCATTTTCAATGGACTGCGTTGATTGAAGACAAAATACTGTATTGCTTTTCGCGTGATTACATAATATGTGCAATAGTTATTTTGCATTAGATGATGCCCGCCTTTTTGCTACTTAAAAACTTCAATTGTTATTGAATACAATCACAGTTGTCAACATGAAGAAAAGACTTCTTTTCTTCGTGGTTGTCAATTTTTACTAAAAGAAATTATAGGAATCTAACATAATAATACGTTAGAGAAACTTAAAATATATAAGACTATTTGATCTAAAGTCTGATTTTTGAAACCATACCAGGATTCCATGGATTGAAGAGGATGTAGATATCTTGATCGTAGTCGTACACTGCTCTTTCTGAGGAACTCTTCAGTCTGGTGACCACCTGGAGCGCCCACACTCCCACAGGCAGAGTTACTGGAGTTGATATCTGGTAAAAATATTTGCTATTCTAGAATATTCATTTTGCTTTATAGTAGGTTTCTCAGAGATCTATTTCGCCTAAAATATTATACGTTATCCCCGCGGTACTTATCTCACAATGTTTATAATTACAACTTTGTTTTCTAGTTTGTTAACCCGTGCTATATTTATTTATTAATTAGTCAAGGTCATTGTTATTTTGGTCGGTATCTACTAAACTAAATCCAGCTATATTCTGTTACAAAAAGCCTTAAGAACATATTTTACAATATTTATTGCCCATTTTAAATTTCAACGAAGTAGAGGTAATTGTAATGGAAAGGTTAATTATTTAATAGTGATTCCTTGTTTGAATCCTGCAGAAGTTTGCATAATTTGTTACAGATTTACTCCATTTACTGATTGAGATCACGGTCGTAACTAGGGCGATGTGCATGAGGTCACTTAGGTACTATAAAGTTGGGAATATGTTTGTTTGCAGTATATAAAATCAAATAGTCAGTTCGATTGAAGCAATGTCGTAAAAATGTATGTATTATAACAAACGATAAATTACAAAAATAAAAATGAATACAGTCACTTTTATAATAACGCTTAATGGTCTGTTACTAGAAAATCCTTTTATTAATATCGCGTTTCTATGCTAATCTGAGATATCTGCGAATCTAACTAAATAAATAAAATTATAAACATCAAGAAAACCTGTGTGCGCCGTGCGGATTTCTCCTTGTATCGTTTAAAGTTTACTGTAGTCAAGTACGAATTCTTTCGTTAAATGGTTCTGTAGTTCAAAAGTACTCACTTCTACGTTCAGAAATTGATTTTGATTGGTGGTGTCATAGATCTTATTTTAACTGTGTTGAATAACAAATAATAATTAGTGAAGGCGTTATATCTCGCGATATTTTAAGTCGATGGCTGATGTCGCTTACAAAATTATAAAGATCCAGCAAATAATAGTTCCAAGTTTCTTGTGGGCCTTAATATCTTTCATAAAAAGAAGTACCATAGGGCCTAATTTACCGTTGAGTTTGTTTATTTCGTTTTATTTACTAAACCTCCAGCTAAAAGACGCTTGAAGTTACATCAACCGTCTTTTAACCTCGCCTAACAATATTAAATTGATATTTTTATTACCTATTAAATGGACAGATTTTATGAAGATAATTGGTATTTCATATGCTGTTTATGTAAAGCAATTACTACTTCTACTACTAAAATAAGGAGGTTTTAATAGATCATACGCTTTGCGTATTGGTGCCGCCAAGTAACGGCGGATGACCTTTTGGACTGACTTAAAAGACATTATAATGTCATAGGGTCCAATTTACCATATGCCTGATGGTACATACGTTTGAATACGTTACGTTTCCGTAGTATTATAATGCTCTTTGACGTTACATTTGGACTGCCTCGTTGGCGTAGTTGTATTACGGGACGACTGCAATGCTGAGGTCTCGGGTTCGATTCCCGGGTCGGGCAAAGCGATATTGAGTTTTTCTATTCAGTATCAGCCCGGAGTCTGGAATTAGTGCCCCATATGGCGATAGACTCGCTCCCTATGACATCATGAGACGGATTACGCACGGCGAAAAGTAGCTGCATTAGTTGCGCCTCTGTCTACCCCTGCAGGGATAATAGGCGTGAGTATGTATGTATATATGTATGATAACGAGCGTATTCAATACCACAGAGCCTTGTTTTCAAAGTTTTGGTTGAGTTGCTACTGTTTAAGAGCATTCGTAGTGCTTACCTCCAGGCGACCCATTTGCTCGTCTCATCATTCGTATGTATTTATAAAGATTTGCGTCCAATCAAATTACAATAAAAGTCACGAGTTGCTCTTAGATTTCAATATTTATTTCGTGATTAGACTTCTAAAGTCAAAATTTGTTTAAATTCTTTTGTATGTATTCTAATTGACTATTGCTAATGATAAGTTATTGCTATCAACGATTTGAGCGTGAATTTTAATATCAGATCTACAATCCTACTCAAAAATGTTAGAGTTCCCGTATATTTTGTAACTACAAATTTTGAACAGAGTAATACAGTCAGAAATTTGATTCACTCAAAGGTTAGTTCACTCTGTAGAAACTAGAAGAAAACAAAACGTCTCGGCGGTCAATACCTATCATTGTTCTAAAGGTCTGTAGCGAAGATGGTCTCTGGGCCTATAATTTCCCATACCTTTCTGCCCGTATCTATTTTATAACTGGATAACCTATGGCTTGTATAACTCGACGGACCATGAACGTTGGTATTGTAACTATTGTAAGTGCTTTTAGCTCTCAAACCAGTACCTATATTTAGCAGCGACCAGCTTTTAGAGTTTACAAAGTACCACATTACCGCGACCTCGGCTAAAACTGTTACTACCCAGAGTAGAATAAACATTATTCAAAAACATTTAAATCTACGTATTCGAAATTCAAACAATGTACTGACATTTTTCCCCTTGAGTATGGATTGTATTGAATGCAAACAAAACGATAAAATTTACATACTATGTATCCAAACTGAAATACGATTATACGTCGGTTAATAAGGCTTTAATGTTATTTTTTGTCGAACAATGCTGCGTGAATAATTGAAGTCGATTCATCCTATGCAGAATATGAATTACATATCAATGATTGACGTGTTCCGTTAATGAATTCTCTACGATGTGTTAGTTTACCTTTTATAGTTAATTAATGTAAATATAATCTTATAAGCGGTTGAGTCCTTTGTACTAAGCTTTGGGGAACTAAACCGAATACTGAATTTAAACGACGACATTATGCTTTTCTATAAACTAATTCGAATAGAATTGTATTATGTAAGCAATATCAATAACTGCCGCCGACAATAGACACAGTAGGCCGTGCGCTAGAATGTCACGTAGAAAACAATCTTTACAGCTCAGCAAAACGGGTCTCAAGGGTCATAAAACAGACACAGTTGTCGAAATAAATCTTATGTTTCCAAAGAGATACGACCTGGCGACTTTCAAAAAGAGAGCGTATTCCCACCTAAAAGGTTGACAACGCATCTCTATGGCCCCTGGTTTTGCAAATGTTCATGGGCAGCAGTGATCATTTACCATCTGGTGAACCGTATGCTCATTTGCCCCCTATATCATAAAAAAGCATTAGGACATTTCTATTCATATATATTCTCAGCGTTTAATATACAACAAGTGGTTAGTCGCAGACCATATTTACGTATTATATCCTAAATTCGATTAACGTATTCACTATTAATTTATATAATAATCCTAATAATATTATAAAGGCGAAAGTTTGTAAGAATGTCTGGATGTATGGATGTTTGTTCCTCTTTCACGCAAAAACTACTGAATGGATTTCGATGAAATTTGGCACACGGGTAGATCATGACCTGGATTAACACATAGGCTACTTTTTATCCCGGGAAAACATAAAGCGGGACTTTTATCCCGGAAAAACATTTAACGCGGGCGGAGCCGCGGGCAAAAGCTAGTAATACATATGTTAAGTAATTGTCGAGATGGTTCATTAATTTTAATCTTGATTTGCTTGTTTTTGAAATGCGGTAGGTATGTGGGTATTATTTACTACAAATATTTTCTCTTATTGAGATATGATGTTGATGATGATCATGTTAGGCACACAATTAGTTGAGACTATTAGCGCTTCATGTTATTGAATTTGAATTGTTATTGAGACTATTAGCGATGATCACGGTGAAAACATGGTGGTCATGAGATATTGTTAGAAAAATTTATGTTAATTATTTATTATACGAAAGACACATATTCATTCTTACTTAAAATTGTTTCTTTAAATGAAATACTTATTTACTTTTGTATGGTTAGCGAACTACTTTATTTAACTCAACTTTGGGTTTTACAAAACCTACTCTACATGTAAAAATAAATCCCCTCCTAGCCAGTTTCGGCCACGGCATATAATAAAACAAAGTCTCTCGTCGCGCCACGTCGCATCTGTCCGTCTGAATGCGATATATTCAATAACTACCAAACGGATTTCGATGAAATTTGGTAAGGAGATAGTACGAGTATGAGACCCAGGGAATGACATAGGCTACTTTTTATCATTACCGGAATAATTATATCACGCTGGCAGAGCCGCAAGTAAAAGCTAGTGTAAAATAAAAAAAATATTATAATCTTTCTTGCTTTATATGTATCTTACCATAGCATCCGGGCTTGCAATAATGAAAACAGGATATGCGTATTTTATAAAAAAAATCTTCTACGATCACATCACAAAATTGGCACGATTCTGCTTTCCAACATAAAATATAGTTCGAAATCGGATATAGCTTATGCAATACGTTACAACTCCCAAGCACATAGTTGGTATAGTCCGTATATATTTGTTTCTGATTCATGTGTACGCAACGGAAGTACTTATATATCAGGTACTTTCAATATATTATACTCAGTAAAGTATAATGATCCTTTTTCAATACTCTGTGTTACTCGGCATCCCACAGTTTCTCGGAGTGTTTGCGGGTATAACATTTATCGTCACTCCTTTTTAAACTTTCTTTTCTTTATCATGTACAATTACTGCTTCAACATTGTTATTGAGTTTATTTTATTAGTCTACGCGAGAATGATTATAAAAACATTAGGAATTTACGCCTATACGCGTACCTATGTTATTAAGTGCTTAAAACTTGTTTGAAATGGGCAAAATAATGTCTAATATACATTAGTTTGTCTGCAATTTAGACTGCGCAACTGGATTTAACCTTATATGCTGGAACACGTTTTGAATTAATCTAGATAATGTTTTCAAATTGCGATGTTTAAATCGCTGGTCGGTAAAAAATCCGCAATAATAAGACGCGCGAAGGAATGTGGTTTTGCGTTTAATTATTTATAAGCACTCAGTAGTGAAAAATATAATCCAAGGGCAACATAACATAAAATCAAAACACTCTTTATATAGTTAATAAACTTAATTAAAAGATGGCGCCAGTGAAATGTTCAAAAAACATAAAACCAGAAAGATCCTGGGTTCGTAAATATTAAACAGCTTACCTCGAAAGAGAGTGTGTTATCCTGGATTGCTATCAGCTTAGCTGTCCACGTGTGTTTGTTTGGCACGGCGTCTTGACGCAGGTATATGGACCCTTGGGTTTCCATCTGAGGCTTGTCACCTACAGAAATATATTTTGAATTTTAAATGTTTCTGCTTGTCAGACTTCACAGCACTTCAGGTGAAATGAGGTAAAGTTCGAAAAAACTGATCAGAAAGAAATTTTGTGTGCCCTGATGTTCGGCTCAATTACGTCGGCCATTGCTCTCATTCCTTAAAGTACAGTAAACATCTAGAAAAAGGTTATTATAGGGAAAGACATTTGATTTTTTTCTGTTCCACTTTTTAAATCCAAACTAATAGCTAACGTTTCTTTCATAAAAGTAACTGCCGGAGAAGCTGTAAACTAGGTTCGTAATACTTAAAAATCAAAGATCTTGCTAAAATGCTTACCTAAAGAGAAGACCAGCTGTACCAAGTCCTCAGCCTCATTGTACGCTCGGTTGAAACGTACCACGCCATTGAACGGCTGTCCACGACGAACTATCGTGGTTTTTGGATCCTCATCGTTTACTACTTCGAACCTGAATAGATAGTTGAAATTTTAAGCTCAATCCTGGAGATACACTTATCTATTGAAGATTTTATTGTGTTTTTCTAAACCCTACGACAGGACTGGATTTAGAATGTCGGAGCCCCTAGGTATTGTCCTCTTGGGGCCCATTTTTTTTTTATTTCCTAAGTGATTTAATATATTTTTACACATATTTTTTGCAGTTGGTTAATTATAACCGACTGCATTGAGTTTATGTTTTTTACTTAATTTGTTAGAATACGTATTGAAATGTAATACAAAAGACAAGAAGGCTAAAATAATATTGCCATCGAGTAACAGGTTCATAAAATTTGACTCTTCAAATATTATATTCACATTTTTTTTGGGATGAGGGCCTGGCCGATGCCGGGCCCCTAGTCTATTGCCCAATTAGCTTGACACCAAAAAAATAATATTTATAGTTGAAACAAGTCAGATTCAAAACGGTCCTCATATTTTTAATATGTTGTTTTGACCATGAACCGGTTCAGTACTCGGTGGTACCTACTAGTATCCAAATTATGAGCCTGATATTGATATTTTTTAAATATATGCTTGTATTTTTTACAGTGGTACTCACTTGACAGTATTGTGAGGCTGTGCGTTTTCTCTGGGGTAGAAATGTACCACATCTACTAGCAGCGGCTCCATAGTGTTCTTGTTCTAGATTACCTAGAAAAAAAAATCTAAATTGTTTTCTATTTAAACATTAGAGATGCCCTAAGCGTTGTGTCAGGAGCTAGGATTTTCACAAATTCGCAAACCGAAGATATAATCTTTCTGAAAAAGTTGTCTCTTGTACTATATTTGGCTTATAAACGACTTCAAAAATAAGGTTCTGCATTCGACCCGTATTTATGTCTGCAATTTTCTCAAAAACTACTCATCAGATTTGAATGGGGTTTTAGTTATTCATTGATTTGTTACAAACATACACCGGTATTCATAGAAAATTAGAGTAGAGTCTTAGCAGTGAGCTCGGAATATTTACGCATCTAATTACCCATCTAACAATGAAACTCGCCACTTTAAATGCACTAATATATGTGTATACTAATGTAAATACAAATAATGAAATAATTCCACGCTCCGACTGCACTTTCATTGTAACAGTTAATCTAAAATTATGTAATACATATGCGACCTTTTACTCGAGGCACACGAGCGAAGGTTAGTTGAAAATCTTCAATGAACTGCATCGAAATATCGATGAACACAGTGTGCTGGCTCTAATTCAAAACAGTTGCATGCATCTTACATTAGAATTTTATTGCAATAAAAATAGTTTTATATCATGGTTTATTGACGATAGCTTTTACTAATTCATACTTGCAAAAGAACAAAAAATAAACTATGTCGAATTTGCGCATATTAGATTTGAATGAGAAAAAACTAGATTTAAATAGTTGTGTTGTATGATAAAAGTAGCGTCTCACGCGTGGAGGTAGGAATCTAATTTGTCCATATTAAATTTGGATGAGCAAGATTAAACAAGATTAAAAAAAGTAAACAATACTTGTATCGCAGTATGTAAACAGCGTTAAGCTAATCTGTTGGTAGGCGCCACATATACTTAGACGGTAGGTGGTAACGACTCCATAAATTTTAAATGCATAATACTGCACGCTCCTTAAACTGAGAAATGAGACATTCGGTAAACTGCCTCGGTGGCGTAGTTGTATTACGGTACGACTGCAAAGCTGAGGTCTCGGGTTCGATCCCCGGGTCGGGCAAAGTGATATTGAGTTTTTCTATTCAGTATCAGCTCGGAGTCTGGAATTTGTGCCCGATATGGCGATAGGCTCGCCCCCTATCACATGATGGGACGGAATGTCGGCGAAAAGTGGATGCATTAGTTGTGCCTCTGCCTACCCCTTCGGGGATAACAGGCGTGAGTGTATATGTATATGTATGTATATTTGACAAGTACGGGAAAACCAGATAACGAAAAGCTTAGATAAACAGTAGAAAATCAATAAATAACAAATGATTGGAAGGAAGAAATAAGAAATCAAATACTTTGGCATAAATATAGCTCAGATGATCAGAGTTCGTAATAAAATTTCAAGACAATAAGAGCTTAAAGAAAGCAATAGAATTCGCTTCGTAAAACTAATGCCCGGCTTGCGGTTGTTACTAGTTGCCTTGACAGAAATAGACATCGAGTCAACATTCTATTGATATTAAAAAACTGAATTGTTTTGTTTGTTTGTTGCTTGTTGTGTTTCAGATAAAACACTTTTACGTATGCTTATCTGTATGCTGATTCGGTTATTGAACAAAATGTTTGTTATTTTATATATAATTTTTTTCCTGTGATTAATTCACCTGTCCTCATAGCACTTCTATGTGGTGTCGGCAGAACACACGTTTTTGTGCTGTACGTTCTGATAACTGCCCCTAAACCTGATATAAATTAGGCAGTCCGATCACAGGAGAATCGGACCTCACTCACACCAGTCCGGAATCGATGCTGCCGTTAGGAGTTCTTAGCTTTTATTTACATGCATCACTAATTATTAACCGTAATTCATCGTGTTAATTCTGTAGACGTCAACGAGAATTAAGTTTAAAACAATTCTCTCGAAGCAAAACTAGTTCAGCCATGTCACCTAGATCGATTAAAACATCTTTGCAATTTATTATTACTCCGTAAGGAATTAAACGTATTTTTTTTATTAAAGTGACCTACCAATAATTACTGGTGGTACGTCTCTCATATGTAAGAGTCCGTCTGGGTGAGTATCACTGCAATGTCTATTTCTAACGCCAAGCAGCAGTGTGCATACACTGATGTGTTTCGGTTTGAGAGGCATTGTAGCCAATATAACTACAGGACATAATGAGACTTAACATCTTATGTCTCAGGATAACGAGCGCAGTGGAATGCCGCACAGTACTTTATAACTAAAGGCGCTGGATGGTGTTGCTACTGTTTATGGGTGGTCGTATCGCTTACCATCAGGCGAACGGCATGCTCGTCTCCTCATTCAACGCTATAAAAAAAAAACATTGAAAATCGCATAAAGACAATTTATACGTCTTATCAATTAAAAATAGGTACCTAAATCCTAAACTTTCCTCACGGCGATTGCATTAATTACGCAGCGATCGTCTTTAATTCTGATAAGAGACAGATGCCTTTCTTCAGACCTATCATAGTTGATTACATCACGTAATAAATGTTTGAAGTTGCTAATCGACTGACATCATGCTCATAATGATGCATACCTGACTACATTCATCACTTTTAACTATGTTTACATAGATTTTATAAAATTCCAACATTCTGAGTATAGGGCTAGAAAACGAGAGTCCGTCTAGGCAGTGCGTTATATTTCATCTCTCAAGTCGGTCTTTATTTGTGTTATGGACTATACTAAATTTATATTAGGTATTAATAACACACACACTCATGGCCTTTATCTCTGCAAGGTTAGGCTTAGGCGCAACTAATGCATCCACTTTTTCATCCAGACACTTATAAATAGTCTATAAATATTCTTCCATGCACGATTAATAAATTAAGTAAACATAATGTACACAAAAGGAGGTTAAAAACCCAAGGGTCACACCTCTGACTTTTCAAAGTTACGTGTGTATTGTTTATCAATTATCGTTCGCTTTAACGGTGAAGGAAAACATCGTGAGGATCCTGCATACCTAAGAAGTTCTTTATAAAAATTTCTAAGGTATGTGAAGTCTACCAACCCGCACTAGGCCAGCGTGGTGGACTAAGGCCTAACCCCTCTCAGTAGTAGAGGAGGCCCGTGCCCAGTAGTGGGAGATTATATAATACAGGGCTGGTATTATTATTATAATAATGTACATAATTATCAACCTAACTATATTGTTAAAATGTAACCTTTCGCTAACAGTAATTGTAGAGTACAATATTGGAAATAACTTTATTATTTTGGAACATGAAGGAATGTTGGAAATGAACCTTGAAAACGAATAGTCATAAAGACTAATTTAGGTTATCTCCAAATGTGTTATCCCGACTGAAAAGCCGGTTTGTCTCCACGATCACCTCCCTGGTTTAGTGGCAGCGTATAGGCTGAGGACTGAGAGATTCTGAGTTCGAAGCCACAGACGCTTAATCCCTCTGTATAGATGGTGGTTAATATTATGAGGATGCTATTCAGTCCATTCTCAATGCCTATATTGTATCATGAAGTCAGATGTATCTTTGTGAATGTCGATTGTATGTTAACCGACTTTTTAACGATTAAATTATTATTGACACAGCTGGAAATTGTACGAAAAAATTGTTCAATGTAAAAATAAATGATATAGCGATTAATGTGTTTTCGCGACAGGTAAGAGGCGCTATACTAGGAATCTCTGGCATTGAGCCATTTTTGTGGTTATCCTACTGTATCATTGGATAAAACAAAACTCCCTTAACAAAAAGGTATTTTTTACGTTTTGCTTAATTAAATGTTTTGACTGCCTCCGTGGCGTAGTTGTATTACAGTACGACTGCAAAGCGGAGGTCTCGGGTTCGATCCCCGGGTCGGGCAAAGTGGTATTGAGTTTTTCTATTCAGTATCAGCCCGGAGTCTGGAATTTGTGCCCGATATGGCGATAGGCTCGCCCCCTATCACATCATGGGACGGAAAGACGGCGAAAAGTGGGTGCACTAGCTGCGCCTCTGCCTACCCCTTCGGGGATAACAGGCGTGAGTGTATATGTATGTAAATGTTTTAACCGACTTCAAAAAAAGAAGAGTTTCTCAATTCGAAGTGTTTGTTACTTCAGAATTCAGACATTTATTAAACAAAACGGAGAATTCGGTGATTTATTAAAATTGCTAACTGAGCGGCGATAGCCTAGTTGGGCGTGGAACGGACTGCCGAGATGAACGTCCGCAGGTTCAAATCCCAAGGGCAACACACCACTGACTTTCCCAAGCTATGTGCGTATTCTTTGTGAAATATCGCTCGCATTAACGGTGAAGGAAAACATCGTAAGGAAACCTACATACCTGAGAAGTTATCTATAAGAATTTCGAAGGTATGTGAAGTCTGCCAATCCGCACTAGGCCAGCGTGGTGGACTAAGGCCTAAAACCCTCTCAGTAGTAGAGGAGGCCCGTGCTCAGCAGTGGGCAGTATATAATACAGGGCTGGTATTGTTATGGTTTTATGGCTAGCTGAGTTAGATACAGGGAAAAATACACGAAAATAATGTTTATTTTTTATTAGGCACCAACACCAAAATTGGTAACCAGTAAAATAGGTAATTATAAATATTCTTGTGGTTTTTAGTGGTTTTTGGGTGCGCGTATTTTTTTTGCTTTCTGTTTTGAAATACTAATTACAGCCTAAAGTCTAATAAGACTTGTGGTAATCTAAAAAGCCATGCCTTCAGGAATTATTTGGCTCGTTTGAAGAATTGAATGCGCTTTTTAAAGAAAGTAGAGTATTTACTAAAACTTAGTTACAGCCGAAATAATGACTCAAGTTTCCCCAGGAGCGTGAAATACTTTTAAAATCTATGAATTCAACTAGTATTTCTTAAGTTTTAAACGTATCCGAAAACTTCACAAACACTAATTATATCTCAATCAATAATTATAAGAAAAAACTATCCAATAACCAACGTGTAAAAAAAATCATATTTTACATTTAAACCTTTTCGTATGTGTACTTAAATGACAATTTTAATTCGTCAGACATTTTTATAAATAAATACCTTTATATTAAACACGTTAATTCACTTCACAATATATCGAACACTAGTACGCGTATGTGGTAGGTGGTGTGCGCGCGCGTCTCGTCAGAAGTCGACTAACATAACTCTCTTGCGCACTCGTATATATCAATGTATCTTTAGACGCGGCGCTAGATTTACTACGGTGACCAGAATAACACATGATTCGGGGACTATTCTATCAGTGAATGTGTGTGAAAAAGCTATTCATATGCAATGGGTTTTAGAGCTACATGATTTTATTTACTTACATAATTTTGGCAAACCATAAAAATTCTTAAACATACACATATTTTAAAATGGTTGCATACACACACATACACTCACGCCTGTTATCCCTGAAGGGGTAGGCAGAGGTGCAACTAGTGCACCCACTTATCGCCGGTATTCCGTCCCATGATGTGATAGGGGGCGAGCCTATCGCCATATCGGGCACAAATTCCAGACTCCGGGCTGATACTGAATAGAAAAACTCAATATCACTTTGCCCGACCCGGGGATCGAACTGCAATTAAAATGGTTGCAATTAAGAATATTTATATTCTATACTTACCCTGTTTTCTTTTTACAAAAAAAAGAGATATTTTGATAACGGTCTTCATAATATTTTCACATTAATACAATGGATTGCATAAAAAATATTTTTACTTGTGAATTATATTGACGATCGAGTATTTAGATTGACGACATGATTGAAGCCTGCCATTGAACTATGGAAAATTAGGATAGAAAAGAAAAAACGTACTTTTAACACGCTATTGTGAAAATATATTATTAGATTGATGTCCTGCAGATAATTGAAGGTTGTCTGAAAGACATCGCAGGCAGCGATAAGACTGCATGGAAGTACTTGCAACGTTTATTATTTATTTGTGTTTCAAAATTAATGCTTGTTACTTGATTTCTCCTAGCCAGTTTCGGCCACGGCGGCCAATCTTAACGAAGATCAGCCAGGTACGCAGGAGATATTATAGTGCACAAGTTTGTGCGCAATACACAGGTGCACTCGCTATTCCTTCACTCTCATAGCTTGTTACTTATTGATATAATAGCAAGTTAATTGAGTAGCTAAACCAGTATTAGAAATTTGTTTACATTTTAATAATATTTAATCGTCTTTTAGTAACTCACGTTACAACCGAAAAAATTGGCCTTTGCAGACGTAAACTCCTCACACTAAAATTATTCATGTTGTACTCATTTATTACAGATTCATTATCTTTGTAAAATTAACTGTTATTATTGGTAATGTTTCATTGTCATATTTTAAAATTTGCAAAAAATGTTTCAAAACGAAATATCCCAATGAAAACATAACTCATGGACACAATCAACTATTTATCACCTAATTTACGGTACATAGTACATAAATATATGTTACTAGTGTTTCCCAAAGGTCGTCATGTACGTGACAGCGTCATGGTCCATGGGGTCGTCGTAATGACGAATTGACGAAAAGCGTCAAGTTCAGTAATTGGAATTCAAAAAAACAGGATATATTGCTGATTCACTAATGGATTTAGGTTCAGAAACGAAGAAGGTACTGTTTTTTGCTGAGCAAGTGACTTCACTCTCCTTGATGATTATTTTTTGTCTCATCAAGTCCATGACTCCAATAACCCTGATGTAATCACAGTGCGCTCCAAAACAATGACTAATAGAATGTGTTCCTCACCTGTCGCCAAAAGAAGTTTTCCCTGGATATACAGTCACAAAGTAGCTGAATAAAGTCGAAATTTCAAATCAATTATACGCGTTAAGTTTGATTGTAACTTTGTTTTTCCTTGTGTGAAGTTAACTAAATCTCTTTTATTTTCTAGACATATTATTTTTGTAAGAACACAAAAGTATAGGCGATTTGAGATTTGAATTTGTTTAGCAAATTATGTGACTGACTACATCGGCTGATTGTGTAACGAGAGCGTTTATACATTTCACTATGTTCCATGTTATGGACGATATCTAGTGGAGTGTAAAATACTATATATTAGATATTTGTAGGGCTAGAAAAATACCCAACTTTAAATATTTTTTGGTTTGACATTAATCTAAAATGCATTTTGTTTAAAATTAAAACTTATCGACAATTATCATAATTTAGTGTTATGGGATTTTGCAAAGACGCAATATGTTTATTGAAATAAGTGCGTCCGTAACAACATTATGATAAATTATAATTTAAAGAATTGTATAGGTATTTACTAGATACTATTATTATGTTTTGATATTTCAAAATATTATTATAAATACCTGTTTATATACCTCAAACATAGCATTACCAATATACCAATTGAAATCGTCGGCTCAGTGCTGGCAACTGAAAACAGGACTTCCGAATCTACAGCCAATATCCTTTGCCACTAAACCAAGACTGCCTCGGTAGCGTAGTTGTATTACGACTGCGATGCTGAGGTCTCGGGTTCGATCCCCGGGTCGGACACAGTGATACGCTCGACACCTATTACATCATGGGACGGAAAACGCACGGCGAAAAATGGGTGCACTAATTGCGCTTCTGCCTACCCCTTCGAGGATAAAGGGCGTGAGTGTGCGTGTACTAAACCAAGAAGTCCAAGATTACAAACGTAATTATGTTCTAACGATTAAAATATAAATAGCATTTTGCTTTCATTTATAGTCTGTTTTCTTGGACAACTGCCAGTTTTTTTCGATGTTATTTTAAAAAGTTAATTCATTATGTTATTTACACTGTTTTTTTTTCAATGATGGACATAAATATATTTCCCGGAATACTAGTGAATGATTATATTTTTTTATTTGATTTTCGCCCGCATGACATTCATTCATTTCGATCATACACTCAATTATGTGAATTGTATAAACAATATATCCCATAGGGTTTCATTCCTGTAAAGATGATATTTTATTTTTATTTTTTTTTTTATTTTATTTTATTCTGGACAACAAACAGTCATATACATAACAAAAGCTTAATATAACAGTGTTTACAAGTCACAGACTTTGAGTGCCAACACTTAATTTAAAGAAATTATTACAAATAAAAGGATCATAATAATTAGAATGAAAGCAGACATGGTGTTAATATGTAAATCTTTAAAGTAGGTAACAAATCACAATAGATGTTACTTAATAACATTCCAGTGTGTAGAAAAATTATTTTCATAATTCATTAAACAAAAACTCTTGTAATGTTCTCTTAAATTTAGATATAGAGCTATTAAATATATCAATATGGGATAATTTTTGATTATAAACAGTCAAACTACGACATAAAAATGTATTAGAGGTGTAATTAGTACTGCAACCCGGTACTACAAACAAGTTATTTGTTCTACGCACTGACCTGAGGGGTACTTTAAATTTTATTTGTTCAAGCAAATTAGGGGAATCAATGACATTATTAATAAGTTTATATAAGAACATAGCATCCTGTAGTTGACGCCTGAGTGACAAAGATAACATGTTGTGTTTTGCTAGACAATTATTATAAGAAACAAACTGTGATCCCATTCTGTATTCGAGAGATCTGACAAAAGTTTTTTGTATTCTCTCAATTCTGTTAACATGACATGAGTAATAGGGGCTCCATATAACACAGCCAAAATCCAATATGGACCTTACTAAGCTATAGTATAGAATTTTATAAGTGCTACTATTTTTAAAAGGTTTACAAACTCTCAGGAGAAAGCCAAGTTGGCGATACGCTTTATTAATAATTTGGTCATAATGGTACTTGAAAGATAGTTTATCATCCAAGATGATTCCAAGGTCACGAATATGATCAACCCTAGCAAGTGTGCAATTATTGAAACTGTATGCATATTCTAGAGGATTACGTTTACGAGTATAGCTAATAACAAAACATTTGTCTTGATTTAAAAATAGTTGATTTTGGGAACAATAGCAAAATAAGTTATTAATATCCTCTTGAAGACGGATACAATCAGTTTCATCTCTTATAACCCTAAAAATTTTTGTATCATCTGCATAAAGAAGACTGGTACTGTTAGTTAAATAGTTTTCAATATCATTAATATATAGAATAAAAAGTATGGGCCCCAGATGGGAGCCTTGCGGTACACCAGATGGTACATTCTGGAAGTCAGAAAGAAAACCTTTAATACAAACGGCCTGAGATCTGTTACTAATATATGATTTTACCCAGCGAAGCAAATCGCCATGTATTCCAGCTCTGAAAAGTTTATTAATGAGCATACTATGATTAATTTTGTCAAATGCTTTGGAAAAGTCGGAATAAACAACATCTACTTGAAGTTTTTTATCCATAGATTTTAATAAGAAATTTACGAAAGTAACCAAATTAGTGTCAACAGATCGTCCAAGGATGAAACCATGTTGAGAAGATGTAATAAAATTTCTAACTAAAAAAGATAATTGAGTAGCTACAATTTTCTCCAATATTTTACCAAAAACACATAGTTTGGAAATCGGTCTGTATTGCGTGATGTCACTAGTTTTATCATTTTTTGGGATAGGAGAAATCAAAGACTTTTTCCATATATCAGGAAAGTGTCCTAAAGTCAAAGACCGAGAAAAAATATGTGTAATGGGAACACTCAGCGCATCTGCACATTTTGAAATTAGCAAAGGATGTATACCATCATACCCAGCTCCCTTTTTTACATCAACACCTTTTAATTGTTTTAATTTGTTTAATGTTTTTGTTAATGAATAATATTATTTACTAGCTTTTGCCCGCGGCTCCGCCCGCTTTAAAAAGTTTTTCCGGGATAAAAGTCCCGCTTTATATTTTCCCGGTATAAAAAGTAGCCTATGTGTTAATCCAGGACATGATCTACCCGTGGGCCAAATTTCATCGAAATCCGTTCAGTAGTTTTTGAGTGAAAGAGTAACAATCATCCATACATCCAAACATCCATACATTCTTACAAACTTTCGCCTTTATAATATTAGTAGGATTTCCCATTACACATTCAAGCATTTTTTTCCGGAACAGTGCATAGTAGGATCTTTATTCCGAAACAACTTACGCAGACGAAACTCGCTAACAAAAACTAGGTTTTAATAAAATTGATTTATAAGAATCTAAAACTTGGTCTAGAGCCAATCCAAGATATTACGTACTATGATCTTAAATCCTGCAAATGAAGAGTGAAAGTTGTTTTTAAATATGCATGTACAACTATTACTTAGTATGTTAATTATATAATATAGTATATTCACGCTTGCATCCCCAAAGGAGTAGGCAAAGATCTAATCCTGCACATTCAAAAGCCACTTTGGACTCATGGGTGTTTTTTAAAACGTGAACTGACAAAAATTGTTCCATTGTAATTTTTTAAAATCTAAATTATCCGCGTCTCCGCCGGTGTGAAAATCCGTTTTGGGGATTAAATACTATTGGCTAGTATAAATTGTGTAGCTATTAATGAAGTAATTTTCATTTTTAGATAAGTAATATCAGAAATTACGCCCTTTATACAAACTTTACCGAGGAATATTCGAGGGATCGATTGTTATTAAGCTTAATTCGTTACCTAAAAACGTATGTAAACAGGAAAATATTTTCGTTACCACAACATATTTGCACACAATAATCATTAAAACACTAGCAAATTTATAGGTACCGATAAATCCCCATAAAGTCATTGTTTTACTAACATTACGTTCATCAATTCTAATATACTAATATAATACTTTTCTTCCTTCCTACTTCATGATTCCGTATAAAGCGAATACAGGTAATGTAACAAATATTTAACATATGTGAGTAGAAACGGCTCCAGGGATTTCCGACGTATCAATGATTACGAAAGGGTCGTAGATCAACACGCCTAGTCATTTCTAGGAATGTTTGGAAAAGTTAACGGCTTTAATAGTATCCAAGGACATTCAGAGACTTAGACTTAAGGATTTTATTAGTGTTGAATACTAATGTATTTCTTTAGGGTGTTAATTGCACACACACACATCTCACGCCTTTTATCCCCGAAGGGGTAGGCAGAGGCGCAACTAGTGCACCCACTTTTCGCCGTTATTCCGTCCCATGATGTGATAGGGGGCGAGCCAATCGCCTTATAGAGCACAAGTTCCAGACTCCGAGCTGATACTGAACAGAAAAACTCAATATCACTTTGCCCGACCCGGGGATCGAACCCGAGACCTCAGCATTGCAGTTGTATCTTAATACAACTACGCCACCGAGGCAGCGTTAATTGCATTTAAATAAAAGGTGTGTTTGACGTTTAAAGGAGATGAAAATGGTAGGTTAGCTAGGTTAGGGTTTGTATTGTCCTCACCGGCGAGGATCGCGACGCGTTGCTTCCATTATTTTTAATAAACATTATTAATAGTTTTTTTTTTATCTCCTCTTTCCTGCCAGCCTGAGCTTGGCTTCTTTATTTATTTTTCATTGATTTTGCTCCCTATAAAAATATCTGTAGTTATATAAGTGACTATTTTTATTAATAATTATTATTATTAATTGAATGTATCTTGACTTATCATTTAAGTTCAACTATGTTCGCCTACGTGATGAATAAAGTATATTTTGTTTTATTCTAATTTTCTTTACTGCCTCGGTGGCGTAGTTGTACTATGGTACGACTGCAATGCTGAGGTCTTGGGTTCGATTCCCGGGTCGGGCAAAGTGATATTGAGTTTTTCTATTCAGTATCAGCTCGGAGTCTGGAATTTGTGCCCGATATGGCGATAGGCTCGCCCCCTATCACATCATGGGACAGAATAATGGCGAAAAGTGGGTGCACTAGTTGCGCCTCTGCCTACCCCTTCGGGGATGAAAGGCGTGAGTGTATATGTAATCTAATTTTCTTTATTGAAAATAACAAGGTAAAAGTGGTTTTTAATACATCAATGGTAAAAGTAAGTTACTGATCTCCGCACACATTTATACTATAAAAAACTTCGTGGGTGTGTATGACAGCGATCTCCAGAATAAAAGTAAGAAATAAAGTCATTGAAGAACTGAAAAGATAGAAACAAGATTTTAATTTGAATATTTTATTTTGGTTTTAAATAATCTTAGTTGAAAGTGTTCAAAAACGCAGTCGGAGGGATATGCTCACTCCGAGATTTTGTTGCTCTACCAAGGCTCTACCTATATCACCAACCAAATTATGAGAAGTGAGCGTGTTATGTCACGACTAAGACTAATCTTTTGACTCCACTCACATAAAAATACGACAAGCCGTTTAGGCTCTAGGGCGTGCCACAGAAATATACATACATACCTACATACACTCGAAAAACATAACCCTCCTTCTTTCACAGTCGGGTAAAAAATGAAGGATAAGTATTGTGTATGAACGGATTGATTTGAATTTTTGCTGTTATTTAATACTTAAGTGAAAACTGGTCAAGTCAAGTCTAGTCTGTCAAGGCCCGCGACGGACACCGGTGTCCATATACATAGGGTTTTCTCTTACATCTATATATATATATATATAAGCGGGCCTAGGATAGTTTCCTAAGCTTGATTTTGAACATTATTTTATACTAGCTTTTGCCCGCGGCTTGCGTGAAAGAGTAACAAACATCCATACATTCTTACAACTTTCGCCTTTATAATATTAGTAGGATAGTAGGATGTAACAAAAAATAATACGGAACAAAAAGTACGTATTATTGCAACAATTTAGAAAAATCTTTTTCCGTTAAATTTGGATGGCATTCATTTTATATAAATGTATTTTAAAAAAAGTAATTTACTACCTTATTATTCATAATTATTCGGTAATTGTCATAAAAACTCAAAGGAGGTCAATAAAATCCCACCAGTAGATTTCAAGCAACCATTTTTCAGTTTTTTGTGTACAACAATGTGAAAGAAACCACAAATATGTTTACACTAATAATTATCTATACTAATATTATAAAGAGGAAAGATTTGATTGTTTGTTTGTAATGGATAAACTCAAAAATAACTCGACAGATTTTGAAAATTCTTTCACTAATAGAAAGCCACATTACTCTTGAGTGCTATGGGCTACTTTTTATCCCGTTTTTTATATATTTTCACGCAGGTGAAGCCGCGAGCAGAAGTCTAGTTCATTCATAAATTTATGGTATTTGATAACCTTCTGAATAACGAGTACATGCGTCAATGCGTACACAACAATTCATGAATAGGGAAAAAACTTGTATTCAATGATTTAATCAGGTTCTAATTGACTTAATAATAAATTTGGTTTGGTCTTTTATAATTTGATAAAAATATTTTTTAACCTTATTTGTACCAAAAGCGGATAGACTTATCGAAAACGAGGTTGGTTGACCTCTTATTATTTTTAATTATGGAACTTGTTACTGGCAATGAAAAGGATAACAAAAGAATTAAAATATGCCAAAGGACATGTCCAAAAACGGACCCAAAATTCTAACCAAGACAGTTTATATGTATTTGGATAGAATTAAAAACTAGCCTTTTACACTAAATCGTTTAATTTTAAAGACCTCCAATTTTGAGATTTATGTAAATTTATTTCGCTTGAACGTTATTGAAAAAATAGTTATGAATGGAGGGGTCTCAAAATATTTTTTTTATAGATCCAAGATCCATATTTTACCCCTTTAGTATCCCTAAAGTTTGAGCCCGGTTAGATTTTGAGGCCCAGCACCCATACAAAAAGGGGACATCTCCTGTCGGCTTCGCTAGTCTTTTTGACTTTGATAGTGAAATCTATTGGTGCGGCTCTCGAGCACGCGCTCAGATATATCTAATTCTAGAGTATGTACCTACGTATCAACTTATAGTTGCGATGGCGTGATGTTGGCAGCAACATTTATTTGTGTTGCTATATGTCACAAAATGTGTTACCTTGAAATAAAGGAAATTTTAAAATTTTAGTAATGGTAACATATTTCGTTCAGTAACAACATGCTAATATTTTCAAGTCAATTTTAAAATATATAACCAAATATTATGTACCCAATTTTTAAATATGACAACGTTAGCACAAAAAACACACACACATTCACGCCCGCTATCTCCGAAGGGGTAGGCAGAGGTCAACTAGTGCACCCACTTTACGCCGTGCGTATTCCGTCCCATGATGTGATAGGGGCAGAGCCTATTGCCATATCGGGCACAATTTCCAGACTCCGGGCTGATACTGAATAGAAAAACCCAATATCACTTTAACGGACCCGGAGATCGAACCCGAGACCCCGAGAACCCTTGATTATGAAAATATGAGAATATTAGTTTCTTAGAAATTAATTGCATCAACAAAAACACGTGTGTCTAATTTATAATTAAAACTTATTATTTTCCTTATAACGATGTAGTTGGTATTAGATTTCTTTGATTACAAGAATGACCACCGATATCTATAGTAGGAAAAATTAATCTTTGTAGTAGACAAAAGTAGTAGTATCCTTGTCTTGTTTTTTTCTGGTCTAATCCTAGTGTCTCCACTCGATACACTCTTCTCGAGTGGAGACCACGTACTGGCAACCGCAGCGTCGGTCGTCCACCTGCAAGGTGGACCGATGACTTGGTAAAGGTCGCAGGAACGCGCTGGATGCTGGCCGCTTTTGACAGGTCCATCTGGAAATCTTTGGGGGAGGCCTATGTTCAGCAGTGGACGTCATGTGGCTGATGATAGTAATCCTAGTGTATGTCCTGGATTCTGGACCGAACAGTGACTACGTAGGATTGTTTAATAGAATTTTCTTTCGACAGGATCAGAAGGGCTTGGAGTTAGGCAAACGACTACTCGTAAATACTAAATCAGGGTCATATGAAAACCATCTGCAGCTATAAATACTTTACCCCGATATTTCTCCATGCTTATAGTAAATATTTAGCTATATATTACGCAGATACAGAAGGATAACCACATCTAAGGTTTAATGGTACTAGCATTTTATGAGATAATAATTATCATAACAAAACAGTTAGCGTAAACCTTGTCTTATTTCCAATGGTTTCTAACAGCATCCGTGTTATATTTATACCTTTATTTAGAATTGAGAATCGTCTCCTCATGAACAGTTACACCACTCAGTACTTGGTACCTCTTACTAATTACCATATGAAAAAATAAAAGTAAGCTTACTGATGGTAGGTCTCTCATATGTAAGAGTCCGTCTGGGTGGGTACCATCTCAATGTCTATTTCTACCGCCCAGCAGCAGTGTGCATGCACTGTTGTGTTTCGGTTTGAAGGACATTGTAGTCAGTGTAACTACTGGACATAATAAGGCATAACATCTTATGTCACAGGATGACGAGCGCAGTGGAATGCCACACAGTACTTTGTAACTCAAGGTGCTAGAATCTAGATGGTGTTACTACTGTTTATAGGTGGTCGTATCGCTTACCATCAGGCGAACGGCATGCTCGTCTCGTCATTCAAGTTTAATGCTATGTAGTTAATTGTGGTTCTACTTGGCGTATCCGTCAATATATTTTTTAGCTTTGGGCATTGTAATATCTCTGTGGCTTTTAATTTTATTAATAACTAGGGGTTGCTCGCGGCGTCGCCCGCGTCAATAGCCTTTCCTGCTACAAAATTCTGTGAAACACAGCAAAACGCCAGCGCCATCTAATTTCGTCGGCGGAGATCTCTCGCTGCCGGCCGTGGTATCTGCCATGGTTGGCGGCTGGAGGTCTTGGCGAGCAATGGCCTCCTTCTGCGAGTACGTCATCTCGCGGAAGGAGAGCGCCGGGCGGGATCGGGAGCAGAACGATCCCGCCCGCAGCCAGAGGAGACGTAGGAGGCGCCGGGTGGACGACTGACCGGTGCCTCGTGCCCAGTGGTTTGGGGGCATTTAGAGAGTTCCGCCACGGTATCATCTGCCTGTCGTAAGAGGCGACTAAATGGGGCTTCAAGAGAGTCGTGGGGCGAGCAGCGGGGGGCTGCTCAGTCCAATTTCAGCGACTCCGAGGTGGACGACAATGCGGGTGGTCGGTCTCCCGTTGTCGTGGACGCCAAAGGCGTCCTTTAGAGTGTGGGGGCATCTTAGCCCCCCTTGTATAGAGAAGGGCCGCAACGGCATCGCGCAGGGACGGTCCCGTGCAGCTATCTTAGTGCAACAAGATACCCCGGGGCCGTCTCGTATGCGCCGAAGAAGGCCACCGCGGGTTTTGGTTGGTATGCCAGTGTAGGGTGTACATAGTGTTAGGGACTCGGTCCAATGCTCGCTCGGATGATGCTATACTCCCGAGTATCGACATTAGGCTGTAAGACTGTGTGAAACCAACATAACCGATCCACTCACCCCCCAGTGGTGGTAGCGATAACGCGTTTTTTCCCCGCGAAAAAAAAAAAAAAAAAAAAAGCGCCATCTAATTAAAGAATCAGATTAAATATATCCATTATTTCCCTTCCCACAGGAGCAAATTACTGGGATAAAAACCCCATGTGTTAATCCAGGACATATTCTATCCGTGTGCCAAATTTCATCCAAGTCTGCTTAGTTTCAGCGTTTACTTCTAACAAACATCCAAACATTTTCACGAACTTTCGCATTTATAATATTGGTAAGAAAACAAGATATTCAGCCTAAAAAAATCCAGATTTTGTATTCCACTATCAGTGGCAGTGAACAGTCACAAGGTCTTTTGACGCCATGACAAAAAAATGGTCTAAAAATACCTGATATTAAATATACTTGCCAAACGACATTCATGAATATGTCTTATTAAAATACATATCCGTACATCTAAAACAGTAGATTTTAGATGTACGTTGGCGTATCTATCTACAGCCACTCATTGGGTTCAAAATGTAATTATTGAAAAATATTAAACTTTATTATCTACAGCAAATTTTAAGTTTAGTTAGGAATCTCAGAGTAGCCTGTTGCGCCGAGTCATTCATTTTTACCCGAATGCGAAAGAAGGAGGGGTTGTTATCTAAGGTTGTTGCAAAATAGATTTTCACGCAGACAGAGCTACGGGCAGAAGCTACTTTATAAATACAAACCTACGTTAAAAACTTGATGCAATAAATTGTATAGTACATTGTAAATTGCATCAATGCTCGTTTCCAAAAACTGGTTTTTGCAGACGCGACATAAAATTGGCCGGGAATTACGGTCATTGCTATCCTGTGATGAATAACCATATGAATGGACTGTTTATTTGGCTATTGAAGTTAAAAATAACTGAATGATTGAGTGTTCGTGTTCATTACTATCGTTACGTATGGGTAAGATTTCCGGAGACCCAAACAACCTCCTCTTTTTCCTAATCCATGCTCATTTAAACCACGTATCCATCATTCATTTAATATTGTGGAATGAGGGTGTTTATGATTGGCGAAGATCATTTACAATCAAACAGCTAATGTGCCCGTGTGCCAACTTATGAAAAAAATAGTAATATATAAGAAAAGCAGCCTGTTGACTACTTGTAATTAGATACTACTCGTCTCATAAATGTAAGCAAACGAAATACAAAAGTCACACTATAATCTATGCTTCTAATTAAATGGTAATAAAGGACTTTACTGGTTTTTACTAGGTTTTTTCTGGTGGTAAGTCTCTCATGTGTAAGAGTCCGTCTGGGTGGGTACCATCGCAATGTCTATTTCTACTGCCAAGCAGCAGTGTGTATGCACTGTTGTGTTTCGGTTTGAAGAACATTGGAGCCAGTGTAACTACTGTACATAAGGAGACTTAACATCTTATGACTTACGATGACGAGCGCAATGGAATGCCACACAGTAATTTGTAGCTCAAGGTGCTGGATGGTGTTGTTACTGTTTATGGGTGGTCGTATCGCTTACCATCAGGCGAACGGCATTCTCGTCTCGTCATTCAATACAGTAAAAAAAAGTAGTACTGTCTCCATTAGCTATTTGATACGATAACTGTCAAATAAAAACTTAAAACGTGTAAAACAGGTCCTAAGAGTAGGGCTGCCATCACTTAAATTGCCGACGCCGGATATACACGCCAAAAATCCCGGACATTTGGGCGAAATATGGGTGTTTCCCCGGAAAACATATTTTGCTGTGCCTTCTTGAATGCGGGTTATTATGAATGAATTTGAAAACTAAGGTTTATTTCAATTTATCGCTTATCTATAAATAATTGATTCACCCTGGCAACAAGTGTCCTGGTTTCACCCGGACACTTTTTAAAACCCCTGCCGGACGGCCCCCGGACGCCCTTCAAACTAGGAGGACAAATCCGGGGAAATCCGGACGGACGGCAGCCCTACCTAAGAGTGAGTACTTTCTGATAAAACCTACGAAAAGTCCAAACAACATTCCATAAATATTTTTAAGAAATATCTATTGTATTATATCTTTTAAACTATAGGAAAGTTTATAAATTGCGCAGATCTAAAATATATTTAAACTTGTTTCGTACACTCCGTTAACAATCGTCGGTCTAACCAACCGGTCTTTAATGGTTTAAATTAAAAGAGTATCGCAAAAACTGGCGCCGAAGTAAACATATTATGTATTTTTTCGATTACGTGATGAATATATAGGTAGAGATCAATCTTATGAATATAAAAAACACATTAAAATGCACGAATCCCGGGCGGGAAAAGTGATATTGTGTTTCTCTGCTCAGTATCAGCCGGGAGTCTAGAATTTGTGTCCGATATGGCGATAGGCTCGCCCTCTATCACATCATAGGACGGAACATGCATGGCGAAAAGTGGATGCCCTCTTTGCATGACTGCCTACCCCTTCATGCGTGTGATTATTACTAATAATATAACGTAAATTAACATTGTAATTAATATTCAATAATATTTTACTTGTAACAATCATATTGGTATCAATCAATGATATCAGAGGGTAGTGCCTCGTATGGGATTTAAAATGTATTACAAACTTTACGATTATATTATATAAAAAAACGTGTTAATTGTTCTAAATAAACAACTAAATGCATGATTGATTTAAAAAAAAGCTGCACCAAAATTTCTTGCCCGTTCTTATCTGGTTAGAACTGCTTTCCGAACTGGTGGTAGAATTAATATTGATGAAATCTAAATAATGTATAACATATAGGGACGCACAACGCCGACATATTCATAATTCCTTAGAAAATCAGGGTCCTTCTAAAGTTTGGATGTTTGTAAGGTCGTTGGGTACTGGTATCTGTTTATCTTCTAGTTCAAAACCAGTTGTAGATATAACGTAAACTTAAAAAAATCTACAATATCATATAGTTAATACAAAACATGAATAAAACGAAAATGAACATACTATTAATATTTAAATTATTGTCTGTGACGATAATAATCTTATCAAGAGACGAATAATGTTAGGTATATATCAACAGTTTTTTTAGTACTGTTGAATGTCTTCGATTTTTTATAATTAAATTATGGTAGGCGCCATGACAGACCATAGACTATAGGTAAACAGTAGGTAGTAACATAAAATAAACTAATATTTTGATTAGTTTTATCGCCAAAGCCTTAAGCAGAAATACATCCAGTATATTGCACTATTTATATTAATAGCAACGTCATTCATTCAATTGAAGTTACTGCATGAATGAACTGCGATCGTCACGTGACAAAATATCACTAGTGTTAGAATAAAAGTTTTGTGACGGTATTTGTAATGGTATTTGTAGCGTGTTGTCAGTTGTGAAAACCAGTCGAGACGTCAAAGTAATGACAGTTGGGTGTATAAAAAGGCTGCCGTACTGCCATTTGCATTCACATTCCATCATTCACATCATTCCGCTCTGAGCAGCCGATCTGAGCGGACCTTTTGTTTGTCGCAGTACCTGCTGCGACATTCCACTGATCCGTCCGGGTACCTGCTCGGTGCGGTCCGCAGCGACCTCGCTGCCGTCAAGGTTATACAGGTAGCAAAGGGGCAACCTTTTGCTATTTTGTTAGCCTATTTCGGGCCAAGCCGCGTCCTTTTCAGGACAGGGTTTAGCCCAATTTGTTTCTTATCGACGTTTGGCCCCTTCAGGGCGTTGGCTCGGCGGAAACCTAACGGTGCTAACAAGCCGAGTCGCGTCACCGGCAACGCGCTGCGCCCCTTCAGGGCAAGGCAAAGCCGACGGGTACGGATCCGGAGGCTGCGGAGGCACACCGCAGTCTCTCCCGTATATCACCTTCCCAACCCTACCCTTTCCTTAAAATCCATCCCGTGTATCGGTTGAGCGTGCGGCCTCCGGCCAATACCGTTTACGGTACACGGACTGCTAGGAACCCTTTTGCACAATAAGACTGGCAAAAGGGATACAAGCTTAGGGCACACCTAATTTTAAGTACACCCCCCCTCGCCTATACCCGGCGGGGAGGGACACGCACTCACTCACCCCCGGGCGTTCCTACCCGGGGACTTAGTTCATCGCGTCCCACACCGCGTCGCGATCCGCGCTCGTTTCGTTTTGTGTGAACCCGCCTGGTTTCTTCTGTGTGTTCTTTACAGGCGGTGCACACCCGGGGTTAGTGAACACACACGCGGCCCCCAAATCATTTTCTACCATAGGCTCGGACTCAGCCGCCAATATGGCTGATTCTGGGCCGATGGATTTGGCTCCCGAGCGGCCTGTCGTCGCCGCTCAAACCATTAGCGCTCCCCTCACCGTGCCCATTATCTCAAAGGAGGAGATAATGAACATGGTAAGGGAGATGTTCCGGTCGGACAACGCGGTCCGACAAGAAATTATTTCTATGGCTAGGGAAGCCAGGGAACCGTCTGCGTCCTCAGACACCTCGGAGTCGTCCGAGGCTACGACCTCGACAGAGACCACCGAAACCTCGGGCGGCTCCGCGGAGTCTGAAGAGGAAATGGACACGTCCCCCAGCCAACCCGAAGCCACTAACAACCCTAAAAAACGGCCGATCTCGGCCTCTTCCTCCGCCTGTGAATCCGGGGAGGAGTCGTCCTCGTCGGAACGCGACGAGGACGGCTTCACCACGGTGAAAAACAGCCGGAGGAAGAAGCAGAGAAGCGTCGCTGCTCCCGCACCAGCCTCCCCATCCGCGCCTTCTGCGCCTTCCGCGCCTTCAGCGCCAACCGCGTCCGCGTCTGCGTCGACGCCGCCACCGCCGCCGACTCAACCAAAGGGGCCTAAAAAACCCCCGAGGTTGAACCTCCAAATCCCCTCAAATATGTCCATTCGGGACATATTTGACGAACTGCGCAAACAGCGCATATCCATCTCCTCTAACTCGTGGAATAAGATCCACAAGCTTCTTGCCCTGCAGCCCGCCTCAATCGCGGACCACAGGGCGCTGACCAAATTTTTAGATGCCAAGAAATGGCACTATTTCACTTACTCCTTGCCTGACGAGCGGCGCTTCCGCTACGTCATTCGCGGTATCCCAGTCCAAATGTCGACTCTCGAGGTCAAAGAAGGCCTTGAAGAGAAAGGCATAGTCACCTTAGAAGTGCACAGGATGCACAGACAGTCCCGCGCCTCCCGGCCGGGAATTCAATATGAAATGGTCCTTGCCATTCTTCAGTCCCCTTCCGACGTCAAACGTCTGTTTGAGATTAAAGATATCTCGGGGCTAGGCGGCTTCACCGTCGAAGCCCCACACAAATCGACCCAGATAGGGCAGTGTCACAACTGCCAGAAATACGGCCACAATTCTCGTGGCTGTCGCCTCCCCGCCAGGTGCGTCAAGTGCCTCGGCGAACACGGCACATCCGAGTGCCCCCGTCCAAAGGACCGCTCTCAGTGCACGGAGCCGCCTTCGTGCACCAACTGCCGGCAAACCGGCCATCCAGCGAATTATCGCGGATGCCCTCGCGCCCCCAAAAGAGTTGCCAAAGCTCCTAAAGCTGCGGCTCCCTCGGCCCCTCAGGCCACCACATTCAAACTGGCACCTGCGCCAGTGCGCAACCCGTGGTTTCCTCCCACGGCGCGCGCTGAACCCACTTCTCAGGCCCCCAGCGGAGTCACTCCCGCTGCCCCGGCCTCTACTCGACCCTCTCCTCCCCCAGCTGTGGCTCCTTCTTCAAAGGCAGCCCAGCCCAAACCCAAACCCAAACCCACCACCCCTCCCACCCCTTCTCAGTCGGCGACGGTGGCGGCGAAGGCAAGCGACGCCTCTTCCTCAGTCGCCTCACTATTAGGCTCCCCGGAGATAATGATTCTCCACGGGAAACTTTTCGAGCGTTCCCGTCTACTCACCCGTACGGGAGTAGAAGACCCCCTTCTAATCGCTGAGATCGCTCTGATCCAGCAACAAATCTTCGAGGCTACAGTTAACGCTGTGCGTCTCCCCTCTTTAATTTCATAAATGGCTACCAACGCCAGACAACTCCCCCAGCGGACAAAACCTCGCTCCCTCAGAGTGGGGTTTTTCAATTGTAACGGCATTCGGGACCAAAAAGCCGAAATTTCTTCTTTTGTCCGCGACAACCAAATTGACGTTTTCCTCATCCAGGAAACGTTCCTTAAGCCCTCTCACCGCGATCCCAACATCCCAAACTTCAAACTGGTGCGAAATGATCGTACCAGTGGCCGTTTAGGAGGCACTCTCATTTATTACAAAAGGTCCCTTCATTGTATTCCATTAGAATCACCGATAAGCTTGAGCAACATTGAGGCTTCGGTCTGCAGGCTAGCCATGACCGGACACCCGCCGATCACCATCATATCGGCCTATCTCTCGCCCACTAAGGAGCTTCACTCCAACGAACTCGAAACCCTATTTGACCTGGGGGATTCCGTCATTTTGGCGGGAGACCTCAATGCCAAGAACACTCTCTGGAACTGCAACTCGACCAACGAGCGAGGTGCAGTCCTAGAGAGTTGTCTTGACACAATCAATCTAAGCCTATTGGTTCCTTCAGAACCTACCCACTATAGTTACAACGACGACCACCGACCGGACATACTCGACGTGGCACTTGTACGGAACGTAAGCCTTAGCGTGCGTTCCATGCAAGTGTTACAAGAGTTAGACTCTGACCACAGACCTGTGATCCTCGATCTAGTCCCCGAAAACAGTCCAACAGACACAGGTCCTAATATCCCGATGAAGGTGAAAACGAATTGGCGTCTTTTAGGCACCAAGCTCGCGGACACCTCATCCACTGATCTTTCCGCGATCCCGACCAACATCGTTACTCCCGAGGAAACGACCAGCGCGATACGCGTCTTCACCGACCACCTTCAGAACGTTTTGAGCGAAAGCTCCGAGAGGGTGCCAGAGACTGTTCACAGTCACTGGCAACTTCCCGAAGACGTTCGGTGGTGGGTGAGGTTGCGTAACGCTACGCTCAAATCCTGCGCGACGAGACCCGTCCCGGAACGACGACATCTTGCGCGCTACCTCCAACGTGAGGTTAAGCGTCGCATAAAAGAGGTCGTCGATTCGAGGTGGAACACTCGCCTTGCCGATATCGATCCGACACATACCGCCTTTTGGCAACTGGTTCGTTCCTTCAAGAGAAACGATGTGGCCTCCATGCCTCCGCTCAATCGTCCGAATCAACGCCCGGCGTTTGATGACGACGAGAAAGCGGAACTACTGGCCGGCAGCCTGGAGTCTCAATGCTCGCTCACCTCCGTACCCGTAGATGACGACATTCTTGTTGCGGTTGACACCTTCGTCGAAGATAGGAACGCGGTCCGGCCACCGCCAGTCTCTATACCGCGACCGCTATACGATAACGTCGACCCGGACGTCGACCCGCCGCCCGATCCCCTTGCGCCGGTGACGATCGAAGAAGTCACCACTCTGATCAAGGCACTCAAACGTAGGAAAGCCCCCGGGGGCGATCTAATCCCTACTCGTATGATTAAGATGCTCCCGGAGCATCTAGTTCAAATTCTTACCTCTATCTATGACGCCGCGTTTCGTAACTGCATCTTCCCAGAGGTCTGGAAAGAGGCAGTTGTGATAGGAATCCACAAGCCGGGGAAACCCGCTTTCGAACCCTCCTCTTATAGGCCCATCAGTCTGCTCAGTACTCTGGGCAAAATCTACGAGCGGATCGTCCTCGACCGCCTTAAAATAGTAGCTTTTAATCAAAATTTGATCCCTCCAGAACAGTTTGGCTTTCGCCCTAGACACAGTTGTGTCAATCAGGTGCTCCGCATCACGGAGTACGTCCACGAACAATTCCGTAAAGGAATGCCTACCGGTGCTATTTTCTTCGATATCGAAAAAGCATTCGACAGGGTGTGGCACAACGGCTTGCTTTTCAAGCTGTACACTCTCAACGTGCCCACACAACTCGTGCACATCATACGAGATTTCCTGTCGAATCGCGGTTTCAGATATCGCGTGGAGGGAACTCTCTCTTCCCGACACACCATCACGGCCGGAGTCCCGCAAGGCTCCGCCCTGTCCCCCTTTCTATTCTCGCTGTACACAAGCGACATCCCTAGACCACAAAACGCCCATCTGGCACTATTCGCGGATGATACCGCAATATACGCTTCACGTATAGACCCCGACAAAGTGGTGCGCACTTTGCAAACCGCCGCCGACGAACTCGGTGAGTGGTTCCGCAAATGGCGAATCACAGTCAATCCCACCAAAAGTCAGGCCATCCTTTTCACTCGGAAAAGGAAAGTCCATGTCCCTCACTTTTCAGTCCGCATGTCCGACCAGGTTATTCCCTGGAAGGGCCAAGCCAAATATTTAGGAGTTACCCTTGATCAGAGGTTGACCTTCATCCCACACGTAAATGCGGTACGCGCGCGAGCCGCATTCGCGATGAGCCAGCTTCACTGGCTCCTAAACAAAAATAGTAAGATGTCAATCCGCAACAAGATTAGGATCTTTAAAACATGCATCCGTCCGATAATGACATACGCGTCGCCCGTATTCGCTCATTTACCGCCCGGTCGCCTTCAGCGAATGCAGGTGCTTCAAAATCGATTCTTACGACATGCACTTGGTGCCCCGTGGTACGTTCGCAATCGCAACCTCCACGTGGACACCAATATGCCGACCATCAGGCACTTTATGCAGTGCGCCAGCAGACGCTATTTCGACAGGGCGGTAAACCACCCGAACACGCTTATCCGTAAAGCGTCGATTTATACTCCATTTGATCGCGCCAAATGGAGACGACCGCGTTCAGTCTTGTCAGATCCAGAGGACGAAATCACTCTGGCCTTACGCGAAAAGAACGAGCATCTAAAGCTCATACACTTAACAAGACCGCTGTACCGTCCTCGCCGCCGAGGACCTCGTCGCGTTCCCCAACCCCCTGCCCTCTCTTAGCAGTTCCGGCCCGCGTGCCGAAGACTACGATCAACACGTAAATAGGATTAGGTTTCAAACCAAATTTCCCCAAACGCTGATGTCTTATCCTCTCAGTGGCCGCCCTGAGCCGAGGTCGTGACCCATTAGTGGGTCGCCCTCAGCGTGGTCGCTTAATTTAATGGGTTGCGAGCGCCTTCTGCGCTCACCCACAAGACCGGTGTTCTTGTATAAGCCGACCCTCGTCAGGCTAACAAGAGTTTAGTCAGGGACAAAAAAAAAAAAAAAAAAAAAAAAAAAGCCATTTGCATTCATTCGTGCTCAGACGCTCATTGGAGCTCGGTCTCATCGTCGATCTCAGTTGAGTAAGTTGAACATTGACTTTTATGCTGGTCGGTTAGTTGCCGACATATTTGTAAAAGTATTTCTGTTACATGTTCTTATGTAAATGTAAAATCAGTGATAAATTGTTTTTATTTAAATCAAACTCGCTTCTGATTTCTAACACTAGCAGCTTATCCTAAATAAAAATGCCAGTCATTCCACTTTAATGACCACTATTTGGTCAAATAATGTCCTAAACGAAAATTGATGAACAGCTTCAATTCATCTTTAATACAACAATTGAGTAAGTATATGAATTTCAAAACCACAAATATACGCTTTATTAAGCCCTCCTACTTAATCCTACTAATATTATAAACGCGAAAGTTTGTAAGTATGTATGTATTGATGTATGTTTGCTACTCTTTCATGCAAAAACTACTGAACGGATTTGGATTTACACATAGGCTACTTTTTATCCCGGGAAAATATAAAGCGGGACGTTTATCCAGGGAAAACATATTCACGCGGGTCGAATCGCAGGCAAAAGCTAGTTAATTCATATAATCCTTAAGTCATCATCAACGCCAAAACCAAAGTTAACGAAGAAAACGTAATACCAAACCCAATGATTCGCAACCGCAAATCCCCTTTAGTTTCATTGAAGAAAATAGTCATAGGGCGCCAGAGGGCTTGCGATGCATCATCAGAGATGATTCCTCATGCGGATGTCACGCAGAACACAGCTCTGAGTAATCCTACTAATATTATAAAGGCGAAAGTTTGTAAGAATGTATGGATGTTTGGATGTATGGATGTTTGGATTTATGGATGTTTGGATGCATGGATGTTTGTTCCTCTTTCACGCAAAAACTACTGAACGGATTTCGATGAAATTTTGCACACGGGTACATCATGTCCTGGATTAACACATAAGCTACTTTTTATCTCGGGAAAACATAAAGCGGGACTTTTATCCCGGAAAAACTTTTAAACGCTGGCGGAGCCGCGGGCAAAAGCTAGTAACGAATATAATTGTTGTTATTACTAATACAAAATAGCTGAGTATTATTAGAATTTGCAAAAGAAATGCATAATAATAACTTGAAATGTAGAATTTCTGTTACTGTGTACGGGTATACTCTCTCTGAATTTAAAACATATGCAAGTTGCCCTATAATGGAATGGTGTCAATATGTTGTCTTTGCCCTCAATCGCAATGAATTTATAAATAACTTCTGACCGTCATTGCACTAATTACACCCTTTGCTGTCTTTTAACCGATGTCCAAAAAAGGAGGAGGACTTCAATTCGTCGTGTATTATTGCTTTGTTACCTCAGAAGTCAGTAAATTCTTAACCGATTTGGAAAATTCTTTTTTTATTTGAAAGAATGTACTCCCCTATTGGTTCCATAGATTTTTTAAATCGATTTAAGAGGTTTGTTTTTAATTCAAAATAACTGAAATAAGTATGTCGTCAAAGTAAACAAAGTTGCGAATTTTGCATTCCAGTGACAATTTTAGTGGTGATTTTTCATTGAATTTTTTTGGGTCTATTTTATTTATACATACAAAGCATCAAGCTTTTCCCTTTTCAGGGTTAGGCAGAGGTGTAATTCTAGGATAAATAAACTAAATGTTAGAATTAAGCGCAAAAATACTACTAGGTCAACCATTACATATTGTTTACAAATTAAGGCGTTCCCAATTTCCAGAAAACCATTGAGTTTACTACGTAGTTTCGTATCAGTGTACGCAAGCGGCCCTGACCCAACAGGATAAAACTAAAAACCTCATGCACCAAATGTGAATCAACCATCGTCGCGCGTTACTTCTTCGAAATGAATGTGCATGCAGAAAATTCTGTGGTTGGATATTTAACTTTATCCCCTAGATTTATAATTGCATTTTGAATGAATGCAGTTTTAACGACGTGCTTACTGTAAGCGATTCATTCATATTTATGAGGAAAAAGAAAGTTGTTGCGTCTCTTATTCTGAAAATCTATTATGGTTTTTGCAACATATTTGGTACTTGTATTATAAACTAGCTTTTGGCCGCGGCTCCGCCCGCGTTAAAAAGTTTTTCCGGTATAAAAGTCCCGCTTTTTATTTTCCCGGGATAAAATGTAGCCTATATGTTAATCCAGGACATGATCTACCCGTGTGCCAAATTTCACCGAGATCCGTTCAGTAATTTTTGCGTGAAAGAGTAACAAACATCTATACATCCAGACATCCAGACATCCATACATACTTACAAACTTTCGCCTTTATAATATTAGTAGGATATAGTAGGATTCTGTGATATGATTAAGATTCTAATATCTATTTGCGTAATTAAGTTGAAATGAATCACACAAAATTACGTTTTCGACTTCAGGTAATCACTGACCACAGGAATTGCGACAGCTAAATCCTACTATCCTACTAATATTATAAAGGCGAAAGTTTGTAAGAATGTATGGATGTTTGGATGTTAGGATGTTTGGATGTTTGGATGTAAGGATGTTTGTTCCTCTTTCACGCAAAAACTACTGAACGGATTTCGATGAAATTTGGCACACGGGTAGATCATGTCCTGGATTAACACATAGGCTACTTTTTATCCCGGGAAAATATAAAGCGGGACTTTTATCCCGGAAAAACTTTATAAAGCGGGCGGAGCCGCGGGCAAAAGCTAGTACTTGGAATAAAATGGCTCAATTACTTTCTTTCTTGTTGTTGTTTAGACTATTTATGTTGTTTTCTTCTGTAAATTTTATATGCTTCTCTCTATTTAGATTGATAACTTATAAAAACGTGAATATTATAGTTATACACAGTACATTATTTTACACTGCACCATATGTATTTAAAAATAACTTAATAAGAACATAGAGGGTAACAAAATCAAATTAAATTAGGTAGGTAGGTATATTAAATAGTTTTGGTCGCCGCTCCGCCATCTTGAAGAAGATTTTCTGAATCAATCTCGATACAAAATTTCATCGAAATCAGTTACGTAGTTCCAGAAACTACGTTCTACAAACAAACTCAGAAAGTTTACCCCTTTGTTATATTATTATAGTCAAAGTAAAAGAAAATATATGAATACTAAATAAAACAAATATACGAAGTAGGTATACAGAACTATTACAGTAAGTTTGCGGTTTGAAGGCGTATTCTACTACAATGTAGTTTGTAAGTATGTCAAGAACGCCATGCATCCAGTTCATGATGCCATAACTCATTTTCTATATGTCATTGAGAGTTTCTTGGAACGTCACGCTATGTTACGCGCAGGAAAAGTATTCACTATTTTCGTGATCTAACAACTACATGTGGCTAGATCTATCCTATCTTATACTTTAAAAACGGATTTAAAATAAAAGGGATTAAGAAGCGTCGTTACTCGAAAAGCCCCCTTAGAATGTGGCTAAAACACGACACGAAAGTATATGTCGTTTTATTGTAATGTTTGTGATTGATCGAGATACCAATGCGTCAATCACGTGATAGTCTCTCGACCAATCACAATGACACGACACGGACTCGTGTCGTGCTTTTATGCAACATTATAAGGGAGCACTGTTCTGCACTACTCTCAACTCTGATACTTATGCCATCATCTTTGTGCATTACAAATATGTAGTCATGATTAACTATACTGTTATTTGTTAAAAACTTAAGTTCGTGCTCTTATTTTCAAACGGTAAAGCAGAGACGCCATAATCCGTAGACATCCATTCTATCCGAACCTATCGCTATATCGGGCACAAATTATAATGCCGTACATTCGTATAATGTTATTCTGAAGATTACCTACTACAATTATTAATAGATTCCTACGTATAGATGTATATCATACATTAAGGCTAGGAAATCTGAGCGCTGTTGGCATTTACAGCTGTCTAATGTACCGGCGCGTCAGGTACCGCGATGTTGAATTTCAAATGAACTCGTTCGACACCGATCAGCCGCGACTACGTCACAATAAACAATTAAACAATAGTGAAGCAGTTTGTTTTACGACAAAAGATGTCCGCTTTTTTATGGGTGCTGGGCCTCAAAATCTAACACAGCTCAAACTATACGAATATTCAAAGGAAAAAAATATGGATCTTGAATCCATAAAAAAAAATTAGACCCCTCCATCGATAGCTAATATATTTTAAACTAAACTTCTGCTCGAGGCTTCGTCCGCGTGAATGAATTTTTCTGGGATAAAAGTCCCGCTTTATAATCCCTGGGATAATGGACCTTTATATTGATGAAAGAGTTTTTCAAATCGGTCCAGCAGTTTCGGAGCCTATTCAATGCAAACAAACATACAATTGAATCTTTCCTCTTTATAATATTAGTATAGATAAGTGTAGATGTAGTTTTTAAGCAAAATAAAATTACATACATCTCAAAATTGGAGGACTTTAAAATTATACGATTTATTGCGAAGGTCTAACTTTTAGGAGTACTATCCAAACATATGTATGTCGCAGACAGCGGCGGCTGAAATAGGTATACGTAGGCATACATAATAAAAGTTACCTATGAAGTATGTCTTGATATCACGATTTATTGTTCGTTGATCAATGATTACGTAATGAAATGTTCACGGAGTATACAATACCACGTCAAGATTCATTATTATCTTTAGTTATTGTGACATAATATTGGTGATTGAGACAATTACTTAACCAATATTAACTATAATAATCGACTAGTCTAGTAACCTGAATATGACCTCAAGTTTAAACCCGAAACCCTTTCAGTATTCCGAGTTTGACAGGTGTCATTTCAGATTTTTTTATTAGAACCCTATGGGTAGGCGCGTAAAGACGATTTCCACTGAATGAAAAGTGACGTCTTGTTCGCCGGGGAAGACGCGAATATGGAATGGTTATCATAGTAACCGCTCAACTAAGCACCGACCGATATGGAAACCGCAATAGTTACTACTTAGTATTGAACTGCACCGAAGTAGTTGCTTCATATGATTTGGCAGCCTTATTATATACCCAACTCTTGCGACTACTACCAGTCTGACAACTCAAATGGATTTTTCACGGTTATTATTTTATCTTACGCGACGTTATATATTCAGACATCTTCAATGAGATCAATAAAAACGAATTACCCGACATACAAAATATCTTGGTAAGACATTGAAATAAAACCATTTATTTTATTTTATCGCGATTTTTTAAATGATATTTTCGTATTTGTTTACTACCTACTTTAAAGTTTGAACTGTATAGAAAATATTGACTTTGCTGTCCCATCTGAAAAATTTACTCTATGTACCTATAAATATGTCGGACAGTATTTTTTCAAATCATAATAGTATGGTCTTCATATAAATTGTAGTCAAGTCCAAATTGCCGTAAAATCCTGAAAATAATTTATTATTTTGAATTAGTATGTACCATTATCACTCATACTATTTTATTGTTGTTTCTTGGCAGCGTCGCCCGCATAAAAGATTTTTTATAGGCTAAAAAGTATACCTATGCTCTACCCAGGGACCCAAGCTATCTCCATACCATTTCATAGATATCCGTTTAGTAGTGTCGGAGATGTGCGCTAACAAATAAACAGAAAAACAGATACGCAGACAAACAGCGAGAAAATAAAAAAACGGTGATTTGTGTTCTATTACTCTTATTTAGTCGTCCCCTTATTTTTTATTTTATTTTTCTTTCTATGTACAGACATACCGGGTTCTAGTACTGCTTTATAGATGTTACACAAAGAAGCCTATACCGATACCTCCAGGGTCTGCAGAGCTCGTATGCATATTTATAAGCAGATACTTAATTTAGGGACTCAAACCGGGATTTTTTCAAGAAAATGTGGGATACTGGACCAAATGAAGAACCAGTGTTGATATCACAATAATTGGAAATTACTTGTATCAATAATAAGGTTTTGTGTTATTCTGTACTATGATCTTCTATCCATAATATTAAATAGCAAATAAAAAAAAAAACAAAAAATACAAGCCTTATAGAAAATCCAACTAAAAAATAGAAAATAAATTTCAATTAAGCTATATAACGTACGTTTAAATGTATCTATGTAACAGAAACTTTGAACATGATATTGACCGCCTTCAAAACGTCGGATGAAAATTTGGCATATTTATCAAGAACCGAAGACAATTCAATATTTTAAACAAAAAACACTATTTTATAGAAAATCCAACTAATAATGAATAAATATTCAAAATGAATACGTAAATGATAGCTCATTTTTTTTTTGACATCTGTTGGACCATAGTAGAGTTATAACTAAACTGGCTACTCTTATGTACAAAAAAATCTTACTTGTTTTTAGTGACATCTGTTGGACAATAGTAGAACAAGACTAAAAAATTAAAAATAAATAACAGTTAGAAAAAAACTAATAAACATGTTTTATAGGAAATCCAACTAAAAATAGAAAATAAATTTCAATAAATTTGAATTAAGAATAGTGCAAATAAGAAAAAGATGTACTTATTTTATTGTAAAAAAAGCGTGGGGTGCTTTTTAAGATATTATCAAAATGATAATCCTTCTACTCATATTATCTTTCAATAAAATATTTCTATCTATTGACACCATGCATCCCACGCTTTTTTTTACAATAAAGTAAATTTTTCTTTATTTACATTATTTTCCTTTGTATGTATTATGCCAAAATATTATCCAAATATATTATTTTAATATTTTACACGCAATAAATTCAAATGTGATCCTTTACTATTCAGCAAAAACAAACAACAGTTGAAACAAGTATGACAACGTGTTTAAAGAAGAAAGAAAAAGAATAGGAAAGATTCATAGAAAAATCCATCTATTACAAATAAGAATCCATAATTGTTGTTCAAAAGTAGTTGGTTCCTTTTCTGCATAACGTGGTCCAACTATAAACAAAAGCTGTCAAATACTTCGATAAATTAGTGGCAGCAAGCGCGAAAAATTGACGTAGGTCCGACCTCGACGGCGCCTTGGGCGCATCTGAAACGAAACGCGTTGGCGAAATTGTTAAAAATTTCGTGTTTTTTTGAATTTTAAAAAGTTAGAATTACTTTTGTGAAAATTTTTTTGCATAGCAATCTGCTAAATGTTATTACCCTTTTATTGACTTATATTTTTAAAGTAATTGTTTAATATACTATAACTAATTATTAAAAATAAAATCCGAATTTTCTCTGTTTTCGTGATTTTTTATGATCGAGCGAAGTTGTAAGTATCGTGTTTTGGAATCCATACCAATGTAGAATGATTATTTAACTATAACATACATTTTTCTCGGACCGAAATGTTGATTATTTCTTGGTTTAAAATTGAATAGAAAAGAAGGTGTTTTGGGATATGGCAGCCTTAATAAACAAAGTGTCCTGCCGTGGCTGTCTAATCGCAATACACTTAATAACTATAGAGCAGATTTCAATGAAATTTAGTATGAAGATACTTTGAGACCCTGAGAAGGATTAAAGCTACTTTTTATCCAAGGAAAATATAGAGCGGGACTTATTCCGAAAATCACTTTCACGCAGACAAAGGCGCGAGCAAGATCCTATTATTAATATTATAAACGCGAAAGTTTGTTAGAATGGATGTATGGGTGTTTGTTCCTCTTTCACGCAAAAACTACTGAACGGATTTTAATGAAATTTGGCACATGAGTAGATCATGTTCTGGATTAACACATAGGCTACTTTTTATCCCGGGAAAATATAAAGCGGGACTTTTATCCCGAAAAAACTCATTCACGCGAGCGGACCCGCCGGCAAAAGCTAGTCTAGTATATTATAGCATCGAAATTACAAACTTAAACCAATATCAGTGTATACTTTTCAAGTAGGCATCAATTCAAGATATTCAAATTAAATTTTCCTGGTGTACAGAGAGCCGCACAGAAACATTAATCACAAGCTCTGCACCTTAACAAATTTCAATGACGCTTATTGGAAGCGGTATAGGTACTTTATGGCCGCAAATTGCATGATTGCTATTATTTTGTCTAATATCACGCGTTCTTCGTTCGCGTTCATCTAGGTGTTACGTCTAAAGCGTTAATAGAATAATCGAGTATACACGTAGCGAGCGCACACACACAAATGTAATTAGAGAATTCAGGTTAAATCTTGATACTATGTTGTTACTTAGATTTTTCTATTCTCAACACAACGGTTATGTGTTGCTGTTGTGCATTTTTTCCATGTTACAGAGGTCATTATTTGATTATTTGCTTATCATTAGGTTGCGCAAACACAGTTGCCAGAGAGGGGTTGCTCCCTAAATTTGGGGAGATTTCAACGCCATGGGGGAATGTGGAGTGACGAAATGTTTGAGAGGTCTTTTGTAGGTTAGAAGCTAACCGGTCCAAAGTTAAAACATTCGCTGTGTCGTATGAATAGTATCTACTCTTTTTAGATGGAGAACCGGAGACTTTTCGTCGCATACTCTATTATTTTTAGTGGCGATTTTTTTTAACTTCTATATGTTTTTAATATTACAAAGGAGACTTCTGGCAACACTGCGTGCAGGAATTATGAATTATTGAGTTTTGTAAAATAAGGTAGAAATTAAAATATTGGAATTAGTACCAGTGGGCATGTAGAAAAGTTAAAATTAACAAGAAATGAAGTCATATAGCTTATCCTTCAATCCACACAAGACTAGTTTCCCAGTATAGGATTAATACGGCGTCAGTACTGGCACTTGTTTATGAATTAATCGTGACGACAAAAGTATGAAACTACAGGAAAATTAATAATAGGTTTTCCTAGACCATAGTAACTCTTAATACCTACTTACTACTGACGTATATACATACCAAAAATTGTTTACATATTGCGAATGACTAATGACTATTACAATCATGTTCCCAGAATGTCCATTATGTTAATGAATAAGAATCCCATACATTTGCGCAGTTTTTACATCAATGGTTGATTTTACTGAGTAACACATAATAAGGACTGCCTCGGTGGTGTAATTGTATTGTGTGCACAGTACGACTATCGCTTTGATATCTCCGGTTTGATTCCCGAGTTGGGTAAAGTGATTTTTGATATTTCTACTTAATATCAGCAGAGTCTGGAAATGTGTCTGGTAACAAGCCTGCCTCTATTACATGGGACGTTACATTGCTGGCGAAATGTTGGTTTAACACCTCTGCCTACCCCTGGAAAGGGATGAAGTCGTGATGCTACTTACATAATAATATATTATAATGACGTTAAGTAAGTTTTGAAGTCATTTTATTGGATAAAGACTGATTTAGAAATTATGTTTTACTTTTATAATTTTCTGGCTTTAGCGTCGCCTGCGGTGAAACTTTCCCAGACTAAAATTGTACTTTTCTGAGTAGAAATATAACGTTTGAGCCACATTTATGCTCTCGATATAATTACTAATAGCGAGTAGCTAGCCATTCGGTAACTAAACGCGTCTATAGAATACCTAGTCGAGTAGACAGACAAGCTTAGTCACTAAATAACTCTCTACCGACCAAAATAATAGAGTAGTCCGAGCCAGGCTTTAATGTTGGTGCGCTAGTCACACAGACAAGTTATATGCCTGCCTAACCCTTCAATAATAGAAGCGTGATATAAGTAAACTGACATTCATACATCGTTATTAAATGATTAATAAGGCTGATGGAATTATACGTAATGCATGCTTACCGATGGCACAGTATAGAAACGTGTCATTATTGGGCCCGTTCGGTTGGATTTTTTTAGTAGCGTAAGTACAGTTGGGGAGAAAAGTACTCAGTACATTTGGAATTGTGAACGGTACTTTATACATCATGACGAGCAAGTTATTTAGAGGTGGTAGGACTCTCATATGTAAGAGTCCGTCTGGGTGGGTACCACCGCAATGTATATTTCTACCGACAAGCAGTGTGCATGCACTGTTGTGTTTCGGTTTGAAGGGTATTGTAGCCAGTATAACTACAGGACATAATGAGACTTAACATCTTATGTCTTAGGATGACGAGCGCAGTTGAATGCCACACAGTACTTTGTAACTCAAGGTGCAGAATGGTGTTGCTACTGTTTGTGGGTGGTCGTATCGCTTACCATCAGGCGAACGGCATGTTCGTCTCGTCATTCGATGCCATAAAAAAATACCTGATGTTTTAATCCTGGCCAGGGAAACACTTTGTATAAAAACTGAAAAAGTTATTTCGTGTTAAAAATATTTTCCTGGGACAAAAAATAGCCTATATCACTCTTCAGATTCAGCAAACAAACTCTTCAGATTTATAATATTACAGTATAGAGTAATGCACGGGGATAACAGTATTCCCCGTACAGTAAATGCATTGGTATTAACTTAACAATAATCGAACTGAAGTTTCTGACTGTCTAACGTTTTAATTAATACTTGACTGTTTTCGATGTCTAACATTCGCGTAGAAATCATAAACTGATTATATTCAAATTAAGAACAACATGTACAAAATCAGATTACAGTAGGTAGTTATTTCAAATATTATATGATAAAACAAACTATTAAATTATGACAACCCGTATTCAAACCAATAGAATAAAGTAATCAAATAAATATGTCAAATGAAATAATTTACTCATAAATATCAGAGGTACAAAATTCCAAAGCAATAACATAAAATATTATGTTACTATTTTCGACGTCCAACATTCGCGTAGAAATCATTAATTGTCTATTTTCAATTTAAGAAAAATATGTACAAAATTAGTCTCCAGTAGGTAGGTATTTAAATTATTATTTAACCCAAAAAAGAAGTTTTAAATTATTACAACCCGTATTCAACAGAATAAAATAATCAAATAAATATGTGAAATAAAGTAATTTACACCCATAAATATCAGAGGTACAAAAAAGCAAATAAAAAACATAAACAAAATATTATGTCACTACCTTTAGTAACAACTGGTCATATGACAGCTCTTTACACGAGAATCATTTGACTATCAAAGAAGATGAACAAAACACAGGGTCTTTTAATATTTCTATCAAGGATTTTGCAATACTCGGCAGGAGAAATACACGTAACTATAGAAAGACATAAAACAGTACGTATTACGATTGATGAATTCTTATGTTTACGCCAATGTTCCACATTTGAAATAAAACTACTTAAGGGAATTTTCGCGATAATTTAATTTTTGCTCCCAACGTTTTGAAGATTTTACAACCTTCATTAATCATTCGTTGGGTTTTTCCACTCACTATCAGCCCAGAGTCTGGAATTTGTGCCCGATATGGCGATAGGCTTGCCCCCTTGATAGGGGGCGAGCCTGTGTTGTGATGATGTGGTCATCATGGGACGGAACACGAACGAAAAGTGGGTGCACTGGTTGTGCCACTGTCTAACCCTTCGGGGATAAAAGAGTGAGTGTATTTACGTACAACCTTCATGGTCACGGGGCGGACTGACGTTGGTAGTAAAAATTAAACAAATTTAGCGAAAAAAAAATATTTAGGCGTTAACTAGTTTTATTTCAGCCGTAGGTATTGAATTGACGGGCTAGTGTGGTCGCTTTGCTACGTTCAAACAATGTAGGAAAATGTTAATAACCTTTTAGTTTACGACAGTACTATCAAAATACATTAGATACAATTTAATATCACTTTCCACATGTCCATTGTCCACTATCGTCTCAATAATTGAACGATAACAGTACGATGAAGTTCGGCGTCTTGGTCTTTCTTGCGCTCTCCGTAGCACTAACATGTGGAAATGTATTGAGAACGATTGTTTCCTTCGCTACCCTAGATGGAACACCTACGTCTGTATTAATACCAGGTTTATGCTGGAATAAATGTGAGTATAGCACTGGGCAGTAAATACAAGGAGCTATTGGAAGAGAATCAACAAGATAGCGACTAAACATGTCAATACTTTATTCACTGTACCAAACATACATATACTAAATCCTGGAGGAATTAATAATGGGAAAAATGAAAAGCATGGCATTCGAACCCAGCATCTCTTGGTCTACAGGCCATATACCAACGCCGCTACTAGTCAAGAAATCAATAGAGTAGTGCACGATCAGCCATACTCTCTACTGCTCAACGTAGACCTCTCCTAAAAATTTCTTTGACATATTAAAATTTATAGTCATAACACACTTTACTTTACATTTGGCTATATGGTTTATGTTTTAATGATTAAAACGATATGTAGGTGCAAACATAATACTAGGATTATATTTATTTCCAGACCAAATTAATGTCCTCGTAAAAATGCTCAACGAATTCGGAATCAGCACAGCATTGTCTCTACAGCCTCATCGATCGAAATACTTCTTGCAATATGTCTTGATTGTAGTTGATCTCTCTTGCCCGAAGACCGAGGAATTGCTTGTTGAAGTATGTATAACATAAATAGATAACCTTTTATTATAAATTTTACTAATTTGGTACTGTCCTACCCAGCGTCCTACCAATGCTAAACTCGAAAGTTTGTGGAAAGTATGTTTGTGAGAAGCAAACACATAAATCGCTGGATGTTTTTAGCACGCAGATAGACAAAGTCTATTGAGGTATAGTTGAATTTTTGGCCGGGAAAATTGCACACTTAATTTTGGGAAAGAACATTTCAAGAACTTTTTCTGTAGGATTCGGAATCTGGAATAAGTCCTGACTCCTGATGTATCTTAAGAATTAAGTTTTTTTTGTTAATGGCCCTACCGCCAGTAGCCTGACGCGAGTCGTTTTCGTCGTTAAGCAACCATGCTGAGGGCAACCCACTAACGGGTTAATTAAAAATTAAGTGATCTTTGTTTTTGTTATAGGCAAATGAACAAGGCTATTTCAAGTCTCCTTACAGGTGGCTGATCATCGAGTCAGGTAGAGCTTCGAAAATTCTAGAAAAACTAGATCCTTTAGTCGACAGCGACGTGGTCATCGCTTCTGAAGTAGGACATGGATTTCTATTTACTGAAGGTAAAGCTTGTTCGTCACTCATACTAAACGAAGATAGTCCTGTGATTCAAAAGTTTGGGTTTCCAAAAATGGATGAACTGTGGTCTCCTGGTATATTTCTTTTTAAAATAATTCATTACGATACGAGAAAGCCGCTCGTCCAACGGCAATTGAATGCTCATTAATAGCAAAAATACTATCCCAACTTTTCATTTTGCGTGGTTGCCCCAAAGACTCTACAAGAGTACAAATAGGATGGAAAAGGACTTTGATATTTGAATGATCTTCGGTAATAATTGATATTATCAGTACGTAACTTGTACCTACAATGAATAGTATAATAGGATAGATATTGTAATAATTCTAGGACGCCGAAATCTGAATCCTTCCCGTGACCATGAATATATACAGTCAAGTGCAATATCTTCAAAACTACGGGAGTAAAGAAATTCAAGAAAAACGGGATAAAATCCAAAATATAGCTTTGTTCCAATGAATAAGTAGTATAATTTATACAGGTATACGCGATACCTAGGGGTTTTTAGACGCAATAGCGCAAGTAAAAAAACTGTTTAATACATTATTATCATATACACTCACGCCTGTTATCCCCGAAGGGGTAGGCAAAGGCGCAACTAGTGCACCCACTTTTCGCCGTTAATACATTATTATCGTTTCTCATTAATTATAAATATAGTTATATATGCATTGATATGTAAAAACTGTTGTATATAGAAAAATATGTCTTATTTATAGACAAAAATGTTATGAAATATTCGATTCAATTCACATATTTAAGTGTAAACATAACAGAAACTGCAAAATTTTAATTCTGTAACCTTGCAGCTGTTTTACCTATTTCCCGTGTCGGACGTAAAGGACGTTTGTTGAATTATTTTATACTAGCTTCATATCATGGCTTCGCCTGTGAAAAAGTTCATACTGGCGTTGAAAAAAAAACGGGCTATTGCAGTCAACGGTATACCTATATATCATGCTGACTCCGAAAGAATAGACTGAATTACAAATGAATCAACGGCTTCCTCAATTTATTTCCAAACCACAAACTGATGCATCCAGCCTTTTTTGTCACAAATTCTGATCCCAAGTAGCTTTAAAGCGAGGTTTAGATTGGCAAAAAACTTTCAAAATTTCTGCACGCAATTTTTACGATAAACAATCGCGACCAGCCGACTTCTACAAGTTTTGAAGCTTGCAGAACATACGACAAGTCGCATGTGTAAAGAAGTACTGGAACCATAGCCGATATGTTTTTCTACAAGCGGTAACGCCAGTAGAATAGAAAACAATGTATGCGAATGACTTATCAGACTTTGGAGTAGTTTGCCGGAGCGCGTGTGTCCTTCCTATAATCCTAATGAGATAATCAACTGTTACCATAATTATGATACTCTATCGAGACAGCATCGTGCTTACCATCAGATGCGGTGCAGTCTCTATGTTCTGCTAGAATAAAGAAATACCCCATCGATAAGTGTATCACAAGGATACTTCATTCCTATACAAGCGTTTCCTATTTATTAGCATTATAACGCTTGTAGAAAGGTATCTTCGCTACGACCGCTGGGATATTGCCGCTAGAATAAACGCAACTAGAAGCTATTGCGCAATATATTGCCCCAAAAATTTGTTAGTCGAAACTTAGCTTGCTTTCAATCAAGATGTCCTATTTATGTTTTGTGAGCTTTGCGAAGGTGTCAAATGATTTTTATCCAAACAAAAACAGGCGTCGACAAAACAAATATCTATTTCCTAGTCAGGACGCCAAAAGGTCGTCTGACTGACTTTTTTTATAAGCAAAAAATATCGATAAAAGGTGGCTTTAATATCTGCTAGGTACTTATGTGTAGGCTAAAAAGAAACAGGTATTTATAATTATCTATGAATTCTCTACAATAATTAATTATTCATGTGAAGTCTGCGTTCAACGTGATGCTTAAACCTATTTAGTAGCAGCAGAGGCCTATAGGGATATTATTACTACTTGTACATTACTGTTTAAGGACACAATAAACAGTATGATGTATAGAAGACTTAACCCTGATATCTCAAGAGGACGATGGCGTTATGGTGCCATGTAACATTTTCTATCTTGATTTTATTTTTAACTAGACTTCTGCTCGCGGCTTCGCCCTCGTGAATGAGTTTTTCCGGGATAAAAGTCCCGCTTTATATTTCCCCGGGATAAATAATAGGTACGTATAAATCTTCCTCTTGAATCACTCTATCTAAAAAAAAAGGCATCAAAATCTGTTGCGTAGTTTTAAAGATCTAAGCATACATAGGGACATGAGGACAAACAGCGGGAAGCGACTTTGTTTTATACTATGTAGTGAAGGAAACATTGAAAAAGAAACAGTCGAAGGCAGGATTTGAACCCGCGACCTCCAGCGTACCGTTTCTATCTTTTGCTTTCTAAGTTCTGAGTTTCAATGATATTTTTAAAACTTAATAGGGGATTCCTTAGGCCCCGTTTTTTCAACTGTAGTTATCTTTTTGTCAGTGTCTTATTAAGCTGGACGCACTCGCAGCACAATCGTTAGATCGTCGTCACGCGTCAAAACACTAGTTTTGCACGTGTTTTAGATTACATATAGAGGAATTTAAGAACTTATGGCGTTTCTCGTAAGTCATTTGCTTTGATGCTAATTTACAAATGTTTGTGAGGTTTTTAGCCCAAGCATATTTTAATATAGAAACAATTCATGGTGGGTTTCTAAAATATTTCATTGTTTGCTTCAGTTAATAGTCTTCTAAGTCCGTCACAGAATATGGTTATAACTAAGATAAAATATATCATACTGTATTCGTCCAGATAATATCAATATTGTGTGGTTACATAAAAAAAAAAGACGTATGGCACTCGGAGACTGCCACGGTAAAGCTATTGCATAGCATTTTTTATCAACATATGTGATTAAAATTGTTTTTTTTTTTTCTATTGTCCAAATTTCACATGTGCCCTAACGCCGAAACTCTAGGCAGACAATTCTAATATTTATAACTTCTTTGAACAGAAATAAAATAAAAACTTTTTAAAAATTCAAACTTAGAATCACGTTCGACATTTCGATACGCTTCACTGACTGGAACAATTTTTAAATACACGGTAATTTCGACTTTTTAGCGTTTACCTTTCAGCTCATATCCTCTTACATATTGTATTCTTACAAGACTGCGATATTAAATTTACTTATGGAATTTTACACTCTACATGGTTGTGATAGAGTTGAAAATAGTGAGGGGTGGCAGGTTATTTTCATTACGAAATTTCTGGATTCGGTCTCCACGCTCAAGGCCCGCGATAGAAGCTATGCAATAGCTTGAAAATTACGACCCATTTTTAAAAGGCTTATTTAGATGAAAAAATAACAAACCTAGGAGCTTCTTGATGATTCTTCTCAGCATTCCTTAGCATCCGTAATCTTATTTATTTGATAATTGTTAAAAATAACGAGTTTTTTATTTGACTGAATGGACAAAATTCCTCAAAGTTTAAAATATATTAATAAACATTTTCAAGGCCTAATCTATCCATCTAGCTTCTTGTTCCAACGCATGCAGAATACTTTAATTATAGTCTATTACTATTTCCATATCGTAAGCATTTTAATGTTTCCTTGTTTTGATTCTATAAGAAATGTACATCGTGATCACGAAGTGGCAGTTCCAGGAGTCAGGGAATTTAAAGATGCGCTTATTGTGTTATTTGCAATTTGAATAAACTTGATAGATCTAGAATTCATTTATGTTTCAGAGTATGATAATGTGCAACTTAAGAGTCTAACGAGTATACCATGAGTATTATAATAAATCTTGTAGTAACCTTTTAAATTTAAACATCAATGATCATAGGTTTTACCTTAAGTAAATAATCACTGCTTCGTGTAGGCAACAAATTCTCCGGATTTTGGAATGCGTTCGAAAATGCCATGTTTTTTTATGTATAGATTTACTTTTCTTACAGCTTACAAAATCGCCACAAACTCCAATATTATTTACAATACAAGAGCTTTTTGGAAGCAACACAAAAATGACTATTATACCGTCATTGATATTAATAAAGACAAAAGCATTGATACTAATGGCACATTGATAACAAAGGACATCCAACAAAATTTCCAAATAAAAAACAGAAAAAATGCTAATGAAATTGTGAATAAATATGGAGTAACTAAAGATTATAGAGAAAGTAAAGTATTATCGAATAGAAGAAGTGATTTGAAAGGAAATCCTTTGACCATGGTGAATGTGATAACAGATAGCAATGAGACTAGAAAACACCTGGATGATAGACTGTAAGTAATAATCATAAATGTAAAATATGTATGTATGTCTAATAAATAAGCAAATGTATCTTGTTTTAGTGTCTATAGATTTCTTGGAAAACCCGATATCACCAATGATACTATAATCAAAATAGTCGTAATAATATAAATGTGAACTTGTGAAGACGATAATGTACCCATTAGCAAAGATAAATGCAAAGTTCTATTTGACTACTCTTATATTTGTCGATGGTATTTGCGGAAGAAAATTTAAACATCTTGAAACTCTCTAGATCTTTTTGTCTTTCAAGCTATCTATCCCACATGGTGGTGAGGTCAGCTTCTCCGTTTTTCTTCTCCACTTCGCTCTATTAAACATCTTGAAACTATGATACCAATTTGGGTCTGGTATAATAAAGTGAGACCTCTCTATATAATAGGCCACTAATATTTGCAGTTGCAATAATTTCTCTTGTTGCGGAAGCTCAAATTATCACTGCTCTATAAAAGCTGTCATGTCATTACAATACTTTAAATCAAATCCAATTATAGATACAGGACTTTACGCATGTCATAGTTAAATTCTGTATTTTTTTATAAATATTTAACTCATTGTAGACATATTGTATTTCGTCGTTCGGCATTCAGTACCGCGAATGTGCAAATATAGCAAAATTATTTTTTTATTCCAATCGATAGTACTCATTCAAATACGCGATTATGTATTGAAAATATAGCTAAAAAGCTACCCAAAAATGAGAAAATCAAATAAAAGTATTACCGCGAATATGAATACCTCGCTCCCACTGCCGCATAACCGCGAATGCAACAGCGCCGCCATAATAACCGAAGGAATATGTGGTGCGCCTCGTTTTGCAGGTAAGTTTTTATACGATATATCGATACATTTTGATTCTAACTATATTTACCATAAACTTTAAAGTATGTATATTAATAAAACAAATAGTTTTTTAACTAAATTACAATAATAACTCCATTAACTTAACTTTAAAACTTGGTGTCACAATCGCGGATTTGATTTGACCATTTTCTATCTCTAAATGTTACGTTCGCGGTTTTTACATACCTTTATGTATCCAATATTTTGTTGCTTAAATTTTGGCACATTGAAGAATAGGTGGATATGCCAGTTTGTTAATCTTAAATTCCCTACTATTTTTACAAATATTAAAGTCCAGTTTCCGTTTTAGAGAATAACAAAATGGTTTAACGAAATTTACCACTGCAACATTGCCGTATTGTTTCAGAAAGGAATTTCTTTACAAAGTACTTAATTTTTGTTATAGGACCATGCCAAATTTTAAATAATTTTCTTCCTAAGACAAAAAGTTACAGAGCGAAATGAGTTTAGCAAGCCCTTGTTAGATAGGACCCGTTCTAGAAATTCCCTAAATCATAAATTATTATCCCTGTTGAAGCCTGTTTCACGTCACAAAAAAGGCACCCGCAGTCAATGATGTTAATAATGATGTACCTGACAATGTAATACTAACATCTTGTTCTGAAAATGAAAATTTACTATCAGACTTATCAAATCTTGAAAACTGCCTTGTAACTAATTATAATAATCGTAGCACACCTGGCGTGCACAAATTCCTACCTGAAGAAAGAGTAGACATTATCTACTCTTAGATATTACTACTAAGGTTGCTGGGCGTTCCAGCAACCTTAGTATCAGACTTAAAAACATTCCCAAGCCGACGACAAGATAATGATCTTGATAAACAAGACTCGTCCGATTCACGATCTTATTATGTAATCATCGATCTTATTATGTGATCAATGATTCCAAGCGTGGAAGAAAATAAATAGTTTCAAAACGGTGAGAAAGAAGAAAGAGTAATGAAAATACGCTGCGCTTCTGTTTGTTTCAAAGGAGGTTTAAAATGTAAACAGGTAACAGAAGACGATAGAAAAGAGATTTTCAAACAGTTTTCACACATGGATTGGGCTGAAAAGACGGCTTATGTAAAGTAATTGATAGATGTAAAGTTCCCTGCGTGTAGATAAAACAATCACGGTTATAGTAACTCAAGAAAAGGGTCAAACAAACTCTATCATTTATCAGTTAGGCAGTGTCGACTTCGTGTTTGTAGAATTTAATTTTTGGATACATTAGGCATTAAAGAGGGAACAGTAAGATATTGGATAGATAGAAATAGCAAATCCTCTCAGAAAACCATAGAAACAAATGCCACTCTGATTAGAAGGAGGGTAAATCTAGGACTTATTCGTAGTCTAAATGAAGTAAGCTACTTAGGTAGTTATGCATTTATTTGATTTTTGTTACGTTGATTACAATACTCCAATTTTTTTTCATTAGTGGTCCATAATTGGTTTATGTTAGTTTGATATTTAAGACGACTATATTTTTTTTTAAGTTTAATTTTAAATATTGAATATTTGTAACGTACAAACTATGTAACATTGTTTAAAACTTTTTGTTTTGGCTACAATGTACCATTTAAGTTGTTTCTATTATTATATTTTGAAAATTAAGTCAATTTAACACTTTAGAGGTGGATATATCGTTGATTACAATTTGACACAAACATTGTGATAGTAAGATTAAGAATTTAGAAGTTTTGTTACCCAAACTTACATTTCTGTTTAACTAAATCTTTTTATATTTAATTTTTATTCTGTGCCATAACAGCGAATGTCACTGGAAAATTACCAAATATCCTTAAAAAAACCGCGAATGTTACACACTTGGCCAAGATTGTTAGGTAAATACCGCTAATGTGCATTATTATAAAATTTATGAACTGAACTTATTAATTTATGGCAGTAGCAACAAACTGTAGTAGTATTAATGCTAAATAACAATAGTTTAGCAAAAGGTAAAGTGTACATTATAAATAAATCAGTTTTTTGTCTCTCCTGTAAAGTTGCCCAATTTTACATTCGCGGTACTGAATGCCGGACGACGATTTGCATAAATATATTAAGAAACTAGTTTTTATACCTTTATTAGATAATAACAAGTTTGGTTTCATATATCCATACAATAACCGTAGGCTCTGTCGATTTGTCACGTACAATCACTGGTGGTAGGTCTCTCATATGTAAGAGACCGTCTGTGTGGGTACCACCGCAATATCTATTTCTACCCCCAAGCAGCAGTGTCCATGCACTGTTGTGTTCCAGTTTGAAGGACATTGTAGCCAGTGTGACTACTGGACATAATGAGACTTAACTTCTTATGTCTCTGGATGACGAGCGCAGTGGAATGCCACACAGTACTTTGTAACTCAAGGTGCTGGGTGGTGTTACTACTATTTATTGGCGGTCGTATCGCTTACCACCAGGCAAACGGTATGCTCCTCTCGTCATTCAATGCATTACAAAAAACATAATGTTATAGGTTATTAAAAAACGGATCTGAGGTAAATAATCCAATATTTAATTAATATTCAAATCCTCAAATCCAGCACCTAAGCAACTTTTATGTTACTATGATTCTAGAAACCTCCACCAAGACTCGATATCGAAGATGTCGTACGCAGTGGTAAAGATCTGCTTCGAGATGCTGAACGCGACTGAGAGGCTGATATTCACGCACACGTGGGGGTACAGGGACAAGAACGGCAACTGGCAGGGCATTGTTGACTACTTGATTAAGAAGGAGGCTGATCTCGGTGAGTTGGGTTTGTTGCAACTTGTAAGTATATTATGGTTTAGCTGTCATCCGTCAAGAGTTTTCGAGTAATAACTGTAGTGTTAAGGTACTCCTGATTAATTGATTAATAATGGATTGACTGCGTCAGTGGCGTAGTTATATTGGGTACGCATTACAGGTACGATTTGCATGCTGAGGTCCTGGGATCGAATCCCGAGTCGAGTCAAAAAACACTGAAACTGGGTTTTCCATCTTAAAAATTACTCAGTCGCATCTCGGAGTCAAGAAATTAGCGATGTGATACCCCCGTGACTCGGAATGCACGCAAAGCCGTTGATCCTGCGCCTGATCTCTCTCCGGTCATGTCGGATTGCCGTCTCACCGGACTATGAAAGTGAAGGAATAGCGAGTGCACCTGTATATTGCGCACACACTTATGTACTATAATATCTCCTGCGTACCTGGCTGATATCCGTTGAGATTGGCCGCCGTGGCCAAAACCGCCTAGGAGGATTACGTTACTTAATAATGGATTAAAGCATTAGCAATAATTATAATCTGTTTAAATTCAGATTTAAAGTTGATTGCCTTACACAATTATTTTATACATAGCGATGTTATAATTAAAGAGACACGTGGCATAATCGTGGACCCTGTCGGGTACGGCAATCTAATATCTTATATCAAATTAATATCGAAAATTATGTTTAATTGTTATGGCGATAGGCTCGCCCCCTATCACATCATGGAACGGAATAACGGCGAAAAGTGGGTGCACTAGTTGCGCCTCTGCCTACCCCTTCGGGGATAAAAGGCATGAGTGTGTATGTATGTATGTATGTATGTTGAATTGAAGCACGTTTATACACCTGGGACGATAATTTTTGAAACGAAAAAAATAATAGTAGGATGAGACCCATTGGAAAAGGAAGAGAATTTAACAATAATTAAAGGAAAAATAATTTACGGGCGATCTGAGGTCGGGACGTTAAAGGGGGTGAGTTTTTAAGGGTAAAAAACGGCCTATCTTACGGCAAAACTACAAGTCCTATGGAAAAAAGTTAAATGGCAAAGTTGTAGATAATAAAAAGATCTACATCTTTTGTATTTACACTTTTTCACATAACGGCACCAACCAAACAAGCTTTTGGTTTTATGTTTGTATCTTTTACAGAAACAAAATTGTTTCTCGTAATTTTGTGAAAACTTACCTTTTTATGCCTCAAACACACTGTAATTTTTTGGACATAAAAAAAAATTCGCCTTATTATGACTTAGTAATATCGAAAAAGCACCGTAATTTTCAATCGAATATTCTGCCGTCAAAATATCAGCTATTTAAAAAAGCTCAGCTATACAATAAAATACCAGAACTTGTTTTAAAAAGTAAAAATTTAAAATTATTCAAAAATCTTATAGAGAAATATGTAAAACAAAATTTAACTTAACATAGGTTAACTGTAGTTAGCTGTAATCGTGTTTATTTTTTGAGAAATAAAGATGGCTTTGAACCGAATAAAGATACAACCTATAACTTGATTACTCTACTGCTCTCGGTCACCCTGAATCTTACGTAAGATCTGTATTCAATAACATCTGTGTTTACATCAGGTGTTTCAACATAGTGTAATTCGGCAAATAATTTGATCAATTCTCTTGATTATTTGTAGTTAGTTGTGTGTTATAAGAAAAGCCTATAAAAAATTACACCAAATTTAATCACTATTTACGATTACTATTTAGTTGTGTCTTACAAAAACTTATTGATTACCTAAGGCCCTTGGATCTATACCTTATCTATGTCTTAATGAGCTTCACGAGGTTCCCTATAATGAATATATTATTGTCTCAATCAAATCTTTTTGGCAAAATAAAATTATCTGACCATTAATCAATTAACGTCGGTATTATTGCCTATACTTACTGTACCTCAGGGACCAGGTTCGAATTTCCAATAGACTTTGCAATTGTCTTTAATTCGGGAATAACTGATAAACGTTAATACATACATATATACATATACACTCACGCCTGTTATCCCCGAAGGGGTAGGCAGAGGCGCAACTAGTGCACCCACTTTTCGCCGTTATTCCGTCCCATGATGTGATAGGGGGCGAGCCTATCGCCATATCGGGCACAAATTCCAGACTCCGAGCTGATACTGAATAGAAAAACTCAATACCACTTTGCCCGACCCGGGGATCGAACCCGAGACCTCAGCTTTGCAGTCGTACTGTAATACAACTACGCCACCGAGGCAGTCAAACGTTAATCAACGAACAAAAATCAACCCTTTGTTAATTTACACATGTGTTTATTAGACCCTTTTAAATAATAATATTATCTATCAAGAATGATCATCAGAGTATTATCTTAAGATCATGACGGATGACTAGTCAGTTAAGCGAGTGCTAAATCAATAAATCATACTTCTAATGATATTAAATAATGCGCGGAATCCATCGTGACTTGCTATCAGTTAGACGGGTGTTAATTTTGACGAATTATCTTGTAGAGGGTGCATAATATTTTTTTGCATCATTACATTCTTTATTTCTTTTTATATAATAATCTAATCTATTTACAATCAAGGTTTCAAGACGCTTCTACAAAATAAAACATTGCTATCATCCTATTCTGTAAAAATAAATTAGTCAAGTCCGAATAGAGCTCACACATAGCGAGTTTCCTATTTATGTTGTTTTTATTATGGGTAATAATAAAATATATATTCTATGAATTATTTTATTACTATCAATGATAAAGAAATTAAATGACTGCCTCGGTGGCGTTGTTGAATTACAGTACGACTGCAATGCTCAGATATCGGGTTCGATCCATGGGTCGCACAAAGTGATATTAGATTTTTCTATTCAGTATCAACCCAGAGTCTGGAATTTGTGTCCGATATGGCGATAGGCTCGCCCCCTATCACATAACGGGACGGAATACGCGCGGCGAAAAGTGGGTGCACCAGTTGCACATCTGCCTATCCCTTCGGGGATAAAAGACGTGAATATGCGTAGAAAGAATTGCAAAGCTGAAATACAAATTAAGAGCAGGCAACAAATAAAGCTCAAAAAACTCTAACTAAGAAATTAGATGACCTATATAAACAAAGGTAGCATTTATAATGGTTAAATGAGTTGCAAGTCTCAACGTTACAGGGACCCTAACAATCTTCACTCAAGAGCGTATGGACGTGGTGGACTACATAGCAATGGTGGGGTCCACCGCAGTCAGGTTCGTCTTCAGGGAGCCTCCTCTAGCGTACATCTCCAATATCTTCTTGCTACCATTCACCGGGACGGTGTGGATGGCTATCTTGATCTGCGTCCTGGGATGCTCCGTGTTCCTGTATATCACTTCTAAATGGGAGGCTACTATGGGAATGGTAAGATTCTAAAGAATTAAATACATAAATAACATCGGCATATGTCCTGCTCCAAGGCCAGGATAAAATAATTGTGAGTCAGGAGTCTAGAACTGCAGTACCGAGCTAGTAAAGAATGCGTACCCCAGATAGTTTAGTCTGTAGCTTCAATAATCCTGTCCAACTTCTGTAATACAGTAAATCGACGCGGTGTACCCGCAACTGTATTGTTGTGTGTTATAGTGTACTTAGGGTAGTTGACACTGCGGGAGTTGTTGGCTCGTGTCTGCTGTAACATGCAGAGGGAGTATACTATTACTAGCTTTTTAAACCACTAAAGTTCTTTTATTATTTAGCCTTAGGGCACATGCTCCGCTCGAAAATAACCCTATTGCCTGCTGGTAACACCCACAATTCCTCTAGTTTAAGGTCATAGACGATGGTGACGATTTATCTTCAGAATTCAGGCTTAATTGTTTGCCATATGGCAAAATAATATTCAAAAGTTCCATTCATAATAATTATTCCAAATCAGTTATCAATACTGAGAACACTTACTGAATTCACTAAAACAAAGTCTTCAGTAAATGTATTAATTAAGGCAAATTCCACTACAAAGTTTGTAGTTGTTTTGAGCATCCCACGCACGCGGGAATCCAGGAAAAGGACTATGCATCAATATCTTTCTGTGATGAACATGACGCTGAATTTTGGTCTTATCTACAAAGAATACAGAAGATTAGATCCAAAATTCGGTTGCACCACTAATCTCGATCAAGGAAAAGCAATTAAGCACTTATATTTTCTTGTACATATATTTCTCTGACACGGCAAAATAAATTAAATTTAAGACAAACTTATTATTTCCAGCATCCTCTTCAGCTAGATGGTACTTGGGCAGACGTGCTGATCCTTATAATCGGTGCCGTGCTGCAGCAGGGTTGCACGCTGGAGCCTAGATATGCAGCAGGTTAGATACGTATAGCTATTGTAGTCGTCCTATACTCGATACTGAATTCAATGTAAGACGAAATTTGAAGTAGCAATATTGTTTACCATCACGCGCAAAGTTGCTTGTCATGTACGTATTTTAGTTGTACAAAATATTGTCTCTGGTTTAGTTTTACTGGTGTTAGGTCTCTCATGTGTAAGAGTCCGTATATTTCTACCGACAAGCAGCAGTGTGCATGCACTGTTGTGTTTTGGTTTGAAGGATATTGTAGCCAGTGTAACTACTGGGCATAAAGGAACTTAACATCTTATGTCTCAGGATGACGAGCGTAGTGGAATGCCACGCAGTACTTTGTAACTTAAGGTGCTGAATGGTGTTGCTACTGTTTATCGGTAGTCGTATCGCTTACCTTCAGACGAACGGCATGTTCGTCTCGTCATTCAATGCAATAAAAAAGTAAAGTTCTGTAAAGGTAATAATTAAAGTAGCAGTCAGTAGAATATAACGACTGAATGCTATATGTAGTGAACGTACATACATTATGTTTAAAATTTTATTCAATGAATAAATAACCTACTAAATAATGATTCACAGGCAGATGCGTGACCCTAATTCTTTTCATTGCCTTGACGATCTTATACGCGGCATATTCAGCCAACATCGTGGTACTACTCCGTGCTCCAAGCTCCTCCGTCCGGACTCTACCTGATCTCCTCAACTCACCTTTAAAGCTTGGAGCCAGCGACTTTGAGTACAATAGATATTTTTTCAAAGTAAGTACAAACAATGCCTGTATGAAAATTTAGGTTAGCAATAATGTTATTTGAGTGAAATTCAAAGAATTGCTATGTAATCTTATTTTTAGGAATATTGCACAGTGGTAGGGCCACGTTGTGTATATGTTACATCGTCTATAGTATTAAATACTTTTTCTTCGGAATTTCTTGCGCCGCTTCCTTACAGCGACAATAGGTTCTGAAGCGGTGGTAGATTCATGATGATTTAAAACGAGCGCAGTGAAATGCCACACAGTACTTTGTATGTCAAGGTGCTGGATGGTGTTTCTACTGTTTATGGGTGGTCGTATCGCTTACCACCAGGCGAACGGCATGCTCGTCTCGTCATTCAATGCCATAAAAAAAAAACATAACCTCTACTGACTTTAGAAAATAAACTTCATAATCACATTTCCTCTACTAACTTTAGAAAATAAACTTCATAATCGCATTTCCTCTACTAACTTTAGAAAATAAACTTCATAATCACATTTCTTTATTTGAATAAAGAAAATGTTGAGATTGAGTTTGAATTATGAGTTTGACCGGAATACTGCAGAAAACTATCGTAAAGCGATACCTTGTCGGTGCGTTTCGTATGTTGCATTAGATTTCCCTAATTCCTATAGTAGGTATACCATGATTGCCAGACGGCAGTTGCAATTGTGATTGTTTTTGGGCGGCAGAGCACAAGTGACTTAGCATGATAGCCTATATTTTACAAGCTTTTTTTATTGTCATTGTATGTCGGGACGATCTTTGTCATCCTCTGTATAGTTTCCAATTGGTCAATGAATTCGACCGCTGGTCTGTTCTACTGTACAATATTCTAGCTATTGTAAAAACAAATTGCAGAAATTAAACGAACCGATACGAAAAGCCATATATGACAAGAAGATAGCGCCAAAGGGGAAGAAACCTAATTTTTATACTATGGAGGAAGGAGTTGAGAAAATTCGGCAGGTCAGTAGTTTTTTTTTAATGTCATAGTTGACTTCTCATGAATAGTTAGAGGTAAGCCCCGGTTACTTAATTCTTACTATTAACTAGATGTTGCTTGCGGCTCTACCCGCGGAAGAAACCATCACTGTTATGAAAGACATACTGTATCCTTTTCTAGGGTAAAAATATGTATGATTGCGTATTGGTCCAGAACATGGTTTAAGTATGTGCCTTTCATCAATTGAGAAGTTGCTAGACTTACTTCTAATAAAAATTCAAACATCATAATGGACTTTCCATTCTGTTATATTAGTACCTAAGATAATTTTCTATTGTTACATGAAATAACAGGCCATACGCATAACATTTACATACTAGTATGGGATAAACAATGTTTACTTACAATTGTATGAATGAATGTACTTAAGCATACAGCTACATTCAAAACACATTTACGAACACTGAAAGAAATGTTGTAAAAAAAGGCGTTAAGTACGTACTTACTTTCATATTGACGTTATATTACTATTGAATGATAATAATGAAACTGCGCTTCATGAAGTCAAATAATTGAATAAGTTATTGAAAGGATTTAAAATGCTACAAAGTACCTATTTATATCGTTAATTATTCATTCTACTTTTTATTTTATTTCAATAATAATTAAATTATTATTTGTACAATATTTATATTATTTCGTGCATTCAATTTGATTTAAGTATTAAGTAAGCTCATCTAGTGTAATTACTAAGCATGTGTACAACTACTTAATCTATAAGCGTCAGTAAGCTAACTTGAAAAAAAATCGAGTGTAACATTGATGTATTAAAAACCCTAATACATCAATGGAGTGTAAAGAATTAGAGATGTTCATTTTAGAAAACATCCCTATATTTGGCCAAGTGCGCCATGTGACGAGGTGGCCGAGAGGTTAAGGCGTTGGACTGCTAATCCAATGTGCTCTGCACGCGTGGGTTCGAATCCCATCCTCGTCGACCAGTTTTTGATGATTCCTATAAAAAAAAAAAATTTATGTAATTATGTGAATACAAAATCTTGCAACAAAAATATTTGTTTTATTTATTTTGTAAAATATTTTTATAGACGCCCGATATCCAATTATAATAAATTATACTAGCACGTTAGTGATTAGTGCAACATATCTTATATAGATAACTTATCTAATTTTCCGTATGAATGAAAGGAATTAAGTTTTTTTTTGCCTAACCTGAAATTATAGCCCTACCTGATACTGATTAAATATTTCAAAATGTGTATGGTGGGTAAAATAAATATTTATTCCAGGGACTTTTTGCGTTCCACATGGAGCTGAACCCTGGCTACAGGCTGATCCAGGAGAGGTATCGTGAAGACGAAAAGTGTGACTTGGTGGAGATTGACTACATAAATGAAATAGATCCCTGGGTGCCGGGTCAGAAACGATCACCTTTCAAAAATCTGTTTAAAATTAAGTATGTCCATGTTTTTTGTTTTTATGGAGCTTACGACTTTTGTTGCTCATTTAGGATATACATGTCCATTATAACAAGTCATGTTCTATGGTCAACAAACACATCCAGGTAAGATAGGCTGACATATCTTTTTTTGGCGACCGTTCCCGTAATGATCCGAATGTTATTTGGACTAAAATATTTAGGTATCGTTGGTATTTATGAGATGACTTTGCCTTACTGAGATAAAATAAAAAAGAGAAGGTACGAGGAGCTCTGCCGAAGACTGTATAGAGTCACGACTTCTTCACTTTTCCCGGGTAGGCAGATGTATCTCACCTTCATTTCCCTTATTAAGTCCAATGTAAAAAGAAAAAATATTTTAACATCATCAAAAAATACTAAAAAGTAGAGTCCGTTAATTTGTCTTCCAATAACCTCAAAATCTTGCTAGCTTTCTCAAGATTCGCGAGTCAGGCATCCAGGCGAACATCCACCACCGGCTTCACGTACCCAAGCCGCGGTGTTCAGGCACCGTGTCCACCTTCAGCAGTGTTGGTATTACCGACATGTACCCCGCCATGTTGGCAACACTGTACGGAATGTTGTTGGCCCCTGCTGTACTACTCTTGGAAATTAGTTATAAAAAATTGTGAGTATTTTTTTTGTATAGAAGTGTTATGCCAGCCAGATCTAATCCAAAAATTATGTGAATTGTGTTCGATATTTAAATTTAAAAAGATGATAAAAAATACTTCGTTTTCATTTGCAGAATGATTGTGAGGCAGGCTCAGATAGTATCAACGGAAAATCCCTACATTACGCCGTTTGTGAACTAATATTCAACTATAGTAGAATATAAAACCTTCAACATTGTTTCTTCTAGCTTGCACAAAAAAAATATTTTGATAACATAAGATAACAATGCAAGAAATAACAATTAATGTATGTATGAAATTCAAAGAAGATATAAAGTTATAACATAATTAGACATTAGTCACTAAATAGGTAAGTCTAGAGGTTGACTCTAGGGTAGAGCGAATGGTGTTGTTGCTTCGAGATATTTTTTTTATAAAGACCTAAGAACCGAGCAAGATCAGTTTACAGTAACACATGTGAATACACGCCGTAACAATAATAGTAACACAGTTGTTCATTTGTAACTCACTCTAATTATATTTAACTACAATCGTGATTGTCAATACCTAAAACTATTTTAATGGCTTACATAAATGGCTAGAACTAAATATAAATATTTTACTTACGTTAGTATATAGTTTACCACAAAATAAGTTTTCAATATAATAAGCACAATTAAAATAGATATAAAAGTCAATATAAATAATAATAAACTTGTCAGTATTGTTTTATTTATGAACCACTTTGTGTTTCAAAGTTAAACATAAACGGTGCAAGTCTTTTTGAACTCTAGTACGATTATTAAAATCGTTTTCCTATACAGACAGGCTTACATTAAGTATTCAATTGTGAAGTCTTGTATAACAAATATGCGGAGTATAATTCGTTTGTTTGTTGTATTTATCATTATTTTGTTTTGAAGATTTATTTCATTGGTTGGTAAGAAGGATCATTTTTGTTCAACTATATGAAAACTATGACGGAAATGTTTGTCTAATTGTGCTGATTACATATAAGAGACCTACCACCAGCTAAAAATTGTTAGTTCAGGTACACAGACACAGTGTTACCTACGTAACAGAAAAAGGGGATCCATCACAGAATATTTTTTAACTATAGACATATTACTCGCCTATATTTTTAAAAAAATTTACCTTTTTGGGATTTTAAAGTATTTTGTCATTTATTATGATCATAAAAGTATACATAAAGAAAATCTAATTTAGAAATTCGACGAACAAACTCACGAGGAATAACTAGTTTCATTGAAAATAGAGACGACAAAAACGAATCGTTGAGGCCCATTTCCTTCGTGAACACAACTTGGGTGACTACTGACTACACCTGTTTTTCTTAGTAAAATGATTCTGTCAGCTTTATTTATGTGTGTTGGTTTAATAAGAGCAAGCGATGATTTTAATGTACAATTTATCAGCGATTTCGTAATAAATGAAAGAAAACCTACGCTTTTGGTATATTCAGGTCTATGCTGGAAGAAACGTAAGTATAATATTATGAAAAATAAGATGAAACATACATACATATACACTCACGCCTATTATCCCCGAAGGGGTAGGCAGAGGCGCAATTAGTGCACCCACTTTACGCCGTTATTCCGTCCCATGATGTGATAGGGGGCGAGCCTATCGCCATATCGGGCACAATTTCCAGACTCCGAGCTGATAATGAATAGAAAAACTCAATATCACTGCCCGACCCGGGAATCGAACCCGAGACCTCAGCATTGCAGTCGTACCATAATACAACTACGCCACCGAGGCAGTCAATAATACGAATAATAAGATGAAACATAATTTTTATATGAGTATTATTTATCAATTATCGTTCGTTTTCACGGTAAAAAAAAATTGTGATAAAATCTGACCTGGGAATTCTTAAAAATAAATGAGGGTATGTGAAATCTTCCAACGCGCGCAGGGCTAGCGTGGACTAAGGCCTACACTCTCTCAGTGGTAAAGAAGGCCCGTGCTCAACAGTAGGACAGTATATATAATACATGTTAGTATATCTTGCAAAAAACATAGTTATATAATAAGTGAACATTAATTTCAAATTATTGCAAAGATAGTATGCATTTCAGATGATGAAATTAAACTAACCAAGGCTCTTAATAAACTGGGCGTAAGGTCAACTTCGTCACTAGAAGTTCAAACCAAATTCCATGAAAACGCTGTTATGTTCCTGACTAATCTGGATTGTGACAAATCTAATGAAGTCATTGTGACTGTAGGTCTTTCAAAAACTTTTGTAACTTGTATTAATTATCATCTATTTTAAGTATTTACAACTACTCAGAGTTACCCTCTTCTTCTTTTCTTCGTGGAGTTACCACAATGCGAGTGCAGAACACCTGATCAGACCCTTTCCCATGTGGTGAATGAATATCCGCTTCGCTGTTTTCCCGGCGGTACAGCTGTGCTTCACGAGTTCACGCCTGGCGCAGCTAACTAGTTGAGGCTACTAGACTTAGACATTTGATCCATGGAGGATAATAAGCCATACACAATGATGATTGTTTTACCTTCTTCATACTATTGTGGAAGGGTACCCACAGGATAACAAAGCCCGTAAATGAATACATTTACGATAGCAGAATAAAAAAAGCTTTAGTTTATTGCTTCTAAAATGCAATGACTAAAGCTATTTCAATTATTAACAATATCCAGACAACTATTGATAGAAAATTATGACTAAGGTAAAGAATTCCAAGGTAAAACAATAAAATTTTATCGTTTAAGGCAACGTTGAGACGATTGTTCCAATTCTCGTACCGATGGCTAGTTCTGATGAATTCCACTGATCATTCGAGACTGAGCCTTGTGTATGACAGCCCAGTGCTAGCCACGAGTGACTTGGTATTAGCAGAGAGACGAGACGAGATGTACACTATGACGGAATGTAAGTGATATGGGAATTAATTATACTGATCTTCATTTCAATACATTTCGTCTAAATTGACAGCAAATCGATGTGTTTTTTTGAGTTAAAAATTCCATGAATTACTTAAGTTTGGTCTAAGTTTAATAAAATGTTGGAGTTTAGTATAATGAAGTCTCTACTAGTATAGATAATACGACACGATGATGCGCCCCTCGAATTGCCCTAATGGCTTAGAGTGCAAGTGTTTTAGTTCTGTAAATACATATTAGTGCACACGCACACTACAATGAATAATCAAAGTCCTGTAAACCCGCGAAATCTCCGCTCAAAAATTGATAGCGCGCGTCATCGTGAATAAAATTATCCATACTTATGGTTTGCCAAGATTATTTCTACCCTTCTTTCTTATGATGAACTAGAGATGCCTATCGCAATAGTGTTTGTAACTTTTTGTATTATATCTCGTACAAATAACGGTCCCAGTTAAAGATAACATAACCCAGAATCTGGCCAGTGTAGAACCTGAGACACAAAAGTACTTACATAACATTAAATTTGCAGTGCATAAGCCAGCTAACAACAGTACAATGGTATCAACTCTTCGTGGGTACTACAATGGCACATTTCTTGACGTGAGACCTCGCCGGGAATTGTACTGGCGACGTCGCAATCTGATGCGCCATCCCATCACAATGGCCAATGTCATACAAGACAGCAATAGTACGAAATATTACTTGCCGCGGGATGACAGACTGTGAGATTGTTGTATTTTATAGCTTGATTTGTTTCGATTTATTCGTATGCTAATAAATGGCAAATAATACCTATGTACGAAAGGTTTGTATGATGTCAAAGGACGTTGCCAAAAACAATTTTAGTAATGAAACTATGATTTGTGTTTCAAAATCATTACCTAAATTGTCTTAGAGAAACAGCAATTACCTCAGTATCTTTTTCATTTAATCTAATAAAATTCCAGAGAACTTTGAAATAAAATAAGCTGATTTTATCGAAATTATTCTTTTTTTATATATTTTTTAGGGAACTACAAAATGACGCCGTTGCCAAAGTGTGTTGGGTATTCGCTAAAATAGCGTTTGAAATGCTGAACGCGACACCACGGTACATTTTTAGCTACAGATGGGGGTACAAAGTGAACGGGAAATGGTCTGGAATGATTCACGACATTGGCGAGAACAGGGCTGATCTGGGTAGGATTTTATTTCGTGGTCGGGTCGTGGGTTCGACTCCCGCCTTCGACTGTTTCTTTTTCAGGATTCTATAAAAATATAAAATCATTAACCAGGCACTACATGGCCATTGACATGTATAAAAAATCATAATATAAAATTAAAGTATGATTTTGATGATGCACATGATTAAAAAATGCATGAAACATTTATTTATTTTGTGCGTAAAATAATGCGAAAACGGAGTAAGTTCCTCTCAGCACCTGAAATGCTAAACGATTTCATTTTAATGGTCGTTCAATGAAACGAATGCATAATACAATTATGTATAAGCATTTCAGTGAGCAGAAGTCTGCGACTGGATGGAATTTTAATCTCATTTGATAACGCATGTGCGAATATGAAAAATGAAAATGAAAAATATTTATTTGACAACAAAGTCTGCTTACATAAAAATTAAGAACATAAACTTTTTGTGGTACTATCGACCGAATATAAGAACCCTGTATACCTATACAATGGTCGGTGCAGGGGCGGTTGCGGACGACAACTTAGACGTGAGTCGGAGGAAGCCCGCAGCCGTCCCTAAAGCGCCGAAGATGGCCATACAAAAAAAAAATACAATGGTCGGTAATTCCAATTGATACACTTTCCAGGTACCAACTGCGTATTATTCAAAGATCGGCTCGAAATTATCATTTATACTGACTTAGTGGCTCCGATGCGCATGCGCTTTGTCTTCCGCCAGCCGCCTCTTGCTTACGTCACCAATATCTTCGCTCTACCTTTCTCTTCTGGAGTGTGGCTGGCTATCGCAGTTTGTTCGATGGTATCCGCCGCAGTTCTATACCTCGCTAGTATTTGGGAGGTTAAAATTGAAAAGGTAATTCCTAGTGAAGATTTAAAAACGAGAAATAAATTTATTACCTACAAATGTTTCATATCAAGTAACACACACACACACACACAAGTAAGTACACAATAAATTCGCCAATTATATTTCAAATAATTGACTACCCGAAGTTTAGTGATTAGCACGAGCTAGCTGACATGGAAAATACGACTTATGAGTAACTGGCAGAGAAATGAAGCGATTAAAGAAAAAACTGCTAGACCAAAAAGAAATAGATGGGGAAGAAATTAAAGTGATTATGATCTTAATAAAGACGTTACGCTCCTCGGCAAGGAAAAATATGTATTTAGCTTAACTAACCTATCATCCTTTATAAAAGTTGGCGAACAACTTAAGAATATCATCGCGTGGTGGGAGATTTTTTGTACATTTTTGTAGGTATCCCTCAACACGCGCTAGAGTGCTTAAGTTGTTTTCTAGCTATTAATTATATAAGAACTACCTAAGTGATAACATCCTGAAGAAGACAGGCGGAATCGCCGAGCTTTTTTAAATTATTTTTTAGGTATATTACTAGGACACAGTTCGTACAAATAGCCTATTATTTTTAGAGTCCAACCCAACTCGACGGTTCTGTCGGCGATGCTCTACTTCTAACTGTGAGTGCTGTCACCCAACAGGGGTGCTTCATTGAGCCAAGGAGGTCGCCAGGTGAGACTATTTAGCAGAAAAAAAGACAGCCAGTGTAACTACTTGCCATAACGAGACCTTACTATCTTATGTCTCAAGATGACGAGCTCAATGGGATACCACGCAGTACTTTGTAACTCAAGGTGCTGGATGGTGTTGCTACTGTATATGAGTGGTTGTATCGCTTATCATCAGGCGAACGGCATGCTCGTCTCGTCATTCAATGCCGTAAAAAAAGCCCGGAGAGTTTTCTGAAATTAAGCAGTCGCCACTGCCACCGCGTTATAAATAGAGCAAGAAAGAGAAGGATGCATAATTGAGTTTAAATAAGGAGTAAGTATTAGAAAAGGATTTATGTGATCATTTATGTGATCACTAGAAACTTACTCACTTTATATCGCCCGACGCTGGTTGCATGATTAATTTAAAGCATACTTAACTATTTAGAGAACATTCAAGATTTATCCTTATAATGCTAAAAACTTTCCTAAGTACATAAACAGCCGTTTATATAACACGAGTCGTATTAATACAATCAACAATCAGCATGAAAATATCAAAATTTGAATATTCCAAAGGGCGTATAATGGAATGGGTGTTCTTCACGGCCCTGATGGCGCTGTACGCGGCGTACTCGGCCAACATCGTGGTGCTGCTGCAGGCGCCCTCCAACTCCATCAGGAGCCTCGCGCAGCTCGCCGCCTCCAAGGTCACGCTGGCCGCCAACGACGTCGATTACAATAGATTCGTTTTCAATGTAGGTTTGCTCGTTTTTTCGTGGCAAGGGTGCGGTGCATAATTTATTTATTTATTTCTAAATATTCGGGGAACAAACAGAACAATATTTCCTTAAACTAGATTAACACTAAAATATATTATAGTCCAGCAATGTTCCCACAGTAAAGTAGCACATCTTGAGCCAAAAGAGTGAACAAACGCGGTTATTAAAACATTAATAAAAAAAAAGAGAAGAAAAGAACGAGATGAATCAATAATATTACATCGTTAAGAAACGTCATGCCAGAGAGTGTTCAGCTTAAGAGCCAGATTTCAATAATGCCATAATTGATTTCTTAAAGTTATTACCTACAAGAAACTAGGAATAAGTCAATATCACAGAATTGGCTGACGAACTATCATAGAGCATCGAAATGAATGACCCAGCAGTTGAATATTTTAACACTGATGACGCGTGGTTTGCTCATGGATAAAAATAGAAATAAATCTGGATAAGTTGCAGGTATTTCTACATTACGTCCATATTTATCGTGTGTTTCAATTTTCAGGATAATAAAGATCAGCTACACATTTTAGTACATAACACTATTTCTCCGGAGAATGGTAAACCACATTTCTACGATATATTCGATGGCGTCGAGAGAATCAGGAAGGTTAGTATTTTCAACCTCGAACAAGTAATCTGGTGTTTATACCTACTACCGTATAAAAACAAATTGTATGTAGGTATATAACTATGATAGTAGGTATTTCAACTGGCCAGCATAATCGCATGGACTGGCGCGCGATAATTACCTCTCATCACTTGGTGCGATGGAGACATTTTGCGATGTATGTAAAACTATTTTTGTCATAATAGAGAATAAATAAATTCGCTATTCCAGGGTCTCTTCGCCTTCCACTCCATCGTGGAGCCGGTGTACCGTCGAATTGAACAGACCTTCCTGGAAAGTGAGAAGTGCGACCTCACCGAAGTGGACTTCATCAATAGTCTGGACGCCTTTACGCCGGTCAGGAAAGATTCTCCTTACCTGGAGTTGCTAAGGGTTGTGTAAGTTTTAGTAGTGATAGGTCTCCTATGCGAGGGTCCCTCTGGATAGGTGTTACGGTGACGTAACTATACCCATGAAGGTATGTGGTAAATACATGGAAAATTTACGCAAAATTAAGTGTCTAATCCAGTGACATTCCAAGATTGTATCATTCAGTTGTGTAGTTTTTTCTCTTTCTGTTTCTTCTCATATTGAGAGAATTATAATAAAGAAAAATAGACTGCTTATTTACTGCGCTTGCGGCATTGATGTATTTTTAATACATCAATTGCTTGCGGATATTTATTTTTATTTTTGACAGTCAATTGACAACAGTAATTGAATGCACATCTATTAGGTAGCTAACTACCCATATTTGAAAATAATAGCTACGTTGTCATATATTTTCAGCTACAAGCAAATACGTGAATCCGGTCTCCAAGCGGCTCTGAACAAGCGGTACCAGGTTCCGAAGCCTAAATGCCTGAACAAGATCGCAGCGTTCAGCAGCGTCGGTCTGCTTGACCTTCAGCCAGTGCTGATCCTAATGCTGTACGGACTTGCGCTGTCAGTAGCTATTGCTGTCAGCGAAATTATCGTCTTTAAAATGTAAATATCATGTACTAGGTTTTGCCCGCGGCTCCGCCCGCATTAAAAAGTTTTTCCGGGATAAAAGTCCCGGTTTATATTTTTTCGGGATAAAAAGTAGCCTATGTGTTAATCCAGGACATGATCTACCCGTGTGCCAAATTTCATCGAAATCCGTTCAGTAGTTTTTGCGTGAAAGAGGAACAAACATCCTTACATTCATACATCCAAACATCCTAACATCCAAACATCCATACATTCTTACAAACTTTCGCCTTTATAATATTAGTAGGATTGACCATGAACTGTCAATGACAGACTTCGATAGTATCTGAATTTATCATCATTTCAATTAAAAAATCGGCCGATACAAAGAACAAAATATATTGTTTAGAGTTTGATTGTGTCACTTATTGAGGTTGATTAAAATGGTAATCACAAATAAAACTCTCTTTGGACTAAAGTTCTTGGGTGGTCAATTAAATCTGATAGGCGATATGTGGTTCCTACTGTTACGTTTGTGCCTATTCAACATCAGCGTAGATTATGAGGTCGATGAAATAATGAATACGACCGAACTCCTACGGTCAATCCTTTTTGAAGAATCCAGTCCCAGGCAATTTATGCTAAAAACCCACAGTGTTGCCCTAGGGGATTTAAAAAAAAATATAAAACTTTTCTCGAAGGTATCGGTGGCTAGGTGGGCGCGCGACACTTATATGTTGAAATTACCTTTTTTTTCTTCGCCCTTTCCTTGGGCGGCAAGTTTTGGGTCCGCCCCAGGTGGCAACAACCCACGCTACCCCACTGCAAAGTCTAGCAGTGCTGACTTTAGGGCAAGACGGGCTGGGCGGTGGCCCGGGGAGCCCGGTCCTAAGGAGGGCGAGGGCCAAAGGGAAATAAAAAAATCGCTGGAAAAAGGGGCGCAATACTTTTTTCGACCGGGGCGCCTGAATAGCTAGAGCCAGCCCTGCGGTCTAGTACCACTAGGTAAAGGAGAAGACCAAATTGTGTTCCTGATGATAAAATGTTAGCAATATCACCTGCGCTCATAAGCTTTATAAGTAACTAGCAAATTATTTACTGATTACAGAAACAAGCACTGCAGCAACAACAAAAAAAATAAAATTATAAACTTCAAGCATTAAGAATTACTTAATTCATTAATCGCTGCGAACACGTAGAAATTCGTAAGGCTTTCACGCTTCTTTAAATTAGGGATGAGTGATTTAAAATAATGCAACTGAATTAACTTATTAATTATGTCAATATGAAAAATAAATTCAATATAATAGATCAATACGTTTTTTATTTGTACCTATTTAGTATAATTTAGATAAATTCATGACTAATATAAAAAAGTGGGTATTTTGATCCTATTGATTAGCATCCATTCTTTTACCGCGTTTTTTATCGAGCGCTTTTTGAGATCTCAATGTAGTCGCCTTGCGAGGAGCTTCAGCTTTTCTAGGACGAGGTGAGCGCTTCACGGTCACCGTCTTTGGATTAGAAGGGTAACTTCGAATGGTTTCGCCAGTACTTATTTTCTGACCTTGACACTTCTTTTCTCTCAACTTGCTAGGCAAAGACTGAACAGCGTTCTGCCTTTTACGATTTTGAGGTTCCTCGAGATGAGTAAGATTATCATATTGAATGGCAGTTGCCTTTTTTGCACTGTGTTTTAAAATATTATCTCGTCCGTTGGGACTAGAAATGGTATTCATAGAGAGATTATTTACCAAAACACGAAGTTCTGTAAGAGTTTGACCATGAGTGTTTACGTCATCCTGCAATTTATCTAACTTTCTCTCGAACTGACTGAAAGAAGTTATAATACGTTGCAAAACATCCGTATGACGATTTCGCGGCAATGACATTGTAAAAGACTGGAATTTTTATAATTATACTCTTGTTGAAACAAGAGTTTAAATACTGTAAATTTTGTATTCTGGATTGTATCACTTTGACAATAATTAATTGTCAAATAATTATGACAAAGAGTATTATATACATTGGGAAAATTATGATGTCAAATCCTTTTTTTTGTTATCATTTTTGATATAGTCCTTATTCTGAGACTTTGGAGGTCAAATCTTTAATTTTAAATGTCCAGTGTTACAAATAGCAGATACTAAACGCAACTTATGAGCTAATGTTGGCAAAACTGTTAGGCGCCCATTACACAAACGGCATTAAACTCCATTACTCATGATTGACGGCTGATTGGTGAAAACAAAGTGACATTACACTATCACTCAGTGCTGCCAGATTAGGCGACTTTTCGCCATTTAGGCTACCTTGAAAAGTGTCGGGGCGACCAAAAATTGCGAGTGGCAACTGGTCGCCGTTTAGGCTACGCGAATGGTGATTAGTCGCCAATTTAGGCTATGTCGCGAAAGGTCGCGAAATCATTAAAAGTAACAACTAGCAACACCGAATGAAGTCTGTGCACTGTTATGTTGAGAGTACCGTGCGCAGAATGTATTTGAGCGAGTAGTTTCCTGTAGTGCCAACATTTCAGGACTTGCAAACAAAGAGCATTATAATTGACTTGCAAAGTTATAATATACTCGAAACAACGAACGCGCGCCATTTTAATTGGAACTTGTGAAGTTGTGTTCAACTTGAGATCTTCATACACATGTGAGTAGGCTTATAATGATTTCCTTACTATATGTGAGTTTGTTAAATATTCCATTCATATACATGTGAGTGAGCTTATAATGATTTCCTACCTATATGTGAGTTTGTTAAATATTCCATTCATATACATGTGAGTCAGCTTATAATAATTCCATACCTATTTTGGTTCACATTCCAAATCATGCATATGTGAGTAACCTTTCATGTTGTATTCTTTTCCGCGTAAAGATAGCATTTTATACACCAAATGAAACTGATGTGATTCAATTTGTTTTCATACGGTAAATGATCATTTACTTATTTAATAATTTGCTTATTTACTTATTACTATTACAATTTACTGACCCTCATTAAGCGTTATAAATATTTAACTGTGTAGACCATAATATGAAATAGTCTTTCACTCCCTCGGTGGTCGAGGGAGGAATTTAACTCCCACAAAGCGGTGACTTGGTGCGCTGGAGAGATTCCGTGTGGACAGCAAAGTAGGTTCGATCTCCCTCGGTAGTTGAGGGGGAAACCCTAAGACCCCACAAAGCGGTGATCTGGTTCGCCAGAGAGATTCCGTGTGGACAGTAACGTAGGTTCGATCTCCCTCGGTAGTTGAGGGGGAAACACTTTATACCACAAAGCGGTGATCCAGTGTGCCGGGGAGATTCCGCGTGGATAACCACAAAGCGGTGATCTAGTGCGCCGGAGAGATTCCGTGTGGACAGCAATGTAGGTTCGATCTCCCTCGGTAGTTGAGGGGGAAACCCTAAGACCCCACAAAGCGGTGATCTGGTTCGCCAGAGAGATTCCGTGTGGACAGCAAAGTAGGTTCGATCTCCCTCGGTAGTTGAGGGGGAAACACTTTATACCACAAAGCGGTGATCTGGTGCACTGGAGAGATTCCGTGTGGATAATAGACTTTGGTCTCTTACTCTCTCGACGATCGAGGGGAAATTTGGTCTCTTACTCTCTCGACGATCGAGGGGAAACTTTTAACCCAAGAACAATTTGTGGTAAAGCGAAACTAGTGCGGTAGATATGATTAATGTTTTTATATATAACGCCGCAGTAATACACGGACTTGAATTCATATTGATAAGACTGAATCTACCTTAATTTGCTACTCTAAATATAACCAAAGATAACCAGCACTTTAACTATCATGGTAGCTTGCTCACTGGCATTGTGATAGCAATGTCATAGATTCATTATAATTAACAGGAGCAGTCTCTCAAACGCTAGTATCAACCACCATCTGGGAGAGTGGCCTTGGAGGTCCACATAACATTGATGGTAGAACATTACAAGGTATGTCACGATGCTGTTGTTTTTCGTTTCTTTCCGACACACATAAATGCGAAGCAGATTTAATTATACTTGATGTTGTTCTCATATTAGAGATAACTAACAGTTTTACATAGGACATACTTATTTTTTATTTTTAATTACGTGTGCGACGGTCGCACATGTTACATAACATATTTTCGCCACTAAACCCCACAAGGGCGAAAACATGGTGGAGGTGCTGGGATATTGATCCCATAATAAAAATTTAAATTATTGTCGGAAAGAAGATGAATGCATTGTTGACATGTACCTAAACTAAAATGAGTGGTTGTTTTCTTCGTGTTTGTTTATTGCGATCTAGGAAAACACTCTCTAACTCGAAACTTTTAAAATTCTCATACAAATTGTATTTAAGTACTTGAAAGAACTATTATGACCCCTGCGTTGTCTAGAAGGAAAGTGAGGATTTCCTTTGAAACTTCGAGACATCCGGTGGATTTCTGACAAAAATAATAAACAAAAGAAAATTACAACTATTTTTGAGATACTGTAATGTGTGTCGTGTGTAACATTGTTCATTGATAATAACGCGCGTAAATATGACACGCGTGGTGTGCACAGAACAAAGGACATTAAAACATTATAGTTAGTTATTCAATTATTAAAGACAAGTTACATACTATTTTAATTATAAATTGTATTAAATTTAATAAAGTTAGGGATTTGAGGTAATCAACATCATTATTTAATCTGTTAATTTAGTTTTAAGGTACAGAATGTTTATCCGATTAAGTTTCGCGTTTCAGATTTAGTTTATAAGTACTTTACCGTGAAAGATTGTAATAGAATAATATTTTACATCCTCTCCGTGTGGATTAGAAGACACTCTTTTGACCGGAAACACTCGGCTAATATACGCGCTAGAGATGTGCGCGAGGGCTTTTTGCATTTATGACCGGATTTAGACTATGTTATCGATGAGTGTAGTCGATTGCATCAAATTTCAATTTTACAAATAATATTAGATTGCAAAATTTTATTGTGAATGCGATGATATATTAATACTCGGTTCAAGTAATAAATCTATTGAAATTATCTAGTTATGACCATGAGCTCCTCGTGCATTGGCAAATGCCACACGTATTGCAAACTTATGTCTTGAAATAATTTACCTCTGTCGATATATGACTTGACATATTTGATTATTGGCGACTAGTTAGCTTATATTTAGATATAGTATTGCACGCCACTCCGCCCGCATGAAAAGTGGTTTCCCGGGATAAATGGTAGCTTATAGCGCTCAATAGTAATCTAACTGCTTATTAGTGAAAGGATGTTCAAATTCTATTTAGTGGCTCCGGAGTTTTAGCGCGTTCAATCAAACAAACAAACTAGTTAACGTTATTATATGAGTATAGTTACTCTCTGGAACACGTTTATTAGACGATTATCAAATTTTAGTTTTGTTAATACAAACTGGCTACATCCCTAAAATCACGCGCCTACGCAGCGCACACGAAGCGGCCATTTTGTCAAGTTTCGTTTTTCCGTGCGTTCACTGCCCAGTAAATCAAGGTTTGCTTAACAATAACAGTTAACAGTGTGCTCCAGAACGGTGTGCTTTGGACAGTGTCCATAGGAATTAGGAATTATCGAGTACAATTAGGTAAGATATTTGCATTATGCTTGGCTCCAACTGTTACAACATGAACAAAGCTATTGCGTTCGTGGACTGCTTTGAATTCTCATTTCACATACGTTATATGCATAGAATTAACAATAAAGCTATTATGTGGTAATTATGGATACGTTATTATGGCATGTTTGGTTTTGCATCTTGGGTTTTGGTCACTTATTGCTATTTTGGCTAGCATACCTGTATAATTCATTAAATTTTGCTATATGCATTAAACATTATATTCATGCCTCCTTTTGCTTAATGAATTACTTCTGCATACAACTATTATTTGCTACATTCAGGCATACACCAGTAAATTGTTTTCTCCTAAGGTAAATTATGTACTATACAGGTACCTACCTATTCTTTTTTTTTTTTGCGACCTGATGGTGTGGGTACATAAGGTAGGAAAAATAAAAAATAGATAAATGAGAAATTAGGTGTCTACAACTATGTAAGCCATCTATTAGTAAATTTAAAGTATTCACTATTTGGTGACATTGGTCTGTAACCTGTGGAATATAAGTTAATATCAGTTATATAAGTTTGTTAAGACTTATAAAATAAGTCAATAGTAATCAAAGGTACTTATCTACATAAAACCCTTACAAATCAAATTATTGTAGCAAAGACAAGTAATTTGTCTCGTAATGATTGCAGGTGAATTGTTAATTGATACGATTCTTCGTTTATTATGGATTAGTGTTATTTAGGAAAATATTGTTGTTAGTTAAAACCATAGTTACATGCATTAACGATAAAAGGACAATGATCATATAATTCAGAATAATGCATAACATGAAATGAATTATACCTTTTATACACTTCACATGATAGACATATTAAAGAAAACTATTTACCTATTTTTGAAATAAAAGGATTATATTCATTCTACATGCATACAAGTACTAAATATTTATCATTGCAATATCCATCTAAAAGTGCTTCTTATATATGAAAATAAATATACTTATTTCATGTTTACTTGACTAAGACCTTTTATAAAATCATATTAATGAACACTGAATGGTAACAAATTAATTTGATTGACTGGAGAATGATTATAACATGTACTCGTAAGTTACCCAAGCTACCTCATAACACATCACATACAGTTACATATTATTTAGAGTAACAATTTGTTCTCAGATCAAATCTTCTTTACAAATGGACCAAGTATTAATTAATCGCTTGTTGATAATAGGTGAAGAAATTAAAAAATTTACAGACTGTGCTCTCACACATAGCGCCAGTTATAATCATGATGATAGAACAAATGCTTGCATTGTCGCCACTAAACTTAAAACAATGTTGGGTAAATTCGGTCATGAATTGCATACTTACTTTAATACATCTCAAGAACCAGACATAGATGAAGTGTCTACCCTCACTACTATACAATTACATGGAGAGGAAGCATTAGTAGAACTTGAAGTTAAAATTGAGTTAGGGGCTATATCTCAAAACGGAGCTACAACCAGCGGTACATCTGCCATTCTCTCTAGCAAACTTCCGAAGCTATCCCTACCGGTCTTTGAAGGTGACATCCTTAATTGGCATCCATTTTGGGATCAATTTAGTTCAAATATAGATAAAAGGAACTTACCTGATGTAGACAAGTTACTATATTTAAAAGGTTCCCTCACTGGTGAAGCTAAGAATACTGTAGAAGGATTGGACACTACTAATAAAAATTATCAGATAGCAGTATCCTTACTCAAGCAAAGATATGGTAAAGAAAGCCAAGTTATTGATGCTCATTATGCAGCTTTATATAAAATCGAACCAGCGAAAATTAATGCAGATTGCAGGAAAACGCTCAATGAAATTGAAAGGCACTTAAGAGTATTAAGCTCCATGGGTGAAGACATTAATCATAATCATCTGCGATTCCTTATCATGGAAAAATTTCCAGCAGAAATACTCTATGATCTTAAAATGAAAATATCAAATGAGTCAGTTGAGGAAATAAGAAACAAATTAGATCTAATAATTGCTGCCAAAGAAGGTGTCTCAAAACCTATCAGCGACATGACATCAAAGGAAATTCATTATACAACGGAAGCATTGTATGTAAAAGATAATCAAATTGGATACAGGAATGATCAGATGATAAAACGAGGAAATACACCTTTCAAACAAAGAACAGAAGGTAGCACAGTTTCAAATTATCACCCCAAAAGAAAAGGATTGCATTGTATTTTTTGCCAAGGGGCACATTTTAACGATCAATGCTTTAAAGCCAAAGGTATTGAAGAAAGGAAGGCATTGTTAAATGGTTTGTGTCTTATTTGTTTCAAACAAAGACATCATGGTAAGGCCTGCTCCTTTGAAGTAGAATGTCCATATTGTAAGAAAAGAGGGGTTCATAACAGGGCACTGTGCCCAAAGAAATTTCAAACATCTACTAATACTTTACAAGCGAATTTAACCCAGAAAGGATATTCTATTTTTCAAACTGCAATAGCAAACATATATGGACAACGGGGAGAGTCGCATAAATGTAGAATTTTGTTTGATACCGGAAGTCAACGTAGCTACGTGACTGAGGAATTAGCGAAAAACCTTAATTTAACTACTATAGAAGAGGATTGTCTTTCAGTATTTACATTCGGATCCAAGTCACCTCAGGAGATAATCAGCCCAGTAGTAAAATTAAACATGAAGTCGCGTACAAACTACGATATAGTTCTCTACGCAAACGTCGTAATAACAATAGCTCATAACATACCTTGTCTAGAGACAGAGTTAAGACAGTACATAGGAAATGGAGTTATAGCAGATGACGGTTCTTTATCGGAAACCATAGACATATTGATAGGAAACGATTATTATTATTCTTTAATGTTATCTGGTAAAACAAAGCTAGCAGAAATTTTTTTCTTGATAGAATCTAAATTTGGATGGATACCATCAGGTAGTATACAGAAAAGATCTGCAGAAGTATTGTCAGTGATAACGTATGTTCAATCCTCTAGTGATACTAGATTGAGCTTACCAGATCCACCATTGGATAATGGCAACCAAAAATTGCTATGGGATTTAGAATCCATAAGTATTACAGATCCTCCCAATGTCAGCCGGGATGAAGAGGAAGTAAAGCAATTTAATGAAAATACGGAAATTGTCAATAATAGATATGTAGTGTGTTGGCCTTGGAATGAATATCCACCAAATTTAACATCGAATTTTGGACTTTCATTTGGACGTTTGAAGAATCTACTAAAACGCATAGATTCAAAAGCATTGATGTATATTTATGTGGACAATCTCGTCACCGGTGTGACAACACTACAAGAAGCAAGAGAATTGTATACGAAAACTAAAGAGGTATTTAAAGACATCTCCATGAATCTCAGAATGTGGAGTTCTAATTCGAAAGAATTCATGCAACAAATAATTGACACAAGTGAAGAAAAATCCGTAAAATTATTAGGTTTAGAGTGGTACCTAGCAGAGGACCTACTTACCTTAAGATATCAAAACAGGAAAGAAGCTAACACAAAGAGGGGCATCTTAAAAGTAATAGCGTCAATTTATGACCCATGTGGATATGCAGTTCCGATAATACTACCAGCCAAAATACTACTTCAAGATTTATGGAAAGCAAAGGTTACATGGGATGCACCACTCTCGAAAGAAAATATACTTAAATGGAATGAAATTCAGAAAAACCTAGATGTAGTTCAGAAAATTTCAGTACCAAGATATTATTTCAAAAACTCACACCAAAAGGAATGCCAAATCCACTGTTTTACGGATTCATCTATGAAAGCGTATGCAGCCGTGGTATATTTAGTTCAAAAACACGATATAAGCTTTGTTATAGGAAAGTCGCGATTGAGTCCATTAAAGGATCAAGAAAACCTGAAGATTCCACTTTGGAACTATTAGGAGTTCTCATAGGATCACGTCTCATCAAGTATGCAGTTAAGTATCTTAAGTTAAATATAACGCAACAATATCTCTGGACAGATAGTCAAATTGTAATTAGTTGATGTAATTCAGATAAACTTTTATCACCATTTGTCGCTAGATGAGTGAATGAGATCAAAAGCAATAAGAATTTAATCATCCGTTACGTCCCATAGCAGATAAACCCTGCAGATGTAGCAACTCGATCTGAAAGATCACAAAACGAAATTGACAAATGGTTGCAAGGACCAGAATTTTTGAAGAAAAATATAAATGACTGGCCAATAATGGTAACTATTACAAATTCTTGTTTGGCGGGGGAGGATCTCACGAAATCGAGTGTAGAGAAAACAATCGACCTCCAAACATCGAAAGAAACCACAAAAGGGATTAAACAGAACTCTGACATTAACATAAGATTAAAAGAAATACAAGAATCAACATTACAAACATTAAAAACTATTCAGTCTGAGTATTTCCCAGAAGAAACACAAGGAAATGAGACGAGTCTTAGCAGAAACTTAGGTTTGTTTAAAGATATTGACGATATATTGAGATGTAAAGGAAGATTAAGAAATGCAGATTGGTTATTTGATAAAAGATATCCTATACTCATTCCGAAAAATTGCAAGTTCACAGATAATGTTATTACGACGACTCATGAGAAAAATTACCAAGTAGGAAACTCTGTTTTTACAAGATCTATTACTCATCTGTATCCATTGGAAATTGAAGAAATGTACGAAGATGCTGTGCAACCGTCATCTGCAGAACCGCTTGTCATAAAGGACAAAGATGAAACCACTATCTCAGAAGTACCCATTGTAAACACAAAAGACACATTACAGGTTAATATAGAAACGCCTTTAACAAATAAATACGATGAATCCACAGAACCTTTTGAAACTAATTTGCAACCAATTCACGAGATCGAATTACCCATTGATGACAGCGCAGAGTCGATAATAAGTGATAGCACAGTAACAAATGAAATAAGCAATAATTTAGATGAACAGACAGTTAAAGGACCAGTCCGTACAGCAAAGGTCCAAGCATTGAAGAAGATAAGAGAATGGACAAAAGAGTTGACAAATCAATTTCTCTTCTCCTCTGGGCGGGAGTGTCGCGAAAGGTCGCGAAATCATTAAAAGTAACAACTAGCAACACCGAATGAAGTCTGTGCACTGTTATGTTGAGAGTACCGTGCGCAGAATGTATTTGAGCGAGTAGTTTCCTGTAGTGCCAACATTTCAGGACTTGCAAAGTTATAATATACTCGAAACAACGAACGCGCGCCATTTTAATTGGAACTTGTGAAGTTGTGTTCAACTTGAGATCTTCATACACATGTGAGTAGGCTTATAATGATTTCCTTACTATATGTGAGTTTGTTAAATATTCCATTCATATACATGTGAGTGAGCTTATAATGATTTCCTACCTATATGTGAGTTTGTTAAATATTCCATTCATATACATGTGAGTCAGCTTATAATAATTCCATACCTATTTTGGTTCACATTCCAAATCATGCATATGTGAGTAACCTTTCATGTTGTATTCTTTTCCGCGTAAAGATAGCATTTTATACACCAAATGAAACTGATGTGATTCAATTTGTTTTCATACGGTAAATGATCATTTACTTATTTAATAATTTGCTTATTTACTTATTACTATTACAATTTACTGACCCTCATTAAGCGTTATAAATATTTAACTGTGTAGACCATAATATGAAATAGTCTTTCACTCCCTCGGTGGTCGAGGGAGGAATTTAACTCCCACAAAGCGGTGACTTGGTGCGCTGGAGAGATTCCGTGTGGACAGCAAAGTAGGTTCGATCTCCCTCGGTAGTTGAGGGGGAAACCCTAAGACCCCACAAAGCGGTGATCTGGTTCGCCAGAGAGATTCCGTGTGGACAGTAACGTAGGTTCGATCTCCCTCGGTAGTTGAGGGGGAAACACTTTATACCACAAAGCGGTGATCCAGTGTGCCGGGGAGATTCCGCGTGGATAACCACAAAGCGGTGATCTAGTGCGCCGGAGAGATTCCGTGTGGACAGCAATGTAGGTTCGATCTCCCTCGGTAGTTGAGGGGGAAACCCTAAGACCCCACAAAGCGGTGATCTGGTTCGCCAGAGAGATTCCGTGTGGACAGCAAAGTAGGTTCGATCTCCCTCGGTAGTTGAGGGGGAAACACTTTATACCACAAAGCGGTGATCTGGTGCACTGGAGAGATTCCGTGTGGATAATAGACTTTGGTCTCTTACTCTCTCGACGATCGAGGGGAAATTTGGTCTCTTACTCTCTCGACGATCGAGGGGAAACTTTTAACCCAAGAACAATTTGTGGTAAAGCGAAACTAGTGCGGTAGATATGATTAATGTTTTTATATATAACGCCGCAGTAATACACGGACTTGAATTCATATTGATAAGACTGAATCTACCTTAATTTGCTACTCTAAATATAACCAAAGATAACCAGCACTTTAACTATCATGGTAGCTTGCTCACTGGCATTGTGATAGCAATGTCATAGATTCATTATAATTAACAGGAGCAGTCTCTCAAACGCTAGTATCAACCACCATCTGGGAGAGTGGCCTTGGAGGTCCACATAACATTGATGGTAGAACATTACAAGGTATGTCACGATGCTGTTGTTTTTCGTTTCTTTCCGACACACATAAATGCGAAGCAGATTTAATTATACTTGATGTTGTTCTCATATTAGAGATAACTAACAGTTTTACATAGGACATACTTATTTTTTATTTTTAATTACGTGTGCGACGGTCGCACATGTTACATAACATATTTTCGCCACTAAACCCCACAAGGGCGAAAACATGGTGGAGGTGCTGGGATATTGATCCCATAATAAAAATTTAAATTATTGTCGGAAAGAAGATGAATGCATTGTTGACATGTACCTAAACTAAAATGAGTGGTTGTTTTCTTCGTGTTTGTTTATTGCGATCTAGGAAAACACTCTCTAACTCGAAACTTTTAAAATTCTCATACAAATTGTATTTAAGTACTTGAAAGAACTATTATGACCCCTGCGTTGTCTAGAAGGAAAGTGAGGATTTCCTTTGAAACTTCGAGACATCCGGTGGATTTCTGACAAAAATAATAAACAAAAGAAAATTACAACTATTTTTGAGATACTGTAATGTGTGTCGTGTGTAACATTGTTCATTGATAATAACGCGCGTAAATATGACACGCGTGGTGTGCACAGAACAAAGGACATTAAAACATTATAGTTAGTTATTCAATTATTAAAGACAAGTTACATACTATTTTAATTATAAATTGTATTAAATTTAATAAAGTTAGGGATTTGAGGTAATCAACATCATTATTTAATCTGTTAATTTAGTTTTAAGGTACAGAATGTTTATCCGATTAAGTTTCGCGTTTCAGATTTAGTTTATAAGTACTTTACCGTGAAAGATTGTAATAGAATAATATTTTACATCCTCTCCGTGTGGATTAGAAGACACTCTTTTGACCGGAAACACTCGGCTAATATACGCGCTAGAGATGTGCGCGAGGGCTTTTTGCATTTATGACCGGATTTAGACTATGTTATCGATGAGTGTAGTCGATTGCATCAAATTTCAATTTTACAAATAATATTAGATTGCAAAATTTTATTGTGAATGCGATGATATATTAATACTCGGTTCAAGTAATAAATCTATTGAAATTATCTAGTTATGACCATGAGCTCCTCGTGCATTGGCAAATGCCACACGTATTGCAAACTTATGTCTTGAAATAATTTACCTCTGTCGATATATGACTTGACATATTTGATTATTGGCGACTAGTTAGCTTATATTTAGATATAGTATTGCACGCCACTCCGCCCGCATGAAAAGTGGTTTCCCGGGATAAATGGTAGCTTATAGCGCTCAATAGTAATCTAACTGCTTATTAGTGAAAGGATGTTCAAATTCTATTTAGTGGCTCCGGAGTTTTAGCGCGTTCAATCAAACAAACAAACTAGTTAACGTTATTATATGAGTATAGTTACTCTCTGGAACACGTTTATTAGACGATTATCAAATTTTAGTTTTGTTAATACAAACTGGCTACATCCCTAAAATCACGCGCCTACGCAGCGCACACGAAGCGGCCATTTTGTCAAGTTTCGTTTTTCCGTGCGTTCACTGCCCAGTAAATCAAGGTTTGCTTAACAATAACAGTTAACAGTGTGCTCCAGAACGGTGTGCTTTGGACAGTGTCCATAGGAATTAGGAATTATCGAGTACAATTAGGTAAGATATTTGCATTATGCTTGGCTCCAACTGTTACAACATGAACAAAGCTATTGCGTTCGTGGACTGCTTTGAATTCTCATTTCACATACGTTATATGCATAGAATTAACAATAAAGCTATTATGTGGTAATTATGGATACGTTATTATGGCATGTTTGGTTTTGCATCTTGGGTTTTGGTCACTTATTGCTATTTTGGCTAGCATACCTGTATAATTCATTAAATTTTGCTATATGCATTAAACATTATATTCATGCCTCCTTTTGCTTAATGAATTACTTCTGCATACAACTATTATTTGCTACATTCAGGCATACACCAGTAAATTGTTTTCTCCTAAGGTAAATTATGTACTATACAGGTACCTACCTATTCTTTTTTTTTTTTGCGACCTGATGGTGTGGGTACATAAGGTAGGAAAAATAAAAAATAGATAAATGAGAAATTAGGTGTCTACAACTATGTAAGCCATCTATTAGTAAATTTAAAGTATTCACTATTTGGTGACATTGGTCTGTAACCTGTGGAATATAAGTTAATATCAGTTATATAAGTTTGTTAAGACTTATAAAATAAGTCAATAGTAATCAAAGGTACTTATCTACATAAAACCCTTACAAATCAAATTATTGTAGCAAAGACAAGTAATTTGTCTCGTAATGATTGCAGGTGAATTGTTAATTGATACGATTCTTCGTTTATTATGGATTAGTGTTATTTAGGAAAATATTGTTGTTAGTTAAAACCATAGTTACATGCATTAACGATAAAAGGACAATGATCATATAATTCAGAATAATGCATAACATGAAATGAATTATACCTTTTATACACTTCACATGATAGACATATTAAAGAAAACTATTTACCTATTTTTGAAATAAAAGGATTATATTCATTCTACATGCATACAAGTACTAAATATTTATCATTGCAATATCCATCTAAAAGTGCTTCTTATATATGAAAATAAATATACTTATTTCATGTTTACTTGACTAAGACCTTTTATAAAATCATATTAATGAACACTGAATGGTAACAAATTAATTTGATTGACTGGAGAATGATTATAACATGTACTCGTAAGTTACCCAAGCTACCTCATAACACATCACATACAGTTACATATTATTTAGAGTAACAATTTGTTCTCAGATCAAATCTTCTTTACAAATGGACCAAGTATTAATTAATCGCTTGTTGATAATAGGTGAAGAAATTAAAAAATTTACAGACTGTGCTCTCACACATAGCGCCAGTTATAATCATGATGATAGAACAAATGCTTGCATTGTCGCCACTAAACTTAAAACAATGTTGGGTAAATTCGGTCATGAATTGCATACTTACTTTAATACATCTCAAGAACCAGACATAGATGAAGTGTCTACCCTCACTACTATACAATTACATGGAGAGGAAGCATTAGTAGAACTTGAAGTTAAAATTGAGTTAGGGGCTATATCTCAAAACGGAGCTACAACCAGCGGTACATCTGCCATTCTCTCTAGCAAACTTCCGAAGCTATCCCTACCGGTCTTTGAAGGTGACATCCTTAATTGGCATCCATTTTGGGATCAATTTAGTTCAAATATAGATAAAAGGAACTTACCTGATGTAGACAAGTTACTATATTTAAAAGGTTCCCTCACTGGTGAAGCTAAGAATACTGTAGAAGGATTGGACACTACTAATAAAAATTATCAGATAGCAGTATCCTTACTCAAGCAAAGATATGGTAAAGAAAGCCAAGTTATTGATGCTCATTATGCAGCTTTATATAAAATCGAACCAGCGAAAATTAATGCAGATTGCAGGAAAACGCTCAATGAAATTGAAAGGCACTTAAGAGTATTAAGCTCCATGGGTGAAGACATTAATCATAATCATCTGCGATTCCTTATCATGGAAAAATTTCCAGCAGAAATACTCTATGATCTTAAAATGAAAATATCAAATGAGTCAGTTGAGGAAATAAGAAACAAATTAGATCTAATAATTGCTGCCAAAGAAGGTGTCTCAAAACCTATCAGCGACATGACATCAAAGGAAATTCATTATACAACGGAAGCATTGTATGTAAAAGATAATCAAATTGGATACAGGAATGATCAGATGATAAAACGAGGAAATACACCTTTCAAACAAAGAACAGAAGGTAGCACAGTTTCAAATTATCACCCCAAAAGAAAAGGATTGCATTGTATTTTTTGCCAAGGGGCACATTTTAACGATCAATGCTTTAAAGCCAAAGGTATTGAAGAAAGGAAGGCATTGTTAAATGGTTTGTGTCTTATTTGTTTCAAACAAAGACATCATGGTAAGGCCTGCTCCTTTGAAGTAGAATGTCCATATTGTAAGAAAAGAGGGGTTCATAACAGGGCACTGTGCCCAAAGAAATTTCAAACATCTACTAATACTTTACAAGCGAATTTAACCCAGAAAGGATATTCTATTTTTCAAACTGCAATAGCAAACATATATGGACAACGGGGAGAGTCGCATAAATGTAGAATTTTGTTTGATACCGGAAGTCAACGTAGCTACGTGACTGAGGAATTAGCGAAAAACCTTAATTTAACTACTATAGAAGAGGATTGTCTTTCAGTATTTACATTCGGATCCAAGTCACCTCAGGAGATAATCAGCCCAGTAGTAAAATTAAACATGAAGTCGCGTACAAACTACGATATAGTTCTCTACGCAAACGTCGTAATAACAATAGCTCATAACATACCTTGTCTAGAGACAGAGTTAAGACAGTACATAGGAAATGGAGTTATAGCAGATGACGGTTCTTTATCGGAAACCATAGACATATTGATAGGAAACGATTATTATTATTCTTTAATGTTATCTGGTAAAACAAAGCTAGCAGAAATTTTTTTCTTGATAGAATCTAAATTTGGATGGATACCATCAGGTAGTATACAGAAAAGATCTGCAGAAGTATTGTCAGTGATAACGTATGTTCAATCCTCTAGTGATACTAGATTGAGCTTACCAGATCCACCATTGGATAATGGCAACCAAAAATTGCTATGGGATTTAGAATCCATAAGTATTACAGATCCTCCCAATGTCAGCCGGGATGAAGAGGAAGTAAAGCAATTTAATGAAAATACGGAAATTGTCAATAATAGATATGTAGTGTGTTGGCCTTGGAATGAATATCCACCAAATTTAACATCGAATTTTGGACTTTCATTTGGACGTTTGAAGAATCTACTAAAACGCATAGATTCAAAAGCATTGATGTATATTTATGTGGACAATCTCGTCACCGGTGTGACAACACTACAAGAAGCAAGAGAATTGTATACGAAAACTAAAGAGGTATTTAAAGACATCTCCATGAATCTCAGAATGTGGAGTTCTAATTCGAAAGAATTCATGCAACAAATAATTGACACAAGTGAAGAAAAATCCGTAAAATTATTAGGTTTAGAGTGGTACCTAGCAGAGGACCTACTTACCTTAAGATATCAAAACAGGAAAGAAGCTAACACAAAGAGGGGCATCTTAAAAGTAATAGCGTCAATTTATGACCCATGTGGATATGCAGTTCCGATAATACTACCAGCCAAAATACTACTTCAAGATTTATGGAAAGCAAAGGTTACATGGGATGCACCACTCTCGAAAGAAAATATACTTAAATGGAATGAAATTCAGAAAAACCTAGATGTAGTTCAGAAAATTTCAGTACCAAGATATTATTTCAAAAACTCACACCAAAAGGAATGCCAAATCCACTGTTTTACGGATTCATCTATGAAAGCGTATGCAGCCGTGGTATATTTAGTTCAAAAACACGATATAAGCTTTGTTATAGGAAAGTCGCGATTGAGTCCATTAAAGGATCAAGAAAACCTGAAGATTCCACTTTGGAACTATTAGGAGTTCTCATAGGATCACGTCTCATCAAGTATGCAGTTAAGTATCTTAAGTTAAATATAACGCAACAATATCTCTGGACAGATAGTCAAATTGTAATTAGTTGATGTAATTCAGATAAACTTTTATCACCATTTGTCGCTAGATGAGTGAATGAGATCAAAAGCAATAAGAATTTAATCATCCGTTACGTCCCATAGCAGATAAACCCTGCAGATGTAGCAACTCGATCTGAAAGATCACAAAACGAAATTGACAAATGGTTGCAAGGACCAGAATTTTTGAAGAAAAATATAAATGACTGGCCAATAATGGTAACTATTACAAATTCTTGTTTGGCGGGGGAGGATCTCACGAAATCGAGTGTAGAGAAAACAATCGACCTCCAAACATCGAAAGAAACCACAAAAGGGATTAAACAGAACTCTGACATTAACATAAGATTAAAAGAAATACAAGAATCAACATTACAAACATTAAAAACTATTCAGTCTGAGTATTTCCCAGAAGAAACACAAGGAAATGAGACGAGTCTTAGCAGAAACTTAGGTTTGTTTAAAGATATTGACGATATATTGAGATGTAAAGGAAGATTAAGAAATGCAGATTGGTTATTTGATAAAAGATATCCTATACTCATTCCGAAAAATTGCAAGTTCACAGATAATGTTATTACGACGACTCATGAGAAAAATTACCAAGTAGGAAACTCTGTTTTTACAAGATCTATTACTCATCTGTATCCATTGGAAATTGAAGAAATGTACGAAGATGCTGTGCAACCGTCATCTGCAGAACCGCTTGTCATAAAGGACAAAGATGAAACCACTATCTCAGAAGTACCCATTGTAAACACAAAAGACACATTACAGGTTAATATAGAAACGCCTTTAACAAATAAATACGATGAATCCACAGAACCTTTTGAAACTAATTTGCAACCAATTCACGAGATCGAATTACCCATTGATGACAGCGCAGAGTCGATAATAAGTGATAGCACAGTAACAAATGAAATAAGCAATAATTTAGATGAACAGACAGTTAAAGGACCAGTCCGTACAGCAAAGGTCCAAGCATTGAAGAAGATAAGAGAATGGACAAAAGAGTTGACAAATCAATTTCTCTTCTCCTCTGGGCGGGAGTGTCGCGAAAGGTCGCGAAATCATTAAAAGTAACAACTAGCAACACCGAATGAAGTCTGTGCACTGTTATGTTGAGAGTACCGTGCGCAGAATGTATTTGAGCGAGTAGTTTCCTGTAGTGCCAACATTTCAGGACTTGCAAAGTTATAATATACTCGAAACAACGAACGCGCGCCATTTTAATTGGAACTTGTGAAGTTGTGTTCAACTTGAGATCTTCATACACATGTGAGTAGGCTTATAATGATTTCCTTACTATATGTGAGTTTGTTAAATATTCCATTCATATACATGTGAGTGAGCTTATAATGATTTCCTACCTATATGTGAGTTTGTTAAATATTCCATTCATATACATGTGAGTCAGCTTATAATAATTCCATACCTATTTTGGTTCACATTCCAAATCATGCATATGTGAGTAACCTTTCATGTTGTATTCTTTTCCGCGTAAAGATAGCATTTTATACACCAAATGAAACTGATGTGATTCAATTTGTTTTCATACGGTAAATGATCATTTACTTATTTAATAATTTGCTTATTTACTTATTACTATTACAATTTACTGACCCTCATTAAGCGTTATAAATATTTAACTGTGTAGACCATAATATGAAATAGTCTTTCACTCCCTCGGTGGTCGAGGGAGGAATTTAACTCCCACAAAGCGGTGACTTGGTGCGCTGGAGAGATTCCGTGTGGACAGCAAAGTAGGTTCGATCTCCCTCGGTAGTTGAGGGGGAAACCCTAAGACCCCACAAAGCGGTGATCTGGTTCGCCAGAGAGATTCCGTGTGGACAGTAACGTAGGTTCGATCTCCCTCGGTAGTTGAGGGGGAAACACTTTATACCACAAAGCGGTGATCCAGTGTGCCGGGGAGATTCCGCGTGGATAACCACAAAGCGGTGATCTAGTGCGCCGGAGAGATTCCGTGTGGACAGCAATGTAGGTTCGATCTCCCTCGGTAGTTGAGGGGGAAACCCTAAGACCCCACAAAGCGGTGATCTGGTTCGCCAGAGAGATTCCGTGTGGACAGCAAAGTAGGTTCGATCTCCCTCGGTAGTTGAGGGGGAAACACTTTATACCACAAAGCGGTGATCTGGTGCACTGGAGAGATTCCGTGTGGATAATAGACTTTGGTCTCTTACTCTCTCGACGATCGAGGGGAAATTTGGTCTCTTACTCTCTCGACGATCGAGGGGAAACTTTTAACCCAAGAACAATTTGTGGTAAAGCGAAACTAGTGCGGTAGATATGATTAATGTTTTTATATATAACGCCGCAGTAATACACGGACTTGAATTCATATTGATAAGACTGAATCTACCTTAATTTGCTACTCTAAATATAACCAAAGATAACCAGCACTTTAACTATCATGGTAGCTTGCTCACTGGCATTGTGATAGCAATGTCATAGATTCATTATAATTAACAGGAGCAGTCTCTCAAACGCTAGTATCAACCACCATCTGGGAGAGTGGCCTTGGAGGTCCACATAACATTGATGGTAGAACATTACAAGGTATGTCACGATGCTGTTGTTTTTCGTTTCTTTCCGACACACATAAATGCGAAGCAGATTTAATTATACTTGATGTTGTTCTCATATTAGAGATAACTAACAGTTTTACATAGGACATACTTATTTTTTATTTTTAATTACGTGTGCGACGGTCGCACATGTTACATAACATATTTTCGCCACTAAACCCCACAAGGGCGAAAACAGGCTACTTCGGAAAGTTCGTGTTTTATGCATTGTTTTTGTCGAATTTGAGGATATTTATAGCTTTGAGGGTACAAAACATGTACTCAGATCCCCCTTACACACAATTGTTGAAAACTGGGGACCTTTTTTTTGTTTTTGCTCTTCGCATCCCCACTCAAGTGGGCGACTTTAAGCTACTTCGAATTTTCGCCGCGTTGGACCACTACAAATTATAAATTAGGGAGGTTTTATTTGCTCCTTCACCTCTCCATATACGAAGAGGCGACTTTAGGCTACTTCACATTGAATTTTCGGTGACTTCAACCGTCAAACATCTGGCAGCACTGCTATATGGTCCAAATCAGCATTTTCCTGTTCACAATGAGAACAACGGCTATCTCTGTTAATGTGGAGTCTACAATAAAAAAAAAGTTAGTTACAAGTTACAAGAATAAAAAAAAATGTTAGTGTTAGTTCATAAGTTCATAGTTGTCAGGAGTTTTGGCGGGAACGTGGAAGTGTCATGAGGTGCTCTTGTTTTAATTCATTATTTTGGTGATACTTAGTGTATTGAATAATTATTGTGGTATATTATCCAATGTAGTTCTACTAACCTTTAAGTATGGACGTCATTTTTTCTTAACACTACTGTGGACGTGTAGTCTCACAGGCTCCTATATGTACACACATTTTTTTCGGGGAGTTCAATATAAGATCGCTTTAAAACTGATTGAATATTGAAGTTATGGGGTTTAACAATAAAATAACGTGCTTATACAATCAATTTTCATTTAAAAAAATATAAAAATTTTAAAAATCATAAATATTGGCACTTTTCAGTCTAAATCTACTAAGGTTGCATTTTTAGGTATTAAAAACAGCCAAACTTATTCCTATAACAAAATAATTCTTCTTTTCTCAAAATATAATATATAAGAAACCAAAAACACAAAATACCTACTTCAAGTAACAAATATAAAAAAATTTGACAACAGTCTAATAACGTAAATTTATTGGCAGTCAGTGCACAAAGATCTAGAACATTGGAGACACACAGGTTTGTTGCACCCAACACAAACATGGGTAGTCATCCTATGTTTTTTCACGGGACAGAATCTACATGCTTTTTTAGTTCCTTGACTGGTTTCTTGATCCTGGGACCTGGACTTCTTCTGTAACCATATCATTACCTAAAACTCGAGTCATGGTGAACCTCAGCTCTCTTGGCAATCGTGTATATTATATTGTGGGGTACGGACCCTAGCCGAAGGCGGCGTCTTCTCACATTTATACCTATTTTGGCCGTTGTAATAGCTAGTTGTCACTAACTCGGATAGTAGAACGTTGTTCGAACTATCACTACCCGATTCTTCTCCTAGGTTCTGGTTCTGGTCCTGGTCGTGATCTCGGTCCTGGTTTTCATCATTGTCACATTCATGATTTTGTATCAGTTCGGACTCCAATATAAAAAAAAATCTTCCATATTCTCTTCATTGTCAGACCGATCCGAAGCTACCAACAACTCACTCACTTTTTGTTCGAAAGATGGATCTCCTGCACAAAAAGTTTTTCTCGCAGAGCTTTGAACAGAACTCGTAGATAATTGTTTTGATTTCGAATTACCGGGCATTATTGTTTTTTGAAATTTTGTACAATAAAATCCGAAACAAACATAATCGTTCTTATAAAATATACCATAGGGCAAAAATGGACGTGTAGCCTGACAGGCTCCGGTCAAAATTTTGATGGTCATTACTTGCGTGATATTTATCGGAAGACGCAAACTCTTCCCTCGTTGGTAGTTTTACAACTAAAAGAAAAGCTACTGAGCCGCTCAATCGCGGGGAGTGGGGGGAATTAGGTGAAACTAAGAAAACGAAAACATCGAGTAGCCTGTCAGACTCCACGTCCATACTTAAAGGTTAAAGTGCTCAAATGAAGTGAATTGAAATAACTGTGCCAATCAAGTGTTTTTCGTTGCCGCCAAAACTCCTTAATAAAGTCTTGGTAAGGTAGCCACTACTTTACTACGACGTAGGGAAGAAAAAAAAAACAACCTAAAATATTACTTAAGACGAGGCTGTATGGGCTAGAACCCTTCGCCTTCCCTATAAGGGAAAAAAAAGTCATAGTTGTCTTTTGTCAGTTGTCAGTTGTCAGTTGTCAACGCGCCCGGTAATGCTAGAACAAAAAATATCGACCATAGAAACTGACAGTGCAAGAATCTCAACTGACATTCCGCGCCCCTCTTTCGTCGTCTTCACCCCCGCCAAGAACAGTCGCCATTTTGACCATGTGTCACTGTCAAAAAAGGCAAGCGTCGGCCATCACCTCTTTAAATCCACAAATACAGTAATATCCAGTCAATGTAATTTCAACATTTTTAACAATATTACGATGGTGTTGTGTATCCAAGTGGAATAGTTTACGACAAGACGTGAAATTGCATCAATTTCCCGCAAGGAAAGAGATTAAAATCCGGTGGATACAGTGCATAGGTAGTGAAAATGGATGCTGATAAGCAATAATGTGTCAACCCACAAAAAATCAAATTCAAAGATATTGATATATTATTATAAAGCGTCCCGTATTTAACATTTTGAAAAAGAGCTTCAAGGCACTTAAAATAAGTAAACATGAAAAAAAATGATAAATATGATAAAACAAATTGGGAATCACGAATACAGTATTTGACAATAATCCTTTAAGTTGCTTAACACGGTCAATATTCAAAACAACGCCATCTGTCGTCGCCACAAATATGTTATGAGACTTGACACTGTTTCGCTAAATGTCATTCAGCATTACCGCGCAGCGCCAAACAACGAAGTCTACGTAAAATAAGAAATTATAAACTAATAATCAGATTTTACTCACTAAAATACTTTTATAAAGAGTTATTGTAGTGAATTGTAAGCAACCCACGTTTGGCTCATCAAGGTAAGTCAGTAATTATTCTGTTATATTAAGATTTTCATAGGTAATTATTTTGTAGGTTATGTTGCCGGTTTCAATCAGAAAAGAATAATTAAATAATTGTGTAGATGTATATCGTAAACTTAAGGTTTTGTTTTATGCTAAAATAATATAATTTTGTCCTATCAGATTGAATTATTGTAACTAGACCTGATTACTCACTTAATTCATTATTGTTAAATAAAAAACAATACTGTATATTGTACTATGGAGCATAACACATTGTTGCTAAACAAATAAGGACCTTTGAGTAAGACTTATAGCACAGTTTACGGTGCTTAACATATTATTACTGAATGTTGGTCAGCTTTTATGAGAAATAATTTGTATTTTAAGAACCTTAAAATATAATTGATAAAATCGTTACTATTATACATTCTATTTTGTTATAGAGAGATGTCACCGCCAAAATCAAGGGCTAAATTACTGGTCAATCTTGCAAAATGCAATACAAATGATGATTTTAAAGAAAACACTGAACCTGCTAACTCAAATAAATCTCCAGATATGTCTATACTTCATATACGAACTGATCAAGATTTAAATAATTCTATCGAATTGCAAAACTCCAGCTGTAATGGTTCGCTTACGTATATATTACCAGATAATATTACAATAGAGAGCATTTCACCAGTGATTGAATTATTTGATAGCTCAGAGATAAATATTTTACCCGAGCCTAATGATGTTGAGATTCCCTTAAACTCAGTAGATAAAATTGACCTTTTATTACCGTCCATTGATGAAAGAAATCAGAAGTTTGTAAACGATGAAGAAAATTATAATAAGAACCAACAAATCGATACTGTTACTAATTTCCATACAAAAAAAAATTCTAACGATAGTGACGAAGATCTGAACAAACCATTTAAGATATTAGCTAATAAAAATAACGAAACTAGTTTAAACACAATTGAAGAAAAAGAGAATTTGGATAATAATATTTCTAGTCTTGTTGAAGAAAGTCTTCCTTGCTCTACTATTGATGAAGAATATGTACAAGCTACTTATAATATTTTAAATTCTGTTGAGAATCGCAATAACATCGAAGACCCTGATTACATACATGAAACCAACAACGATGATTCTGAAGAGCCGTCATCAACATACAATGGTAGACCTAAGAAAGGACGCAAGAGAAAATTCATAGACCAGAACAGCAGTATAAGAAAAAAAAAAGCGAATAACAATCAGGATTACTTCAGTGCGAAAGGAAAAAAAGTTAGTGCGAAAGAATTTAACAGTAGCGATTGTAGATGCCCTTTAAAATGTACGGAAAAACTATCTATTGATGAACGTAAAAAAGAATTTGAAAGATTTTGGAGTTCTGGTTCTTATGAAGCAAGGTGTGCAATGATACAGGGTAGTGTTATTGAAGTTAAAAAGAAAAGATGCTATTCCATACTTTCTAAGCGAGCTTTTAGTAGAAAATACAAAATATGTAATACTCCAGTCTGTAAAAAGGCTTATTTAATTACACTTGGTATTAGCCAATCAAGAATCGATGTGGCTCTTAACAAATTTAGGGAGCAAGCTCCTATTGTTGATAAAAGGGGCGTTAAATCTGGGGGCAGAAATGCAATTGATCCGCAACAATTGCTACAAATAAAAGAATTTATAAAAAGCTTGCCTAAATATTCTTCCCATTATTGTCGAGACAACACATCAGCGATCTTTTTAGCTCCAAATTTGAACTTATCCATTATTTATGATCTGTATAAAGAAAAATACCAGAATCATGTTAGTTTTTCTAGATTCAGGCTTTCTTTTTACAAAGATTTTAATCTTAGATACAAAAAACCACAAAAAGATACGTGCTTGCGTTGTGACTTATACAAAGCAAACAAATCCTGGCGCTAACGGTGAACAATTGTCTTCATTAGAAAATGAACACAAAGCTCATTTGGATCATGCCTACAAATTAAGAGATCAAATGAAAAAAGACTTGGCTGCTGCTAAAACCAATGCTTCAATAGAAACGCTGACCTTTGATTTAGAAAAAACGCACTGTTTACCGCGATTACCGACAAGTGTAGTATATTATAAACGTCAACTAAACCTTCACAACTTAGGCATACATTGTGGATCTGATGGAAAAGGATATTTTCATGTTTGGCTAGAGCATGAAGCAGGGCGTGGAACCCAAGAGGTGGGATCTTGTTTAAAAAAGTTTATTCTTGCGCATTTGAAACCTGATGTAACTCAGCTGATACTCTGGGCTGATTCATGTGGCGGACAAAATAGAAGCATCAAAATGATCCTGATGCTTCTACATATTTTACATAGTCATACAACGTTACAAAAAATAACCATAAGATATCTTCAGCCAGGACATACTTACCTACCGAATGACTCGGAGTTTGGAGATGTTGAATGTGCCTTAAAATCACAGATTCGATTATATACCGCAGACGATTATATTTCTGTGATGGAGAACTGCCGCCGCAAGAACAAATTTGTAGTTACTAGGCTTCAAAAAAATGATTTTAAATCGGTAACACCATTAGAAAACAGTATTACAAACCGAAAATTTGATGGAAATAAACAAAAAATATCTTGTCTTTCAACTTTTGAAATAGAATTACGCCGTGATGAACCATCAAAACTTTTCATGAAATCAAATCTCGAGGAGGAACCTCAGGTGATTGATATATCAAAAGGTGGAAAGGGTCGGAAACAGAAACCGAATTTTGCACTGGATCTTCCTATCCTATACCCAAATGGTCGTGAACTATCAGCTGCAAAAATTCAAGATCTAAAAGAATTGTTAAAGCTAATTCCAACAGATGCAAAAGGCTTTTATAGTTTCTTGAGGAATGCTGCATCAAGTGATTTCATTGATGATACTGAAGGCTTGGGAAGTTATATTGATTATAAGATAGAGGAAAATTATATTGAAGATTAAGGGGCCGTATCTCTAATGCGCCGAAGATGGCCTTTTTAAAAAAAAAAAAAAAAAAAAGGGGCCGTATCTAAAATTGCGACAATTAAAATATATAAAATAAGCAGTTGATTAATATCTAGTACATAACATCATCGTAAAGATTATTTCAATCCTACTTCCTACTAATATTATAAAGGCGAAAGTTTGTAAGAATGTATGGATGTCTGGATGTTTGTTCCTCTTTCACGCAAAAACTAATGATCGGATTTCGATGAAATTTGGCATACGGGTAGATCATGTCCTTGATTAACACATAGGCTACCTTTTTATCCCGGGAAAATATAAAGCGGGCCTTTTATACCGAAAAAACTTTTTAACGCGGGGGGAGCCGCGGGCAAAAGCTAGTACTAAATAAAATAAACTGTTTTTCATATCTTTCTTTAATTTCAAGCTATCCACTAAGTTCTAACGCCCATTTTAGAAATTTTATTGTACAGAGACTCAAATTCGCTGCCGCTTTTGGTCAAAATCGTGCTTAAAAACTGAACGAAACATTTAAAAGTTTTATTTAAAACTGGATTTGCCCCGCGGCTCCGCCCGCGTTTAAAAGTTTTTCCGGGATAAAAGTCCCGCTTTATATTTTCCCGGGATAAAAGTAGCCTATGTGTTAATCCAGGACATGACCTATCCGTGTGCCAAATTTCATCGAAATCTGTTCAGTAGTTGTTGCGTGAAAGAGTAACAAACATCCAGACATCCATACATCTATACATCCATACATACTTACAAACTTTCGCGTTTATAATATTAGTAGGATTATTAGGACTATTTTACAAACTAAAAGTGCTTAGATATTATTTTTATCAATATTCATTTATGTTCCTCAACATACATTTATTCTAATTAAATCCTATTATCGGTATTTAGCAAAATAGTGTTAAGTTCCTTAATTTCCTGTTTCAATTATTAAAGTGGTTTTTATATTTTGCAATATGCAAGAATCCCTTTTTTCTTCCAAAGTTTCCTACCTTTTTCTTTTTTTGTGATACCAATCTATTTTTAATCTATTATTCATTTTATCAAATAGAGAAAGAATAGGTGGCTATATATTTATTCAAACAAATTTATTAATAATTAGTTTGACATCTAAAGTCGCCATTTTCTCAAAACTAAGTTCATGGGGGTTAACACATTATCGCTTATCAGCATCCAAATGTTTGTGATACAAAGAACATGTATGTTTGCCATAAGCATTTTGAGCAAAGATTTATTTACCAGGCAACAAAACGCTTGAAGAGTGAAGCCTATCCAGGTTTATTTTTTACAGACTTGGAGATTTCTTCAGGAAATTCGTCATTGGTTTATGAAGAAACAGGTAACTTATCTTTCAGAACCGAAGATACTTTTAAGATATAGCTAAATTGTTTTTAATATTATATGTCTTGTCTTTTCTAGTTCCTCTGAAGTACAGAAATCATGATTATGCACGAAAGCGACACATTGACCATACATACTCAAAAACTGAAGAAAGTATCCCGTTTAAAGTGGCATGCTCTGAAGTCAATGGTATGTAGTAATTTATGTATATGTGTAATCTAAATTCTAACACACACACACTCACGCCTATTATCCCCGGAGGGGTAGACAGAGGCGCAACTAGTGCACCCACGTTTTGCCTTTATTCAGTCCCATGATGTGATAGGGGGCGAGCCTATCGCCATATAAATTCTAAAGTTGCCTGCCATCTGGTGAGCAGCTGGCTTGTCTCTATTAATTAGTCATCAACTTTGCTGTGTGTCTGAAGACAGTCATGGGTAGAATTATAAGCATAAGAACAAGATCTGTCCTAAAGTAATGACAAGGCCAAAAAGTATACTGTGTTTATTGATAGATTTGAATAATAATTGGTAAATGTTAGATGTTTTATTGTTTTTTTTTAGTGATTTGTAAGTCAAGACAGTCTGCTGCTGTGACCTCCGGAACTGAGATCCAGGGTACACAAGGTATTTATTTGTTTGAAGTTTGTTGTATTGTGGTCCTACAAAGTCTTTGTTGACTATTTTTTTATGTATAATATTTTGTTTTATTTTCAGCTTCATCATACAAAACTCCAAAAAAGTTGGTCAGAAGGTGATTAATAAAAACATTGGGCACCTTATCTCCACAATGTCAACTAATCTATAATGAATATAAGAAAGCAAAACGTATAAGTAATTATAAATCCAGAGCGCAGAAGGCATTGGTATTCAGTAAAGTCTTTAAAGGGTTTAACTAAAAATATAAATCCTTTAACTAAGAAAGTTCTGTGGAAATTATGCTATAAAAATAAAAAGGCACGTAGATTTACAATGGATAAAATTAATTTAATTTTATTTTATTTTTTTCTTAACTCTGATGTTATTGAAAACTTTTTTGGACTGCCTCGGTGGTGTAGTTGTATTACAGTACGACTGCCAAGCTGAGGTCTCGGGTTCGATCCCCAGGTCGGGCAAAGTGATATTGAGTTTTTCTACTCAGTATCAGCACGGAGTCTGTAATTTGTGCCCGATATGCCGATAGGCTCGCCCCCTATCACATCATGGGACGGAATGATGGCGAAAAGTGGGTGCACTGGTTGCACCTCTGCCTACCCCTTCGAGGATAACAGGCGTGAGTGTATGTATGTATGTATGTTTTTTGGACAAGTACAGGCATACAATTATTATAGATTTAATAATCCGACTGCCCACTCTTATTAACATTTAAAGCTTTATTAATAACAAGATTTATAAGTTTTAATTGTGAAGATTTTAGTATCAATATTTTAAATTTAGAATCCTTGTTTGAAAATGTGAATTCTGCACCAACGATGAACTCTAAATTAGATAGTTCAGATATAACTGAAAATATTGAGTTTAGTAATGAAGAGAATATTCATGAACAAGCCAGACGAGAATGGTGAAATTTTCATTCAATGGCATACACAGAAGGGTGGGTAACAAGGAAAGTGCTTTCTAAAATTAATAATTGTGCAGAATGTAAAAGCAATCTTTTAAGTGAATAATAATATTCACAATTTCATAGTAGAAAAAGAATATAAAAGTTGTAAGAATGCAAGAAAATTAAGTTATCCCCATGAAAACATTGTTATAAGTTTTGGTAATGTAATTAAAATTACACACGAATATTTGGAACAACCAGGACATCAAAATAATATTAGTAAAAACATTAAACAAAGTATATGTTCCAAATATTCTTTTGAATTGCCATTCTCACAAAAACTTAGGGCGGTATTAATAAATGAATCTCAAGTTTGAGTTACATCTCAAGTAGACGTAATGTATGAAGAGTTCAATACATTATGTCTACTTGAGATGTAACTCAAACTTGAGATTGGTTTATTAATACCGCCCTTAGACCCTGAATATTTGTTAGACATAAGTATTAGACTCTGTACTTTTATTGGTGCAATGTAATATACAAAATATTAAAAGGGATAGACATCATAAGGGCCGAAAAATATAAATTAAAAAAAATGCAGAAGAAAGCATTGCTTAAATTTAAGAAAAAGTTCAAAAATAAAAATATAAAATAAAAACCTGTTTTATTTCAACATGTAAATTTTTTCCTTAATATTAAATATTTTTTTAAGGAAAGGAAAGAACCTAATCACTAAATAATCAGCAAGGCTGTATGGGCCTGAAAAAATATTCCATCATGGGCTGCATGGTTTTGTTCCTTTGCCTATACTACAAATGTCCGTAAAAAAACAATTAAATGTCATCTGACAAACTTGCAAGTCTCCTTTACGGTTCAAAGATAATGTATCCGACATGGCGGTCTGAACGTAGTTCTTCTGAGTAGTCTGTGGTTGTCAACGAACGTCAAACGTGGGAGAATCACGATGGGCGATACGGCAGCCGGAGACATCCAAAACTTAAATATTAACGAAAAGGCAGGCTTTTAACCAATAATATTTATCTTATCAGTGTAAACATAGTGTTATTTACAATGTTAAAATTGTTCAACTTCCGTGGGGGTTGCGTGGTCCGCTTCAAAGAGGGCTACACTTTTGCCACATGGGTTTGTACTCTGTAGGAATTTCGTCAGCAACATCATTGCCTCATAAAACTGTTGGAAAGTTATATATTCTAATTATCCACGTGTAATGTGCCTCTATTTTGATTCCATGGTGAAAAAATGTCATCAAACTACTTACTACGCGATTTTAGTTCTAGCTTCATAGTTTTTTTTACATCTGCGTTCTCTACGCCAATTAGATTCCGATATTCATGTTTTATAGTTATTGCCTTTGTGTTCTGCAATGATTCTTTATTAGCTAAAGTTCCTGTAAATGTATTTTTCACATATAAATTATCATCACACGGCATCACAAATGTAACGCGTAATTTTTTGGTTATATTTTGCAACGTAGGCATGTTTATATGAGATAATGTACCCATGTTAATCGGTCATTCTTGACAAATTGTACAAAACTACCATGAGCGAAGTCTGCCAACCCGCACTAGGCCAGCGTGGTCGACTAAGGCCTAACCCCTCTCAATAGTAGAGGATGTCAGTCCTCAGCAGTGGGCAGTTTATAATACAGGGCTGATTGCATTGCATTGCATACCATCTCCTTACAAGTAGGAAATGATTAATGTCTAAGAAATACTAGATTATTCATTTTATTTTGCATACTTATTGTACATAATAGGATGTAGCTAACTAACCTGAGGGCAAAGATCAGAGCTAGAGCATTCATTTAACAAGGAGATGGGATGACCAGGCGAACCCTTTGTTGGCCATACATGTGCAACTGGTCATAAACTTTTATTAAAACCTATATGACTTGCGATTGCTGTCATCACATTCTACGATAATGACATTAAGTCGTGCTCCACAGAAATTGTGATTTTAGTTGTGTTATTGTGTATAAGGCGACCTTATATTCAGCCCTGCATGTGCAGATTTTTATGTTAAATGTGTGCTATCCATGTCTACCTCGCACCCCGCAGGGTTGAAAAAAAAAAATGTTTGCGCAGTATTGCCATATGTGTCCTTTAGTTAAATAGTCTAAGGATCCAGAGCATTAGCTGGCGAATTTTAAAACAGGCCTTGACTCATGAAATTAAAGCATGTGTTTGGAAGATAGTTATCTTCTTCCCTTGGCGCAATGCCCTAACTCTCAAGTAGTCTTAATTTTATAAATACCATCTGCAAATACTTGTAATATTGCATGAGAAAAAATGCAAATTAGTTATAATGTCAAGGTTACTGATTCATCATGCAGTGAATGTAATTTAACTTATATTTTAATATTAAATGTATTTTTTTTGGCAATTGAACAGTTTTTGGTAAAAAGATCAAGTTGTACAGCGGTTTGTTTCAAGTATACCGTATGACATCTAAATCACTCCAAATATATAGCATTGGTGTTGTATTTGAAAAGACACTTAAACGAAAAGATTCATTTTAATAGGATTATTATTGTGAACATTACACAAACAATATCCTGATGGCAGCTCTAAAACATATTTTCGACATTGCCAAAATAAAGTGAGCATTGTTACATTATTGATGTGCATAACTTTACATAATATTTTTCTACTAGAAGTTTAAGATATTTTACTATCACACAAACTTTAAAATAAAGTATATTTTGAATGGTTTTTACTTTTATAACTAATTTTCCTAGTTATATTTTCCATTTCACATTTCCTTTATGCATATTAGATAGCATAACTAAAGTCAACAGTATGGGGCAATGATAAAAATACCCTCTTTTCCATTAAAAAATCTAGATAATTTGGAAGCAAACAAAAAATGTGTAATTTTCACTTAGATTTAAAATCATCTTTTACAGTCAAAAACCAAAGCAATGAAGGAGAAAAAGAAGAAAGCAGAAGATTCCGGGGCAGTCTCAGAACTAAGCCCATGGCCCGAGTACATACAGAAACGTATCACACTCTGGGACAAATTCAAACAACAACATGCAGAGCGACTGGCTTCGAAACCGGAGATGAGTGTTGTGGTAACTTTGCCTGATGGGAAGACTGTGGAAGCCAAGGCGTGGAAGACTACACCGTACGATGTAGCCAAAGGCATCAGGTATGTTCATCTACTACATAGCATTGCTTGGCTAGCTGGTGGTAGTTTTCATATTTAAATCACTATAATATTCCCAACAGACTGGAAGTTCAAGCAACATGGCTCTTTGCATTTTAATGCAATTTTATTTTATTTCACCAAACAGATAAAATTATGCAATAAAAAATAATTTAAAAATATGAGTTATGTAAACATAATGTGAAATATAAAGCTCCTTTCACATTTTAAAGCATAATATCTATAGCAATTATAAGCATTGTGTATGCAAAAAAATCAAAATCCTTATATAAATATATGCTATAACACAACTAATTGCTAAAGAAGCTTTACGAGCACCATTTCACATTACCGTATAGTAATAAAGTACCTTATTTGCCTGCACACCAGCGAGTTTTGGAGTGAATAGTAAGTATTCTTGACAAATTGATGAGTGTGGCTGGCTGCTTTTGTGGCATACTATAATTACATATGTATAGGTTTATGATAAAAAATCTGACTAAATTCAGTATGATCCATCTGTTGCATGTATATCCGTATTTCCCTGTCAAAAATAAGAGATGTTAGGATTATTTTGCATAACCTTGGTATCATAAAAATATATGTCATGTAGATTTTCTACCAATTAGGACTGCAAAAAATCAAAAGTAATTTGCTGTAGTGTCCATTGAGAAATATTTATTACAATTTATATGCATTTACTTAATATTAAATTGCTTTGTGAGAGTTTGCAATTACTAAACAAACAAGTTTATTAAAGAAGTTTATGAGCCATTAAAATATTTAGCTACTATAATCTGACAACTATGTTGATTAAATGTAAATATTGCATGGCTTATACAAAAGTAAACTAGGACAGTATAAATATAATGTCCATTGTATAACTGTACAGCTTTATGATGTATATCTACCAACTTCTGCTACCAGCTGACTTATAAGACTTATATGACTGAACTTATATACTGCCCACTGCTGAGCACTGACCTCCTCTACTACTGAGAGGGTTTAGGCCTTAGTCCACCACGCTGGCCTAGTGTGGGTTGGCACACTTCATACACCTTCGAAATTCTTATAGAGAACTTCTTTCTCAAGTATACAGGTTTCCTCACAATTATTTCCTTCACCATTAAAGCAAGTGATAATTCACAAGGAATTTTTTATAGGTTTTTTTTTAAAGTTATACACATTATAACTTTTAAAAAATACTTTAAATAAATTCTTTGTGAATTATCGCTTAAAAAATCAGAGGTGCGCGTGCCCTTCAGTTTTGAACGTGGACTTTCGTCTCGGCAGTCCGTCCCACTCCCAACTAGGCTATCGCCGCTTCTTACCTACCAACACTATATATTAATTACAAAACAGTGTATGTTGATTACATACTGCTTCCAAAGTCACAAAGAAACAGCTGTATAATTATGACTAAATAATATTAAACAAAACAAGACAAGCCAATGTAGAATTAAAATACATGGACATAATTTTTAGACATCACAATTTGAGCTTGAAAATAACATAAAAATATTAAAAACATGCCAACGGAAAGCTAATTTTAAATATGTCTTTAGTAGCTAATAGGTTGTAAGGAAAATAAATGTAATAAGCTGCGTAAATGTTTTCAAAGCATTGGATGGCAGTAATATAAGATGAACTTAAATTTACTTTCAACTCCGAGTTATAGAAATAGTTTAAAATTATGTGCCACACATTTTTTTTAAAGCATATAGTATTTTTATATTGAGATGTATAAATAACATGGAATAGTAATCACACATTCATGCCTTTTATCCCCGAAGGGGTACGCAGAGGCGCAACTAGTGCACCCATTTTTCGCCGTTATTCAGTCCATTATTTGATAGGGGCGAGCCTATCGCCATATCGGGCACTAATTCCAGACTCCGGGCTGATACTGAATAGAAAAACTCAATATCACTTTGCCCGACCCGGGGATCGAACCCGAGACCTCAGCTTTGCAGTCGTACTGTAATACAACTACGCCACCGTGGCAGTCACTCAATATTAATCACTATTCTTAAATCAAACATGTAGCTCAGATTCTGTTTTTGAATAGCAAAAATGTATTTGTTCTCTCTTAGTAAAGACCAATACGAGAAAACCCTAGTAAATTAAAATGAAAGATCAACATTGTGAACTAGTGTTTATTTCTGAATTCATTTTAAAAATTATTTAAGAAAGCTACGATATCAAACAATTTAAGAAAAATGCACGAGAGGAACTGCGAAAGAAACCTATATTTCAGTATCATGACACAAAAACCTCTTTGCAGCCAAGGCCTGGCCGACTCAACGATTATTGCTCGCGTGAACAACGAACTCTGGGACTTGGACCGACCGCTGGAGGGGGACTGCAAGCTAGAACTCCTCAGATGGGACAACACAGACGCCCAGGCCGTGTTCTGGCATTCATCTGCTCACATGCTCGGAGAAGCCATGGAGAGGGTGAGTGCATGTCTTTTTTTTACAATAATCTTGAATTTGTGTTCACTGGAATATATTTACTTATAGGTACACATTGTATTGATAATTGTGGATAAAATTTTGTTGTATTCATCTTTGTAGGTGTATGGAGGTTGTCTATGCTATGGTCCCCCCATCGAGGAAGGCTTCTACTACGACATGTACTACCCTGAAAAGGGGGTAAGTTGTATTTTATAATTTTTTGGGGTAAATTATTAACACAAAGTAGGATAGAATAATATAACTTTATTAACCCGTCAAGCTTTCACGTTTATAATGTTAGTAGGATAATACACTGATTAATTAATTAAATATAATTTGAGACCTTACGCTGTGGCTTTCACGTTTCAATAAACTCTATCTTATTCGGTTAAATCAAGAGATCTGAGCAAAGTTTATTTGAAAAGAGCGTAAGGCATTATTTAATTTTTGAATTTTACTCCCGTAAGTAAGATAAGAGAAAGAAAAGAGAAATTAAAGATGCTAGAGATCTAGATAGTGTATGAAATATTTGGGCCGTGTTGCGCTATGTTACAAAAAATATTCAATTCTATAGCGTTGTCAGAGCTATGTATTAGTTAAATAAGCCCTTTGTTACTAAAAATACAGATAAGTTTCGGTAGATGGAATCATTATTTTAATTATACACAACTAGTTTAATTTTGCTAATAAACTAATAATATCTTTCACAGATATCCTCCACAGACTTCCATGTACTAGAGGGTCTGATAAAAAAGATAGCAAAGGAAAAACAGCCCTTCGAACGTCTAGAGCTGACAAAAGAACAACTACTAGAGATGTTTGACTACAACCCGTTCAAAGTGAGGATTTTGAAGGAGAAAGTGAACACACCGACCACCACGGTGTATAGATGCGGTCCGCTTATCGATTTGTGCAGGGGGCCCCATGTCAGACACACGGGGAAGGTCAAGGCACTGAAAGTTACCAAGGTAAGAGATTTGTCTTTGCTGAAGTGGCGATAGTGAAGTTGGGACTCGGGAGTGGTATTGTCGAGACTAAGGACTCTAGTTCGAATGAAGCCTTAATGCATGTGAATTTACATATTTACATTGTATTCTTTGTTTATTATTGCTTGCCGATTCAATTTATTTATTAAATATCACAGTGTAGTGGACAGTGGTATATTCAATTGAAAAATGCAGTGGAAGACAAAATTCGTTTTGTTGAATTAATAACTCCATAACTCTTACTGGTGGTAGGACTCTCATATGTAAGAGTCCGTCTGGGTGGGCACCACCGCAATGCCTATTTCTACCGCCAAGCAGCAGTGTGTATGCACTGTTGTGTTTCAGTTTGAACTACATTGTAGCCGACATAATGAGACATAACATCTTATATCTCAGAATGACAAGCGCAGTGGAATGCCACACAGAACTTTGCAACTCAAGGTGCTGGATGGTGTCTCTACTGTTTATGGGTGGTCGTATCGCTTACCATCAGGCGAACGGCATGCTCGTCTCGTCATTCAATGCCATAAAATAAGTCTTATATTTAATTGATAAATGTATTTTATTTGTTTTTATCCATATTCAATATATGTACCACAGTGCGGAGTGTCTCATATTCTTCTAATAGAGTAATTTTGTAAATTTTATTGTTAATTTCGTGATATATAACTTTGTTTGTTTTAGAACTCGGCCACGTACTGGGAGGGCAAGGCGGAAGCGGAGAGCTTACAGCGGATATACGGCGTGTCGTTCCCGGAACCGAAGCAGTTGAAGGAGTGGGAGACCATACAAGAGGAGGCTGCGAAGCGGGATCACAGGAAGATTGGAAAGGTTAGTCAATGCGTGAGATTTTTATGATGATACTAGCTTTTGCCCGCGGCTCCGGCCGCGTGAATGAGTTTTCCCGGGACAAAAGCCCTGCTTTATATTTTCCCGGGATAAAATTTCGCCAGTAATTTTAGGTCCCATGTAAAATGCCTTTTACCGAGCACATACGCATATTATTTGTTGGTTTAACTTTTCGTGTAGCATGGTATTCGGCTCATCATACTTAGACTAAAGTTCTAGTCTTTGAGGCATCAGTAAAACGCAGCGGTCGGAAGCTAACTGATTTATTACAATAATGTCGGCGACAACAATTGTACATCCACTGACTATACTTATACTTAAGTTTGTATGCATAGCTTTTATAACTCTCGACGCGCTTACAATATCTTACAGTCTTATTAACTACAATAAAGCCAAATTCAGCCTAGGGCAGTTATGTATTTACGCAGCACGTTTGATTTTATGTCCAATCACTACATGTAAATAGAGCTTTATAATAAAGGACATAAATAGTAATTTTGACAAATATTTTCAGGAACAAGAGTTGTTCTTCTTCCACGAGCTGTCTCCTGGCTCGTGCTTCTTCCAGCCACGCGGTGCGCACATATACAACACGCTCGTCAACTTCATCAAGGAACAGTACAGGTAACTTTTAAAATATGATAGAAGAAATAATAAACTTGGAAAAAAAATGGGTTAGTTGTATGTAGGCCCCTTCCTGGGATTGCAAATTTTGCTACACCCGGGAATTGAACCTGGGAAGTTCCAACCCACAAGCCATAAACGCTCCCACTACAACAAGATGAAGATTATTTACATTTCAATGAAATGTCCTACATAGTCTATACTAAATTTCATCTTAAATAATTTTAAGGGTTGTTAGAGTATTAAAATAAATGTAAAAAAACTGGCAACCCATTTGTTTGTGGTTATCTCATAAAGTGAGTGTTTTTTTTCTATGTTTTTTATGGCAACATTTGTTTTCGTCTATTTCGACCAAGTTCTCTGACAATGTGCATGTGTTACTTTAATTTTAATTATATTATTTGAATAAAAGTACAATCATTGGTGTAATTTACAAATCCACATCTGAGCGCTGCAACATGATCCGGTTCGAAGAACACACTCGCTTTATGACATAACCACAAACAAATGGGTTGCCAATTTTTTTACATTTATTTTAATTTAATACTCAAACAGGGGTTCCGCTGGAAATTGTAACGAATAAAGGTACTTTTGTATTTACAATATGAATACTTAATGATTTTATTGTTATCATGTTAATCAAAAAGTTTATATATAAACTAGTAGTGCTCGCGGCTTCGCCCGCGTGAAAAAGTTTTTCCGGGACAAAAATATTTTCCCGGGATAAAAAGTAGCCTATAACACTCAGGAGTTGTGTAGCTTCCTATTAGTGAAAGAATTTTCGAAATCGGTTCAACAGTTCCTGAGATTAGCGCGTTCAAACAAACAAACTCTTCAGCTTTATAATATTAGTATAGATGTATCTCCCTGATTAAGACCCCGATTTCTAACCATCGCTCTCGTCGCCCAGGGTCCGCGGGTTCCAGGAAGTGGTGACTCCCAACATGTACAACTCGAAGCTGTGGCAGACCTCCGGCCACTGGGCGCACTACGCGGACAACATGTTCTCGTTCGACGTGGAGAAGGAGACCTTCGCGCTGAAACCCATGAACTGCCCGGGACATTGGTGAGTATGTGTGTGTGTGTGTGTGTGTGTGTGTGTGTGTGTGTGTGTGTGTGTGTGTGTGTGTGTGTGTGTGTGTGTGTGTGTGTGCGTGTGTGTGTGTGTGTGTGTGTGTGCGTGTGCGTGTGTGTGTGCTTCGAGGTGTGAGGCGTGAGCGTATTTATTCAAATTGAAGAAATCCCAAATGATAATATTACTAATATGTTTGGGGTTTTCTAAGGTATACGAACCGCCTTTCGACTTATCATCTTACTGCCCTGGTCCCAAATTACTTGGGGTTGGCGCAACATGTTTTTCTCTTCGATTCTCTTCTATCTTTCGTCATCAAGTCATTCACGCCCTTTTCTTTCATATCATCTCCTACACAATCCATCCACCTCTTCCTTGGTCCTCCTCGTCCTCGCCATCCGACAGTAGCCAGAATTATACCAGTTTTAATAATAATACACTAAGTTAGTAACTGATATCGAAACGTGAATGATAGAGGACTTTGAGCGTGTGGCGGGACTGTTTTTTTTTATTGCTTTCGAAGTCAGACGAGCTAATGGCCCACCTGATGGTAAGTGGTCACCGTCGTCCATGGACGTCAGCAATGCCAAGAGCACAGCCAAGACACTACATACCGTAAAACACTTTTCAACCTTCGTTTGAAGAAGTACCAGGTATCACTGTGGGAGGTAGTCTCCGCATGCGTCGCACTACAGAAAATCGGAATGTCAAGCTTTCCTAAAGCTAGATAGCAGATTTTTGCGGCGTTCTACATAATATACAGGGTGTAAGGAGTATGTTTCTGAAAACAAAGACTGGTGATAGTGCTGACGATTCCTGACACAACAAAAGTAAATTAATGATCGAAAAACTAAAAAAAAAATAATGAAGGCTTATATGACCTTGATACATACAGCTGACATACGGGAGCATGAAGTTCGCAAGAGCTCATCAATTCATTATTGATCAATTGTTTGACGCGATTTTTTTTGTCATCGTATCAGGAATCACTAGCTCTAGTATCTGCATTCGTTTTCGGAAGCGTTAGCTCTAGTAGCTGCCCATCCGTACCTCCTCTTGGCGGCGCCCTCGGGATTTATACATTACTCTACATTTTTTACAGTGTGTATGTTTGTATAGCTTGATGTTCGACAACCGCAACCGTTCGTGGCGCGAGTTGCCTCTGCGGCTGGCGGACTTCGGCGTCCTGCACCGCAACGAGCTCAGCGGCGCGCTCACCGGACTTACACGCGTGCGGCGCTTCCAGCAGGACGACGCGCACATCTTCTGCGCGCCGCAACACATCGAGGATGAGATGGTACCATACACACCCCACCACCCAACCCATCCCCACACACATCGAGCATGAGATGATACCATACACCCCCCACCCCACCACCCCCACACATATCGAGCATGAGGTGGTACCATACACCCTCCCACCCCACCACCACCACACACACATCGAGCATGAGGTGGTACCATACACCCTCCACCCCACCACCACCACACACATCGAGCATGAGGTGGTACCATACACCCCCCACCCCACCACCACCACACACATCGAGCATGAGGTGGCACCATACCCCCCCACCCCACCACCACCACACACATCGAGCATGAGTTGGTACCATACACCCCCCACCCCACCACCCCCACACACATCGAGCATGAGGTGGTACCATACACCCTCCCACCCCACCACCACCACACACACATCGAGCATGAGGTGGTACCATACACCCTCCACCCCACCACCACCACACACATCGAGCATGAGGTGGTACCATACACCCCCCACCCCACCACCACCACACACATCGAGCATGAGGTGGCACCATACCCCCCCACCCCACCACCACCACACACATCGAGCATGAGGTGGCACCATACCCCCCCACCCCACCACCACCACACACATCGAGCATGAGTTGGTACCATACACCCCCCACCCCACCACCACCACACACATCGAGCATGAGGTGGTACCATACACCCTCCCACCCCACCACCACCACACACATCGAGCATGAGGTGGTACCATACACCCCCCACCCCACCACCACCACACACATCGAGCATGAGGTGGTACCATACACCCTCCCACCCCACCACCACCACACACACATCGAGCATGAGGTGGTACCATACACCCTCCACCCCACCACCACCACACACATCGAGCATGAGGTGGTACCATACACCCCCCACCCCACCACCACCACACACATCGAGCATGAGGTGGTACCATACACCCTCCCACCCCACCACCACCACACACACATCGAGCATGAGGTGGTACCATACACCCTCCACCCCACCACCACCACACACATCGAGCATGAGTTGGTACCATACACCCCCCACCCCACCACCACCACACACATCGAGCATGAGGTGGTACCATACCCCCCCCACCCCACCACCACCACACACATCCTTTTTATAATATAATAATAATAATTATAATACCAGCCCTGTATTATTATACTGACCACCGCTGAGCACGGGCCTCCTATACTGAGGGGGTTTAGGCCTTAGTCCACCACGCTGGCCTAGTGCGGGTTGGTAGACTTCACATACCTTCGAAATTTTTATAGGGAACTTCTTAGGCATGCAGGTTTCCTCACGATGTTTTCCTTCACCGTTAAAGCGAACGATAATTGATAAACAATACATACGTAACTTTGAAAAGTCAAAGGTGTGTGCCTTGGGTTTGAACCTCTGGACATTGTATCTGCAGACCGTTCCATTCCCAACTAGGCTATCGTCCACGCCCACGTTTTGCTCTTAATTTGGTATAAAAATATAATGGTATTTGAAATTTTTACCAGTGAATACTTTACTGGTCTATGTATAAGTTTTATTTCCATTAATATTACATGAATATTGTACTGTTTATTTTCCAAATATAATAAAACACACATCACGAGTCACTGTCCGAACGGTATCAAGGCCGCGAGTGGCAACGACGAGTGAGGGAGATAAATGTATAGGAGAAAAAGTATGGATGCTGTTACGTTACTTTTAATGAACGAGATTTCTAGAAAGCCAAATAAATACATAATAAGTACCATTGTCCTTTCCTTAATATCTGTTCCATCTTTCTGCAGGTACGATTATTATCTTGCTGCAAAATTTCGGATATGTAAGCTGATACATGGAACACAAGACTTTCTCGAGTCAATCCAATTTACTTTCCCCAAGCTATGGCATAATAGACTATAATTAAAAGCTAAATAATATTGATTATTCTTCAAAAAATATCTTTAGAAAACACAGAAGAAAAATATTGTATCGATATTTGTGCATCGATAGTTTAATCGATTATTGTTGGTTGCAGGTTGGATGCCTACAGTTCTTGGAGTGCGTGTACTCCACGTTCGGGTTCACATTCCAGCTGAAACTGTCCACCAGGCCGGAGAAATATCTGGGCGACCTGGCCACCTGGGAACAGGCTGAGAAGGTAGCTTAGCTTTAGATATAGTCGTTTTAGTAAAATTTAACTCGACGTAGATACTGACTTGACTATAGACTTCATCTAAAACTCATGTAAAACACGACGTAGTTGTGAGAATAATTTTTTTAAAGTGTTTCGAATTGGTTTTAACTTGGGCTCCAAGGTTTACTGGGCTTCTTTATTGGTAACAAACCTGCCTATCGCTTTATTGAGTACAAATTCGAAAATACCATTATTCAAAATTTCAATTGGCCGAAAAGTAGGTACAAATATACATGATGTAGCAACTTTTTGTTGAATGTGTATTCTCAAATAAGATCGAAAGTTTGTAAATCAACATAATTGCGGCATATTAGACGATTATTACCTAATTAGCGACTGTGTTTTGTCGGCCGTGAAGTTATTGCTAATTGCAAAGTAATAATTCGTTCACACAAACGAGACAGGGCGGCGCGTGCGCATGACGTCCACTGCTGAACACAGGCCTCCCCCAAAGATTTCCAGATGGACCTGTCAAAAGCGGCCCGCATCCAGCGCGTTCCTGTGACCTTTACCAAGTCATCGGTCTACCTTGCAGGTGGAGGCCGACGCTATTCTTGCCAGTACGTGGTCTCCACTCGAGAACTTTTTTGCCCCATCTGCCGTCAGTTCTTCGAACTATGTGCCCTGCCCATTGCCACTTCAGCTTGCTTATCCGTTGGGCTATGTCAGTGACTTTCGTTCTTCTACGGATCTCCTCATTTCTGATTCGATCGCGTAGAGAAACACCTAGCATAACCCTCTCCATAGCTCGCTGAGTGACCGTGAGCCGTCTTAGGCGGCCCATAGTCAGAGACCACATGTCGTGATAAATGTCAATAAATACAATATCTAACACCACAGCACAATCTCGTTACGGATGTATGCAAAAACCAACACAGTTATATTCATTTATTATTCGATTGAGATTTAAATATGCGTAAAATTTTCTTGAACAATTATGTATTGAAAGAAATAAATGCATTCTGTTTTTTAGTGTTGATGCCTAATATAAGCTATTTGTAAATTTATTAACGATAGGTAGTGTAAATAAACAATTAGTTACTGTACTGTATAAAAACTAAGTAAAAGTCATGTTACTCTAGTCAGATATCTCTAGTCGGCTATCTTTGGATCGATCTCAAAAAGAACCAATCAAATCAAAAATTTACATAGAGATGACTTACAGCCGTTTTACATAAACGATCCTAATCTTAATCTTTGATGCGATCCCGAAAATAAACCAAGCAAAATAAATCATTTGTAAGCACGTCAAAAAAACTTTATTCTGTTTGATCCATTTTCACGATGGATCGAAAAACAGCGATTGGAACTGTCATTTTGATCAGTTTATTCTCGAAATCTATCCAAAGGGAGTTTGTACATTTCAGGCATTGAAATCATGTTTTTTCCAGGCGTTAGCAGACTCGCTAGAGAAATTCGGTAAGCCGTGGCAATTAAACCCAGGAGATGGTGCGTTCTACGGACCCAAGATTGATATCACGATCCAGGACGCTCTCCGGCGGTCGCATCAGTGCGCCACCATACAGCTCGACTTCCAGCTGCCAGAGAGATTCAATCTTAATTATGTCAGGTGAGATTTATGAGTAAAGCCGAGGGCATACTAAGGTCAGCGTACATTATGTAATGTCGGCGGCCATTATTGGTATACTGGGCTAAATTAAGCTAGCGAGGCCTTGGTTGTACACTATGGATAGGTATATAGGTAACATGTAAATTCTTCAAGCAATTTTAATATTTTTTTTATTTAAATACTTATACCAATAATAAGTGATAAAAAATATTTTTTTTATATAAACATGAATGCGTTGAAAGTGCTATCTAATTTTAGTGTACAATCCATGGTGTTATAACACTAAAATCTATATTTAAACTTTTATTTGTAGTGAGAGTGGCGACAAGAAGCGTCCAGTGATCATCCACCGCGCGATCCTCGGGTCTGTGGAGCGCATGGTCGCGATCCTGAGCGAGTCCTACGCGGGCAAGTGGCCCTTCTGGCTCAGTCCGAGGCAGGCGTGCGTCGTGCCCGTCGGTCCAGCGTTCGACGACTACGCGGTGCAGGTAAAACATTAGTCCAGCTTGATAGGGTAGTTGAATACTTTTTTTAATATAACATAATAATAATACCAGCCTTATATATACTGCTCACTGCTGAGCACAGGCCTTCTCTACTACTGAGAGGGGTTAGGCCTTAGTCCACCATGCTGGTCTAGTGTGGGTTGGCAGACTTCACACACCCTCTAAATTCCTATGGAGAATTCTCAGGTATGTAGGTTTCCTCACGATGTTTTCCTTCACCGTTAAAGCGAAAGATAATTGATAAACAATGCACACGTAACTTTGAAAAGTCAGAGGTGTGTGCCTTGGGTTTGAACCTCCGGACATTGTCTCGGCAGACCGTTCCATTCCCAACTAGGCTGTCGTCCACTGTTTTTTCAATTATGAAATATGTATGCTATCCAAAATGTAATGGAAAAAGAATTTTCAAAATTGGCGCAATAGTTATAAAGCTTTGAAATTTGGCGGAAGGGGTAGATATCAAATAACAGCAATAGTAGGCTGTGACGTCACCAAGCGCTATCCAGCCATAACGCTGCGTGCGTGTGAAAGAGATAGCGCGATATCCCTGCCACGCCCCCATGTTTGCTCACAAGAATAATAATTGAATAACTGTTTCATTTTTCAATCGATTTTGATGCTGATTTCACAGAAGAAATTCTTTTCCATATTATTTTCTGTTACATCTAAAATAATGATAAATCAAACATAGGAAACTACCCTATTGACTTGATATTCATAAACAGTTTATAAACCTACCAGTATAATTGCTCGCTTGAAAAATTTTCTTGGATAAAAAGTAGCCTATAGCACTCAGGAGTAATGCAGCTTCCTATTAGTGAAAGAATTTTCAAAATCAGTTCAGTAGTTCCTGTTCGCGTCCAATCAAACATACAAACTCTTCAGCTTCATTATTTTAGTATAGATTTTAGCTATGGAATGTTTTGCCTTTTTCCAATGAATTTTGAATTGAGTTTGAAAGAAGCCAAAATATTCTGACAAAAATTGGTTTATAAACTGTTTATGGATAAGTCTTGTTAGTCTAAAGCCTTACTTTATACGTATCTTGTGTTAATCGCAGGTGAACGAGAAGTTATTCGCGGCTGGGTTCATGTCGGAAGTGGACACAGATGCGGGAGACACACTCAACAAGAAAGTTAGGAATGCACAGCTCGCGCAGTTCAACTACATTCTCGGTAAGCACTACATTCAGTACCGATTTTGGCACTTTACTAGTGTACCATTTTGTACCCGGCTAGCATAGGCATGGTAAAAGCTTGCCATCATGACTTGGTCTGGACTATATGAGTTCTATGGTATATTTTGTGTGTTCTAGTGATAAGGAACCCAATGATTTCGTTGACTTTTTAGACTGCCATGACCAATATTGAGCTCAATGGTCTAAAAAGTTGACTGACTACATTCGACTTTATCAATATCAGTCAGTCTCAAAATAAAATAATAGTATGACATAGCATATTCAGAGAGAAAAAAAATTTGTTCGATACTCAAAAATTATCGTTAATTTTTCATAGTGGTGGGAGAGCGAGAAAGGAGTTCGGGCACGGTCAACATCCGCACCAGAGACAACAAAGTGCACGGAGAGATGTCCGTGGAAGCGCTCATAGACCACTTCAACACTCTGGTCAGAGACAAGACGCTGTCAGAGGACAGCGAACTGCTGAAATAGTTGTAGCACCAGTGATTTAGACATAGACTACCTCTAATAGATACCGCATAGAGTCTACCCTTGTTTATCACGATGTGTGCAACCAGGATTTAAACCAAATATTCGGATGAAAACAGGGTTTTTAGGCGGCGAAAGTGATTTTAAAATTGTGATTTTTGGATGCAAAATTATTTAAAGGTGAATTTTATGTATGTCAGCTTGTCTATGGATTTTTAATAAACATAGACTATACACGTAAATTCAAACTTAATTGTAAACCAGTGAATGCCTTTGCTCGAATTTTAGTTCTTCGGAGTTAATTTTGTCCAATCTTTATGTAGTATCTATTTGAGGTAATCTATAAAAATTTAAGTAAAATTTTCCAATGTATTTTGACGCATCATAGCTCGACACGTGATTTAATTTTAAAACAGTTCCTATGTTTTAGTTCTAATATACACACACTGGCTGTCTCGGTGGCGTAGTTGTATTATGGTACGATTGCAATGCTGAGGTCTCTGGTTCGATTCCCGGGTCGGGCAATGTGATATTGAGTTTTTCTATTCAATATCAGCTCGGAGTCTGGAATTTGTGCTCGACATGGCGATAGGCTCACCTCCATCACATTATGGGACGGAATAACGGCGAAAAGTGAGTGCACTAGTTGCGCCTCTGCCTACCCCTTCGGGGATAATAGGCGTGAGTCAGTGTGTGTGTATGTTTTAGTTCTAGGTCGAGTTGCCCGGCTAAGCTGGGGTATACCACAGTTCGCCCGGTCTTTGAAACTGCGGCCAAACCATAGATATCTTTGTCTTCAACGGGCTCTTTCTAAATAAATATATTTATATGTGTTTTTTGGATTAATTTCCCTCCCTGTTTTAGAAATTTATGGTGAGACTGTAGATATTTTTTGACGACGGGCTTTTTCTATACTGTCAAGTCTTTAAAGCATATTATATAAAAATATAATATGCTTTAAAATAAGTTATTTCACATAATTCCAGTCAAAATACATTGTGAATCGCTTTTAATCTGACTTAATAATTAGTGTAAAGTTGATACATTAACTTCGTTATAGTAGCGACTGTAATTAAATCTTATTTATTTTGTATATTGGTTATATGAAACAAGGCATTTTTCACGCATTTGGGTACAAAATCTAATACGACGAGCATGTCATTTTATCGATAAAAGTATCGACATTTAAAAAAATCGGGTCTAGGGCCTCGATAATAATGATTCTTTCAGTATTGGTATATTTTGATGTACGCATTATTATTTTCGATAAAATGTGCGTGACGTCATCATTTCTTTAGTAATTTAATGTAGTACACCTCTAAATACAATATGAAATAAACGTATTTCTGGATGAATGTTTTATTTATGTGGTACATCACTACGATTCCAAGTATTTTAATACCTCCTAATATCATTACTGTGATCAATAAATAGCAATAGATGCTTCCAATATTACTTTTCTTATTGCCTTAGTAGGAAAACGAGCAAGCGTTATTATTGCCTTAGTTCAAACCCATTAAAATGCAACTTGCATCTTTAAAACAAAGACCTCAACAGCCAAGATCGCGATCGATATAGCGATGCCGTACAGCATCAGGAGGATGACAGGCTGCAGGTCCAGCAGGCCGACGCTGCTGAACGCCGAGGACTTGGTAAGGCACGGCGGCTTGGGCACTTGGTAGCGTTTGTTCAGCGCCGCTCGGATACCCGACTCGCGGATTTGTTTGAATCTGTAACATACTTGTCTTATAAATAAATATTAAAGAGAAAAGATTCCGTCCTTTGATTTTTGTAATGAACTTGAAAAGTGACGATTTTAATTCATTCAGTAATATCTAGGTAGCTACAGTACCCAGTGGCGTAGCGTAGGTTACTGTCAAGGCGTACCCCAAGGCACAGGTCTAAAAAAACGTTCATTTCAACAAATATATCACGCGTGCCCCACCTAGCCGCTGTTACATGAGAAAAAAGACAAAATAAGATTTTGTTTTTTGCATTTTGCCGTCTTGCTGAAAAGTGCCGCCCGAGTAAGACGGACATTCTAATACACAATAACCAATAGGTTGACTAAGATAAATATTAATTACACACACACTCATGCCTGTTATCCCTGAAGGGGTAGGCAGAGGCGCAACTAGTGCACTCACTTTTCGCCGTTACTCCGACCCATGATGTGATAGGGGGCGAGGACCCTATCGCTATATCGGGCACAAATTCCAGACTCCGGGCTGATACTAAATACAAAAACTTATCACTTTGCCCGATCCGGGGATCGAACCCGAGACCTCAGCATTGCAGTCGTGCTGTAATACAACTGCGCCACCGAGGCAGTCAAAATAAATAGTAATTAATTAGTCACAAACGGGGTTACTTCCTGTTTTCAGAGGCAGAATATGGTACGTAATTTCAGATCGTTATAAAAATGACTATGATATACGTAGCCAGCCTATGCCAGCGTGGTAGACTAAGGTCTAACCCCTCTCAGTAGAGGAGGCCCGTGCTCAGCAGTGGCCAGTATATAATACAGGGCTGATTGTATTGCATCAGAGTATCTCTACTTACGCGACCCGCAACAGCTCTATATACGGAGAGTCTTTCTTCACGGGCACGAATGGATCAAAGCTGCTTAAAAAATCAACCTCGGTGAGGTCGCATTTCTCCATCTCTAGAAAGGTCTGTTCGATGCGCCGATACACTCCTTCCACTATAGAATGGAAAGCAAATAGACCCTGGAAAACAATAATTTTATTACCTATAGGTACTTAATATGCATCAAGTACCTATATTTTTAAGAAAGACAATAGACAATATAGCTGTTAAGAACTCTTTAATTTTTAAGTAGGTAACTATATTTTTACTGGTGGTAGGTCTCATATGTAAGAGTCCATCTGGGTGGGTACCACTGCAATGTCTATTTCTACTGCCAAGCCTGTTGCGTTTCGGTTTGAAGGACATTGCAGCCAGTGTATCTACAGGATATAATGAGACTTAACATCTTACGTCTCAGGATGACGGGCGCAGTGGAATGCCACACAGTACTTTGTAACTCAAGGTGCTGGATGATGTTGCTACTGTTTATGGGTGGTCGTATCACTTACCATCTGGAGAACGGTATGCTCGTCTTGTCATTCAATGTAATCAAAAATAGGTATATATTTAGAAACCTGTCTAATTTTTTCAACTCCCTCGTCAATGTTATAAAATTGACCTTTTCCTTTCTCGGGGTTAATTTTCTTATTTACAGCCTGGTGAACTGGATCTTTGTATAGCTAAAACAAAAACTCCTCTTCAGTCTCTGACGTTAAACAAAAATCACCATCAGTTTCAGTATCTAGGCATTTATGCGCCTGGTCAAAAGAATCTTATAAAGTATTTGTATATCAACCTACATTGAAAACGAATCTATTGTAATCGACGTCGTTGGCGGCCAGCGTGACCTTGGAGGCGGCGAGCTGCGCGAGGCTCCTGATGGAGTTGGAGGGCGCCTGCAGCAGCACCACGATGTTGGCCGAGTACGCCGCGTACAGCGCCATCAGGGCCGTGAATAGTACCACCAACATGATGCGACCTGATGAGAATTTTCAATAATAGGACTCTAATAGTGTGAATACTCAATAATTACCCGATACCATAAAAACTTGAGGGTAACAGCAAGCGTGCTTGCTAAGTTTGTCATATTTGATAAATCAGATATTCTGATCAGACCTATGATCCTAATAACATCAATCCTTACTATTTCTATTATTGCTAAACTAGACAAACCATAGTGTATAAATCTACAATGAACGTTGGTATAATCCCGAGTCACAAGGCTCAAGTACACGATTTAGGCATAGAGTAGGTATATAGTGAGTAAGACTGAACCTGGAGCTCTCCGCGGTTCAATGACGCACCCTTGCTGGCTGACTGCGCTCATAGTCAGCAACAAGGCGTCGCCTACATTCCCAGTCAAGTATTGTGAATCCTAGGTAACAAAATTATCGTTTAAAATATATTAAGAGAAGATAGCCAGGATACGCGTTAGTGATCACAAAAAAATCCCAAAAAGAGACGATGAGGTTCATCAAGCTTATTGTGTATGCAGCTAAACTACTATCTTCATTACTCATTCAACAGAAAACACAAATACATTTGGAGATGGTTGAACCTCGTGCTTCATGTGAGGTGAAGAGATATTATGTTTAATTTGATTTGCCATACAAGGCATTATCTACACATAAATACAAGTGAACACAAACATAGAAAAAATAGATCACACAGTTGTGTATAGAAGTCTAGTAGATAATAGGATTTTTAAAACTGTCTCATTTATTATTGGAATAGCAAACAGTTACAAAATAAAGACACATTATAAATTTAACAAAATATTTGGGTAACTAGTAATAATAAAAATTTAGCCCACTACACTATTCCCATTCTAAATTAAAACGTTTATTAGACTTAAAAGCAAACCTTTTCCAAATTAGCTTCCCACTTAAAAGCCAGAACCACAGCAGCGGTTGAAGCCACACAGCAGATAATCAGAGCTATCCACACATTACTGCTAAACGGGAGTGAGAATATGTTCGCGACGTACGCCAGCGGGGGTTGTCGGAATATAAACCGCACTCTGTATGGAGCCACTGAATCTGTGTATGAGACGACTGAGAGACGCCGCGTGTCTGTCACTATGCAATTTGTACCTGGGGGATATAAAAATTTAATGATTTTAATCATTGGTTAGCTAGCACTCATCATAATATTATGTAGATATAAGTGTTTCAGTTGTGAAAAGACCAAGTAATTTGTTAAGTATGTATTTTGTACGTATATGGTAGCAGACTATAAAGAATGCGATTAGACATGAGAAAAAATTCGTCATAGCAGTACCTTTTCGGACAAGTCGCGACTTAAGTGTAAATTTGGTAAGGCAACCTCAACCCGATAACCGCGGGCGTATAGCTGTAGCTTTCACATCGAGGAGTCCGAGGATATCAAATACACCCCAATGTGTTCATGTTTTGTGGGGGGGTCCGGACTCCCCTCCTTATAGCCCATGCCGATAGCCCTAGTGGCCGTCGAGAAACTCTTGTTTTACGTAGTGCTATGTTTGGATTACACGGTGATTAAAAATAGCAAATGTATTTATAGCTGCAGAGCTGGCACATTGTATAAAACAAAATACAAAATCATGCTTCTAATTAATCAACTTACCCAAATCAGCTTTACCATTCTTCAAGTCGTTGATCATGCCGGACCACTGGCCGTCGACGCGGTACCCCCAGCGGTAGCTGAAAATGTACCGCGGAGTGGCATTCACCATGTCGAACGCAAGTCGCGCTATCATCCAGCAGATTTTAGATGTCACGTCGTAATTCAACTCTCTACAAAAAGAATTAGTCTTCTGCACAGGACCTAATTTATGCGGACCTAATTTCGGTTGTAGGTAAACACACTCATGACAATTAACCGAATGGACAGGCAAAGAAAATTAGTGTAATCAGTTTTCATCCCATGATGTAATAGGGGGTGAGTCTATTGTCATATCGTGTAAAAATTCCAGACTAGGCTACTGCTGAGCAAAAAACTTGATATCACTTTCTCCGGGTTTCGATTTAGTAGATACAGTCAGCGACATAAGTATCTGAACAAATTCAAAATTTCAAATCGCCTATACGCGTTCAGTTCAATCAAAACATTATTTTTTCTTTGTGTAAAGTACAGCAAATCCTTCCAATTTTATTTTTGTGAAGAGAAAACGAAAATTGGTAAGAACACAAAAGTGAAGAGGCGATTTGAAGTATTGAATTTGTTTAGCTACTTATATGGCTGACAGTACATAAAAAAGCCATCGGTTGTTGCCTGACTTGGGATTCAAACCTAATCCACAGCTCTTATAAGCAGTAGATCAAAACCACGCTATGTTATTTTACCTTGTGAACCTTAGCACTTACGCATATTTTCCTGTAGATTGGCTACAGCACGACAATCGACCCTACGTGAAGAAATACCGAAAACGTATAAAGTCTTACTGCGCATCCTCTCTAGGCAAGTGGTACTGTGTGGAGTTACTGTCTTGTATAACATTGGACATAGTTAACGGATGTCCCATCACATCTCTGCGTCTTCTGAACAGTTCCCTGTGCGGTCTGATGTCTATGTAGCTTCCATTGTAGAAGCCTCGAGGTGTGGTCACCATGCTACCGTTGGGAGATGGCTTGTGTACTGCCAATGGAAAGAGTATCTTCAGGATTTGGTTTGTGTAACTATTGACAGAGGTTTCCCTCAAGTACCTAATCTATTTTTATGAACTAAGAAACCATAATATAGTCAGAGATATAAGATCATGAAAATGAAATCCAAGAGTGTAATATTTTCGATATTCTATATCCAAAAGAAGGTCCGGAACGACACACAGGAATAATAAGGAGCCTAAATTGTGTTAAAGCCTGCATTTTTTTTCGAAAACCTTCAAATTTACGCAACTCAGCTATCGACTTGACTCCTCAAGCTCCGCGACGGATATATACTTATAGGGTTTTTTCATACATCTATATATTTATAAGCGGGGCTTGAAGGGTTAAATAGAAAATATATTAAATATTTACCCTCAGTTAATGAAAACCAGTCTCCACTCCTCTCGGCCAGAACCACGTCGCTGTCCAACAGCACTGGGCTGTCCTGAAGATTCTGGACGAGTCCAGTAGAATTGGACAGTACCAACCAGCGGTACGGGGAGCGAAAGAGATCCCTAAATGAAGCCTGAGACCAAACAATACAGTTGATAAACTACATTAAATAAAAAAAAAAAAATAACAGACATTACATACATTGAGAATTCAAACTAAAATTTTATGGGAAGAAGAAGGGAACTAAGTAGTTAGATATTTTTAGGACTGAGAACTCAAACTGTTTTGTTAACTAATTTGATTTATTTCGGAGCAAGGGTCACGATTATAATCTTGTTTATTCTTGTTCACATATTTTTATAAGTATTTAATAATTTAAATTACCTAAATAAAGTATTTCGTTGCTACCAGGCTACATAGATCCTATTGTTTATAAAATACGAGACTGAACACTCAACAATAATTATAATAATAACAAAAAATTGAAAATACCCATTCAATAATCAGATTAGAATCCGAACACTCCAAGTCAAGAAGATACATAACGAAATGGTCTTGGTACTTTAAATCAATGTTAGTGACTTCTGATGCTCGCCCACCGATCATGAAAATTTCCTTTGCCAAGTTGACTTTGATTTCTGAAAGAACTTGGTAAGTAAATCACGTCTAAATGCGATGTAAGTACAAGTTCCTCCGACATCTTCAGAAGTTAAGGTAACCACACATAGCCATGAAATTCACCCACCCCCTAGGATCAGCATGTTAGATTAAGGTCCGGCCAAGTACCAACTCCATCATGAGGAATTAGGTAAAACCTTTTCAGCCAGCCAGGAATTTATAGGGGAATATAAAAAAATATCATTACACGAAAAATACGTTTTACCTAAACTAATTTTGGCAGTTTAAAGTTTGATCTAAGCTTGGTGTAACACTCATCTTAATTTATTAACTTGAACTTACTTTGATCCCAGCATAAATTACCAAATAGTAAAATCGTCGGTTTTCTTTCATTTGATAGAAAACTCTTTATGAATTTCACCGTTAAAGCATCCCTCGAGTAAACCCTTTGAAGGAATAACACAAAGCCTAATTTCAACAAATTCATTGTGTCTTCCGGTCAGGGGCATATAATGAAATGACGAATTGCTATCTGTTTATTGGCTTGAAAGGATTTGATGTGACGCAGTTATGGGCTATTAATTCAATAGTTTGTTTCAATATTGATTATGTAATTGCAGCATTACAGGGAGTATGGTAAACAGAAAAAAAAGTGCTTAAGGTACCTAATTGAGTAACAAATAATAATAATAATAATTATGTACTGCCCTGCCCTGTATTATATACTGCCCACTGCTGAGCACGGGCCTCCTCTACTACTGAAAGGGTTTTAGGCCTTAGTCTACCACGCTGGCCTAGTGCGGATTGGCAGACTTCACATTCCTTCGAAATTCAGAGAACCTCTCAGGTATGCAGGTTTCCTCACGATGTTTTTCTTCACCGTTAAAGCGAAAGATAATTTACAAAGAATACACATTTAACTTTCTAGAAAAATCAGAGGTATGTGACCTTGAATTTGAACCTGCGGATATTCGTCTCTGCAGTCCGTTTCACTCCCAACTAGGCTATCACCGCTTAAAAGAAGAAATTATAAGTTCCTATTCAATTTGTACTTTTAAGTTTGGATTGAGATGCTGATATATTCTTAATAATGAATAGGTGCTAGTATTTTAATTTATCAAAACACTTCGTTTTTTATTTGACCCATTTTTGAATACCTATTTTTATGCAGTACATTGGAGAAAACTATAAATGACAACCCTAGCCCCGAAACATAATGTTAATATTTATTCAACGGATTTACCGAAACAACAAATTATTTCCTACAGTATTTGCTGAAAGGACAGCAAACAATGGAATAAATCCTACTTAATATTATAAACGCGAAAGTTTGTAAGAATGTATGGATGTTTGGATGTATGGATGTTTGTTCCTCTTTCACGCAAAAACTACAGACCCGATTTCGATGAAATTTGGCACACCGGTAAATCATGTCCTGGATTAACTCATAGGCTACTTTTTATCCTGGGGAAATATAAACCGGGACTTTTATCCCGGAAAAACTTTTTAACGCGGGCGGAGCCGCGGGCAAAAGCTAGTGAGGTATAATAGCGCCAATTACCTCAACAACTATAATTAATTACCGTTCAGTGGGTTTCAAATGTAATTATATATTGCTGTATCTGTTTAATAACTAGTGTAGGTAGAACTAATGAATGTTTACCTTTATAACAATTACTATAGAAAGCTTCAATTTCAAATATCATCGTTAATGACTAAGGGCAAATACAATCGCAGGGGTAAAAAAAATACGTTTTTATAGAAAAATAAATGACTTACTGGAATAAAAAATAATATTTTTTGTTGTAGTTGTTTTTCAAAATCCATAGCGTTGAATAGAAATATTTTGTAGTTAACCCCTTAAATTGTATTCGCCACAAGTGATTTTAAACTTTAACCGTAAATTAAATTATAACACACTCCTACCCCTTTTATTTTCGCAAGTGTAGACTCTTTTCGCAACGTGTATTCCGTCCTAGATGTGATACGGGCAGCCTATATCAGGCACAAATTCTAGACACCGGCCTGATAAATACTTAGTAGAAAACCCCAACATCACTTTGCCAGTCTCGGATATCGAACCTGAGACCTCAGCATTGCAGTCGTAATACAACTACATCACTGAGGCAATCTGTTTAATTTATCATAAATATTAACACACCGTTCATTAATTGAAGGATTGCTTTTATGAAGGCCAAAGATGCAAGTAATAAAACAAAATATGTTTTGAAAATGTATATTGAAATGTGTACAAAATAATGTATACAAAAGAGTTTGTTGTACTTATTTCCTAATCTCTTAGACATTAGTGCCACGGTAATCTTAGTTGCAATACTGGTTTAAAGTAAAAAAAGAACAGTAATTCTCTTATACTTTTTGGTGCCATACTTAGTAAAAACACCATAGCTACACTTGCAAATCAACACATTTTTCTGTTATAGAATTATTCCTTAATACGGCGATACTGCCACAAGGCTCAAACCAAGTCCGTATAAAAACGTAACAGTACAAAATATAACATACATACATAGTTTAAGATGCTTTTATGGGGTAATAGTGTTTGTATTTACAATTTTCTTTTCCGATATCTAAATTTTAAACAATTTTTTTATACGACAATGTTTAACACAAAAGCAAAATCATCTAAAACAAAGCACACAGGAATGTAGGTAATAATAAATGATGATGAAAATTTATATAGTACTTATACATATATATACACTCACGCCTGTTATCCCCGAAGGGGTAGGCAGAGGCGCAATTAGTGCACCCACTTTTCGCCGTCATTCCGTCCCATGATGTGATAGGGGGCGAGCCTATCGCCATATCGGGCACAAATTCCAGACTCCGAGCTGATACTGAATAGAAAAACTCAATATCATTTTGCCCGACCCGGGCAACACACAACTTATCTGTCATGTATTCCATACGGATCACCTGTATGGGCCGATAGGGCTACTATCGGTGCTGTGCGCAGGAAACTGCTACAGAGTCAACGTTTTGCGTTGATATTATTGTGTAAGGCGTACAGAACTGTTAGCACGGAAGCTTTGCCTGACCTCGCGGGTGTCCTCCCAGTCGATTTGGAGGTTTAGCGTCGCGCCGCTATGTATTACTCAACCAGAGAAGATATGGATAAAAGGTTTCTTACGTCGCGTGAACTCTTAAGAATCAATAGATTATTTAAACCCCACACCGACGTACATAATGAGTTGTTAAACGAATGGCAATGTAGGTGGGACGTATCTTCAAAAGGGCGTCATTTATATAAATACTTTCCGTGCGTTCGCGATCGCCTAACTAAAACTTGGTTAGAAATAAATCACTGTGTATCGCAATTCCTTACCGGCCATGGTAATTTTAGGGGTAAACTGTTCTCATTTAGGCTAGTTGATTCTCCTATGTGTCCATGCTCTACACCTGGTTGCGAATATGAACAGTCCGCTCATCATGTACTTTGGGAGTGTAGTCTCTGGCATGATGAGCGCAACATAATGTTAGATAGTATGCAAATAACATCCGGGGCTGTATACTACATTGACCTTGTAGAGACTAGACGGAATTTCCGTGCTTTCCGGCGTTTTTGCCATGCCTATTATTGGAATCAAACTTGACAGCTCATATGGTAGAACCCTTTAATTTAAGTTTTATCCGTGGTGCTTTACAACTGGCATTTCTAGTTGTAAACATCCCTATACTTGAGGTTAAAATGCCTCCTTAGTTCATTACTTTGTCGCCCGCTTTGCTACGGAGGGAAGTGGACAATTGATATTTCCAACTCCTCCCTATCTTTCTATTTGATTAATTTCGTTGCGGGATTAAGACAGACTAGTGTTCCCTGAGACTCGCCGAGCTTCACCGCTCGGTGTCATAAAATGCGTGCCACTGCCGATCCTGGCTTACAGGAGTTGTAGTGGCGGGTGTGAGGGCGGGATAGTCTCGTTGCCCGACCCGGGGATCGAACCCGAGACCTCAGCTTTACAGTCGTACTGTAATACCACTACGCCACCGAGGCAGTATCAATTACTACTAAATTAGTCTTAGGGTTAAGTAATAATTTTGAATCTACGGTTTTACCCCTTTATCCGAAATTACCCCCACATATAATTTACCTGTATGAACCCAATACACTATCTCAACAGCTTACTACGTCATAATGGTTAAAAGAAACTAATTAAAACAAGTATGTGAGCGTGTCAAACATACTTTGTCCTGATTGGTCCATTTACCAAACCGACGGCAGCGAGTAAAGCCGTCCATCGTCGTGGATAGTCCAATACCCCGTAAATGACAATAGAGTACGGTTATCAATAAAAACTTTTTTAATCTATGTTTCTAGATTAGACTGTGATTTTTGTATCTGATCGGCTTATACCTTTATGATACAAACAGCGTTTGTCAGCGGCCCCACGGGCGTAGCTATAGCTTAGTAACTACTACTTATTTATTACTTTCGATACATGAAACACGACATATTAACATCAATGCTGATAACGAATCCCTTTTTCTTTGATAAAATATTACAAAAATATGATTTGTAGACCGTGTCATTTGATTAATCTCACTTACTTATATTCTTTTGAATCCTGTAATACCATATACTTAAGCCCGTGTTTTAACCCCTAAATAATAGGCAGAGTTTATGCCTCATAAGATGATAAAGGCCGAGCTTAAGGGCAAAAAGGTCACATAGCCCGAAATTTAAATTATCTTTTCCAAATGAACCCAAAAAAAAAAATATTTCATGGCCATCCTTAGTCGCAAGTCGGCCATTTTGAAAAATCGCTTAATTCAAACGTGAACGTATGCGCACGCGCATAACCTGTTTGGCGCAACGTAATTTAGTCGTGTTGGTTGCCGACGACCAAGACAACCAAGGATACGCTGGAAATCAAGCTCTGAACCTAACAAGTTACCGATCCTTCTAGACGACACAAATTGACATTAAATTCCTTTCTTATATTAACTAGGCAATGCCTTATCGGTAAATGGAATGTATTAAATATAGTACTATGACTAGGCGAATAAATAAATATTAAATAATGTAACAAAGATTTTAAGGCTTATCGACTTGAGTGATAATTTTTTAATTAAAGCTAGTTTCAATGACGCAGAAACTTATTCCAATGTTTATAACTTAGGCCGGGCTTTCAGCGGTCAGGTAGAGTTAAGGCTCTTAATACTAGTAGGTCTCTCATATGTAAGAGTCCGTCTGGGTGGGTACCACCGCAATGTCTATTTCTACCGCCAAGCAGCAGTGTGCATGCACTGTTGTGTTCCGGTTTGAAGGACATTGTAGCCAGTGTAACTACAGGACATAATGAGACTTAACGTCTTATGTGTCAGGATGACGAGCGCAGTGGAATACCACACAGTACTTTGTAACTCAAGGCACTGGATGGTGTTGCTACTGTTTATGGGTGGTCGTATCGCTTACAATCACGCGAACGGCATGCTCGTCTCGTCATTCAATGAAATAAAAAAAAAAAAAAAAATGGCGATTTGTAAACATATTCACAGCGACGCGAAGGTACTACGTAATCGTCCAGTGTAATAAGACCGTATTTACTTAATAAACGGCGCCTTAATATCGCAAAAATTATGCTCAAGTCGATTAGCCTTCCAACCGTTGTATTATTGTGGCACCAAACATTATGTATTTGACCAGATGTTTGTGTTCAGCCAGTCCAACATCAACTTTGTACGTAAAAAAACAAAGTCGATATTGCTTTGTTCAAACTTAGAAATATCTTGATAAATACGTAGAGTATAAAGCCACCATTACAATGACCAGCATTGATAAGTGTTCGATCATTTAACTAAATAGATATTACCTCCATCACCCAAGTTTGATCACAGACTAGTGACGTACGTAGTCTATGTTTGAAATATCGATAAAAATTGCATTCGATTGTTAAGTGACATGTGATAACATTGAAAATAATAAATAAAGAATTAAATCACTCATTTAAAATTTAGAATGTTTAAAGGTACGTTTCGATTATATACTTTCCTCTTTCAACAATTATGTTAATAGCAAGAACTAGACAGCATACTATAATGATAAAATATCGTATTGAATTAATCGATATGTAATTAAAATCGTCATTTCAAATCGATAAAATCGTTTACATCACTTATAGAAAGTATCTTATTGCCTTCAATGAAGTACATATACAAAAATATTTAAGTAGTTTTGGCTTCAACAGATTCTGTGTTATTGAGAATCGGGCCGTCTCCGTTGGGCTGTTTTTTTTCTGTTTTCACGGCGGGACGCTCAAAGTTATTGCACGAATATATCACCTAAAACAAATACAGTTATTATGGTCATGTGGTAAATAATAGTACACGAACTGTTGATGGGTTTGATGTAAAAAAATGGGGTGTTGAATGAAATGTTTAAATAAAAAAAACACACGACATTAATCACTGAAGTGGTAGACAGAGGCGCAACTAGTGCACCCAACAATTCTCCAGATGTATACTACGGTGTGATATGAGGCGAGTTCATCAACAAATCAGGCTTAAATTCCAGACTAAGCACAAAAACTCATCACTAAGCCCAGGCCAGCCTGCGACCGCATCATTCCTACCCGATACAACTACGTCAGAAGGTCAGTAAATATGACGCAATGCACTCACAGTATAGACCAATATTGGGGCTGCCAACACAACCCCAGCGAGTACATCCCACCAGTGATGCCGGTGGTCGGTGACACGCGATGCACCACAGTACACGGCCGTCAGCAGCAACACCACTTGGGCTGACACCACACCGCTCGAGCGCGGAGTTATTCTTCTGTGCAGGTAGTACTGAAAATAAAGCGGGAGCAAAGTGGTTAGCATGACGAGGCTGTGTTGACTCCTCAAGCCCCGCGACGGACACCGGTGTCTATATATATAGGGTTTTTCCCTACATCTATATATATAAGCGGGGCTTGAAGGGTTAAACGTACGAATATGATTTGGTTTCTAAAACACAATAGTACTATGTAGAAGTACTAGGTTTTGCTCGCGATGTTTCTTGCGTGAAAGGTAATTTGCGTAATAAGTCTCACCATGCACTTTTAGGGGGTAAAATTAGCCTAAAGGTTCAACTTGACATTTGCATGAACCCTCTCATTTCTTTATATTTACATTAAGAGTAAAATCAAAACTTTTGATCATTATACATTAGCTAAGATTGGTCTTCAATCATGTCAGACATATAAACAACCTGTATATGAAAAACTTACAGCCAATAAGAACCCAGTGTGTATAGCCAATGAGGTGTGGCCCGATGGAAAGCTCCTATCCGATTGGCTGAGCCAGTGCGCCTTGGTGCACGTATACGTAGACACGTACTCAGAGCTGCGAATTAATAACCATTATATAGTTAAATACTCAACTCATTAGGCTTTTGTGAAGAGGTTTTAAGTATTTTACGGATAGGATTTTGGCTGTGACTTATATTAAAAAAAAAGGATTCACTGGGCACCCTAGAATCAAAGCCGGTAAAAGATGTGTAAAAATATAAAATAAGCATTTATGGCAACTTAAACTAACATCCTCTATGGGATGGTTTAAAAACTATACTTTATTGGCATATACTTTTAAAAAAACTCATAAGTGTGTGTGGGAAACCAATGTTAGACTTTTCAATTATCCAGCCCATATCTGGTTGCAAAAAAAGGAGGAAACTATAGTATAGGATGTATATGTTGTTTTAATATTTGAGATCCTAGTGTCAAGGCCGGCTTTTAAGCACTTGTTATATCATACATTGCACGCGATTTCCGTGAATTATTCACATGTGTATATTAATTAGGTAGGCAAATCTTATATGAACTGTTGATATTCAGCAATGTACATATTCAGCATGTCACTTCTTTATTACCATATCCTTATTTTTTTTATTATTGGTAGTAGGTCTATTTTTACCGCCTATCAGTAGTGTGCATGCACTGTTGTATTCCGGTTTGAAGGACATTGTATCCAGTGTGACTACTGAACATAATGAGAGTTAACATCTTATATCTCAGGATGACGAACGCAGTGGAATGCCACACTGTACTTTGTAACTCAAGGTGCTGTATGGTGATGGGTGGTCGTATCGCTTACCATCAGGTGAACGGCATGCTCGTCTCGTCATTCGATGGTATTGTAGCCAGCATAATTACCGAGAATTATTTATTTATTTATTTATTTGTTACAAGGACAACCAATGGTATACAAAAAAACATAAGTAATAGTATAGATATAAAAATCCAATCATAGGTTATCACGGCTAGTTATTAGTTTTGTAGCAGAGTTTTAGAGCACTTTACGCTTACATCAAGTAGGTAATATTTGAATTACTTCATGGCATGCACTACAAGACAGTTGGAAATCAATATATAATTAAATCGTGTTTGAGAAAAAATTATGACTAAGTTGCTTCCTGATTGACGACACACTTGCACAGTAAGGGTCCAGTGAGTATTATGAGACTAATTAAGTAATTCAACGTTATGTGCGCCGTTGCTACTGTTTATGGGCGGTCGTATCGCTTACCAATAGGCGAACGGCATGCTCGTGTAGTCATTTAAGTGTAATAAAAAGAGGCTCTGCAAATTGATATCATAATGATAATATGATCTAATGTTAAACGAAGTGTTATCCTCGATTCACGGGAGATGAGTATACGATGCTGAATGTCATGCTCGCTTGTTCGAAAATATGCCAGCATATATTGGTTGTAGATTAGTCAGTCTATTTCCAAAGTAGGTTATGTATGAGTTTATCTAGCACTAGGTGATGCTCGCGACTCCGCCCGCGTGAAAGAGTTTTTCCGGGATAAAAAGGCGTAAAGTAGCTTCCTATTAGTGAAAGAATTTTCAAAATCGGTTCAGTAGTTCCTGAGATTAGCGCGTTCAAACAAACAAACTCTTCAGCTTTATAACATTAGTATAGATAAATAGTCTAGGATTGGATTCTAGGAGTGATTTAATTCAGTCTGATCAAGAAGCACATTCAAGATTCTTTTAAACTTATGTGTGTCCATGGGCGGTGAAATCATCTACTCATTTGCTTATGCAATAAATCGTCGGGGATAGTGCAATACCGCGTAAGTGATAAAAAAAAGTCCAATTGAGATTGAACCTTACTATATTAAACTTAGCATTGATAATACCAAACTTTTTTTTAATAACTTACGCGATATTGCACTATCCCCGACGAAATGGTACTTACTCTTGACAAGTCAATGCCTCCTTTGGGCCGCAGGTGTCAAAGAAATGTGGTCGCGGCGACCCCACGATGGTTTTCATGACCTGTACAGTCACCAGGTTGACGAGGATTCCAAAAAGATGCTCTCTGTACCATAAAAGTGCCAACTGTTTTGGATTCACCGTGTTGTCCGAATTGTACTTGCGTTCTACTATTAATATCTGAAAAAAAAATTTTGACTGTGACGTCACCGGCCATAACGCTGCGTGCGTGCGAAAGAGATAGCGCGATATCTACTCCCCACTTTTGCTCACAACAATATTTCAAATATGAATAACTGCTTTATTTTTCAACCAATTATGATGCTGATTTCACAGAGGAATCTCTTTTTCGTATTATTTTCTGTTACATATAAAACAATTTATAAAATCAAACATAGAAAACTACACCGTTGGCATGGATTTAAAAACTTTGTGAGATACAAGACTATCCCATTTTCACCTGCCACTTCAACTCCTGTAATCCAGGATAATCAGTGGATTAAATTTTTATGACACTAAATGGGAAGCGGAACGTATTTGTAATCTGTACCATGGATTTGCACAATGACTCATAAATTAAATTGCGAGATAACTTGACAGCATTTTAACGAAAACTTAAGCATATAACTATGAAGACAATGATGGTGCAGTATTTGCTCAACAACAAATATCATGAAATATGAATCATCGTATACTTGGTCTTGGCCAGTACAATACGGTCTAAAGGTGCCTTTATTTCCTATACTAGCGACGCGCCCCGGCTTCGCACGGTTAGTACTAATTATTTAAAGCCAGATGACTTCTAGTGGTTCAATTGATGCCAATCTACACAGGATCACCCGAAGACTGATTTTACTCAAAAATTTCATTAAAATCGTTCCAGTCACATATCTTAATTAATGTATACATTAATGAAATCATAGAATAAATTCTTAACTATCCTCAACTTTACAAACCTCTGCATTATATCAGTAACAGAGACAGAATTCACACACACACACACACACTCACGCCTGTTATCCCCGAAGGGGTAGGCAGAGGCGCAACTAGTGCACCCACTTTTCGCCGTTATTCCGTCCCATGATGTGGTAGGGGGCGAGCCTATCACCATATCGGGCACAAATTCCAGACTCTGGGATGATACTAAATAGAAAAATCTAATATCACTTTACCTGACCCGGGATCGAACCCGAGACTTCAGCATTGCAGTCGTATCGTAATACAACTACGCCACCGGGGCAGTCTATGGTTACAAATTGTATATGGTTTATGTAACCAACAATAACATTGTTTATAACTAGTCTGCCTACATTGCTTATAAACTTTTTCTTATACTTCAACTATTTCCATGACAAATTTCATTGAAATAGGTTCAGCCCTTATGCATAAGTCGCAACTGAAATTTAATTTAAATATAAATACAAAATAATTACTTACAATGACCAGTGGAAGGAGTATGCAGGTGGCTAAAAGTAGCTTCCAGCTGATAGTATCACCTGTAAATGGGTGTGATAGTGCTGGATCATTGCAGGTGAAGCCAACCTGACCACCTGGAAAAATCCTCAGCTCCACCAGGAACAATAACAGGAGTGCTAAAATAAAGTTTAGAAAAAAATTATAATAATTCAGTGATTATTATTTGTCAAGTCTCATTGCAGTATTGCAGGCTAAGGATCAGAAGATCTTAGATTTGATTTCCAAGTAGGGTAAGACTGAAGGAGAGGGAAACAATGAAGAGTAGTTTTTTTTGCAAAACCCTACTCTTCATTGTTTCCTCTCAGGGTAATCCAAGTAGTACAAATCTCTCTGAGCCTTCATTATGATAAACATATTATAATAGATAAACAAACAATCAGTAACACAAAAATATTCACAGATTATCATATATCATGTTAGGTAATGTGTTTGATTTTAGTAAAAAAAAAAAAATACAACTGTCCCCATTTGTCATTGTATATGCATTGGCAAATATTTTGTTTGCATGAGATTTATATTTCAGAGCTAATTTAAGGTTTCAGGGTTCGAATCCTGGGTCAGGCAAAGCGATCATACTTTTTTCTGTTCAGTATCATATCAGAGTATGGAATTTGTCAGACATTATGATAAGTTCAGATCATGGTATAGATCACACTCGGTGAAAAGCAGGTGCCCTGGTTCCACCTCTGACTTCCCCTTTGATAATTGTGTTGTTTGTTTATTCTTTTTTGTAATTTAAATTACAAATTGCTGTTTCACCAATACTAAAGTTAAGCAAATCTTTGTGTTGTAATGGTATCCCATAATAAAAAAATAACTTTCTTTGGTAAAGCTGGTGGTAAGAAAAATTTTACATAGCCTGGATAGGGACTACCGGACTAGGCGTAAAACCCACCACAGTGGCGTTCCAGGGTTAGCCTGTATATCCGGTTCAAACAGGCATAATTGTATTGACTGACAAGGGATAATCATTGTTTGTCAGTCAACACTCTATATCTAACTCCTCCCTATTTTTCTATTTGATAAACTTTGTTGCGAGTTAACACTAATTAGTGTTCCCAGAGACTCGCCGAGCTGCACCGATTGGTGTCATAAAATGCGTGCCACTGTGATTTTACCCTACCAGTATACAAAAAAAGCTGTTTAATAAATAAATGCTGTATGTAAGAAATACTAGTGTTGTGATAAAATAAGTTTCTTGACAACATTTATGCTCCTACAGAATAAGGATTGAAATTATATTTTTGTTAGTTAAGTAAGTAAAAATAATTCTGTCCATAATAATAAAGTAAACTTTGTAGTTGGCCTTAAGCAAAAAGTGTAAGATGATTCTGTGTATCATGATGAACTGTGATAAAACAGGATATCAAAACTGAGAGATATTTGAAGCAACTTGAATAGTTATCTTATCTATTGATCAAGTATAAAAGGACATAAGTATTATGATTCTTTAAGATGATTAATAAATTGTATAAAATGTATCAATCATTAGATAGATGTAGGTATGTACTTAACTAAACGAATTTAATTCTATGATTCAGCACAATATAAAGTCACAAAAACTTCATAGCAAAAAGTACTAATGTAGTAAAAAACAGTCCTGTAGCATTATGATTTATGACCGCAAGATATTAACCAATTGATCCACTTGTGGGGAAATACGTACAAAGTCTTGAATAAACAAACCGAGAAAAACAAAAACAAATCGAAGTTACTTGATTTAAAAAAAAATACTTACCTCTGTGCCATCGGTTCGTTTTGGACCAAACTAAGTTGAATTTATCCATGACTTTGCCACAAAACACGTGCATCACGTACTAACACAAAACAGCAAATGGTAAATGTCGAAACGGAATAATTAACCGCAGAAATAGTACGCAAACATACGTGAGTCAGTTAAATTAAACGTTACTACGGCGAGCAATGCTAATTTCCATCGTCATGAAGAATTGCCAATGTTTACATAATTATCGCGTTCTTTTTAAAATGAGTTTATACCCAAAAAAATAACGCACGATGATTTAATAATTTATTACGTAAGAGAAATAGTCGCGTCATTAACTATTCATTTATATCTAGCAATTAATCTATTTAACGCCGTAGTCAGCCGTAGTTATTGTAGTGACGTTTCTAGGCACTGGCCGACTTTAATGATGTAAAAATCTCAGCATTCTCAGCTTAATATAATCATAATTATTATTCATATTGATCTTGATATTGACACTTGACAAAACAAGCAGGGCTGCCAATACCAATTTCCTTCATTTCCCAAAAATTGAAGCTAAAACCTATGGATCCATTTGTGATATACATACTCACAATATCCGAACTAGGGACGTCCTGTAATGAAAAAGTAGTCGCTAACATGCCCTTATAGTGGAGTTTATAGTTTTATTCTAGAAAGAGAATATCCGAAAGCAAATTTTTCGATCCTTCTGGTATAAGTATAAATTCCCCACATTTTCCCCGCATACAACCAATCCCCACAACTATGCCCAATCGACTTCGGATTCCTCACAATTTGACGAATTCCCCACAAATCGGCAACGCTGAACACAGGTCACAGTCCACAGATGACAGACTACTCACTACAGAGTACTTTTATATAGATTATAGGGATGTAAAACCTATAGAATTTCGTAATAATCTTTTGTTTTATTTTTGTAATCAGTTTTAAATAAAATAATTAATACTCTTCTATGAGCCAATTTCAGCGCTAATTCTAATTAATTTCATTTTGGTGGCGTCCTCTACAATCAGTTTTACATTCGTAGTCTAATTAGATACAATTCAGTTCTACATGTTAGCAGATAGGTGTCGCTGTGCAGTTAAGAGTAGCTTTGTAAATCGCGATGTCAAGATTCTCCGCCGTTTAAAGACTACCCGTGCTACATTATTCCTAAGCATACTTACCTGGCGTAGGGGACACCGTGATCAAGAAGGCGGTTCCCCCAGGGCGAGGCCTGTCCATTGCACTGCGGATGGGTTGACCCTTGCGATTACCCCTAATGTGGGTAACTCGGACGCGTAATTTTTGGTAGTGGGGACTGCGTACGCGCCGTCCCCCTGTAATCCTAATGTAATGTAGATAGATACGTTAGACATAATGGCCCTTATTAATGCGGCCTGGCCTCGATGGCGTAACTGCCTACCCCTTCGGGAATAATAGGCGTGTGTGGTATATACGCGATATCTGTATACTTGTTATCTATGTACTGCCTCGGTGGCGTAGTTATATTGCGTACGCGTTATGAGTACGATTTGCGCGCTGAGGTCGTGGGTTCGAATCCCGGGTCGGGCCAAAAAACTTTGTGACTGGATTTTTCCATCTTAAAAAAAATACTCAGTCGCAGCTCGGAGTCAAGAAGTTGGCGGTGTGATACCCCCGTGCCTCGGAAAGCACGTAAAGCCGTTGGTCCTGCGCCTGATCTCTCTCTGGTCATGTCGGATTGCCGTCTCACCGGACTATGAGAGTGCAGGAATAGCGAGTGCACCTGTGTATTGCGCACACTCTTGTGCACTGTAATATCTCCTGCGTACCTGGCTGATCTTCGTTGTGATTGGCCGCCGTGGGCGAAACTGACTAGGAGGATTTTCAATTCATTTCATACTTGTTACGAGGTCAAGTCACTCGTCACACCTGAATTACTTAATAATTATTAATAATAAATAAATATGAAGATAACCCAGGTACACGCCCTAAATGTATGCCAAATTGTATGGAAACCAGTTTTGTTGATTTTGCCTATATTTCTAACACCCATACTCCATAGTACCATACCAGCCCTGTATTATTTATACTTCGGCTTCGTCCTCGAGATTAGCATGAAGAGCAGTTATAGAACACATGTAGTACGTGTACTTAGTACGCCTTTGCACTTTATTTGAGACTTATTTTTTTTTTATACATTGGTCACACCCAACCTGTCAAGAGAGATTCATTCGCGTTTTAGTGCGTCGCCGTATTGCACGTTAAATTAAAGTTATTCTTAATTTATTGCTCATCATGGATTTTAAGTGTAATAGAATAGAAGAACATGGAAATTACTTCTATTTGGTACAGAAAATAGAAGATTACCTAAGTGATCAACATTGTTCCCGTTCGCCGAGACTACCGACATAATGAAAAATACCACACAGGTAAAACGGTTAGTACCAAAACCTTATTGTGTACCGGGCCAGAATAATGTTGAGGACAGTTACTTTGCGTCTGTCTCCTATTTACATCGATAATATTAATATGGTCCCTGAGCAATTTATTTTGCTATGTCGGTGTAATAATTACGACTGTTTCCTTCTTACCATGGTACAATTTAAATTTTTCAGAAGGCTAAAGTTTCTGAGGGGCATTGCCCTAAATACACATTTTTTCAATCTACCGTCGTTATGCTAAATTCTGTTACCCGGGTCTGCGTGCTACACATGGCGGTTGTCACTACCCGCAATTGATGCTTGCGATCAGTATTGTACGACTGGTTCTTATGTATAATGTTATGTAACAGTATGTTAGTACCACCAGTGGCGGCCTTAGGGAGTGGAAAATACCCTCCTTCGGCAATCGGGAAAAAAGGCCTTGCTAACATCTGCCGGCCAGAGCCTTACAATATTTAGGGCCGCTATTATCTACCAGTAGATAACGAGCACCGCTTGAAAAATATCAGCGCAAGCGGCGCAGTGGATTGACGACTCCTGACAACGTGGCGCGATGCACCACTGCACCACGTCGCCATGTGCTGGATATTACGAAATATCAATTTAATAGCATAAAAGACAATTATGTCTGGTCATGATTTAGCAACGTCTTAAATGCTTAATGACCTACAACAGCACAGTATGTGTTAAATGATAAGGAGTCGATCTAAGAACGGAAAATCCAGCAGCAACGAGGTACTGCCATTTGAATTCACCGAGAACGGCACGGAACAGGATAAATTGCAGGTAAGTGATCTGAGTTAAAAAATCGTAGTCGCTCGCAATCATAAATGATCACAGAATTATATACTAAGGTTTTTTGGCCTTATGTCTTGTGTCTTGGGTATGACCGAATATGTCACAATTTTGATGGTATAAAATCACTGTTTCAAAATGCAAGAATTAAATAGTAACCGTCACGGCGCGTCGCCGAAGTGAGGTAGCTGCAAAATATGCTGTACTTATTATAAAGTTAAGCCTCCATAAAGTAACCTGCCTAAACCAATATGGATAAATTAGGCGAATAGATTAGAATATTTTAAAATAAAATGACACAGATCCCAGAAACGTGACTATAATTTAGTCCAACCGGAACTTAGGCGTTCCGCATTTTACTCTTTGTATTTAATTGTTTCATTGTATACTTACTTTGATCTGTGGGTTGTCTATAAAGAACATAGAATTTTATTATAATTTAAATCAAATCAAAGAGGCTTTTATTCAAATTGACTCAAAATGACTTCTTCTATTTACGCGAATGTTAGACATTAAAATGAAACTATTTTGCGGATTTTATCGCGGTTTTTTAATTTATATTTTCTCCCGACGTTTCGAAGGCTTTTCAGCACTTCGTGGTCACGGGGCGGACTGAGGTGTTGGTGGTCCGAAAAGTTAATGTTACAAATTATTATATTATTAATTAGTTAGTTGTTTTATAAATACCGAGTGCAGTAACGGAACGCGCGCTACCATAGATAATACACACTCATGCGCAAACCATAAACGTGCGGTGATAAATCTGTCAAAACAAATATTGGATGAAAACACAGTTCAGGTTTTATCAAAAGGTTTAAATTTTGCCGTAACACCACGACGGATGCCGTATGAAGAGATTATTTGCAACGTTGAGAATAGTCTTTTTAAAAACAACTTGACAAAAGAAGATTCGGAGGCAATACGCCAAGATGTTTCGTCGGTATTGCGTCAAAACAAAGTGCCGAAACCAAATCTTCCCAGACATCAATATATCGCTTTAAAGAACTTGCGATCAATGAAGGACTTAACAATTCTCCGTGCAGATAAAGGGAATGCGACAGTAGTGATGGATACGTCGGATTATAACAATAAAATTGAACAACTTTTATCGGATGTAAGTACGTATAAAATGGTCAAAACAGACCCGACCAACAAAATTTTAAAGGCTACTAGCTCTTTAATAAAGAATCACTCCGAAAAGTTAAATCTAGACGTAGACTTACTCGTTCCGTCGTGTGCAAAACCACCTAAATTGTATGGGTTACCAAAGATACACAAGGCAAATGCTCCACTACGTCCCATTGTGAGTCAGATTGACACACCAACCTACAGACTGGCTCAGCACGTAGCTAAAGTGCTTTCACCACTCAGAGGAAACACTAGAGCATCTGTGAAGGATTCGTACCAATTTGTCAGCGATATTAAACACCTACAATTAGCTGACAATGAAACAATGGTTAGTTTTGATGTCCAGTCACTTTTTACAAGTTTACCGTTACAAGACTGCATCAAAATTGTCACTAAGAGGTTAGCAGAGAACAACATTCCTGTGGAATATGCAGAATTACTCCAACATTGCCTCACATCTGGCTACATGTTGTGGAATGATCAGTTCTATGTACAAGTCGAGGGGGTAGCGATGGGCTCACCTGTATCTCCAGTAGTCGCCGATATATTCATGGAGGACTTCGAGGAGACAGCCCTAAACACAGCCCCGGTCTCACCAAGGTTTTACAAACGGTACGTAGATGATACTTTCACAATTTTACCATCTGATAAAGTAACTGCATTTTTAAATCACCTTAACTCCATTAACAACAAAATCCAATTTACTATGGAGTTAGAACACAGTAAATCTCTTGCTTTCTTAGATGTTTTGGTCATCCGCAATCCCGATCAGTCTTTAAGCCATACCGTGTATCGTAAAATGACTCATACAGATAAATACCTGAACGGTGAATCTCATCACCATCCAAAACAGTTAGCTACCGTGGGTAAATCTTTGTTTCAGAGAGCACAAGGAATCTGTGACGAGAAACACCTGGGCGCTGAGCTGCAACATGTTAAGCAAGTACTGCGAGACAACAAGCTCCAAATTCCACGCCGCCGTCACAGAAACCGAGTGAAATCAGCCACAGTCGAACGTGTCCCGGTTGTATTACCATATGTAAGAGGAGTCACCGACAAGATTGGCTACATCCTGAAGCGTGCTTCAATCAAAACTTATTTCAAGCCGCCTAAAAAGATTAGTCAATTTTTACCACCTGTCAAGTGCCATATACCTCTACAAGAACCAGGCGTATACAAGATTGATTGCGACTGTGGCCTCTCTTACATCGGCCAAACTAAAAGAAATGTAGGGACCCGCGTAAAAGAACATATAGCTGACGTGAAACACCGACGCTCTACGAAGTCTGCAGTTGCTGAACATTCAGAACAAGGCTCCAAGCATTACCTTAGATTTGACAAACCACAAATCCTTGCCAAAGAACACCGATTCCTACCTAGGATGATCCGCGAGGCTATTGAAATTAAAAAACATCCAAATTTCAATAGAGAAGATGGTTGGAAGCTTGCACAAGCCTGGGATCCAATTATACATATTATTAAATCGGACCCCAAAAGACCAACTGCCAGATCTCAAGACACTGTGAGCTCTTTCTGCGTAGATCAGACCGTCAATAACAACTAATTTTTAAAAAATTGTATAATTAAAAAATGAAGGTAGATATTGTAACATTAACTTTTCGGACCACCAACACCTCAGTCCGCCCCGTGACCACGAAGTGCTGAAAAGCCTTCGAAACGTCGGGAGAAAATATAAATTAACAAACCGCGATAAAATCCGCAAAATAGTTTCATTTTAATGACTCAAAATGATCATGTAAATCGTTATTTATCTACCATCATGTCTCAGAAGCGGAAAAAGAGTTTCCCTCAGAAATATTATGATCTGTCTATATTGTTTGATTGCCTTAAGGGACTCGTTACAATTTTTTAGACTCAGAATATTTATTAAGTCTTTCACATGCACAGTTACCGAAAAGAAACACCTTTTAATATGTGAAAACATTGGTATTTTACATTAAAAATAATCGACAATGGTGTTAGCGGTAACGGGCCGGGCGAGTAATGGCGCGCGCATGGCGACGGCGGAAGTTCCCGCCGCTCCCAACTGGCGAACGCGTGGCGCTGGCGAGCTCGGGGCTCGCCACAACTGCGTGTGATTGGTTGATTTGGAAACTGTTTTTTGACCGGATGTTATAAGTCTAATTTCTTCCTGGCAAAATTAATTTGCCTGCTAAATATCAATACACTCGCTTACAATGACTCTAACATAGCTGGCGAATTGTGGTGTAAATATATTAACACTTGTGCCTACACCTTAAATAGGAAAAGGCGTGATAATATTATGTTTACATGTACACCATTATTATTGTTAATAGCTTTTGCTCATGATTGCGCCCGCGTTGACATTCCTTCCTGGGATAAAGAACAGCCAGTAGCACTCAAAGATATTTTAACTACCTGTTTTTTCAAAATAGGTTACTTAATTTTGAGTTTATTTATTACAAACAAATATGAAAAGAACAAATCTTTTCTCGTTATTATTTTAGTGACGTATTCTTGTTTGTAACATACGGTCTTGTGATAATTTTCAAATATCATGAATTAGTCGTCAACTAAATATTTATTAACATATACCTACAATTGATTCTAAGATAAAATATAATAATAATATAGTACTTACATTTATATTATAGCTTCTCCCTCTCTTTCAAATTTTGCCGTGCTCGACAGGGACATTATGTACCTGACTATATTGTTAAAATGTAACACATTTTTAACCGCCTTTCAAAAAAGGAGGAGGTTCTCAATTCGTGTGTTTGTATTTTTTTGTAACCAATAATTGTGGCAAATAATTGAAAATTGAAATTGAGACGATGCTATCGATCATCGGTAGCGCCTCAAAATTTGTTCAGATGCCTGAACAAAGGGGGGGGGGGGGCTGCATGAAGGTGAGTCGCAGCTAGCGGAGAGTACAAGGATGAAGAAAGCAGCGCATAATATTATTTCAAGTTATTAGCTACCGTGAGGGACGAGTACACTAGTTGCGCCTCTGTTCCCCCCTTAAGGATAAAATCTCTGAGTCTATGTATGTATTTATTTTAGGAATTCTACAAAACCTACTCTATGTATAGGCGTAACTAACGCAGTCAGAAGGTTGACTGTCGCTATGATGATATTTTATATTTAACGCTTTAACTATTTTTAATAAAGCGTTATAAAGTACTCCGTTTTTACTCTTGAGATCTAAGCTTCCGTGGTGTTTTCCTTCTTGGAAACGTTCACTAACAGTTACAATAATTCTGTCATATTCTCGCAGTCGGCAAGTGTCAATTTTGTTTGTCACGAAAAAAAAAAGAAAAAAAAAAAATAAAAAAAAATGTTGGATCGGTCATATAAAATGACACATTGCTCAATTTTTTGATCCAACTACTCCAATAAGTAGCATTCGCTACGAGTTCCACACATCAAAATGTGGTCTTTATATAAAGGTTGAAATGTCCATTTCCTAATATAAAAATTTGCCTAGGAGTTAATCTTCAACTTGGTATGTTTGTGGCAGAGTTGGTATCATCTAATCAGATGATACTCCAATTGCATTTCAAGTTTTAATATTCTAATATTGATAAATAATATAATTTGATGACAGATCTAAGATGTCTGTTTTAAGAAAATATCTTTGTTTTGTTGATTGTAATTATTAATTAATAATGTTACCATGAAGGAAAACATGGAGAGGAGGCCTACATGCTTTAGAATTCTCCATGAGGATCTCGCGAATATGCGGAGTCTGCCAACTCACGGTAGGCGAGTGTGGTGGACTGGGACCTGGACCCTCTCAGTTCAAGAGGAGGACCGTGCTCGGCTGTGGGTGATATATAATACAGGGCTGATTGCATTGCATTGTTACCGTTAATTAAGTTTGTTTTTCCAGTTAATATGATTTTTGACACAAATATTACGAAGAAGAAGCGTAAGACTTTGAAAGAAGTGTAGACCACCTCCAAGTTAGTTACTGCAATCACATGCTGCCATGCTGGTGAAGACAAACCAATAAAAGGATTTTTAAGGGAAGTATATTCAATCGATGCTATCGAAATATGATATACCTAGATGATATTAGATCATACAACAGGGAACATTTCCCTTATGCCAAGGCTATTGTTTAATTATTTTTAAGTGCCTATACTATAGCGGCTATATATAGCCACCATCCAAAATAACCATTTGTTGAAGGAAATTAGAATTTTCTTAGAACCAGATCTTATTACTGAAGGCATAATATAATATTTTTTATAGTTTACTCGGAATTTGCTCAAATAATCGCTAATATAGTATTGATAATATAGTATAATATCTTTTATGACAAAATGAATTCATAAAAATTTAGTTTCTTTATTTATGTTGCCAGAAAGCCCCATATAACAGTATGGTCACATTCCATATCTTTTTAGCGAATGTGGAATAGATATAACTCTATTAGATGTCTAGTGCTCACAGCACGAGGCACGTTGCCACGGGCTCCACCGCTTACCTATAGGTACTTATGGCATTAAACTGCATTCGATCTACCAAACTGCAGTTTGGATCATAAATTATTAATTTTGACTTATCCTGGAGATTCGGTAATGAGACCTTAAGAATCTAGTTGGGAATGACTAAATTTTTTGTTAATTCAATGATAACCAATTAGAAATTTTATATTGATATCCTATCAAAAAGCTTATTGCTAAGTACAACCTTATAAAGTTTTTTGATTAGCTAATTGTAATTACTACTGCAATTGAAATTATACAAATATTTCACTACTTATTCTCTAAAAGTCTACATGTGTTCTATAACTGCTCTTCATGCTAATCTCGAGGACGAAGCCGAAGTATAATTAATGATTAAACGAACTTACCTGTACGTGAAGTTCTATCATAATTATACGAAGGCTTCGTCCGAGGAGATTAGCATCCCTCCCTCCCGTGACTTGCGTTAACCCTAGTAAGTTGTGAAATATTGGTATATGGAACTCTCTCTCTAAACTAAATGAATCTCTCTTGACAGGTTGGGTGTGACCAATGTATAAAAAAAAAATAAGTCTCAAATAAAGTGCAAAGGCGTACTAAGTACACGTACTACATGTGTTCTATAACTGCTCTTCATGCTAATCTCCTCGGACGAAGCCTTCGTATAATTATGATAGAACTTCACGTACAGGTAAGTTCGTTTAATCATTAAATATACTGCCCACTGCTGAGCACGGGCCTCCTCTACAACTGAGAGGGTTAAGGCCTTAGTCCACCACGCTGGCCTAGTACGGGTTGGCAGACTTCACATACCTCCGAAATTCTTATAACTTCAACTAGGCTATCTTACAACTAGGCTATCGCCGGTTTTTTTCAACACCCAAACAATATTAATGACTTCACAAAATTCCGCGTTTATAAGAATTAAGTATGTTTGTCTATACAATTTTACAAAATTGAGTACAAAATTAGGTAATCACAATTTTTATGGCTTTCGCGGCGTTCTCGTCTTTTTTTACGGATTGCGATTCAATTAACCATTGTTCTGCTAAAAGCGCATAACATGACTTACGTAAACCCGGCTTAATACATTTTTGATAGTAATAGTGTATTTGGAAATCCATTGTATTGGTATGAAGAAACAAAAAGGAAATTCAAATGTAACAACTGAGAATCGAATATTCTGTAATTGTATACATACCGGTGGTAGGACTCTCATATAAGAGTCCGTCTGGGTGGGTACCACCGCAATGTCTATTTCTAACACAAGGTGCTGGATGGTGTTTCTATTAATTATGTGTGGTCGTATCGCTTACCATCAGGCAAACGGCATGCTCGTCTCGTCATTCGATGCAATAAAAAAAAAACATACATGCACTCACGCCTCTAGCCCCGGAGGGGTAGGCGGAGGCGCAATTAATACACCCACATTTCGCCGTGCGTATTCCGTCCTATGATGTGATAGGGGAGGAGGCTATTGCCATAGCGGGTACATATTCCAGACCCGGAGTCTGGTATCAATTCGGAATTGATACTGATTAGAAAAATTAAATATCGCTTTGCCCGATCCGGGGATCGAACCCCTACGCATCGAGACCCATAATAATTATAGTAATACATAATAATATAATAATCAATCCACCCCGTGACCACGGAGTGCTGGAAAGCCTTCGAAACGTTGGGCGAAAAATAAAATAAAAAACCGCGATAAAATCCGTTACTTACAGTAGTTTTCTATGGGCGGTATTATTGTATTGATAAATCAATCTCAAGTTCGAGCCACATCCCAAGTAGACATAATGTATGAATAGTTCAATACATTTTGTCCACTTGAGATGCAACTCAACCTTGAGATTGATCTATTAATACCGCCCTTAATCTAACATTCGCGTAAACATAAGCAACCATTATATAATAAGCTTCTTATTCCCAATGTGGTAATAAGTTATCTATACTAATACTATAAAGAGGAAATATTTGATTGTTTGTAATGGATAAGCTCAAAAACTACTGGACCGATTTTGAAAATTCTTTCACTAATAGGAAGCTGCATTACTTCTGAGTGCTAAAAATTTTATCCCGGAAATATACTAGTAACTGCCAGTAACCACCGCTTTGCTATACTGTACCAAGTGTTTCCTTATCCATGATTTAAACGGTGGAGATCCTTTTGCCATACCGGGCGCAAATTCTAATAAAGGGTAAACCACGCGTGATTTGTAAAACACAAATTTGAATTGCTTGTTCTGAGAAGCGAACGTAGAATCTTACAATTCATACTCTGAAGTAGTTCTACACCAATGAGGAAATACAAAATCTATTGAAAAATGCAATAATTAATACAAATAGGTAATAAATATCTTGCAACATAATATACAATACATTTTTGTAGGCCCGTGAGATATTCACGTTTCCTGAGGCTGTGGGTGTGCACGGGCAGTGGTCATTAAGACACCCACTTGCTCGTTTGCGTGTGTTACTAGGTGGGAGGTCTTTGAAAACATCGCGAGGTACCTGACAATGGTCAAAAAAAGGTATGAAGACAGTTGTATTCTGCCAATCCGGACTAGGCCAGCGTGGCTAGCGTAAGGTCTAAAAGTCTCGGTAGTAGAGAAGGCCCGTGCTCAGCAGGGTGCTAGGAATTATAAGCCAACGTATCGTCTCGCAACGAGGAGTAGGGCAGTGTCACGAATTAAAGATAGAAGGCAGTGTCATGTAATGCGTTGTATTATCAAATTACATTAATTTAGTCTTGATACTGTTTTAGTTATAAATCGTGGGCCATAGGGGATTAAAATTCTCGTTTCGCCATTCAATTCAATACAATTAATATACCTATGTGAATATTGAATAATATTTAAGACTATGTTGAAATACGGAAATCCAATTTCATCAAACAAATATTGTGTCAGCATGACGACATCGAAGTTAAAACAAAATTAATTAGAACCTATCTCAAAGATTTTAACGCTACATAAAAATCATAAATATCGAAACATCTTAAGATTCCTATTCACTCAATTAAAGTGGTGATGCCTATTGCACCGTGAAAAATAGAACGATGTTAGATAATTAATGCATCATTTACACTAGGCTTGTCACGGCATATTTTGGAATGGGAGACAACTAATATCGATACCCACGTTGACAAATCGATTTAGGATTCGATCAAGATTGATTATACCTAGATGTAATCGTTTCTGGAACTCGGTGTAATTTATTTCCGGCGACACATTTTCACATTCCAAAATACATTATTTTAATTTTATGGATCGCATATTCGCATTATAGAAAGTTTTTATAAAAGCTTTTCTCAATACGTTTGCCATGTACCTATGACATGTTCTCTATGACAGTTCGTAAAGCAACCGCGTTACGTTAACTTCGTGTAATTAGCATTAAATGGTATTCTGTATGCCAATTTCCATAGTGATGAACGAGATGAGTTACGTTACGCACTTGTTACGAGCGGTGAGAATATCGTGTCATAGAGTTTTTTTTAATCATTTTCCCTTATAGGGAAGGCAAAGGGTTCAAGCCCATACAGCCTCGTCTTAAGTTATACTTTTGGTTGTCTTTTTTTTCCTACGTACTATGTCATAGTAAAGCAGTGGCTACCTTACCAAGACTTTATCAAGGAGTTTTGGCGGCAACGAAAAAACACTTGATTGGCACATAATATATTTCAATTCACTTCATTTGAGCACTTTAATAGAACTATATTGGATAATATACCACCATAATATTGCAATATAACACTAAGTATCACCAAAATAATGAATTAAAACAAGAGCACCTCATGATCGTGTCATAGAGAATAAGGGGGCAGTATTATATTTCAGCACGAGCTGTGTTTTAAAGTAAAAAATAAGTTAGATATCGGCTGTATGACCCGTATATCATCGGATGGATTCCAAAATCTGTGATTAACAATCGATTTTCGAATAATACACAACTCTAACATGCTGACTATAGACAAGGCGTCTCGCGTCCGTACTTTTTTAACACTTCGTGTGTGGCCAAGTTAAAGATTTAACGTCCTGCTCTCTGGATGTTGGGTAACCGCACTTTGTAATCATTAATTTACAACCGTGAATAGATAAAATAGTCTACTTTTGGATTAGTATTAATGAAGGTGAATTTAGTGGGCGTTTTACGGTGATAAATTTTATGGGGTTTAGGCGGGAATTTGCTTATCTATGACCAGTTGCGGTGTTGTAATGCTTGTTAACGGTCTATTTGTCTATAGTTTACAGATACTTCGGTTTTGTTTATAGTCAAATTTGATAAAGTTAAAATATTTACACATAAAAAATAATAATTAAAGTATGTTTGTAATGTCAAAGTAACTGTTTTATTTGAATATTTAAATCGTTACGCAAAACCTATTTTTTCTGTATGTCTGTCCTGCGAATACCTATGTGGATTAATTAATAATTATGAAAAAGGATTTTCCGAAATTTTACACCTAAGGGGGTGAACAAGGTGGTAAAATTTTTTATGGGACAACGTGATGCCTTGGTCCAATCTACTACAAATTTTGCATGAACCTTTTTTAACGAAATTATTGGAAGACATGTTTCGTATTTTATTGAAATTCATCCCCTAAGGGGGTAAAAGGGGTGGCGAACTTAGTACACGATAAACTCAAAAACTACTAAATGGATTTAGATGAAATTTGGTATGAAGATATTCGATACCCTGAAAAAGTTTTAGACTACTTTTTATCCCGGGAAAATTAATAATGGTACTTTTATCCAGGAAAACCTCTTTCATGCGGGCAAAGCCGCGGGCAAAAGCTAGTTATTATACGTGCATCTAGAGCTACTTATGCTACTCGCTAGTTCGCTACATACATTTCAATGTTGCTATCATTAGATAATAATATTTGACTTTGATAAGGACTATGCAGTTGTTCCTATTTTATCTAGCCATTGGAAATAATATATTGCATTACGTGAGATCATATATACATATGCATATACACTCACGCCTGTTATCCCCGAAGGGATAGGCAGAGGCGCAACTAGTGCACCCACTTTTCGCCGTTATTCGGTCCCATGATGTGATAGGGGGCGAGCCTATCGCCATATCGGGCACAGATTCCAGACTCCGAGCTGATACTGAATAGAAAAACTCAATATCACTTTGCCCTCAGCATTGCAGTCGTACCATAATACAACTACGCCACCGAGGCAGTCTTATGTGAGAATATTACGTGAGAATTAAAGCATAAACGTTCTTTTGTGCTTTGTGTGTAGGTGTATTACACAGAGAGGTGACTATTGTGTCCAAGAAAGGCTTTCATAATATTTCCGGCGTCTTAGAACATTACATAAATAGTTGAAACGTATAAGGATTTTATTTTGTTGGATACTGTCTTGTTTTCGCATAGACGCAGATAAATATACCCACTCACCGAAACTCATAAATAATACTAGCAAATTTATCACGAAATTAAAATGTTGAAGATGAACGTCCGTATTTAAAATATTTACTTCGTCATAGTGCTCCTAGAGTGTTGGTTGTCGTATTTGTAAGGCTCTCTAACAGATGCACTTTAGCAACTACTTATGTTAACTCTCTGCTCACGCCCTTTACCGCAGGAGGCGCAGCAAGTGCACTCCATTTTCGCCATGCTTATTGCGTGTAATGGAGAAAGGCATTATTATTGACATATCGGGCATAAATTCCAGACTCTATTCTGGTACTAAGAAAAAATAACTCAATATTTTTCAGAGGATCGTAACCGACAGCTCACTACCTCCATACCTTAATACTACTACGCCATCGAAGCCGTGGTTAATAAAATTCAAAACACCAGTGTCTCTATGGAAAATGATTCGATGTACAGGAATGACATTGTTATCATAATATGTATTACCTAACCGTTTACGTACGACGTTAAAACGGGAATAGACGTACATATTTGAACTTCCGTGCGTTTGTTTGTGATTCTATTAATACATGTCCCGGAGAGTGTACAAATAAGGGCAAAATGTAAATATCCCCCGTGTTTTGGAATGATTTATTTTAGTGTTGTCTTGTGGATGTTCTGACATCATTATGCAACGTCATTTTGAAGCCAGAAGATACAAATGAAGTCGAAAGTAATAATTTCAGTTGTACAAGATTTAGATCAAAGCGAAATATTTTAGGAACTGGTACAAATATTTGCGTAATAGTAATTATATTCTTATCTTTTTTCTATGTTTCGAATCCTAGCGAACAACTTAATTTTGTATAATATGCGATATGACTTATTTTTTTATTATGGCCGCTCTAGATAACTGTCATGGCGCCATTAACTTATATTTAATAAATTCTAGAGAATTAATTAACCGTGATCGTTAATTATAACTAATTAATACCTTATTTGGGCTTATGGAACAGTTAAACTAGTTTACTAGTTTCATAGAGCGATTAAGAAGCCGTTATGTCGTATTATTTTTGGATTATGATAACTGTAGAAATGAAATTGCCGCCATTTTTCGTTTTATATTAAGCAAAGGTCATAAAGATACTGCCCGAGGTACGTTGCTTCATTTTTTTTTTCTTTATTTATTTAGGGGCTTAGAGTCTCTTAGGAGACTATGTCAGCCCCATAATACAAATACATAATACAAATCATCTCCGCACCATTTACAACATTGTATACAGAAGAGCAGCTGCATCAGAATGAGGCTCTGAGAGAATACTTTGGAAGATGCCTATGTCCTTAAAGTTTATGTTATGAGTTCTTCTCAGAGCCTCACGGACATCTCTAGATCTAACACATTCCATCAATAAACGATATACATCTTCAATAGTGTGACACTCTTCACAGTTGGGGGTTGCTTCATTTGTGAGTGGTGATTTGGTTTTTCGGAAGTTCAATACACGCGTAATTTGTCTGGTCAAAATGTCATTAAATTTTAAACTTGATGCTACGTTACCATCCTCCTTGAACCTTTAGCATAAATCACTGACGTCATCAATTGCTATCGGAAGTCTATGAAAAGCTCGGCATAATATATGACGACGGTCATCTTTCCTTACCGAGCCTGGCTTGAACGGTGCTAGTTGGATATATTTGTTAATGTCGTACCTACGTTTAAGATATATGGATGTTTTCATTGCCTTTATTATTTTAAATTTAATTTTACCTCTACTTCCTAAAACTGGAATTATCACTGCTTAGATTACATTTATTCTAGTTTTAAATAAACTATTTCTCCACAAAACCTGCAAAAGCAGGAAATGTAACGAGGACTGATATGCTACGGTTGATATGTCTATTTAGGGGAGCGTTACCATTTGTGATTGACGGACGCAATCCGCCTTCATGATGGATCTTTTGATCTACCCTCGCTGGCAGATGTTATGACATGGCAGAGAGAAATTAAAGCGAGGGTTCAGAAATATACAACTTGACGTCTTATAATTGGAATCATTAAAAGTTTCTGCTATGTATCATGGAGAATTCCGAATTCGAATGTAGGTTGTAGTAGTTGAAATACATTGTATTGTAATTTATTCAATGATGATAACTAAGACCGGGTTTTTTCAACTGTAGTTATCTTTTTGTCAGGGTCTTATTAAGCTGGACGCGCTGGCTGAGTTTCGAGTGTTCCAGGTGTTAGTCTAAGGTTCTAGGTGCCGCGAGCGCGTCCAGCTTAATAAGACCCTGACAAAAAGATAAATATTTTATTTTTATCCTCTAGAGTAGAATAACTGTATATACATACTAGATTGCGATCATATTAGATCTCGGGTTCGATCCCCGGGTCGGGCAAAGTGATATTGAGTTTTTCTATTCAGTATCAGCTCGGAGTCTGGAATTTGTGCCCGATATGGCGATAGGCTCACCCCCTATCACATCATGGGACGGAATAATGGCGTAATGTGGGTGCACTAGTTGCGCCTCTGCCTACCCCTTTGGGGATAACAGGCGTGAGTGTATACCGGGTGGAAGGGAAACGCTCTCGGAAACGAATACAGGTGATAGTATTGGTGATTCTTGACGTGATGGCACTAAAAAAATCGCGATCGCATTGTTACAATTTTAGGAGGATTTTCTCAAATTTCTGTACAGCTTCACGTATAGATAGATAAATCAAACTATTATTCTGAAAAACATAGTAAAAAAGGTCAATATTTAAAAAAAATCGTAATGAAACACGTACATCAGCTGACGGGTTAACGACCGCGGGCCGGTCCCGGCGCAGCGCGACGGCCGCCCAGAGAGGCTACTGCGAAAAACGAAATCCGTAGTTTCGGGTGACGGATCGCACGTTTTCTTACTACGAAGTGTTACGGATCCGACGACGGATTCGAAGACGGATCCGATGTTCGGATTTTGACACTAATGACATTTTTACTTTCGTTGGCCCTACTTTGAAAACCAATTTGACATAAAATACGACGTTTCTTCGTTCGGATCATAATAAAAAAAATATAAAAAATAAAAAATAATAAAATAATAATTGGATCCGAAAGTAACGGTGACGGATCCGAAGTAATTTGGTAGTAAGGTTAAATCCGAAGTTTGTCGTTTCTTCGTTTCGGACCGACGTTTCGGATTTCGTTTTTCGCAGTAGCCTCTCAGTTCTTTGTACGCTTTACATTGCGCGCGCATGAATTACGGAAATACTAAAATCGTAAGTATTATCGCTTAGCTTTGCAAATGAATATAGTTTTTCGTTAATGTTATGGTTCTTCTCTCTTACCGTTCCGGTATAGAGAGCGTTTCCCTTCCACCCGGTATATATACATACTAGATTGCCACTTGAGACTATGGATTACCGATTCTGGCATACTTCTCTCGCTTCCTCCACCTGCATAAATCTTTTCATGCATTCCCGCCGGTTCAGAGTACCTACTTTTGACCTTTCCAAGCCTTTTCCAAGAATGTCAGTTATCTTACGTTCGAATGATCGGTGCGGTCGACCCCTACCGGCTCTTCCATCCACATTCGCCTTACATATCCGTACCTACACGATGCGACTTTTACACCAGAAAAGGTTTATACGAGTGGAACCGTGAACAAATCTTGGTAGGCTAATAAATAATTCTCGTCCTTATCGGTCTAGGAATAAGGGCTACACACCGAAACTCTTCCAGAATATTTTACGAGGAAGAAAATAGCTTCATAATCTCATTGTTGAGGAACGTCGTTCTACTGGATAGCGATGGGATCTCAATATAACACACATAAATTGAATCCGCTTAATAAAGATATAAATAATCCCTATTCCTGTACTAATAAATGCTAATCTCGCGTATCATAGATAACTGTATTTTTCCTAAGAAATCGATTCAAGATTCTATAAAAGTATCTTTCACAATCGCATAACATGAAGTCATTGATGCAATATAATGAAATTACCATAAATATATCATATTTGTCATTGTTTCTATACAACACTCGTAATATCGTAAAATATCGATGATGTTTACAATATGAGAAAAATATCTTACATCCGTTACTGCGCGATTGAGACGAGTAATGGCGGGTGCGGAAGTAGTTTCAAATAATTGCGTTCATTATTTTTTATTATAATTTAGATTAATCCCGAAATATTAAATCTCGTTCTCTTTTTAAAATATACTGCCAGTATTTTTGCAATTTCCAAATTGACTGGATTTATACACTGAAAATTAGGGCTTAGGAATGAATTATCTTTTAAAATCGTACTTTCCCCTTTTACTGGTGGTAGGCCTCTCATATGTAAGAGTCCGTCTGGGTGGGTACCACCGCAATGCCTATTTCTACCGCCAAACAGCAGTGTGCATGCACTGTTGTGTTTCAGTTGGAAGGACATTGTAGCCAGTGACATAATGACAGGGACATAATGAGTCGTAACAACTTATGTCTCAGGATGACGAGCGCAATGGAATGCCACACAGTACTTTGTAACTCAAGGTGCTGCATGGTGTTGCTACTGTTTATGGGTGGTCGTATCGCTTACCATCAGGCGAACGGCTTGCTCGTCTTGTCATTCAATGGCATAAAAAATATATTATATAGGTACCTATTAATAATCATCGTTGTTATAATCTGACATTTTAAAAGAAAGGGCTATGATTTATTTTATTACGAATAGCTTTTGCCCGCGGCTCCGCCCGCATTAAAAAGTTTTTCCGGGATTAAAGTCCCGGTTTATATTTTCCCGGGATAAAAAGTAGCCTATGTGTTAATCCAGGACATGATCTACCCGTTTGCCAAATTTCATCGAAATCCGTTCAGTAGTTTTTGCGTGAAAGAGGAACAAACATCCATACATCCAAACATCCATACATCCAAACATCCATACATTCTTACAAACTTTCGCCTTTATAATATTAAGTAGGATATAGAGTTTTATTCACACGTTATCCGTCTTCTCTACATTCTAGTGTCACAATGATCGCAAATTGTATCCGAGAGTCTTTACCGCTTTTTTCTACAACAGTACCCCATCTTTCCCAATACAGTACGCCATAACTTATTAACATATTATTGAATATTGCACAACTGGTTATAATATTACGAAAGGCCTCATATCTGAATTACCTTCTCAATTTACCTAGCCACAAAGGCGTAGGTAATCTTTTGAAATTTGAATATAAATGTCGCCGTCGAAAAATATCCCAGACGTTTTGCGATAAACTAACATAATAACTAGCATAGCTGACGAAATGTGGGTGTTATACATCTCTGCCTACCCCTGAAAGGAGAAAAAGGCGTTATGCTATATAAGTAGCTATTATATATTTTTTAAATAACACTTTAATTTTTCTATACATACATGACGCTGTACAGAAATTTAAGAAAATCCCAGTAAAACTAATCATACGATCGCAATTTTTTATTACTATCATGTCAGGTACCAAAACTTACTTGTATTCGTTTTCGGTAGCTTTCCTTTCCACCCTGTACAGCTTGATTTTAACCTCCAAAAAATAGACTTTTATAAAAATAAAATTACCACGTTTAACTACGACATGTTAAACGACATTTCAACAAACTTTCATGTTGTGCAGTTAAATCACACGTTTAATTACTGTTCACACCTCTATTGTCGCTGCGTAGGTCTTCATTAATACGTATGTATTACTTCCGCTGGTCCAACTGGATAGACGTAGCACAGGATAAAGACGCATGGGCATCTTTGGAGGAGGCCTTTGCCCAATCCGGGGTTCTTGCTAACTAAATCTACTTACAATATTTTTTTAATTGCAAAAAAACATTGCAACCTTACTATTAACAAGTACATTTTTTTTTTATTTTATCAAAAGCAAGAAATAAAGGGCATATTTATTTATTTCTTACTTCCGCTAGCTTGCTGGGTGTTGGTTTATGGTTCCGTACCTTATTTCAAAAATTACATATATAGTAACACGCCTTTATCCCATAGGGGTAGGTAGAGACTATGAATTTGCCACCTTGCTCGATTCTGGCACACTTCTTTCGCTTCCTCAATGTTCATCATCTTTTCTTGCATTCCTGCCGTTTCAGAGTACTTTTGACTATTTACCAAGAATGTCAGACATCCGACATTGGAAGGTTTGGTGTGGTCGATCTTTACCGGCTCCTCTATCCACGCTTGCCTTATATCCTCTTCGTCAGTTTTCTATCATTCATCGTAAGCTTGATTGATACAGACAATTTACACCATACAAGCAGTGTATACACCGAGTGAGTGTCTGTTTGAATACGAATGTCCCTAAATGTCCCAATATGAACCGGTGTTCACACAAAGAACCTCAGTGTGTACGGTGTAAAGTGTCGCAATCTAAATCAGGCTTTTAAAGTTCATTTGAAAAACTAGGCCCCTTTTTTATACAGGATTATTTTGATGTTGCCTTAATAAATGAAACCACGTCTTTGCCTGTACTAACATTATACCAAAAATTATCCATGAAAAACTGATATTTTCACCAAAAATATTAATTTTACTTTCCTGATTTTTTGATCATTAGGTAGTTTAGTTCGAATATGGCTTGTGCGTTAGTGTTTTTCTGACTGAAAGTGTAATGTTGGCGACGCGCCAAATCTACGAGTAGTAGTAGTGACATTAGGGCGTGTAAACTTAAAATTACTTTATATTGATATTTATTTTGTTCGATACTTACACTTTTTTATTTTCCACTAGATTTTACCCGCGGTTCCGCCCGCGTTAAAAAGTTTTTCCGGGATAAAAGTCCCGCTTTTTACGTTCCCGGGATAAAATGTAGCCTATGTGTTAATCCAAGACATGATCTACTCGTGTGCCAAATTTCATCAAAATCCGTTTAGTAGTTTTTGCGTGAAAGAGTAACAAACATCCATACATACTTACAAACTTTCGCGTTTATAATATTAGTAGGATACAATGGTTAAAATAACTTAATAGAAAATGTTATTTTCAAGGGGGAAGTATGTGATTTAATTTAGTAACCCAATGTCAAAATGACCCTGATGCAATTCGATGAGACGAGCAAAACTGGCTTGATGATAACCTTCACGGCCCATAAACATTAGTAACACCATGCGAACTCTCCGCTTTTTAATTTCTAACATATCGTGGTCAAATCAATGTCTGCTATGTGTAAAAAGTTGAACTTTGAGTTACGGAGTAAAAACATTCTCATGTAAAATTTTGAGACAATATTTGCACATAGCATATTTTTCCTAGCGTTCATAGTTCGCCGAGTAACGATTAGAATCACATAGCGGCTTTTATATGTCATAGTCTGGGGGCAAACTAATCATATTAGTGAAAATGTTGAAAGCTCACAAAAGTGCCATAGCAGATATCGATTTGACAACAATGATATTTAATTAATTATGAAAAATTTAGTTTGTATGAGATAGAGCTTTTATGGATGGAGCTTACGACTCTATGCATTTTTATGTATACGAAAATTCTCACGACTAGCCAATAATTATAATTATTACTCCTAATGATTAGCATAGCGTTGTAAATTGTAGAATAAAAAACTTTCCTACACCTTTTTCATTTAAGTTTAAGTATTTCCAGTCATTAAGCGCACATGCGTAGTACCTACGAATTAAGACACTACACTATATAAAACACTATAAAATTGAAAGGCTAAAGAAACAACGGTTAAACTGTGAACTTTACTTTCTAGTTAGCATTGCATTATGTTTTACTATAAGTAAACAGTAAAACGTTTACAATAAACAATCTGACTAGTTAGTATAAATAACTGTAAATATGCACGTTCACTTCAACTTTAAACGTTTTATGGTATTTGTATTGAGTTTATTTTATTTACATTTCTATTGTAAGGGCTGCCTCGGTGGCGTAGTTGTATTATGGTACGACTGCAATAATCACTGCTGAGTTCTTTAACCGATCCAGAGGACGAAATCACTATGGCCATCCGCCGTAAGAACGAGTTCTTGAAACTCAAACACTCCACAAGACCGCAATTCCGTCTTCGCCGTCGAGGACCTCGCCGCGTTCCCCGTCGCCCCTCCGACTCCCCTAGCAGTTCCCGCCCGCGTGCCGATGACAACGCAATCTAATACGATTAGGCCTATAAACCAATCTTTCTCTTATCGTTGATGTCTCATCCTCTCTCAGTGGCCGTCCTGAGCCGAGGTTCGTAAGCCTTTAGTGGGTTGCCCTCAGCATGGTCACTTAATTCAAAGGGTTGCGAGCGTCTTTTGCGTTCACCCTAAAGACCGGTGTGGCCATAATAGCCGACTCGTGTCAGGCTACTGGCAGTAGGGCCATTAACAAAAAAAAAAAACTGCTGAGTTCACTTCAATCTAGTAATTATGCTTCGTCCGAAACTCAACAACAAAACAAAACAGTCACTCATGCTTCATATTTCTGAAAGATAAAAAGTCGGTTAATAAATAATACCTCCTACCTATACACGTTTGAACTAAATTAGCTACAATTTGATTATAAAATGCATATTTTGTTTATTTTAATGATTATTGTCTCCATTGGCATTACAACAGCTTTAATAACACATGGCTTGGTGACCTATATTATATGATTTGCGCAAAGTTTCACATGCGCTATGTATGTCAAGAGACCCACAATGATATTTTGGTTCGCATCTGTCATAAAATTATTTTATGTTTACGTTACACTGATGCGGGGCTGTTAGTGGAATTTTAATGTTGGTACCGGAGACTTAGTATTGCCAACATAACAGTTTGTCTATGCTTAATATTATAAAGAGGAAAAAATTGATTGTTTGTTTTTGTTGAATAGGCTTCAAAATATTTTTTTATAGCATTGAATGACGAGACGAGCAAGCCGTTCGCCTGATGGTAAGCGATACGACCACCCATAAACAGTAGCAACACTATTCAGTACCTTGAGTTACAAAGTACTTACTGTCTAGCATTCTACTGCGCTCGTCATCCTGAGACGTAAGATGTTAAGTCTCATTATGTCCAATAGTTACACTAGCTAAAATTTCCTTCAAACCGAAACAGAACAGTGCATGCACATTGCTGCGTGGCGGTAGAAATAGACATTGCGGTGGTACCCACCCAGACGGACTCTTACATTTGAGAGACCTACCACCAGTAAAAACTGGACTGATTGGAAAAATTCTTTCACCAATATAAAGCTACATTATCAGCGAGTAACATAGGCTACTTTTTATCTAAAAGTAAATAAAAGTATATGCTAAAACCTTCCCTGAAATATATTCATTTCAATATCGAAAACCACATCCAAATCGGATCAGTAGTTTTTGAGAAACACGCGGCCATAAAAATTTACATACATACATACATACGGATCGAATACAGAACCTCCTTTTGAAGTCGGTTAATAAAGCGGGACTTTTATCTCAAAAAAACTAATTCACGCGGGCGTAGCCGCGAGCAGAAGTCTAGTTTTAAATTAAAGACCTTATATTGTTTCAATACTGCTTTGGTAGCGTAGTTGTATTACGGTACGAATACAATTCTGAGGTCCCGGGTTCGATCCCGGGTCGGGGGAGTGATATTGGATTTTTCTTGTCAATATCAGCCTGGAGTTTCGTATTTGCGCCTGATATGGTGATAGACTCGCTATCACATCATGGGACGGAATACACACGCGAAAAGTGGGAGCACAAGTTGCGCCTCTGCCTACCCCTTCGGGGATAAAGGGCGTGTGTGTTAATCACGTTGGTCTGGGGCAGGATCACTCTCTGACAGATATAATTATCGTGTAGTAATAGCTTTTGCCTTTAGTTTGATAAGTCAGATTGTCGCAGGATCCTTTCCGTACCTATCTCTGTTTTTAAAGCCTGTCGTGCCTCTATAATTCTTTTAATATGGTGGGTGGTTATGGCTTGTGGAGATCATAAAACAACAGGTGGCCCAATCAATTGTTTGCCGGAATAAGCTATAAAAATATAATTATGTTTCATATATACCAGGAAAACATACTCTTTACAGAACCTACTATGATTATCCAGAAATATAATCAAATTTGCACAACAGCTACCTTCGCAATATAATTATGGGTATTCATATGAAAGATGAAGGTGACTTAAGGTACCAGCTCGCCGAATTTCCACCATAAAAACACTCCAAAGCAACGGTTGCACAAATTACGTTACGATTGAGCAACTCTCAACCACTTGCAGTATTGGATTTTGAACATAATATTTTATTATCCCATTAGTCTTAAGTGATTAAATTTATGTTTATTGTGAGTTACGAAATAGATTTCAGTGTAGCATTTCTGTTAATTAAACGTTCTAGTTTTTAACTTTATTCAGAACCACTTCCAATGCCCAGGATAAAATGTAATTTATAGCCCTCGGGGATAACTTAAGTTCTATATATTCAAATTATTTTCAGAATCCTTCATCTTATTATTAAACTTTACTTCTATATTTACACTTATATTTATCATCATCATCATCAGCCTTTATCAGTCCACTGCTGGACATAGGCCTCCCCTAATGAGCGCCATAGCGCCCTGTCTTCAGCTTGCCGCATCCAGCATCTGCCTGCAGTCTTTCGCAGATCGTCATCCCACCTGGCCGGAGGGCGTCCTACACTACGTTTGCCCAGTCGCGGTCTCCACTCAATATTTATACTATATATATATTTCTATTTATAGTAGTTTTGTTAGTACAAACGAGACATTAGGGATTTGATGATAAGGGTTCACCGTTGCTCATAATGTACATAAAGAAATCGTCGAGGCGTGGCCGGCGTTAGGGTGAGAATAGTCGCATTTTTAAAGGTCCCTGAATGTAACGGTCTGGAAATATCGCAAGCAAAAGATGGTTAATCAAACAATTGTGTGGGGAAGATAATTGAATGCAAATTATAACATTGAACAGCGATCTATTCAGAACGGAGAATATATTCGAACTTGTAACGTACTTTACGCATATTACCGAAAATGTAGTTTTCTGTTTAAAGTAAAAGTCATAACTAACGTTTAAGATTAGTTAAAATAGGCAATAGAACTGTACTCCAAACTGGTGATGTGTATGTATTAAATATTTTTTACTGATGTTAGGTCTCTTTACCTTGGCAATAAAATTAAAAAGTCTATTTTTATCATTCAACTTAGTTAACCAATTCTCAGAGCCCACTAGAGTAACCAATACTAGTGTTACATGCATAGACAACATATTTACTGATATATTGCCAATTAAGAAATGCATTATTAATAAACTTGGCTCTGACCACTGTGGTCAATTAGTCAGCTTTAGCAATTTGCTGCAGAATATATCCGATAAGAAAATTACAGTTGTCCCTGTAACAAAGGCCCGGTTAGAAAAATTAAGGAAAAAATTAATGGAAAAGTTTAATGTATCTCTAAAGGGAACTGACCCCAGTTAGCCATAACTTTTAACTTGTGTATTATGAGTATATTTCCAGATGGAATGAAATTAAGTAAAATAATTCCTCTTTTTAAATCTGGTAGTACAGATGACCCCAATAACTTTAGACCCATATCTGTGCTACCGTCAATAAGCAAATTTTTTGAAAAACTCATTCTTATACAAATTCAACATTATTTTACTACAAATAAATTACTTCATGGTAAATAATTTGGATTCACCAGGGGTCGCTCCACTACAGATGCTGGTGTGGAGCTTATTCAAAATATTTTTGCCGCTTGGGAAGATAAGATAAGATAAGATATATTTATTTGTCAAACATGCGTAAATCATTATACACTAAGAATGCAAATGGATGTTATAAATAGTTTTAGCACAAGCATGTTTTGCCATGGTAGGCGTACAAATATTCATGGTAATGAGTCACAACTAGGTCAATTATACAATTCAATCATAAATAGCAAAATAAAAACATGATATAACATAAACAAATGGAAATAGAATGTATATAAAATGTAGCTTAGTTACAATATTAAGAATCACGCAATTATTATAAATTTTTGTCGTTCAAAAAGTCATCTACACTGTAATAACATTTGTCTGTTAATAGTTTTTTAAATCTTTTTTTTAAATACATTTACATTCAGATTTCTAATTTCCTTTGGAATTTTATTATACAATACTGGTGCTCTACATATTACACTTTTATGCAATAGCGCCGTTTTAGCTGGGTGAATATAGAGCTTATCCTTGTCTCGAAGATTACGTGTAATATTATCAGACAAACGGGAAAACATATGCGGGTAGTTTTTTACAAACACTGCTATTTCAAATATGTACAGCGACGGCAGAGTGAGAATTTTGTACTTAATGAATAATGGTATACAGCTTTCAGTACTCTGGATACCAAATGCTGCACGTATGCATCGCTTTTGCATTTTAAATGCCATATCTTTATTAGTTGAGTTTCCCCAGAAAATTATTCCATATCTTAATACAGATTCGACAAGACCATAATATGTCGTTAGCATGGCATCTGTATCAATAATTGGTCTAAGTTTATGGAGAGCATATGATAGACTACTGATTTTTTTTGATAGTTCCGCAATATGTTCTTTCCAATTTAGTTTGCTGTCTATATGTAAGCCCAAAAAACGTGTACTTGCTACTTGTCTTATAACATGGTTGCCGTGAACCAAGTTTACGTTTAGTGGATTTTCTAATCTTTGACTAAAGTGCATTATGTAGGTTTTCTTTATATTGATCATTAAATTATTATTTTTTAGCCATGAAATTATAGATATCAATGAATTATTAATGTCAAAATTATAATTATTTATGTCCTTACATCCTATTGTAACCGTGCTATCATCGGCAAATAAAGTCATAGGATGGTTGGTAACATTAAGCAGGTCATTGATATATATAATAAACAAAAGCGGACCAAGTACACTACCTTGGGGTACACCATGTGTGACGCACCGCGATTAACTCTGCATATTTGTGTTATTTGTTGACGGTTTGTTTAATATGATTGTGTATTAGATTCAAAACATTACCTCTAATGCCATAAGCTTGTAGCTTATTAGTCAATATATTATGATCTACGTAATCAAATGCTTGTGTCATATCACAGTATATACCACAAATAGGCACGGATTTATCAACATAGGACATAACATTTGTAAGGAAGTCAAAAATGGCCAGGTTTATCGATTTCTTCTTACGAAAACCTTTTTGTTCTTTGCATAGAATAGATTTTTTTTCTATATATGCATTAATTTCCCCGTAGAAATACTTCTCAAAAATTTTTGAAAATATTGATATCAACGCAATCGGTCTATAATTTTCTATTAACTGTTTATTATTTTTTTTAAGTAGTGGCTTTATTATTGTTAATTTGAGATCTGTTGGGTATGTTCCTGTTATTATACATAGGTTTATAATGTGACTTATATGATGGCAGATATCTTCATTTACTGCTTTAATTATTTTTGTACAAATACCATCATGACCCACGCTGTTAGAGTTTTTAAGATTCTTGATAATGTTACGAATTTTATATGGTGAACTAGGAGCCAGGAACATTGAACTTAATTGGTTATTAATAGAATTGGTTACATTTAATCCAATACCTGACAAAGGTTTAATTTTATCAATAAAGTAGTTATTAAATGCAGTGGCTATGTCTGTGGGATTATTAATGTAAATGTTATCATGAACTATATTTGAGATAGATTCTCGCGGTATATTAACTCTCGTTTTATTTATAATCTGCCAAGCGGTTTTACATTTGTTTGTTGAAGCTTTGATTTTGTAATTATATTGGGCGCGCTTGGTTAAATTAATAATTTTTTTGAATACTTTACAGTAGTTAACATATTTCAATTTGTGTTGTTTTATAGGATTTAGTCTGTAATTCCAAAATAATGTTTTCTTTTTCTTGCTACAAATTTTAATCCCACGCGATATCCATTTAGGTTTGCTATTAATTCTCACTGTATACATTTTTTGTGGAAAACATAGATCATAAAAAAGTTTAAAATCGTTTAAAAAAAGTTGATAGGCTTGATTAGGATCATCAGAGTCATATATTGTAGAAAAAGATAAGGTCTGAATACACTCCTTAAACTTTTTAATATTCTCTGTGCTATATTCACGTTTCGTTTTGCGCCAATGAGACAATTTAAATATTGTCTCTTGGAAGAGTCTCAGGATGCTTTAGGAGTGTTCTGTGATCTTTCCAAGGCTTTTGATAGTGTTCACCATGATATTCTTATCGGGAAATTGAGCCACTATGGGGTTAATGGCAATGCCTTTGAATTATTTAAATCATATTTAAGCAATAGGGTACAAAGTGTTGATGTCAACGGGAAACTATCTCCTGGTTCTATAGTTACAATGGGAGTTCCACAAGGCTCATTTCTTGGACCTTTTCTTTTTCTAATTTATATAAATGACTTGCCTTATTTCATAAGGGACAATTGTGAAGAAGTGTTGTTTGCAGATGATACCTACTTCCTTAGTATTTAAAATAAGTCGACATCAATCAATTCTTGACGATGTAAGCAATACTCTCTCAAAAATAGTGCATTGGTTTAGCGTTAATAATTTATTATTAAATAGTGACAAAACAAAATGTATTAAATTCGTCACACCCAATGTCAAAAAAGTTAACGCTAACATTTTTATAAATAGTGACGAGTTGAGCCTTGTTGTGGATACAACCAAATTCTTGGGTATCACATTGGACTCTAAACTTCAGTGGGGTCCGCATATATCTGTACTAGCTAAAAAGCTGAGCGCCGCAGTTTTTGCAGTGAGCAGAATACGCCAATTGACTGACATTGAAACAGCTAGATTGGTCTATTTTGCTTACTTTCATAGTTTGATGAGTTATGGGATTTTGCTGTGGGGTGGTGCTGCTGACATTAATACTATATTTGTTCTTCAAAAGCGAGCTATAAGATCTATCTCTCTCTAAGCTCTAGATGTTCTCTAAGAGAAAAATTCAAAGAAACAAATATAATGACAGTAGCATCACAATTTATATTCGCTAATTTAATGTACGTACATAAGAACATAGAGAACTTTCCGAAAGTTTGCGATATCCATGGCTTAAATACTAGAAGCAAAAATAACCTAGTTAATCACAAAACCAGGCTCCAAAAAAATCAGCAAATCTTTTAAGGGTTACTGTATACACTTTTATAATAAGGTTCCCACTGAAATTAAGTGTTTAAACATTAGCAAATTCCAAACAGCTATTAAGCGAAAGTTATGTAATAAAGCTTATTACAAGATTTCAGAATACATAGAGGATAAAAAGGCCTGGGATTAAATATTTTTTGTGTGATTTTCTTTGGAATCGTGTCTTTCGTTTCAACAAAGTTTCTTTTGTTTTAATTTGTGAGCGGCTTCGGCATGACACTCCTTAACTGTCTGTGCCTGCGGCGGCGTCGTGTGCCGGGTCGGCCACTTCCCTGCAACATGGTTGAGGAGGCCGATGGCTGGCACATGCGTCATACTCGTGAACGGGTGCTGCTTGTGTGGACTGGTCTGCCCTTTTCGCTTACTACATCTAAGTATTAGGGGTATATATTGAACTTAGATCAATACGACAACTTGATGAATTTCAGACCAAATTATTACATGATTCCTGAGAGGTTATGCAATCGTATAAGATTTTAAAATTTATTAAGTTTTTTTGCGAGTATATAAATGAACTGCTCTAAACAAAAATAACAAATATATCTATATCATGTTATTTTTTAAATTTTTTTATTATTAATTGTATTTTATACCTTGAACTGATTTTGAAAAGAGCAACACTAGAGTTTCTTGCCCGTTCTTCTCTAGTGAGAACTGCTTTCCGAACTGGTGGTAGAGTTAATATTGACTGAATCTAAATAATGTATAACATTTTATGGGTTCGAATAAATTTATTTCATTTCCTTTCATTTCTCATATTATGTAAGAGTCCGTCTGGATGGATACCACCTATTCTATCTATTTCTACCGCCAAGCAGCAGTGTGCATGCACTGTTGTGTTTCGATTTGAAGGACATAGTAGCCAGTGTAACTACTAGACATAATGAGACTTAACATCTTATATCTCGGGATGACGAGCGCAGTGGAATACCACACAGTACTTTGAAGTCAAGGTGCTGGATGGTGTTTCTACTGTTTATGAATGGTCGTTCGCTTACCATCAGGCGAACGGCATGCTCGTCTCGTTATTAAATGCGCGTCGCGTTTTATATTTTCTTCATTAATAAATTAAATAAATTTATTAATGAAGAAAATATAAAACGCGACCTGCATCCCGGTAAAACTTTTCGACGCGTGCGGGGCCGCGAACAAAAGCTAGTCTTTAATAATTCAATACATTGTAGCATTTCGTGACAAAATGCACTATGATCCTAAGTTACTGTTTTTGTAAGGGCTCGAACCTACTAAGTACCATTACAGCGATGCTCCCGATACTATTGAGTAACTGCGATACGTTTCAAACACGCACATTCGTCTTGGAGAGCTATTGGAATAATGCTTCTTTTCTCCCGCCTTTTCTGCTTTCGGTTTATATTTTTTTTTTTCGAATAAGAGATATTATTTTTTGTTTTGTTTTGGTTCCTTTGATTGACACGATAATACTAATGTACTACGTAGGTAAGTGATTCTCACTTCTCAGTAAAAAAAAAGTCTTAATTATTTTAACTTGCCTTACAGAGGTGTTGTTATTCTTCTTGCTAGCTCTTTAATAAAATGCATTCTTGGAAATTTTATAACAATACAGTTTATGCGTACTGTCCTTAACAATTGGTGCAATCATGGCAATATAGTAATTTTCCCTGCAGAGTCAAAAAGTAGGCTGCGTTCTACTCTTTATGATTTTCACATAGGGTGTGTTTAGATTAGTAAGTAAATATAACGGCATTTGAATTTAGAATTCGCGATTAATGCAATGGTGTTACAATAGCACGCGCGAAATATCTGTGATACGCAATCTGATTTAGTTGCATTCTCGATTTAAAAAAAATCTAAAACGGCAAAGTGACTAGATATCTAGTAGTAACAACCCACACTGAGCCTAATATTCATTAAAGTGTAGTCCAAATATAGCGTCGAATAGCAAGAGAAACGTTCCAAATAATTATGGTGGCATAATGATAACGTTCGCCTATCTACATGCACCCTAACACGTTTATTAGGCTGAATGAATGAATTCCGTTACTCTAAAGGCCTTTTGTTGTGCTAACCACGTTAATTTACCAAAGATTTACCATGTTACAATCAAAATGCACCTACAAATGCAATTAATGCTCATTACGCATAATTATCGTCGTTTAATTGAATTTGTGGTTGTTATAACCTTTTATTGGGCAATGGTGTTTACTATACACATAAATAAGTCCAAAGGTTTATATTACTTCTGACAAGTTTCATAAGTAAAATTAAATTTGGTAAAATTATAATTCTAAAACTATTTTTACAAACACGGTAAGTTTTTTAAACATTAGATAAAAGTCGTAGAACAAAATGTAACACGAATAAATTAAAAATGATAGTTGTGTGGATGAATTGAAGCATGTTATTCTAATTTATTTGCAGGTTAACATTTCGATAAGCATCGAAAAAAGGGTCATAAATCAAGGGTGGCGACTGGTGCTTATTGACGAAAGACGGAGGTCCTAAATATTTGGATAAAAAATTCTCTTTTCCGACAAAAAACAATAAAAACTAACAAAAAATTTAACACTTCAAATAAATTACTTAAAACCTTAAAACAGAATCTTAGATTTTTTCTGTATCAATAAACTTCGAGATAATTATCTTTCCCGCGCTTATTCCTGTTCATACTTGACGTGAATTTAAAAAAGGAAAACGAAAGTAAGATTTTATCATGCGCTATCGGACAAATCGCATACTCCGGACAACTGTTTCTCAACCTTTGCGAAAACATTTTGCAGAAGGAAATGTGTGTTTATCTAAGCAATAAACTTGCATTTAAAGATAATTTTACAGTTATTAAGAGCCTTAATAGCGTCAGTTTAAATAAATTGTACGATTAAAACATTACTTTATGGATTTCTCTCGCATAATATAGAGAGATATGTGTAAATTTTACCGTTGAGTCACTATGTAAAGCTCTTTCGTAAGTTAAATTGTGGGTAATGGTCGAAGCCCAGTGGATTATGCCTAACGTATTTTAAACAAATTTTATGTAGATAAAAGACTTGTATCGTTACGCGATTGTTTTGTGAAGGAAGGCAATTTTATAATGTTGCCAGGAATTTAACGAGGTTTTCATATAAATAACCATTTTAAAAAATACGTTATGGTAATTTAATCTTGTATGCACCTGCAAGGTACATACAAGACTTTATTAAGGTCGCAGGGACACGCTGGATGCAGGCCGCTTTTAACAGGTCTGATTCGAAATCTTGAAGGGAGGCCTATGTTTAGTCGGACTTCATGTGGCTGATTATGATGATGATGATGATGACCACAAAGTTAATCTAGTGCCGATGAACATAGACTATGAAACTGATAAAGATATTTGGGTATTTAACCCAGTTTACGAAACTCAATTTCGATTCGAAAACATGACCGATTTGCCATAAATTGGAATTTTGTCTCGCGCAAAGGACTTGGTAGATACTTATTACCCTATCAAGATATAAACGAATACCTTGATGTTACACTACCCAATTCTTCAGATATTAAACCATGACCTTATACTGCATGCTACTTGAAATATCTTCGCACACCTTCGTCTTCGGAGCCACTAAATCGTGTAGAAATCTGGTTAGAACATGACTAGTAAATGAGGGTATTATGAAATTAGAGAAAGATGTTATCTGATAAGTAGGAACGTCGATAGATTAGTTTGTGTAATACCAAAACATTTAACCAATTAATTACATAACTTGATTTATGCTTGCGACTGGTATTGCTAATTGGAATATAACAACTTCCGTAATATTAGATAGTTCCCTTCAAATGCAAATGGAAAACGCTGTAATTATTCTTAAACTAAATGCCGTAAGATTATACTCAATAATCTTTTTGTATTAACTTCTAATCTAAAATATTTTATGAGAGCAAGCTTTATCAAGTTTGTTTTTATTCTAACAAAATATGGTATAATATTTTGTGTTAGTTTAAAATCTGACACTTTTTAGTAAAACGCTTTCAAACTGTAACCCTTTCTTACCAACTAAAATATTTGTTTTGAATTTTTTGTAATTGAAATTTAATTTTCGAACATAAACTTACATACGCTAATAAGCGCTCAATAAATCATACATTATTTACATTGATATATTATCATGTAATTTATAAATGGTAAACCGTCAGTCATACATATTTGTCTTAATATTTGCTCCTTGAACTAAAGCAACACAATAGATTTAGTACAAAGTTCGTTCAAATACTCGAGTTACATTAGATACTACAGCGCATAAAGTTTGAGAATCACTGCTAACATGCCTCCCCTGTAGGCGTGCTTAGTCACGGCAGAATTTATGTCGCCCTCAAGAGCTACACTCTAGTCCTGATGTTAAGTTTATTTTTACTACGCTGTATTTTATGATGAAGATAGTTTCAGGGGTGACGTTCGAAAACCGTTTAAATATTCAATACTTTTGCGGTTTCGTTTTATGTTTAGTCCGAATATATTTTGGTTTTATAGCAGAAGGTAAAATTAGGGTAAAGTCACTGCCACCCGGAGGATTTGTTTTACTTTTGAAGGAAGAGAAGACGTTGAGGGTTACGGTGAGGTAGTTTATATCCCCTGGCGCCCTTGCATTATTAACCGATTTAAAAAATTACCTGGATTACATAGTAGGTAAGTTAAAATTGACTAACAACTTAAGATGAATAACGAAAAGGAGATTGTATTTAAAAATAAAGCCTCTACTTTTACTTCGCTACTTCTAGGTCTACATCATCATAAGCATACGCTTGCATTACCAAAGGTAAAAGGCGATTACGAATAAATCATTTGAGGTATAATTGCAGCCCATGAACAAGTACTGGCTTGTATTGTGTGCAACCACGCACACCCCTCTAAGGTCCTGGGTTCGAATTACAATTTTTCTGCTCATTATGAGCTCGGGGACTGAAATTTGTGCCCGATATGGCGATACACATAGCCACACATCACATCATGCGATGTAACTCATGGCAATAAGTAATTGCCCTGTTTGCCCCTTTGCCTACCCCCTCCCACCGGGCAAAATGGCGTGATGTGTGTGTTCTTTTACAAGTACCGAACAGTAACAGACTTGGAATTTAAATCTACAAACAAAATTCAACGCCAATTTTTTAATTTATTTTTGGGTAATCGCTTACCACTAACTGATTAGCTTCCTGATTGTGTTACTCAGATGTATATTTATTACCAAAAGCATATTATGAAATTGAGCTTATTTCACAAGCAGTTTCTAGAGATCGCTCAACCCTTGTAGGTGTGCAATTTATTATGTCAGGTACTTTACACAACACATTGCAAGCTAAATCGCTGCGCCTGGGGAAATTGCTAGCGCTTGTTTGTAATCATTTATATGAAGTCTCAACACTAACTTCTCTGTATTGAAAGGAGATAGGTAATAAGGTAATTTACTGTATTATAGTATTAACTACAGAGAAGAAGGATATATCTAAATCATATGCTTCAAATACTTTGAAGATGCTTAGAATAATTATTTAAATAGATGTTTCACCTTACCAAATTAATGTTGTTTTCTGAAATTGTTGAGTTGAGAGCAAATATAGATTTTTAATTAAATAAATAGGTTTGTCACCACCGTGGTAGTAGCACTATTGCACTAGCATTACGCTATGTTAATTCCGTTTAGGACAGCTAGTGTGGTTTCTGGTTGTTTAAAATTTCTCATATTCCAGGCCAATCCCCATTCTACCTTAAAAATGCCAACGCACCATAATTTCTTCTGACAATGTAGACTCATGTTGGAATCATCAGTTTACTAATTTCCCTGGCTTCCTCACAGTAAATCTAATATCAACGTAACGATTAATTTAAAGCCGCGCAGCTCTCCGTCCAAAAAGAAAGTGATGAAGTACGGACATAGATTAATAATAGAATGTTAATAAAGAGTGAATGTATTAAGTAACGATGCGGGCGATTTGGATTTGTCGGGTCTGGACAACCAATTTATAACTCAACGAAGTTATTAAGCAAGGGTGATTTGTACCTACATGAACGTTTCGAAACTTCGTTAGACTTTAACTTAAATTTGATATAAAATGTTTAACCCGTCAAGCCCCGCTCATATATATAGATGTATGGGGAAACCCTATATATATGGATGCCGGCGTCCGTCGCGGGGCTTGACGAGTCAAAAAGGAACTGAGTTATTCACTTGATTTCATTGATGTTTCGTTGAAATTACGTTTTGCTATTTATATCAAATCTTGATATTCCAATTATAAATTTACCTTCTGAGGCTCAATTATATACCATGATCAAATGGAACATTCAATATCTCCATAGATTGTTTGACTCATGATCTCATCCTGCAAGCCTTTGTATTGGAACTGGTTCCTTTCAAGCAGGTGCGATGTCTCTTCGTCAGTATTCTTCTGGCGTGAGGAGGCATCCCGACTCGGGCGGAGACTGGCTCCGAGGGAGGTCAAGTCCCAACTGGCCTCCATCCGCAGGGCCGCCGTGGAGGAGTGGCATACCAGGCTGGAGAGTCCGAACGCGGGCTTGAGGACCGTCGCGGCAGTGCGACCTGTCTTTTTAAGCTGGCTTGACAGGCGCCACGGTGCGCCGACATTCCGTCTGACACAGGTACTGACGGGCCACGGGTGTTTCGGCTCGTTCCTGTGTCGGATCGGAAAAGAAGAGTCCGCCGTGTGCCACCACTGTGGCAACGGCCGCGAGGATACGGTCCAACACACTCTCGAGGAGTGCCCAGCCTGGGATCTACAACGCAGCGCTCTTAGAGCAGTCGTCGGCGGAGATCTCTCGCTGCCGGCCGTGGTGTCTGCCATGGTCGGCGGCTGGAGGTCTTGGCGTGCGATGGTCTCCTTCTGCGAGTGCGTCATCTCGCGGAAGGAGAGCGCCGGGCGGGATCGTGAGCAGAACGATCCCACCCGCAGCCAGAGGAGACGTAGGAGGCGCCGGGTGGACGACTGACCGGCGCCTCGTGCCCTGTGGTCCGGGGGCATATAGAGAGTTCCACCACGGCATCCCCTGCCTGTCGTAAGAGGCGACTAAAGGGGGCTTCTAGAGAGTCGCCGGGCGAGCAGCGGGGGGCTGCTCAGTCCAATTTCAGCGACTCCAAGGTGGTTGACAATGCGGGTGGTTGGTCTCCCGCTGTCGTAGACGCCAAAGGTGTCCTTTAGAGGGTGGGGGCATCTTAGCCCCCTTTATAGAGAGGGGCCGTAACGGCATGGCGTAGGGACGGTCCCGTGCAGCTATCTTAGTGCAACAAGATACCCCGGGGCCGTCCCGTATGCGCCGAAGAAGGCCACCGCGGGTTTTGGTTGGTATGCCAGTGAAGGGGGTACATAGTGTTAGGGACTCGGTCCAATGCTCGCTCGGATGATGCCATACTCCCGAGTGTCGACATTGGGCTGTAAGACTGTGCGAAACCAACATAACCATTCCACTCACCCCCCCAGTGGTGGTAGCGATAATGCGTTTTTCCCCGCGAAAAAAAAAAAAAAAAAGGTGCGATGTCTCAAGGCGAAAGGAAACTCGGCTTCAACAATTACAATGAACGCAGCTGCTGTTGAATGTCGGTGTTCTGCAAAACAGTACCTACGTATCAATCTGGTTGGATCATCCCATAAATGTAAAAAAAAACTTATAGCCAAGGGCGTAGGCAGGTGGTAGGAGCGCTACCCCCTCTAGAATCAATACAATTAGGTACTAGTTCAATATTGAAATTTAACATTGGCCGCCCCTCATTAAAAGTTACGTTTAATCATATCGTGCTTGATACCAGCTCTGTTTTACGTACTATCCCACTGCTGGGCACGAGCTTCTATTGAGAGGTCGGTGTGTTCACCATGCTTGCTTAGTGCGGCTTGGTAGAACTTACATACTTTTGGAACTCCTATGGAGAATTCTGACATATGTTTCCTTGGTTATCCTTCATCGTTAAAGCGAGATATAATTGGCTACAAATACCCACGTTATTGCGATAAGAACGAACCGTGGGTAACCTCCGACTTTGTCTCAGTAGTCCGTTCCATTCCCGAAAGCTATAACCGCTTTCTGTAGCATTAGAATTAAATAAAACAAAAAAATAAGTTATAAAAATTGTCTATTTATTAAAGACGTAAAGACAGACACTCATCGAAGCTCTAAATAGAATATTTACAAAAGTACAATACACACTAAATGCACCGGAATGTCAATAGATAAGAATATACATTACAGTTCTTTCTACTTTACTCTTTTATCTGGCCATTGCTAAATGAACTTCAAGAGAGAATACCTCCCCACACTTGAAAAAAAGCGTAGGAATTTAAGATATTTCTATTTTAACAGCCTGTTGCTTCAAAGATAAATTATGTGCAATAAAATATATTTTCCAATAAAATATTTTGGCCAATAATGTATGTGACAAAATATTTTGCTAGTGGCTTATGTGTACAAAATATAAGTTTAGAAAGCAATATCGACGTTGTGTACTAGTGCACACCCTTGATATTGAATTGGTGAAATAAAGCAAATATTCGCTGAAATACACCAAGTGCCGCACATTTCGCGAAAGGCATATTTCTATACTTCAATCTCGATGGGTAAAACTATTGTCGACGAATGAAACTTTCTGTACTAAAGAAAGCGCGTTTAGCAATTCCCAGGTCAAAGCAAAATAGCGATTCCTAAAGTAAAATAGCGACTGCTTTTAACAATTTTAAATTACACAAGGTGGGGCAAATATTGGTTTATACATTTTACTAGAAAATAAATACCTTAAAATGACTTACGACTAGACAGGTACTGTACAACGAATACTGTCGAAGACATCGAGACGTCATTTCCAAATTCAAATTTCAAAATTAAAAATGGTTCTAAAAAATCAGCATTACTAATCCGGTCACATTTTTCTCATTCCACAATATTCATTTATCTAAATAAATTAATAAGTAGAATACGTGATCTCTGATCACACTGTGTTTAAAAAATAATATTTTATTTATCACTGGCAATATTTTTTAAACTATACTAGATGACACCGAATTCTTAATTAAAAAAAAATATATTTTGTAATTATCTGTTCTGGCTTTCAAACAAACCATGCCTATTTTGAAACTCAAGCCAAATTACGTCTAACACATTTTTATTTAAATCGAATTAATACAATTTATCTATACATAAAGCTGCCACAATATACTTTAAAAAGCTATAACAAATTGAAAAGCCATAATTTTAAGTGTTTTTTAAAACAACTCCCGAACTCGGGGAACCTACTGTGTCAAAATATAATTTGATAGTACTTTTATTAAAAGTTGCCAAACTATACTTGGTTTAACACATTTCTCTTAGATTTACTTTAAAGTTTGACAAGAGCTGTTTTCATGAGACAAAATGGGATACGTAGATATCTGAATCACTCGCTTGCTCACACTCGTTGATCGTCTAAATTAATTTAAGCTTATAAATACTTAGTCATAACGTATTTACAAATTAACATTTACGTATGTTGCATTGTCAAGTTACTTATAAGCCTGATTACTAATAACCATTATTAATCAGTGCTTTAATTAATCACTGCTTGACCACGTTCTTCTTTACGTAAAATAGGTAAATTGAGTCAGTGACAAAATATAGATTAATCATTCATTAAACATGTTTATTGATAAGGCTTAAAATCTCCACGTCAAATACTGAATCAATTGTCACGTTTTTACGATCGATGTTGCTCTGAATAGTTAACTTTTGATCTTCCATTAATTTGCTAGTTATGCTATGTCGCTCAATAAGTATCGATATATAACAAGGTTATTAAAAAGTAAGTCAACGTTTAAACGAGTTCCACGTAAATTAGCGTAAGTTTAAATTACACTTTTGGTTTTAATGAAATTTTCACTTACGCTAATTTACTTGGGACACACTTTAAACCCTATCTTTCATTTCTTGTCACAAATGCAACGTCAACATTGACGAAAGTCACTCTGATCCAATCCAAGCCACGAAACCATCAATCACTTGCACTAGTTCCCTTCACAATAGTTCACGTAAGCCGTAGCTTACACTGGCTGTGGCTAGGGGACGACCACGTGCGGCTCGCTGGACAGCAGCCGCCGCACTGACTGGTGGTTGTTGCCGTCACTGCTTGAAATGTCACTGGTGCTGACAACGGCCGGCTGAGAGAAGTTCTTGCAAAGGACTAGTACCTGTGAAAGGAAGAGAGTATTGTAAATCTTCATAAAATTATTAGCATTAATTAGATTATCCTTCATTCCTTCATCCTGGTACCCATAACACAAGTTTAATCATACCTTGTGTACCAGTGTTCAATCAAACACTTAAAATGTATTTGTTGTGTAATATATTAATTTTATTTGTAAGTGTATGTAAAAAATGTTTTTGCTAAATAAAGTTATTAAAAGATTTTATGAACCTAAATGTGTATCATTAATTTGGTCAAATCTGCGTATTCGTCCATTTGAGCTTGACTGTACATTACGAAATACTCGATTGCCTAAATATATACTCATCCTTATTGACTGTCAGGCTAATTTGAGAGCCATCATGCAGCAGTCGTATGACATTTACTCGTATATTTCATCTTGCAATCGACAGGTAATTGAATAGCTAATACAACAGATGCAATCGAAGATGCGTTATTTTACGTCTAAACGACCCCTTGAGTCCATGACAGCATTCTATGAGCTCACTTCGGCGTATATGTCAATCTCAATCTATATGGTAACCCAAGAACTAAAATAAAACGAGTTATTAATCTAATACGCCCAATTATTTTCAATACGTAGAAACACCAGCCACTTAAGCTTCAAAACATTAGAGATATCCTTTTTCTAATCACTCACATGCACCAAAAAGCAGTGTGAAAATATTGGTTTTACTTTTAAAGGATATTGGATAGGTATAGGTAAGACAAAGCATAAGTTCCCAGATATTGAAAGGTTCTGATACAGTTTATAAGAAGCTAGCGCCTATTGTCATAGAATCCTTGTCATGTAGTTACATGATCCTACATAAATATAAACATTTCCGACTTTTATACCTAAATGGGCAGAAACACAACTAGTGCAATTTTTATCATTAATTAGTTTACCCAATTTTTTATTCAATGCTTACCGTGTATAAAACGCTAAGTAACCCCATAATGCCGCCGACGAGGACGTCCCACCAATGATGCCGGTGGTCGGTCAGCCTACTCAGCGAGCACACGGCAGCATAGATCAGGCAGAGCGTCTGCACCAGCGGGATCAGCAAGACCGAGCGGTTGTGCCAACTGAACGCTCGTCGTTGCAGGTACCACTGTAAGAGAAGGAGAAATCAGCATTTGACGGAATGGATAACTACTGCGAAAGAAAGAACACTGAGCATTTGATAAGGTTGATGGTATAAACAAGCCTGGTTGAGTATGGAACGCCGAGACAAAGGATGGTGGTGTGGTCGAAAACCCAATACGAAGGGTTTGACTTTTGACTTTTCTTTAAGCTACATGCGTTACTGCTATCAATCATCGTTAGATTTTACGGTGAAGGAAAACATACCGAGGAAAATGGCCAGATTAATTCAGGGCATGGTCTATCTGTATGCTAAAGCAAAAGTTTCTGCGATTACTTCGAACCATCCTAGATCGTCACAAATTTTAATATCATTAGGAATTCATAAATACTTACAGCTAGAAACAGCCCGCAGTAGACGGAGAGAGACGCGTGGGCTGATGGGAAACTCCTGCTGGAGTCGATCTGTAAGTACCTCGAGTATTTGGTTGACTTGCAAGTGTAGCTGCTCACGAATTCTGAGCTGTTGACAAAAAGAAATATTAATATCTAGAACATTCTAGATTGAATGTCGTAGCGAAAGTCCCTATGAGTTGGATGAGCATTTAAACAAAATTCACCTTCAAAATTCCATTCAGCATGATTTATAAGGTGATGAGACTGAACATACATAGCTGATGAAGCGACATACAATGTACCTTCATCAGCTACTACTTTATAAATGAAAATAGTTAATACTTACTCGTTACAAGTCAAAGCTTTATCCGGCTCGCATAAATCGAAGAAGGTCGGCCGCGGCGACCCCACTACACACTTCACCACCTCCAGGATGGTGAGATTTACCACCGCACCGTAAATATAATCCCTGTAGATGACTGCCGCTATCTTCGCTGTTAAATACAGCTTGCTTTTCTTCATGTTGTACTCGTCGTTCTGTTGTAACAGCGCTTCGACGGCCCATATCTGTAACAAAATTTGAAAATAAATAACAGGAAATGAGCTACCTTCAAGCGGATTGCATTAGAGAATTTTTGCCTTTTGCAGAAATCGCAACTTAGTAACATCATTTTATCGGATTTTTGTAGAGCTGTAGGTCTGTCTTTAGATATTGTGTTCTTCTTAGGTGTGAGTGCTTTGTCTACGGTGCCACGAACAGCGTGAAACTATTACTGTATTCGGCTTTAAATTAGTTGACATCCATAATGGGTTTAAGTAATGATGATTACAATTACAAAGTGTTTTTTTTTATGAATTTACAGGCAAGACAAGCATGCCGCTAAACTTGATGGTAATGCGATACGACCGCCCATAAACAGTAGCAACGCCGCACAGAACTCTGAACTACAAATTACTGCGCAGTACGTGGCATTCCACTGCGCTCGTCACCATGAGACATAAGATGTTAAGTCTCATAATGGCCAGTAATAACGCTGGCTACAGTGTTCCTCAAACCGAAACACAACAGTGCATGTATACTGCTGCTTGGCGGTAGAGATAGACATTGTGATGGTACCTACTCAGACGGACTCTCGTATGCGAAGGATCTACTACCAGTAGCTTACTGCTTTCCCCTTTAATTCGAATAGTGTTACTTCTAGGCATTCCTAGAGCTAACAATCAAGCAAACGGATTGTTCTCATCATTCGAATGTATTAAATATACAATACCACGACAGCCAATACTATTCTTTTGAAAACGTAAAGTCAATACCCTCGTATTAAAAAAAAAATAACGACATTAACACAAGAATGGTTAAGAAATACATTTTGCAAATGTCACGCAGTTAAGCCTTATTTAAACCGTTTAGCTAAGCATTGCAAAGTCAAACAATTGATAATTTGCAATTTAAATGTAACTTGAACAAATATTGTCTGTGGAATATTTTGCGCGTAGATTTTTTGGGTTGGGTAGATAATATATTTTCAATTCAATATGTAATATATCAACCCTTCATAGTGTGTCCCCGGTGTGTAGGATTTTTTTTACAGTGAAGAGTTAGCCGCTATACCACCACGATGACCTAAAACGTATTAGTAGAAAAATTCCAAATTTAAATAAAAACGTTTTTGTCATGTAGGTTTTTCAGTAACTCTATCATGATTCTCATTCTAGATAATCGATTATGACGAAATTAAAAAGGGAACACAGGTTACTCTTTAATTGTCACAAACTACCGGGTGAAGCTGCGAGTAACATTAAAGGCCTGTTCTACAGAACCCAGTCTCTTCAAGAAATTGCGTGCATGTATTTAAATATTCCTAATTACGTATTAAGTCTCATGTCTTAATATTTGCACTGAGATCATTTTAACACGGTTTCCATTGTTGACTTTTCACGTAATTGTTTAAATTTGATGTGTATGTAGCTTCTGTTTTCTGTAAAAAGTAGGTAGGCTTTAATTTCTAATTTATTTTTCATACATACATTACATATGCAATTTTTGAGTGTGAAAAAAAAGTGTATGAAAAATTATCAGAACAGAGAAAAAACTTGATCTCTATGAACCTAGACTCCAAGTATTGGCGTCTTAGGGTTCAGTGTTCTAGATCATGATATCTACAAAAACTCTCAATCTTTATCAAAAGAAATGTCCGCTTTTTGTATGAGTGCTAGACTTCAAAAGCTAACCAGGCTGCTCAGAGATATTAAAAGGGAAAAATATGGATCTTAGATCCTTTAAAAAAAATATTTTTGACCCCTCCATTTATAACTAACTTTTTTAATAACGTCCATTGTAAGTATAGTTTTTAAACAAAATAAAATTACACTAATCTCAGAATAGGACTTTAAAATTTGTACGTTTTATTGTAAAAGGCTAGTTTTTAGGAGTTCTATCCAAATACATCATATAAACTATTTTGTGTAGAATTTTAGGCTCTTTTTTTAACATGTTCTTTCTATATGACAAAATGTCAGACGCCTGCCAACTGACTTTGCATAGAACCGCACGGACGCCGTCAGCTTGCTGCCACTACGCAACTATAAAACTGATAATCACTTCACGGCGTCTGCGCGGCGCCTAAGATAAAGATTCACAAAAACATTACCAAGCGATACATACACGTGTACAGTCACGTGGTACACAACGTGTTAATACAAACACGCTATCAAACAAAACAAGCAGCTGTTGACGTAAATGCAACATAGTTCAAGAAAGTTTCCCAATGACGCTCACACAAGCATTGTTTTGAGATTAAAGTGTTGCATTGGAAAGTTCCAAACTACTAGTTTAGAACACACACACACACACTCACGCCTTTTATCCCCGAAGGGGTAGGCAGAGGCGCAACTAGTGCACCCACTTTTCGCCGTTATTCCGTCCCATGATGTGATAGGCGAGCTTATCGCCATATCGGGCACAAATTGCAAAATCCGAGCTGATACTGAATAGAAAAACTAAATACCACTTTTCCCGACCCGGGGATCGAACCCGAGATCTCATCATTGCAGTCGTACCATAATACAACTACGCCACCGAGGCAGTCTACTACTAGTTTGGAATAATAATAATATCTCGCCAATCGACACTCTAGTTACACCACTCTCTGCTTACCATGAGGTGCAGCGGTGAGAATTTGACGGGCACAAATAAAAAATCTAATTTAGAATAACACTTTAGAATAGGTTGAGACATTGTTTTGACTTTATATGGCACAGAATCGGCTTGAATGTAACATGTTTGTGATCTATGGTAAAATGCCTACTATATTATTTAACAGTATCGCTGGCGGCTCTGGTTTTTTCGGGATAAAAAGTAGCTTATAGCACTCGGGAGTAACGAGCTACCTATTAATGAAAGAACTTCCATAATCGGTTCAGTAGTTCCTGAGACTAGCACGTTCAACCAAACAAACAAACAAACTAACTCTTCAGCTTTATAATCATAGTATAGATTAGCTGACTCCAAAAACAAGGAATCAATGTGGCAGATTTTTAAGGCAGTGATTTACATATATACCTATCTATTTATTTTTGTAATTTGTAATTGAAAACGCTTCAATATTAAATGTAATTTCTCTTCATCTGTAATATTTATAAATATTTATTAGAATCGAATATCTACATTTATTAACTGCGTAAAAATCAAACCTGGAACTCTATGTAGCGCAAGTATGCCACTAAATAATGCAACGAATATAGTTACTTGGCTATATAGTAACAAAAACCGTTATAATTGGTACATTTACGTATGTACCTAATTTGAGTTTCAATAGCAACTGTTGGATATTCACCCATACATATGCTACGTTCATAGTAAATGTTCGGTTACGGTCGCCAAACATATAAATTGACTTAATTTTACGTTACTTTTGTCGCTTTACAGAACTTTCTAAAGATGAGGGCCAATTTACCCGATTCCTTATTTAAATTCACTCGATGACAGCGGTCACTAACGTCTTTTTTTAAATTTAAATATTACGGCACTGGATACTAGTCCATTGAGCCCGTCTTTCATAGTTTTTTATCCTCAGTCCTAACTCCTAACTACTATGTCGAAGTAAAGCAGTGGCTATGTCACCAAGACTTTATCGAGGAGTTTTGGCGGCAACAAAGAAACACTTGATTAGCACAATTGTTTCAATACACTTCATTTGAGCCCTTTAATAGAACTATATTAGATCGAATACCACCATAATATTATATTATTGCATACAATATAACGCTAAGTATCACCAAAATAATGAATTAAAACAAGAGCACCTCATGACACTTCCAAATTCCCGCCAAAACTCTTCACTAACGTCTTTCTTGTGGTATTGCCAGTTAACGGTTTTTAAAGTTACATTTGGCGCGTAAAAACTAGTTTAGTATTAAGGATACCTGAGCGCCCACGTTGATATGACACCATTGATCTTCTTTTGTTTATAATAATTCGATTATATAAAATTGTATTTCTTTGGCGTGATTTTTGTCTTAATAAGGCCATTAGTAATAACCAATATTGGATATATTTAGTAGATCTCTTTTGATAAGACGTAAATTCTTTCACTTATGTTATTTTAAGATCAGAATTTATAAAACGCCTATTACATGATTAGAACTACAATGTACGAATTAGTTAATAACTATAAGGGAGAGTTTACCCGATTAAGGCCCGATTGTTTCATTCGTGGTGAAGGAAAGTTAAGTGTCTTATTACCTTGGACGAGTACAGCGCCTTTGCCTCGATGTGAAGTTGTTTTTCACCAGTTTAATAAGAGGCTTAATTTTAAGTGACCACGGATAACCCGGCCTAAGTATTTATACCTAAACCTGAAACTTGAGCAGTAGAAATTTATCGAATATTGTAAATGAACAAAATAAATAGACAATGTTTATCAAAAAAATTAAGCACCTTTAAGTCATTCAATATTTGTAGATGAATGCTTGTGTACAAAGTTTTAGACATAATGGGGCCATGAAACCCGCGGTTGATATTTTAATCGGCTTAGTAAATGAACGATAACACGTTTTAGTAATTAGAGTAAATATGTATGAGAGTAGGTATGTTTATTTCATTGTTGGTATGAAACGAGATGATGGGAATTCGAAAATTCGATTCCTAGTTCTTGCGTATTTTTGTGCATAACATTTTTTTGATATCAAGGGCATTTACGGACTAAGATTCCTTTGAGAAGACTGTTGATACAATATGACAAGAGACTAAAAATAAATATTTCTTCATAAATAAATCCATAGATACTTACAATGAGAAAAGGCACGATGACCGTGATAGCTGCGACGAGTGAGATGGAGAACGTGTCTCCCACGTGAGGGAAAGAGAGCGCGGGGTCGTTGCAGATGAAGCCATGACGGCGACTCGGCAGCGCCCCCACCTCCAGGAGTATGCATACTGCTGCGACTGTGGGCAAAGAATAAAAACCAATTATTTATTTCGAAAGATTAAACATTTATTTTATATCTAGTGCGAAAATCTTAACTCAAATCAAAACCAAATCATAATTAATTTAAATAAGATACAATAGAAGATACAAGTCTTAAAATTCACCAAATAAATTATTCGCCTACACTTACAATCATGGCCTTACAGCCCGCTTACTTCATAGCTACATAGCCCTTTCGAACAAATCGAGTAAACAATGAGAATGCGACCTTAATTTAGTAACAAAACAAATATTTAGATACCAAATCTAAACGTTAATACTAATAGCCACTTAACGTTTGTCTAATGACACATTCTGAGCGGTCGAGTACCTCACCTAAAAACAATGAGATAAAAACACGATCAATCATAGGAATGCACGAATGAGTTCGATAATTCTAATTGGATTAGTGACATTCTGACTCCGGTTTTGGTTTCCGGTTTGGATACAATTTCTTTTATTTTACACGAGGTGTTGGTCGTGGCTTCGCCCGCGTTAAAATCCTTTCTCGCTGCCAAAGTCCCTAAAACAAAGTTTGACACCAGCGTCATTTACTTATAGAATCATATTAAAAATGGCCATTATCTTCCATAGGTGCAAATTAAGGCTGTGTGTTAATCCAAGATATAATCTACGCGTGTGCCAAATTTCATCCAAATCCGTTCAGTAGTTTCTGCGTTTACTTATAACAAACATCCAAACATCCGAACATTTTCAGAAACTTTCGAATTTATATTAATGTAAGTATATAGTAAATAACATAAATATATAACTAAGAGTAAGACACATAGTATCACACCTCTATCCCATAGGGGTAGGCAGAGACTATGGCCACATTGCACGATTCTGGCATTCTTTTCTCGCTCCCTCCACCTTCATAAATCTTTTCATGTATTCTTTTATTTTAATTATAGTAGACCTTATTGAGTACAGCAGGGTGTAAATATTGTCTGATGCGTTGCTAGTTCCTGAAATTATGCTGGCCTGCCTATGTAAATCAGCTGTTCCGAAAAAAGTTGCTATGGAATGTTTTTGTTCAACCTATAATGATTTTTCCACCTATGGAGGACTGCCACGGAAGTTTGTTATTTGGTATCCGCAATAAAATATTTATATCACAGCCGCGTTCACCATTTGCTGATAAATGCTACTCATGACATAAATGTATAAGCCGACCAGAACAAAAGTCACGCTCTATGCTCTGAATAATAAAATGATAATCTAGATTAGCTGTTTAATACTATAACTACTACATACTACTATTACCAGCCCTGTATTGTATGCTGCCCACAGCTGAGCACGGGCCTCCTCTACTACTGAGAGGGTTTAGGCCTTAGTCCACCACGCTGGCCTAGTGCGGGTTGGCAGACTTCATACACCTTCAAAAATTCTTATAGAGAACTTCTCAGGTATACAGGTTTCCTTACGATGTTTTCCTTCACCGTTAAATCAATTCACAAAGAATACGCACAGTATAACTTAAAAAGTCAGAGGTGTGTGTCCTTGGGTTTTGAACCTGCGGACATTCGTCTTGGCAGTCCGTCCCACTCCCAACTATCACCGCTTGGAATACGATAACTGACAAATATAATTTACCTGACACTTGTGAAACTGACTGTAAGTCAAACAAGGATAACGAAAAAATTAACTAACTAAGCCAAAAACAACATAAAATAGATATAGATGAAATCTTTCATAATAATATTTAGAACCATCGACTAAGGTGACTGAAGCGTACTTCCAAATGTTATCTACTATTACGCATAAGTTATAGCTTTAAACATAATAGGAAAGCATTTCGAAATCTGGACTCCAAGAGCAGACAAAGCGAGATGAATCTCGCTCACGTTCAGATTATCGCTTCCTCATTATTCCCGTTTTACAGAGACTCTGGTAATCTCCAATCATAGATAGAGACATAAGTACAGGGATGCACTAAGGATGGGGGTTAAAGAGATTAAAACTAAATATCATAATATTAACCTCCGCAGCGCAGCGAGCCATCTATGATGAGCCATTTCATTATAGTCACATAACATGAGGAGAGGGATGCATTAAGGACTGGGGGACTGTTTAAAAAGAAGGAAGTATGTACCATATTGTACCTATGTGGCAAAGAACTTCATTCATTTCTGCATAGTAGTATAATCAAGAGAATGAATGGTCATTCAAATCCGTTAAGCGGTTTTGACACTTGCTAGTAACAACCATCTAAATTCCTAACATCTTCATAAACTTACATCCTCCTAATATTATAATGGTGAAAGTTTATAAGAATGTATGGATGTTTGTCCCTCTTTCACGCAAAAACTACTGAACGGATTTCGATGAAATTTGGCACACGGGTAGATCACGTTCTGGATTAACACATAGGCTACTTTTTATCCTGGGGAAATATAAACCCGGACTTTTATCCTGGAGAAACTTTTTAACGCGGGCGGAGCCGCAGTCAAAAGCTAGTTATTAATAATATTGACTGACTTGGGAATCAAACTTCACAGTCTAAATGTGCGACAAAACCAATGAATCAAACTTTAGCCTCAAATCAATTTGTGTAATAACTATAAGGGGTCAAGGGCCCCGCAGCACTCCCATGCAGTTGATTATGAAAGTCCAGATTACCGTTTCCTATGGGAACAAAGCTAATGCTGTTAGACAAAGGAATCTGTATACAGCCAAGCCACCCACGCTTTGCCGTTATGTTGGCGTGATGAGCGAATATCATTTAAAGTTCTTTTTTTCGTCCATAGATTTCATAAAGATAGACCATTATGGTAATTGTTATAAAGTTCCGTTCTATTTAGTATTTTTGACAAATTATTTTTATATCTATCATTAGAGACTGTATGTTTGTTTATTGTTGTAATATGTAGATTTATTTTCAAATATTATGCTTTAGGATGCGTTCCATTTTACGGTGTGAGTATTGGGCTGTGAAACGTAAGACTTTGAAAGGCTTGACCTTAAATGCTTATTTCAACAACAATAAAAAAATTGTCTATATCTTTAACTATTTCTAAAATTATGCTAGAATTTAGATTGATAACTATCTACTATTGAAAAAAGGCCTACTGGGTACTTTCATTAATATGTTGATATAATACTATTTAAGTTGAATTTGTGCTGGTATTCCACGCTTTCCACCTTATTGACACAAGACCGGCTGCTCCCATCTTCTCAGTCCACTTAACAAATCAGTCGCGGTTAATAGGAATGAGCAATGTCGATAAAATATTTATTAAAAAATATCGATTTTAATAAGATTTATCATAATTAAGGACATATTTTTTTAAAATCGAGTGCTATTTAAATATCTAAAATTAATTCGTTTTTCTTTAAAAATATCATAAAATTAATTACGGAAACAAATGTGGTGAGAAAAGTTGCTTTTTATGTGTAAAACAGTTTTATTGTTAATAGTTTATACTTATTCAAGATTTTTCCGTGCAATGCTGTCAGCCCTGTATTATATACTGCCCACTGCTGAGCACGGGCCTCCTCTACTACTGAGAGGGTTTAGGCCTTAGTCCACCACGCTGGCCTAGAATTAGAATTTTCTATACATTAATTAAAGTTAATTTTACCATGGTCATAAAACTAGGCCATGATAAATCAATGATTGCAGTTCAATTTCATCGAAATCAAAAACTGAATATAGCTCAGTATATTTTCTTTTAAACAATCGATATATCCGTGAATTGTTTTCCATTTCGACACTATGAAATGGCTCCACTGCACTGCACTTGGGCAAATGATAGTTCGAATATAAAGCAAGGTAGATCAGCAGGAAAACTGCAGTAGTCGACTTCCGCACGCGATTTCTGACTTCTGCAAATTTTGAAGTTTGCAGGACTGGTATTGAATAATTGCCGTTAGTGTCAACGCATCTAGATGTTCTTGAGCAATATGTTACTGCGGGAACTTGGTACCGCGAGAAGTTGCGTCCCTATATATTGTACTAATTTAAAACTCCGTTCAATCTCAAAATACCTGTATATCGACCTACCTTTCTTTATATATCGACTCGAAAACATCGATAAGTCCCTAGTCGGCTTTCGCCACTCATCATCAGCTTAATTGCTTTATTTCAGGGCTAGTCCGTCAGCACATTGATAACAACTGGTTCTAATCAGCAACGCTTTTACAATTTACTGTTCTTAAGTGGTGAAAGTCGCGAGATATCGCTATCTGATGCTTGATGACAATATAAGTGCCTGGGGATTATCTATGGTTGAAAAAGAGGTTACGAGACAGAGTATCTTTTCCTGGATTAAAAATATTTTGTCTATGGTTCGTTTCTTATCGGAATTTTGAATTGAATCTTAGATATTACGGACTATGTACGGTCGTCTGACATTATTTGTATAGGTAGTATACAATATAGCGAAATGGATTAGTAAAAATTTACTAATATTTAGGGTGAGGCCAGATGAGCGTAATAATAGTTGTGAGTCGCGTAATTTTGGTCGCGTAATTTCATTTCACACATTTCAGATAACTCATTCTGCGTCGCCGTGTGAACGAAACAGGTTTTTTGTATGAAACCGAATGTAGCAGAAATTATGCAACTGAAATTACGTGACTCACAACTCAAAAAATTACGCTCGTCTGGCCTCACCCTTAGAAGAAATGATAGAAAAAAATAACCTTATATTTTGTTATACGTATAGGTATGTAATATTAATTTACATTCCAGTAAACTTATGGCTTTCAGTTCTTTACCATGGCAACAATAAAAATAAATTTAAGGAAGCTCTATTTCGGCCTTAACTTTATACAACCTAGGGAGTTTATACTACCTAGGGATACATCATTTCTATTTGTACCTAAATATTTTCTTCATTTTACGATTGCCCTTATGACGACAAATATGGCGTTAGATTATTTGCTACCTAGGAGATAATGTGATACGCCGCATATGGTCGCACAATGGGTAGCAATGATTACGTAATAGAAGCTGCCACCCACATAACAACCATTGTCGTCTTTACACCCGTTTAGAGATACGAAATCATACCGTATTTAATAGATTGAATAGACTTACTTTTATCAATATACATAAATTAGTGATTTTGTTTCTCGCAAATTTGATGCATTAAACTGATGACAACCATATTTTGCAATGAGGTTTAAAAAGATAATAGAACAGTGCGTAATAAAGACACTAGGAATTGAGATACATCTTCTTTTATGAAGTCAGATAACAAAGCCAATTCCATTCTGCAATTTACGTATAGATTATTCCATCTACCCCACATTAGAATAAATTAAATATAAATACATTACTCTGCCCGATGAGACTTAAACTTATTAGGGGAGGGTTTTCCAAATATTTTTTTAGCTATCTACTTACCTAAGCTAGGTAAAGAATCCTCGCGAAAAATTTCACGCCTCTAGCGTCATCGGTTTTATTTTTAAGTCAGTATTAAGAATTTTATTACGTAGATAATATAGTTACGAATGTAATATCATCGTAATTAAGAGCTAATCACTAATTATTGGGATTTTAAAATCTCTGTTCCAATTGCGGCGAGATCGAGTCGTGACTAAGGCGGGTGTGAAACCACACGTAATACTGTATTACAGGCTTTGTATTTAATTACAACTGTAATTGGGGCGTGTAATTAAAAGTTGTGTCTGTAATTTATTTATAATCCTGAAGTATATAAATAGGACGTGGTTTCCGTCAAGGTTTAAGCAAAAATCATCTGATTTTTAAAAAACATCGCAGGAGAAACATACATTTGAATTTGTCCGCATTTACTTTGGAGCTTACAAATGATTGGAACGTCAACAAAGTTAACACTTGTTACATTATAATATGTACATTCTTTATTGATTATGCAAAAGATTATATAAGTTGTTTTTTTACTGAAATAATGTAGATGTATATTTTTAAGATTTATGGAATGCAATGCAATCAGCCCTATATTAAATACTGCCCGCTGCTGAGCACAGGCCTCCTCTACTACTGAGGGGGGTTAGGCCTTAGTCCACCACGCTGGCCTAGTGCGGGTGGCAGACTTCACATACCCTCGAAATTCTTATGGAGAATTCTCAGGTATGTAGGTTTCCTCACGATGTTTTCCACTTAATTGATAAACACACGTAACTTCGAAAAGTCAGTCTTGGGCTTTGAACCTCCGCACATTGCCTCAGCAGACTGTTCCATTCGCAACTAGGCTATCGTCAACTTTGATTTATACTTTAATACTTAGACGTAGAGGAAGGCATCGATATAAAACAATGCACTGTATCCAAGGGATCAAGTTGTATTACCAAGAATATTTAAACTAATGACATTGCGTCCATTGTTCGCATTGCATTCCTCGAGATCGGGTTACGTGAAGTCTCAGGTGATGCGCTACTTGGCATTGGAAATGTTTTAATACGCATTGTATCTATAACCTCCATTGAAAGATTACGAGATTATTTGCTTATTTCTTGATGTTTTTCTTATATTTTTTTTATATGGCCATCTTCGGCGCATTAGGGACGGCTGCGGGCTTCCTCCGACTCACGTCTAAGTTGTCGTCCGCAACCGCCCCTGCGCGTACCGCTGTTGCGGTCCTTCTATGTTTTTCTTATATGCATGTTGGAGTTTAATTGTTGTTACACCCGCATGAAAATAGTTATACTACAATAACTAACTATATATTGTATTGATTTCACAAGCAAATTTCTCGAGTTAAAGTATGGTCCTACTCTTTTCAACTTAGAATTTAGTATCTAGATTGCTCGGTTTTGGTTACGTTTATTTTCTATTTTCGCGTACACTATCCCCGTTTTATCCTCAAAACACCTTTATCAATGATGCACAACAAAACTATTTGGTCCTTCAAGCAAGATGGTCCTTCGAGCCGGAACTAAAACATACGCCATGGAATTCGATTTTCCCAAATGCGATAAAATTTTATGAACTCAGAAAGTTTGTACGCAAGTAAAAATAAATAATTTAACAAAACCCAACGAGTATCGCTTATCTTTGTGTGTCGGTAAGTTACGTTCATGTCCCAACGTTATTTGTTATTTAAATCATTATTTATTTATGTGATGCGGTTCGGAGAATATAGTTACAGCGGTATAAAATCGATTTACGAGTGTTTAAATAACTACGTTGCATACAATTACAAATAACTGAGGGGACAGGTGTAGGTGTTAGGAGCTTATATTTTATACGAAATAGGACGATATGGGCAGGCCATTTTAAATGTATAGTCAGACACATTAATAGCTGAAAAAAATTCAAAATTACAAATGTAGGTAACTGAAACATTTTTTTCTTTATGCGAGGTAAAGTTAATTCATTTTATTTTATTTTTGTGAAGAGATTTTTTTGCAAAGAACACAAAAGTGTATGGAGGTAGTAATTTACAAAATTATCCTAATCGTTCAAGGTTGCAAGCCCAATGCTTTAAAATGAAAGCCCCAAATACTTCACATAAAGGTTCGTTTCCACGTACAACGGTACCCTAAAAAAGGTAACAGTCCAATGAATAAGAATAAGGCATAATTTTAAGAAGTAAAAATATCTTTCTAAACTTGGCGTCGTTTATCAATGGCAAGTCACAACGGAAAATATAGTGTCGAATGAAATTGTTTTTAAATTCATTCGAATAAGTTGAATGAGATTGTTTTAAATTCATTCGAATAATTTGTTGTATTTTTTTTTGTTTAAGGTGAAATGGACTGAAGTCGGTGAAATTTGAATGTAAATTGCATTTTACGTTCGAAGAGCTTAGTTTATACGCTAGGCCGATTTATGAGACTAGTCCATTGGCCCAAGCGTCGCTTAGCGAGATTCATGATAGGAAGGGATGATCGTGAATTGCTGTTCTATAAGGCAACGTTCTAAAATGTATAAATCTTACTATATAATATGGCAAAGATTGTTAGGGTCTTTACTGGAAGTAAATGCATGATATGAGTAGATTTAGATGAAATTTGGCACACATATAGACTGATTTTGAGATAGATAATATGTAGATTACTTTTTATCTAAGTAAGAAGGATTTAGGTTTTCCAATAAGAGTTCTGCATAGGAAGAAATGCGAGCTGAATTTAGTATTTGTTATTAGAACTGTACTCTGCAACTAAAACAATAAGATCCGGCTCTAAGGACCACGACTTTCATAAGGTTTACCATCGATGGATGTTAAATTGCGTGCTGCGTTGTGGTATATATCATACACAACAAGACGCAATTAGTAATTACTACAACGATGATGACACCTTGCGTAGTTTTTTATATTTTTCTGAAACTTATATGATTATCATCAAGAGCAGTACAGTTTATATTGTCAGTTATTGGCTAAATCTCGTCATAGACTTCCTAATAGAACAATCTTATTGGATGTCAAAAATCACTTTCCCGACATGCACCTGTCCCGTCACGGATCTATATATTTTGCGACGGTCGCCGTCCTTACATCACGACACAATCTCTTGTTCATTTATCAATGGCGACTCTAGTATTGTCATGATTATTAATGGTCCCTATACGGAGTTACGCAAGACAGCCATTGTGAAACGAGTATTTTAAGACCAATTGTACCGTTTTATTGTAACAAGCTATAAAATGTTCACCGAAAATTGTATCAATCATCAATGTATTAGCTCTATGACAATAAAGCAAAGTCATCAAAAACTGATTCAATTTGGCCGTATCTATATTGCATAATATGATGCGTAATTGCCTCAATGATTTTAAAGGAGAGACCAGTGTATCATCAGCCTCGAAACCACTTATGGTTTGTTCAAGATAGGAATTGTGAAATAATTACGACTCTGTCTTTATTTTCGGGGATGCATTATGTGAACTAATGTGTAATTGCGTACCTTAATGATCTAGTTTTCAAATGATTATGTATCAGGACACAAACTCTGTCTACTTACTACTATAAGAGCTTACAATTATAAGAGCCTTTTTTCATATAAGTTCCATTGAATGTGAAATACTTTCGTCAATAACTGTTGTACCATGATTTTCTAAGTTCTATAAAGGACATGTTCAAAAATGGGCCTGAAAATTTAAACAAGACAATTTATGTATATTTGGATAGAAGTCCTGAAAACTAGCCTTTTGCATGAAATCGTTTAATTTTAAAGACCTCCGACTTTGAGATACATGCTATTTTGTTTGGCTTGAAAACTACACTTTGTATGAAAGTTTTAAAAAAAGTTGGTTATGATGGAGGGGTCTAAAAATATTTTTTTTAATAGATCTAAGTTCCATATGTTGCCCTTTTAATGCTCCTAAATTTTGAGCCTGTTTAGATTTTGAGGCCCAGCACCCATACAAAAAGCGGACGTCTTTAGACAATTCTTTTTCCAATCACAACTTTCTCTTCTACCTAAACCAAAAAAACATAACTCCAAACCAAAAACCATCTCAGACACACAGGAAGTCATTAAATCTTGATCTGTAGATACCGTACATTACTTTTACGGTTCTGGTCTGAGAATTATCTTATGCGCGTACGCATTAACACGTCTACGGGTGTTATCAACGCAATGACATCTGTAATGACCAGTCCGGATTGAGTAATGCCAGTTATATTAGTTATGGGACCATTGATTTCAATATTTCTTTCTTTAACATTACTTGGTCATGCTTTTGGAATGATTATTTCGTAATCTTTAATCTCCGTGCGACGTGTCTTTATCAAGGGATAAAAGTTTGCGTGTGTCAAAACTTTTTTTTTTTTTTTTTTTATATGGCCATCTTCGGCTCATTAGGGACGGCTGCGGGCTTCCTCCGACTCACGTCTAAGTTGTCGTCCGCAACCGCCCCTGCGCGTACCGCGTTTTTGCGGTCCTTTTTCCTGTTGCGGGGGCTCAGAAGCCCCCGAAACACCGTATCGTGTCCGCCTGTTGGTGTCCGAGGCAGCGTGAGACACGTTGCCTCGGACATGTCCATCACGGGGGTCACAGAAGTTGGCTAGACTAATGGGTGGGCGGCACGTCCCGCCCACCCGTGACCCCCGGAGGCCCCTATTAGTCGCCTTTTACGACAGGCAGGGGATACCGTGGTGGAATTCTCCAAACGCCCCCAATCCACAGGGCGGGTGTGTCAAAACTTGAAAACAGAAAGTTCTAGAATTTTGATTACATTGAAGACAGATTAGATTACTCTTTGTATAAGAAGATACAAAAGTAGTCATTAATGTTTATTTTTTCACTTACTAGTAATAAAGATAGAGCTAGTCTTATGCCGGTTGCAAACTGAAAACTAACCTAAGTTGGTTTAGCTTGCAAAGCCGAGATATTTTTTTCATATTTGTGAGCAGACAAAAGTTGAAAAGAATTTTAGCTTCGAAATTAATCTTCGGAATTACCTACTTCATCTATGTGGTCTAAACTTTTGTTTTCATTCTGCAACTCGCATTATCAATACTGCTTTTATCTTTTTTAGAGTCGCAGTGAAGATCTGCTAGCCACATTTATACAAATCTTGCTTTTATCTTTTTTATTTTGTATAATCTTTTTGTTTGAACAATCGCTTACAGTTGAAGTTCGTCACGTTTCAAGTGGAATGTTTATTTATGTTGAAATAAACAATACTTTATAGCTATTTTTATGGGCTTGTTCGTTTCCGTTGGTAGAGGTATCCGATTTATTTCTTATATCAAGATTAAGGTTGCCTAAATACTGTCTAGATATTTGTTTTATGAATTTCAAAGGAATGAGCACTGGTATCTGAACATCAACGATAAGAATTTCAGCTGACGTTGAAATTATTAAGCTGATTAAAAAATCTGATTCTCACTCATAACATCTTACATAAGACATTAGTTAGCTTAATCCCTGATAACAGTTAATGCTATATTCGTTAAGCCAAATTCAATTACCACCAGACTTGAAAATCTCTCCTACTTTCTATGACCAGCAGCTGTACACATTTTCATACTAATCGACGACCGGATAATGTCAGCAGATATGGGAAGCGTGGCGTCTTCAATTAATTAGGCACGTTTAGATTATGAAAGTCGATTTGGTAATGTACAGTCGTGTATTAGTGACGTAAGTTGTTTTTAGGTCAAAGGACTTCTTGGCTACTGTTTTACTGTTTCAACACGATTAATTGCTTTGAAAATATACGTAAGAAGAGATAATTCTTAAATATCATAGAAGTTGCAGTATTATTTGTTAACACTAAATTACGAACTACGATTAACTTTTGATTCCATAATTGGCGTATCACACTTAAAAACTATAGCCATATTTGGTTTTGTTATGGGTATCGAGCTTAGTCTTTCTTTATCTGATCTCTCTATGTCTCCAGAAGAGCTTACCGTTGCGCTACGGGGGCTGCTCAAATACTTATTTTAGTTTTTGCCTTGACTGCGCTGTGTCTATTTAGAGGCACATAGTATTACCCACATAGCCTTTAAAGGTCGTTCAGAATTAGCTTGCTAACCGTCCCTTATGACGAAATTGCTCATCGCTTGCTCAAGCATTGTAAAAAGAACTGTTACAAAAGTAGCTGACATTTGTCGCGCGTTCCGGCTAATTAAGGCTTCTTCTGTGCAATAGTTGTGAAGGAATAAAAAATAAAGTCTATACGGTGTAGATCAGACGTTAATTTTTTGAGAAACACTACACTACTATAAAACAGACGGTTGGTGAAGTTGGTGCAGCAATTGAGAAGAAAATAGTTAAGAACTCTCCGTAAGATCGTATTTTTTATACCAGAGGAAAACACATTTCGATTCTATGGACTAGTCATAACGCATATGGACAATATCGGGAGGTCGTGATTTCGATTCCTAGAAGGAGATTTTTTTTTGTATAAACGATTTGCCCGGGACTTGATCGGCCAGTAAGTATTGGAATTAAGCAATCAGCGAATCCAATTTAAGTCAAATTTCGCAAAGTGCTTGGAAATCTTGTACCAATAGACTAGATAGAGGGAAAGAAGGCCTGGCTAAATATAAGAATGGGCTGTAATGCGTTTTTTTACAATTTTGTATTGCTGAGGACTAATTGGTACTGATTCAAAAAGTGGAAAACTGGGTTATAAGCTCTTATTTTAAGTTTCTGGGAAAGAGATACCACTTTTTTGTTACTACCTCTGTATTATGAACTGGAATTTGTAACTGATCTCCGTAAGCATAATAAGTTTATAAAGGGGTATCTACATATGTAGCCAGTTAGCGATTTTTTCCAAAATCTTATTACCACCAGTAATGTATTTTCTCAAAAAAACTCAAATGTATTCTTTATAGAATTGCTATTTTAACTGTTTCGAGATTGTGGTTAAGTTCAGTTTCGTGCACCTACTATGATTTTTGCTCTGCACTGCCTGAGGTTGACTCGTAGAGAATGCTTTCTCCATTAAGTCCTTTACATAACTATGTATAAAGTGCAAATAAATAAATAAGTATGAAAAACTAAAAAGTGAAAAAAACACAAACAACAAAAACCTATAAAAGCTAAATCAAAATGGCAAACTAGATTAATAGGACGCAAGCGGTGGCATAACGCGGGAGTCGAACCCGAACTACACAACACATGTCTTATCATAAACAAATCGTAAAGCAATTATAACAAGTATAACAATGCGTAATTAACCGAACGACAAAACAACGGTGAATTAATATGAACGAGTGGACCTAATTTGGAGAGAAAGCACGTGGTAGCGTGGGTGGCGGGCGTGGTTGTGGTGACAGCGGTTGAGCGGTTTTATAAACGCCTGACTGAGCGAATTTTTGCTTCGGTACAAATTGACAAATTAAATCATATAATTACTGACATAAGTGCAATATTTTATTAATCAATCAATGAACCAGTCATAACCCGACGGACACAATATTCTAAACCTTCCGTACGATACAGTCCGCTATCATGCGTATTACAAACTTCGAAAGAAATGTCTTTGTATATTAAGTCTTGTACGTAAACGAGTAGTGCTCGCGGCTCCACCCGCGTGAAAAAGTTTTTCCGGGACTAACATATTTTCCCGAGATAAAAAGTAGCCTATAGCACTCAGAAGTTATGTAGCTTCTTATTAGTGAATGAATTTTCAAAATCGGTTCAGTAGTTCCTGAGATTAGCGCGTTCAAACAAAGAAACTCTTCAACTTTATAATATTAGTATAGATTTGAAAATACATTCACTCATTATTCTATTGATCACACGACCTGCATAGCCTAAAACGATCTTTTCCGAACGTCAGTCTTACGCGACGTCTTGCGTCAGTAACCGCACATGAAAATAGGGCAAGACAAAACCTTTAAGATAGAATGCCTATAATAAATGTTGATGCAGATAAAGGCAGTCAATGCTTGTATTAATCGATTTATGTCCAATAAACCCGTTCCTGCCACCCAAGTGATGTTGAGAATGTGAGATTCAATTTCACAATGTTATAATAAACAATTTTGTCTTTAGTTTTATTAATATTGAGCCAAAAATGTTTGTTGATATGTCTTTATTTCGCAACATCAAATCGACATGTTTTTTGAATATTCATTATGAGCTTCAACAGAATAATATAAGCCACTTTAAATCCGAAAAATACAATTTCTGTATGCCTCTTAATACAGTAGGTAAAATCATCGAAATATGCGGAGCTGCAAGTAGAAACTAGAGGTAGCCAACATTAATGCAAATTTTGGAGTTACTAATAATATTTAACGGTTATGAGTGGTAAAATGATAGTTATTCGTTAGTTGATAGCCGTGGTCGGGCGCGGCGCTACAGAAACTTATCAGCTCTGTAATGAATTGCGCTGTACCGTATAATTACGCATTGAGTATTATTTATAGTTGATTAAATAAACGGAGTAGAAATTATAACTTGGAATCAGTAGTAGATATCAGAAATATCTAGGCGCCTATTTATTTAGTTACCCAATATGATAATTAATTATTATTATTAGTTAGCAACGTTTAGAATCTTACTCTAGCAACCTACTAAGTTATTGCATCAACAAGTCTTGATCCAATCTCCCTGATCATAGGTTGAAGGAGACCTGTGATCAACGAAAGCTTAATAACACTAGCCCTTTATTAGATACCATACCTAATATAGTAATAGATTATTACCCCACTACTGGGCACGGGTCTCCTCTACTACTATGAGTTTACTCCTTAGTACCTATTCCACGCTGGCTGAGTTTGAGGTAACGGGCGTAAGGCAAATTAAGGTCTAGAATGGGACTTTAATATAATTTCGCAATCATAGTACTAACCTGCAAACCTTAATGTTTTTTAATACATTATTCTATTAGTCTACTTAATCTTGCCCTGGTAATAGAGCTAATTGGAGAAAATGGAAGTAGGTTAATGGTTAAGTACAATGGACTTTAATAAAGGACAGAGGTGAGTATCAAATACGTTTAAGCTCTCGAGAGAGTCTGTCAAATAATAAATCATGTTTTTCACTTGAAATTCGGACTTTTGTGACTCGTAGGTTAAGAGGTTTTATTAAATTTCAAGAAGAGTAGGCGAATCCGATCCTTATCGCACTTTACGCTCATTTACCATTTTTTTATGGCATAGTATGACGAGATGAGTATGCCGTTCGCCTGATGGAAAGCGATACGACCGCCCATAAACAGTAGTAACAGCATTCAGCACCTTGAGTTACAAAGTACTGTGTGGCATTCCACTGCACTCGTCATCCTGAGACACAAGATGTTAAGTCTCATTATGTCCAGTAGTTACATACATACATACTATTTGTAGAAGAACCTCTAAAAATTAAAAGAGCTTCTGTATGGTACTGCGCTGCGAACGAAACTTAGTAACATTGGATTTTAAGTTTTATAATATCCAGTATTTTTATAGCTTTATATTTACACAGAGCTTGGTATCAAGAGTTTATCGCTCCATTATACCAGAAAAATAAATTAGTAGCACATTGTAATGTCCTATAAAGATAATTTAATAGTTTTAAACTTTTATAAAATGTTCGTACTTCCGGTAAAGGTGTTAAAAATACATTATTGCAGTATACGCAATAGAAGTCGCACTTTGGTGTGAAATACCTACATTAATGACTGAAGTTCAACCAACATAAGTACAGTTCAGTTGCAGTTAGACAAATATCTATAACATTTTGTGTTGTTTGTTTATGATAATGACTATAAAAATGTTCACAAACATTTACTAGGAATCCTTAACGATATATAAACAAAAAGTGAACTTAATTAATTCTAAAGAAAAATAAACATTACAAAATACTTTCTTCCATATATTTGCGTCACAAATACACAGACTATTGTTTAGATAAATTGTTATTGTATTTTTTAACCGTCTTTAAAAAAGGAGGTTCCGTATTCGACCTGTATGTGTGGTTATTCTTTTTTATGACATTGAGTGACGAGACCGAGTGCCGTTCGCTTGATGGTAAGCGATACGACCACCCATAAACAGTAGTAACACCATCCACCACCTTGAGTTACAAAGTACTGAGTGGTATTCCACTGCGCTCGTCATCCTGAGACATAAGATGTAACAAGTCTCATTATTTCCAGTAGTTACACTGGCTACAATGCCCTTCAAACCGAAACACAACAGTGCATGCACACTGCTGCTTGGCGGTAGAAATGATGGTCATTGCGGTGGTACCCACCCAGACGGACTCTTACATATGAGAGACCTACCCCCAGTAAAGGTAAGGTTAGTTAGTAGAATCAACACGATCTATGTTTTGTTGTATCGGTATATTCTGCGTCCATTTTCTTATGCATTTCCAAGATTTTTGCATCAGGACTACCTATATAAAAAGTAACCATTAATAAAAAATATAACAACTACAATTTCTAATTCATTTACTATCTAATTGAGGAAAAGTGTTGGAATTTGTATTGTCATTTGACAACAAAAGTAATATATTTCTATACATAGTAAAAAGCTTGATAAGACAGTATTTGGTATTGATAACATAACAATTCTAATGCGAGTTTAATGACTATTGTTTATATTTATAAATTAAAGGAGTAAGAGGAATTGTTTGTATTATTTTAGTTAAAAATAATTTTCAATGTTGAGATTTAATTTAGCCTTTTGATTTAGTAGAAAAAAATAATAATGTGAGATTCTAACTAATTTTAGATTTTCAGGTACAAAAACGCGAGCTCATAATGCATGTACAGATTTAGCAAGAAAGCCACAGTGAGTATGTAATGCTTTAAAATTAATCCATTTATTTGCCTGACTGCCTCGGTGGCGTAGTTGTATTACGGTACGACTGCAAGGCTGAGGTTTTGGGTGCAATTCCCGGGTCGGACAAAGTGATATTGGGTTTTCCTATTCAGTATCAGCCTCGAGTCTGAAATTTGTGCTCGATATGGCGATAGGCTCGCCCCCTAACACATCACGGGACGAATACGCACGGCGAAAAGTGGGTGCATTTAGTTGCGCCTCTGCTAACCTTTCGCCTTCGGGGATAAAACGCGTGAGTGTGTGTGTGTGTGTGTGTGTGTGTGTGTGTGTGTGTGTGCGTGCGTGCGTGCGTGCGTGTGTGCGTGCGTGCGTGCGTGCGTGCGTGCGTGCGTGCGTGCGTGCGTGCGTGCGTGCGTGCGTGCGTGCGTGCGTGCGTGCGTGCGTGCGTGCGTGCGTGCGTGCGTGCGTGTGTGTGTGTGTGTGTGTGTGCGTGTGCGTGTGCGTGTGCGTGTGCGTGTGCGTGTGCGTGTGCGTGTGCGTGTGCGTGTGCGTGTGCGTGTGCGTGTGAGTGTGCGTGTGCGTGTGCGTGTGTGTGTGTGGTTGGTATTTATTTATTTATTGAACGCAAATTCTATAATACTACGATAGTACTGCTATATTGATTATATATTGTACTAGCTGTTGCCTGCGGCTCCGCCCGCTTTAAAAATTTTTTCCGGGGAAAAGTCCCGCTTTATACTTTTCCGGAATAAAACGTAGCCTAAGTTACTCCTTATTACATCAGCTACCTCCTAATAAAAGTCGCGTCAAAATCGGTCTAGCCATTTCAGAGATTAGCCGGAACAGACAGACAAAAATTGAAAAAAAAAAAATATTTTGGTGTATGTACCGTATATATATTCATTGGATAAAGATAAATATTATTACGTTGATACAACTCTTAACAAATAATGCATTAATTTCGACCAAATTTGATTACCATAAAAACGGTTCTAGTGAGTTAACCTTAAAAGATAGACATATACTGTCGCGGACATTTTTTTAGATCAATTTAAGAGGAATAATTCTTTCATACATATATTTTTGGTATCATGAACCGTTTTCGAAGCGCACGCAATGGAAGCCCTCAAGGATAAATAATTTTCCCCGTTTTTTTCACATTTTCCATTATTTCTTCGCTCCTAATAGTTGCATCGTGATGTTATATAGCCTAAAGCCTTCCTCGATAAATGGTCTATTCAACACAAAAAGAATTTTTCAATTTGAACCAGTAGTTCCTGAGATTAGCGCGTTCAAACAAACAAACTCTTCAGCTTTATAATATTAGTATAGATTTATTGAAATAACGCGCAAAAAATATTGTAGGTTAATTCAACACGTCTTTATTTCAGTAAAAACGCGCCTAAATACATTCCCGTCTGCAGTAGCACCGCTTCCTTACGCTCTCATTGTTACAAATAAGCATAATTTAGTTTTTATTGAAGTGTTTTTATAGAAAATGGGCATGTAGGAGTTACCATTAACGGTACAACCTGTGAATTGTAATTATGATCGTACTGAATATGCCCACGTGTGTTTTCTAAAGAGGTTAAGTGTATATTTTGATAAATTCCGATTAGTTTATGGCGTTTCATTGTTCACGAGATAAGCGAACTTTAAACTTTGTGAACTCTTTCACTCAGAAGTTACGCTACCTTTGACGTCTTTTTAACACCCTTTTATTATTGTAAAAAGAATTTTTAACTTATCGTATTTATGGCCATGACTACAGAGGACCTATTTCTGTAGAATTGTTTGACCATTTATTATCCTATAATATGATTTTAACATGCCGGGAATAACATGAGATTAGGGTTTTCTGCTCAACGTCAGTCCGCAATATACAGAGTCGCCCCCTATTATATGCCCAGCTGGAAAAATATGAATAATACATCTCTGCCCACCCCTTAAAAATGCGTGATGCTAAGTCTATACGAAATAAATATTTCAAACCGTATAATTAACAAGTTTTAAGAGCAATTTTCATAATTTAATAGATTCTTGATTACACGCATTAGACGCAGTAAGCTTGCATACGAATTGCTTGATTTGTTTAAATTTATATTTACATTAATGATATATGGAGATGCTATGTGTTTATGTATATTTAAAATTGAGGTTGTCACGTGTTTGATGGATAAAACAAATTTTGAAAGACTGAATGATGAGACGAGCATAAAGCTCGCCTGATGGTAAATGATACGATTACCTACAGTAGCAATATCACAGAGAAAAAAACTAATAGAAGTGCTTCCTTCGGCTGGAGGCTCAAATTCTTCAGTTATTATACTTTATGGAGGTAATGTTATATATTTCATGTTCTAAAATCAGTTCTTATTGACGCTCTTGTCATGACAATAGATTTTATTGAAAAGGATTACTCTCGTAGTTTTACAATGAAAATAGGCTCTCTAAACATTGATAAGGCATCCCGTAGTAAGCGACGATAGCCTAGTTGGGAGTGGAATGGACTGCCGAAACGAATGTCCGCATGT